>CM068742.1:62021842-63221842 GCA_035084275.1 Hydrolagus colliei | reverse complement strand
CCTGACTTTATAATTGATACAGAGGCGAAGTTATGTGTTTGATAAAACAGTGAGGCCCTCTTCTGGCAAATGGAACAAATCCTTCCTAGTTTTTTTGTATAGTAACCTAGAATTAATTTCCTGCTGTCATTGAAGGGCTTCTCTATCCTTACGTGAAGTTAAATCTTGTTGAAATTTCTATTTGTCTCTTTATTTGGAATAGGTGCAGCACTGGCCTTTTTCCTCCAGGGTTGACTGAGGTAAACACAGTGATGGGAAATAAAGTTAATGAATATCAAGAGAAAAGGGGAAGATAGGGTTAAAAATCCAAAGAATTGCTATGATCTGCTATAATCAAATGTCAGAACAGACTCAAATAGGCCTTCTCTTTTGAAGGTTTTTGACTCTTTTTTCTCTTCTACTAGTGAACAATTCCACGAAAATGCCATTGAACTTCCCGTACCTCGCTCAAGTGATGATTTTTTAATGCATAAGCCTTAATAATCAGTATTGACATGCTTTTGAGGACATCTCAGCCAAAGCACAGAAATTCTGCCTTTATAAAGATTTACATAAATCGTACAGCACGGAAACAGTCTGTTTGGCCCAAACAGTCAGTTAAATTTTTTATACACAATAATAACACAATTACATTGATACAGCGCCTTTCACGTCAGAAAGACTCATACACCACATGAGTCTCCTCACTCCTCACTCACTCCTGTACACTTCTATTCCCATCTCCCTCATGTGAAGGTTTACTTCCTCTTGAATGTATCTACATTACTGATTGAACCACCACTGTTGGCAGCAATTCCACAATTTCACTCTCCTTTGCATCATGTAGTTCCTCCTAAATTCTCTTTTAGAACCCACAGTCACTAATTTATACTTATGTCCCTCGGTTACAGACTCCCCAACAATCTTATCTTTACTAACCTTATCAATAATAATAATCCTTGATATAGCACCTCGACACATCTTCAGGACATCTCAAAGCATTTCACAGCATATACTGTAATGTGAATTGACTGAATACTTTGTTGGAGAAATGCGGCACCCAATTGTGCACTGCAGTATCTCATAAACAGTCATGGATTGAGTGAATAATGTTTTTTTAGCAAACCCTTTCATAATTCTAACACCTCCATTAAGTCCCCTCTTAAACGTCTCCTATCTATCACACAATTCCTTACTTGAAATCTATATACAAACATTTGTACATCCATTGGATGGTCAGTCGAGGTACAGTGTTGGACAAGGCCTGCATTGTTAAAAGTACCATTTGTTGGATAAGATGCTAAACTCAGATGATGTCTGTTTATTCAGGTGGACACAACTCAATCCCATGACTGACTTGCCTCTCTCTAATTTAGGGGCACTGAAACTAATTTTAGTGCTTGTTCTGCTGTCCCAGGTGGGATCAGCTAAATTCCAATCTCTAGAATTCAGCCTTATCCTTGGGTCAACTTACTTTGCCATCGAGATATATCACATTTTCAAACTTGTTCCTTCCTGTTCCCTCACAAAAGGCATGGGAGGTCTCAAAGTGTGTCACAGAATATACTGTAAAGTGAATTGACTATATTTGTGGACAAAATGCGGCAACCAATAGTGCACAGCAGTGTCCCACAAACAGTCGCGGATTGAGTTTGTTTATGTGGATTATTATTAGTTTTTTGAGGCATTATTATCTGTCAATCAACTAAGAACCAGGTTCCTATTTACCTGTAAGTGAACAGAAGCATGTGGAGTAAGGAAACTTGCCCAATATTTCGCTCTGCCTCAAATAGAATCCAGGTCTCTCGCTTTCCAGGTCGGTGCTCCAAACACTGAGCTACAGGGATCCACAAGTGGAGTTGAACAAAAGTGAATTCGGTAAATTTGTATTCAAAGTACCATTTTTTGTATATTTCTGAGATTGTAGGAGTTATATAGAGGTGCTGAAATATGCAACCTAAATGAGATGTGAGGTGATTATGCAAAACCCAATAATTCAAGTCAATGTAAAGGGTATTCCCCAGCTGGACTGAAAATTAATAGTTTCTGTCTGGAAATGGTTTCACACAATTCATTCTATGGAAAAATAATCATGATGTATCTCAAAAGAAAAAAAACACTTACAAAAAGATGTGTAACAGACTGCCTTGAAATGGTAAACCCTGGGACGGAAAGCACTGCTCGTCACATGGTGAAATTCAACTCTCAGCCAGAACCACAAGTGATGCTTTCCTCATGAGGAGGAAGAACTATAGGAGAGTTTTCAGTCCCTGGTCTGAATTAACAGAGTTTAGTTGATGCAACAGTAAAGCCACTATAACAGGTAAAATTGGTCTAATGGCCTCCCTCCGTAGTGTAGATCCCCTAAAGTGAGAAATCTTTCCTCTTGTCCTGGCAGACAATTTCCCAGCTAGAATTGGAAATTCTGTAGTTTGAAAAATAGACCAATGTATACACAATTTTACTTTAATCCAGCAATAAATATTTTCAATTATTGAATACAGTCATTGAGGTTGAAAATGTATGCTGTTTTTGCTGTATTTATTGGGGCTTCTACTGTCAATCCAAAGGACATCACACAAAAAGGGGATTGTAATGTTATAGAGGTTGGTTTGACATAATTTCAATTTTCATTGGGATCTCTTACGTTTAGCATATCCACATAGCATACATACATTTTATTCCCAATATCTCTGTTGTCAGTTCAACTCTGAAGTATTTGAATTTATTTGACGCTTACTATTCTCTTCTCCTTTCTTAAAGATCCTATCTCATGGTGTGGTTCCACAGGTGTAACTTCCTTCCAGTAGCTCACTCAGGTAGTCATCATCCACTTGTGAGCCCTTTTGACAGCAGGTCTAAGCAGCATCACAGCTGAGTCTGACTCTGACCTTCACTACCTCCATATGGGCATATTTCAAGTACAAATTGCTGAATTATGATAAGAAGCAGGCACCGTGGCCAATTTTCCACTCTGTAGCTCCTTAATAACACCTCAATCTGGCTGAATCTCAAAACATTTGATTCCCACTAGTCATCATACAAATATCATAAGTGGTCTTAAAAATACATCTACTCTGGCCGTGCTATCAGTCAAAATGAGCGATGCTATTGTTTATCTAATACCATACTCCTGAGATATGAACTTTATGTTATGGCACCTACACATCTTATTAGTAGGAAGCAATGGTAAGTTTTATGGTACTTGTCCAGCCACAATCACCCAACCCATTGGAACTTTGGCTTTCAGGGTTGAAGATATACCTGCTCCTCTAATTCATTTTGAAGAGCCCGCCAGGAAATGTCTTAGATTACTGCAGACCTGTTTGGCTTGATTAGATATGTCTCCTCGGATCAAGTTCAACCCCAGTTTGCATATTCATGATAACTCTGGGGATGCTCCACGGTCAGTTAAAGAACTTCTATTAGTGTTGCATGACTATAAGGTAGAGTTAGGATAGGTTACATCTCCCTGCATATATACAATAGGAAACCATCAATCAACAATTACTTACATTAGCAGTCTTTTGTGTTATGTATTTAAAATGCAATAGTCTTAAAATCTTCTTTCTTAGCTTTTTCTTGACAATTAGCCACAGAACATTTTCCAAAGAAAATATTTGTAACAATACTTGCATCGGATAATAACGCCCAGCAGGCAAGGTGGTTCTAGCTGAACAAGCAACAGGAAGGTTGCCAGACAGTGCTCTCAATAGCAATCTGTATCGTCAATCTGCACTTAATATTCTCCAGGATTCAGTAAGCAAGGTGAATCCCTCCAGGGAGAGTGCGCATTCCATACTAGACACAAAGAAATTAACATGTGGCGGTGGTGCCCAAATGTAGAATTCTCAATCTGTTTTGAATGCTTTTAAGTATGATGATGGGTTTCCATATGTGTCAAGATATCCGGCTGACCAAAACAATGGTGCCTATAACATTAAAACATCTTAACATATTCTTCAAACTGTCAAGTGACCTTTCACCAGTTAGTATGCACAGCAATGCCCCACAAACTATCATGAAGTTTTGGGAGGAATGTTGGCCAGACCAGAAGAAATTCCATTATTCTTTAAAATAGTGCTTTGGGATTTTTAATGGCCACTTGAAGAAGCAGATGGGACCTCACTTTAACGTCACATCCAAAGCATTGCATCTCCAATGACTCCCTTAGTTGCTGTAATATTCTAGACTATGAGTTCAAGTCCTAATGTGGAGCATGATCCACCACCTTACGACCCAGAGGCAAGCTGAAATAACACACACTTGCGTGTACATTGGGATTTCATGCTATAGCTTAGACTGGGGTACACGTCTGAAGGGAAGCTGACTAAATAGAATTTAAGGAATTATAGCATGGAATGGAGCCTTTGTGGGTATCAGTTGCTCTACCGGATGTATTGTATAGTAAATAAAACTTGTGAAAAAAAATCTTGTGACAATTTATTTACCCACACGTGCACTAGTACAAAGTCAGCATATGCCATCCATCCAGATATATTATACTATTCAACTTCTGGCCAGCTTATTGCTTCACTGAGATGATCCTGGAGCCCAAACTTGAGACTAAAAAATAATTATAGAAAAATATTTGTCTGTCTGCATTTGTCCAAATCAAGTTGCCCTGATATTATGTGTAGCCATCGCAGGTTTGCCACCACATTAAAAGAAGCCGGACTAGGGGTTCAAATAGAATTTGGAGGGAGACGTGTGCAGAGTTGGTTGGCAACAATGCTTTCTAAAACTTTTGCAACAAAGGCAGGTTTGAGATAGGGCGGTAGTGCTGAGGATGGAGAGATCGAGGGTAGGGTTTTTAAGGAGGGTGGTGATGACGGCAGTTTTTGTGGGGGGGGTGGGGGGGGAGACGATCCTGAGACCTTCAGCAGGTTTCCTTACTCCACATGCCTGATAATAATCCCTAAAAAAAACAATAAATTGAAGTTGCTGGGGAAGCTCAGCGGGTCAGGCAGCATCCATGGAGAAAGGAAAGTGAGTCAACGTTTCGGGTCAGAACCATTCTGAGGAAGGGTCGTGGACCCGAAACGTTGACTCACTTTCCTTTCTCCATGGATGCTGCCTGACCCGCTGAGCTTCCCCAGCAGCCTGTGGTTCTGTTTCAGATTCCCGGGATCTGTAGTATCTTGTGTTTCGTTTGACAATAAGAAATTGGTCATTTTCAATCCACGACTGTTTGTGGGACGCTGCTGCGCACAGTTGCCTGCTGTGTTTCACCCACAAATACACGGTCAATTCACTTTACAGTATATTCTGTGAAGCGCTTTGAGGCGTCCAAAAGACGTGAGCAGCGCTGCATCAAACGCGCGGATGGTGATTATCGCTCGTGACGTCAGGCTGCTCGCTGGCTGCTCTGTCAGAGGGTGGAGGCTGCCCCGTGCGCATGCTCAGCCCCGCTTACACTAAAGCGGCTGCGCGGCGGGCAGGAAGTGGGGGGGCGGAGGCGGCGCGTGCGTCAGCGGTTTGAACGTTGAGATGGCGGGTAAACAGGCGGCGAAAGAGGGAATCACCCTGAGAGGCAGCGCCGCCATTGTGTCTGAGTTCTTCGGTGAGTGTCTGTGTGAGAGGGGGGTAGTGAGTGTGGGGGGTTAGAGTGTGTGTGTGTGGGGGGGTTAGAGTGTGTGGGGGGGGGGTTAGAGTGTGTGTGTGGGTGGGGGGTTAGAGTGTGTGGGGGGGGGGTTAGAGTGTGTGGGGGGGGGGGTTAGAGTGTGTGTGGGGGGGTTAGAGTGTGTGTGTGGGTGGGGGGTTAGAGTGTGTGGGGGGGGGGTTAGAGTGTGTGTGTGTGGGGGGGTTAGAGTGTGGTGGGGGGGTTAGAGTGTGTGGTGGGGGGGTTAGAGTGTGTGGGGGGGGGGGTTAGAGTGTGGTGGGGGGGTTAGAGTGTGTGTGTGGGTGGGGGGTTAGAGTGTGTGGGGGGGGGGTTAGAGTGTGTGGGGGGGGGGGTTAGAGTGTGTGGGGGGGGGTTAGAGTGTGTGTGTGGGGGGGGGGGTTAGAGTGTGTGTGTGGGTGGGGGGTTAGAGTGTGTGGGGTGGGGGGGGTTAGAGTGTGTGGGGTGGGGGGGGTTAGAGTGTGTGGGGTGGGGGGGGTTAGAGTGTGTGGGGGGGGGGGGGTTAGAGTGTGTGGGGTGGGGGGGGTTAGAGTGTGTGGGGTGGGGGTTAGAGTGTGTGGGGGGGGGGGTTAGAGTGTGTGGGGGGGGGGGTTAGAGTGTGTGGGGGGGGGGTTAGAGTGTGTGGGGGGGGGGTTAGAGTGTGTGGGGGGGGGGGTTAGAGTGTGTGGGGGGGGGTTAGAGTGTGTGGGGGGGGGGTTAGAGTGTGTGGGGGGGTGTTAGAGTGTGGGGGGGGGGTTAGAGTGTGTGTGGGGGGGGGGTTAGAGTGTGTGTGGGGGGGTTAGAGTGTGTGTGGGGGGGGTTAGAGTGTGTGGGGGGGGTTAGAGTGTGTGGGGGGGGGGTTAGAGTGTGGGGGGGGGGTTAGAGTGTGGGGGGGGGGTTAGAGTGTGTGTGGGGGGGTTAGAGTGGGGGGGGGGTTTAGAGTGTGTGGGGGGGGTGGTTAGAGTGTGGGGGGGGGGGGTTAGAGTGTGGTGGGGGGTGTTAGAGTGTGTGTGGGGGGGGGTTAGAGTGTGTGGCGGGGGGGGGTTAGAGTGTGTGGGGGGGGGTTAGAGTGTGTGGGGGGGGGGGGGGTTTAGAGTGTGTGGGGGGGGGGGTTAGAGTGTGGGGGGGGGGGGTTAGAGTGTGTGGGGGGTTTAGAGTGTGTGTGGGGGGGGGTTAGAGTGTGTGGCGGGGGGGTTTAGAGTGTGGGGGGGGGGGGTTAGAGTGTGTGTGGGGGGTGTTAGAGTGTGTGTGGGGGGGGGTTAGAGTGTGTGGCGGGGGGGTTTAGAGTGTGGGGGGGGGGGGGGTTAGAGTGTGTGGAGGGGGGTTTAGAGTGTGTGTGGGGGGGGGGTTTAGAGTGTGTGTGGGGGGGGTTTAGAGTGTGGGGGGGGGGGTTAGAGTGGGGGGGGGGGGTTAGAGTGTGTGGGGGGGGGGTTAGAGTGTGGGGGGGGGGTTAGAGTGTGGGGGGGGGATTTAGAGTGTGTGGGGGGGGGTTAGAGTGTGTGTGGGGGGGGTTAGAGTGTGTGTGGGGGGGGTTAGAGTGTGTGGGGGGGTTTAGAGTGTGTGGGGGGGTTTAGAGTGTGGGGTGGGGGGGTTAGAGTGTGTGGGGTGGAGGGGTTAGAGTGTGTGGGGTGGGGGGGGGTTAGAGTGTGTGGGGGGGGGGGTTAGAATGTGTGGGGGGGGTTAGAGTGTGTGGGGGGGGGGGTTAGAGTGTGTGGGGGGGGGTTAGAGTGTGTGTGGGGGGGGTTAGAGTGTGTGGGGGGGTGTTAGAGTGTGGGGGGGGGGTTAGAGTGTGTGTGGGGGGGGGGTTAGAGTGTGTGTGGGGGGGTTAGAGTGTGTGTGGGGGGGGTTAGAGTGTGTGGGGGGGGTTAGAGTGTGTGGGGGGGGGGTTAGAGTGTGGGGGGGGGGTTAGAGTGTGTGTGGGGGGGTTAGAGTGTGTGTGGGGGGGTTAGAGTGTGTGGGGGGGGGGTTAGAGTGTGTGGGGGGGGGGGTTAGAGTGTGGTGGGGGGTGTTAGAGTGTGTGTGGGGGGGGGTTAGAGTGTGTGGCGGGGGGGGGTTAGAGTGTGTGGGGGGGGGGTTAGAGTGTGTGGGGGGGGGTTAGAGTGGGGGGGGGGGGGTTTAGAGTGTGTGGGGGGGGGGGTTAGAGTGTGGGGGGGGGGGTTAGAGTGTGTGGGGGGTTTAGAGTGTGTGTGGGGGGTGTTAGAGTGTGTGTGGGGGGGGGTTAGAGTGTGTGGCGGGGGGATTTAGAGTGTGGGGGGGGGGGGGTTAGAGTGTGTGGAGGGGGGTTTAGAGTGTGTGTGGGGGGGGGTTTAGAGTGTGTGTGGGGGGGGTTTAGAGTGTGGGGGGGGGGGTTAGAGTGGGGGGGGGGGTTTAGAGTGTGTGGGGGGGGGGTTAGAGTGTGGGGGGGGGGTTAGAGTGTGGGGGGGGGATTTAGAGTGTGTGGGGGGGGGTTAGAGTGTGTGTGGGGGGGGTTAGAGTGTGTGGGGGGGTTTAGAGTGTGTGGGGGGGTTTAGAGTGTGGGGTGGGGGGGTTAGAGTGTGTGGGGTGGGGGGGTTAGAGTGTGTGGGGTGGAGGGGTTAGAGTGTGTGGGGTGGGGGGGGGTTAGAGTGTGTGGGGGGGGGGGTTAGAATGTGTGGGGGGGGGTTAGAGTGTGTGGGGGGGGGTTAGAGTGTGTGTGGGGGGGGGGGCGTTAGAGTGTGTGTGGGGTGGGGGCGTTAGACTGTGTGGGGGGGGGGTTAGAGTGTGTGGGGGGGGGGTTAGAGTGTGTGGGGGGGGGGTTAGAGAGTGTGTGGGGGGGGGGTTAGAGTGTGTGTGGGGGGTTGTTAGAGTGTGTGTGGGGGGGGTTGTTAGAGTGTGTGGGGGGGGGGTTAGAGTGTGGGGGGGGGTTAGAGTGTGGGGGGGGGGGTTAGAGTGTGTGTGGGGGGTGGGGTTAGAGTGTGTGTGGGGGGTGGGGTTAGAGTGTGTGTGGGGGTGGGGGTTAGAGTGTGTGTGGGGGGGGGGGTTAGAGTGTGTGTGGGGGGGGGGGTTAGAGTGTGTGTGGGGGGGGGGTTAGAGTGTGTGTGGGGGGCAGGTGTTAGAGTGTGTGTGGGGGGGGTGTTAGAGTGTGTGTGGGGGGGGTGTTAGAGTGTGTGGGGGGGGGTTAGAGTGTGTGTGGGGGGGGAGTTAGAGTGTGTGTGGGGGGGGTTAGAGTGTGTGGGGTGGGGGGGTTAGAGTGTGTGAGGGAGACTTAGTGCTTGTGTGTGTGGGGGGCTTTCTGTGTATGAGGGGGGATTAGTGCATGTGTATGAGGGGGTGGGGCTTAGTGTGTATGTGGCACGTTTTGTGTGCGAGTGGTTTGTGTGCAGGGAATTAGAGAGTGTGTGAGGGGTTAAAAAGTGTGTTGGGGAGGTTAAATATACATTCACTTTACTGCATACTCTGTGAAGCGATTTGGGACATTAGAAGACGTGTAAAGCACTATATGAAATACAATGATTGTTATTAGAGTGTGTGGGGGGGGGGGGGGAGTGTCTATTTTTAGAGGGTGTAGTAGAGTATGAGTGAGTGGGGGGTAGAGTGTGTGAGGGGTGTGGTGTTTGAGTGGGAGGTGGGGGGGGGGCTTGTTTGAGTGGATGGAGAGTGTGCAGGGGAGATATTTGAGTGAGGGTGGGGGTTAATAATATAATGATAATCATTGCATTTGATATAGCACGTTTCACATTCTAGATGTCGCGAAGCTCTTCACAGAATATACATTCACAGAAAGTGAATTGAATATGTGTGAGGGGGGTGGTGTTTGTGAGAGGGGAGAGTACTTATGAGAAAGAGAGCGAGGTAGTGTGTGTGTGAGAGAGAGAGGACGGATATATAGTGGACATATATATATATACATGCAAATTTCAGTTTGGGTTTGTAGGTGTATTAGGGGGAGAGGCAATTACTTGTGTTTGGTTAAAGATTTGTCAGTTATATTTAGAGAGCATGAGTTTAACCAGCAAATATTGTGTTGCTTGCTATCAAGGGCACCAGCTGCCAACCTTCCCCTTGCTGGTCCAGCAAGAATGATCTTACCTGTTAGGTCTTAGGCTGGCAAGATTAGCAGGAGTCATTGGTCTGCCCATCCAATGAGCCTGGCTGTCTGGTCTTTCGTCAGCAGTACTCTGGAATACAGAGAACACAATTGGCTGCTGAATTGCACTACAATTTGACAAAGTAAAAGTCTTATTTATAGAGGGGGTGAAATTATACGCATCAAATTGAGGGACATCATTTGCGTAACTGACAGACTTAATTGTTTCATAGAACAACCTTTCAAAATTTGTTCTGCTCTAAAGAATGCACCTATTGGAGGTGGAGTCCCGTACCTCTGTGGTTAGAGTACTCGCCTTGCAAGTGAGAGAGCTAGGTTCAATTTCAGTCATGTCAGGGCGAAACCTTGGGCACATTTCCTTACTCCACACGCCTGCTAATAATCCCTGAGAAAGATAAATATTAGATAGAATGATACCAGGAATGGGGAACCTTAGCTATGAGGATAGACTGGAGAAGTTAGGACTTTTCCCATTACGCGGGACCTGGTAGAGGTCTTCAAGATCATGAAAGGTTTCAACAGGCTAGATAGGGAAAAGATGTTTCCGCTGGTAGGTGTGTCTGTGACCCATGGTCACAGTCTTAAGATATCTACCAAAAGAAGCAGAGGGGAGGTTAGAAGAAATTTTTTTACTCATCGAGTTGTTCGAATTTGGAATGATCTGCCTGAAAGGGTAGTGAGGTCCGATTCAATAGCAGCTTTTAAGAGAGAACTAGATAGGCATCTGGGGAAGACAGGTTTGCAGGATTATGGGGAGAAAGCTGGTGATTGGGGTTAATGAAAGTGACTTGCTCGGTCAAAGAGCCGGCACAGACTCGATGGGACAAATGGCCTCCTTCTGTGCTATAACATTCTATGAATAATAATTTGGTCACTCAACCCACGACTGTTTGTGGGATATTGCTGTGCGCAGTTGGCTATCGCGTTTTGCCCATACATATACAGTCAACTCAGTATAGTACATTCTGTGAAGCGCTTTGAGACGTCTAGAAGATGTAGAAAGCGCTACATCAAATGCAAGGATTATTCGTGCATTTGTGTCCATCAGAGTTGTTGCATTTGTGACCATCAGAGTTGTACCACACTACTGTGTTATTTTGTGAATTGAATCCAAATATTTTTTGTTTGATTATTAACTTTCAATCTTTCAGATTATGGAATCAACAGCATCTTATACCAACGTGGAATCTACCCTGCAGAATCCTTCAAACATTTACAGAAATATGGACTTACAATACTTGTTACTACAGATCCAGTTCTCAGCAACTATCTGAAAAATGTAGTTGAACAACTGAAAGGTATTATTTAGAAACAAATTAGAATTTTTACATTATATTGAGAAAAGGGTATTCATTTTCTGTTGACCTCTCATACACTAACCTCCCAGCTAACCAGACCAAATGGGGTTTGGGGTGATGATCTGGTCCAGGAAATCGGGGTCTTGGTTTAATATTTCATCTGAAGGACAGCAATGCAGTTCCGTGGCTTCCTGATCTCGCTACCTTTATTTTGCTTCAAATACTGGTTGTAATCTCTAGCATAGAAAGTATGTATGTAGCTGTTTGTCATTCTAAGTATGGTGACGCGCATATGTTGCTCATGATATCCTTGTATAGCTGTATACAGGTTCAGTATGCACGTGGCCACCAACAATGCTTACTGCAATTATTCCGTACTTGGGACTTGAACACCAATCATTTCATTTACTTAAGATGTTGAAAGTAGTGATGCTGCCCAAAAAAATCATAAGATTAATAACGCAGTGTGAGTTCCATTGAAAATTTCTCCTAATGCTAACAAAAAGCATTGACTTTCCTAAAAAAAATATTTTGCAGTTTTGCATAAGTTTCAGATTTGATGCTTGAGGCTTTTTGTTACTCCCTAATCAAATATCAAAAGCTTGGGTTTATAATTTCACTAGGGAGTAAAGTTAAAAAGCCAAGCTCTACAACTTGGCTCAGCTGGGACTGAGGGAAGATGACCTCCCCTCAGTCCAAGCTAGCCTAAAACTCCCCATTTGTTGTAGTGAACATTTCTGAAATTGTCACCTGGGTCCGAAACACTGACTGTCTTGACACCTCTGGCCGTCCTCCTGACATGAAAGACCCCCCGCAAAACCACACAAGTAAGTCTGAGCGAGAAGAGCTGTGTCGTGCAAGAATTGAAGTCCTGATGTGACCAAATTTGAGGTGATACCAACTGGAAACAATCTCCTGTGAACAACCGAGCCCTAAATAAACATTTCAAATGTGGAGACGAATCCCTAAGGGTAAGGGACGACTTAAAAAGAGGCAATAGAAAATCAGACATCAATGAATAGCTGACAAATAATTGCATCTGGATTATTCTTCCCCAAAGGCAGGCCGGTTTGTTTAATTGTAAAGTTTCTTCAGATGTTTTGCAGCTGTTTACCAGTTAGTTAGTCATTCACAGAGAAAGTGATGGGACCCACTGCTTGCTGTATAGTAGTTGCCAGTACTCGCACACTACACTTGCGTGACCTGATTGCCACATCGTATAAGGCAGTGACAACCACTGTTTTGTCAGCAATCTAGCAGCAGAAAGCATTAGTGAAGCACAATTAATGGAAATGTTTTAAATCTTTCTTAATAGACCATTTATTTCATAAGCCAATCTGGTTATTTTTTTCAGTAGTGTTGATCTTATGGAAAGAACTGGCTCGATAATCCGCATGGCATCCTGTCTCTCTATACTTGGGGGTTTTGCTTGATGGTAATTATGTTGTTTATTTCAGATTGGTTATCCAACCACTCTGTGCAAAGGCTTGTGGTGGTAATTAACAGTATCGAAGCCAATGAGGTCCTGGAAAGATGGCAATTTGATATTGAGTGCGACAAAACCATGACAGATGACAGGTAACAACAACAACAACAAATTACACTTATAAAGCGCCTTTCACGTCGGGAGGACGTCCCAAGGCGCTGCACAGGAGGCGTGTGACCCGAGCTGGGAGGAGAGTGTTTGGGAAGGGGTGAAACACGTAGGGGAGGTCGAAAAATTCTGGGTGGAACAAAAGGCACGGTCGAAGAGGAAAGTTTTCAAACCGGCCTTGAAAGAGGAAAGGGAAGAAACGAGACCGAGGGATTGAGGGATGGAATTCCATAGGGTCGGAGTAGAAAAACTGAAGGCCCGGCCTCCGATGGTGGGGCGGTTCGGGCGGGGGGCTTGGAGCAGGCCAAGTTGTAGGGGGAGAGTAGATTGGTTAAGTAGGGCGGGGCAAGGCCATGTAAGGCCTTGAAGGTGAGGACGAGGATCTTAAATTTGATCCTCTGGAGGATGGGGAGCCAGTGGAGACGGGCGAGGGTGGGGGTTATATGGTCGCTAAGGCGGGTGCGGGATAATACACGGGCTGCAGAGTTTTGGATGACCTGCAGCCTATGAATGGAGGAGCTGAGGAGGCCGACGAGGAGAGAGTTTCCGTAGTCCAGCCTTGAGGTGATGTACGCGTGCACGAGTGTTTCGGCAGCGCGGGGGGTAAGATAATTGCGGAGCCTGGCAATATTGCGCAGGTGGAAATAAACGGTGCCGGTCAAGGCACGGATGTGGGGGAGGAAGGTAAGTAGGAATGAAAAACAATCTCCTTGTTAATCAATTCAAACTATAGAGACTGCCGCCTCATAAAGCTCTCAGAGACAGGTGTAAAGGATAACCGGGGTTCATTTTATTTGGGAACCGTGAGGAGCCTGATTAGTCATAAATCACATTCCATCTGTGACCAGGGCTGTTTCCTTGCCCTTTTTTTGTCTGACAAATCCAAGTTATTCAAAATTCCGCCGCCCACACATTCTCACCTGTACCAAACTCCGCTCCCCTATTACCCCAGTCCTTGCCAGATTTCACTGGCTCCCTGTCTCAGATGGGATCGATTTCAAGATCGTCACTCTTGTGTTCAACTCCCTCCACTCCTCTCCCTTACATCTCTAACCTCCTATCTCCTCACAACAGTGCCTTCACTCTACTGGGTCTGGCATCTTTCTTGTGTGCCAAATCCACCGTTGGCAGCCATGCCTTCAGCCACTACGCCCCAAAGCTCTGGAACTCTCTCCCTCACTCCCTTTACCTCGCCCCCTCCTTTCCTATTTTCAGGTCGCACCTGAAGATGTATTTTCGACCGCGCTTGTGGTCACCTCCCCCTCCCCTGGTTCGGTTTGTGAAGTGCTCTGTGATGCCGTTTGTCATGGAGGGCACTATATAAATCCAATTTGTTGCTGTTGACATGCAGAAACCAATTTATTGTTGATTGTGAATCTTCAAATCTCCATTATTTCCACAATATTTGTGTTAGTGGATTTGGCAAATCTGGAGAAACAAGAAAGGATCTGCTTTGAGTTGCAGTACCAATTGATTCCTGCTGATGGCAGTGGTGACATTGAATTGATTAAGTCACAGAGGTACTGCACAGTATTTACCAGGAGAAACTATCTGGGTCTGTTCTTTCTGATCTAGATGTCAGCCTGTCATTAAAAAACAGGATTTTGATACAAACCTGCAGACTATTTGATTTTATAGATATTTGTAATAATCAATGGAATCTATTCATTGACTTAAGATTGGATGGTGGAGTTCTATGCTGAGGAATATGGGAATACCTGAATTGATTTATTGAACCAGTGCTAGTGCAAATGTGTATTAAAATAAAATGTTGTCCGTTGAATATGATGCCACAGGCATATCATGTTGCAATTCATCTATTCGAGGATAAGATATCCATTTGAATATCAGTTTGTTTTGCTTAGCCAACGTGTATAATTAAATATAAAACAACAACAACTTAAACTTATAAAGCGCCTTTCACGTTGGGAGGACGTCCCAAGGCGCTGCACAGGAGGCGTGTGACCCGAGCTGGGAGGGGAGTGTTCGGGAAGGGGTGAAACACGTAGGGGAGGTCGAAAAATTTGGGGGGGAACAAAAGGCACGGTCGAAGAGGAAAGTCTTCAAACCGGCCTTGAAAGAGGAAAGGGAAGAAACAAGGCGGAGGGATTGGGGGATGGAATTCCACAGGGTGGGAGCTCAACAAACGGGCCATTGTCAAACTCTGCTAACATCTTTCCAAGTAGTTGTTTGTCAACTGCTGATTTGGCATTCCAGGGTTTGAGCGAAAGTTTCTGCATCTCCTTCCTTGCAATAACTGTCATTGGTTAAAATGATAGTTTTATCCCTTCCAATAAAGACTTAAATCCGCTCCTGGACCGTGTCCATAGTTTCTCTTCTCGCACTGCTTGGCTCGCATCTGCTCCTAGCTCTCCCTGCTCGCATCTGCTCTGATTGATGGGTGAGGCAGGAGAAAATCTGGGAGGTGACAACTTGATCCAACTTTGTTACATTGGTAACCTAGAATAGAATGCTGCCCTAAGTTTAATTCCCTTTTAAGAAAATGGTCAGTCCGGGGAACCTGCAACAACCGGAGCTAACGGCAGGCTAGATTAAAGGAAGAGTTAAAATTATGAGTTTCTCTCAAAACATCAAAACATGCCATTTTTAATATTTGTAACACTTGCTATTCTAATTCTGTCATGTTCAATTGCAAACCAATAAATATTGAGACTACTGGTCCACATTTGGCCAGTGCATTCCTTTACATGTGATTGAGTCAAAGTATGATTGTCTCTTGACAGCCAACCAAGGGAGAAATCCGAGAAAGCGATTCAAGGTGAAATTCGATCTGTTATCAGACAGATTACTGCCACTGTGACTTTCTTGCCTTTGCTGGAAACTGCATGTAAGTTGATCCTTTTATTTCTAGTTCTATAAAATTAACACCATTGCATTACAGCAAACTTTCCCCTTCATATTATTGCTCTCCCTATGTACTGTGATAGTACATAGGGAGAGGAAGCAGGTTGTTACACTGCTCCAGAGCCCATTTTAGAGCTGCAGTAAAACAAGTTCATGAGAGAATAATTTTCAGACAAATATAATTTCTCATAAAATATCCTAACCATTATTGGGTTGTCTGCTAATAGACCAAGTAGTTGTTACACATTACACTGCAAAAGGTGAATGGATAGAATAAATAAGTCAATTGATAGCTGACTTATTTATTCTATCCATTCACCTTTTGCAGTGTAATGTGAAACAACTACTTGGTCTATTAGCAGACAACCCAATAATGGTTAGGATATTTTATGAGAAATTATATTTGTCTGAAAATTTACCCAAACGGTCACTGTTCATGTAAGTGTCATTTCACTGCAGAAGGCATCCATAGCTGAGCCAGGTGTTATTTGATTCACGTATGTATATTCCAGAGTGAAATGCTGGCCAACTCTGCTCTTTCCCCTGGCCACGGGTAGTGATTCTAGTCCTTATTGCTGCCCCATCTCAAGTTATTTATCTCAGGATAAAGCAGGAAATGAATGTGCAGCCATCCATCTCAGCATGGCTTAGTTTCACAGAAGGCAATGGCATTGCCAATTGAAATGTCTTGAAGGAGTAGTACCGAGTATGTCAAATACTCAACACATAAATGGTAAATTATTTTCAATGTCGGTCCACATTTCTCAAGCACGATTTGTAACATGTTTAAAGGCACTGCAGAAATGTTTGTGCTTAATTTTATTATGATCCATTGTTTCGGTTTCAGGTTCTTTTGATCTTTTGATCTACACCGACAAGGACTTGGTGGTGCCAGAGAAATGGGAAGAATCCGGACCACAGTTTATTAACAACTCAGAAGAAGTCCGGCTTCGATCTTTCACCACCACCATTCACAAAGTGAACAGTATGGTTGCGTATAAAAAAATAGATTCCTCTAATGGGATATAAGTGTACAGTGTTGTTCTTGTATAGTAAACTGTCTTGTATGTATTTGTATTTCTGCCATTTGATCATTGCATTACCTGTAAGACTTAAGATTTTAAAGTGTCTGGATTATATTCGTCCTGTCTTTGTTTCATATCTTGATCAGTTTTTATACTTTCCTTTCCCAATGTGTAGTTACACAATATTTGTCATGGCATATGTTCAAAAATTGTGTTGTAATAGAGTTTGGGAAAGCATACTGTTGTACCTGTACATGTGTATGTTTACATATATAATGCTGATCACAATGATTCTGTTCGTTTGCTATTGGAGAAGAAATGTATCAGAGCATGCGGCACAATTTACCAACCACTTATATTCAGTTCTGCTGATTGAAAAGAGTTGTTGGGACATCTGGCTCTTCTCAATCAAAGTAGAATGATAGTGCAGGAGGCTATTTTTATAACTTGTAAAGAAAGCAAAAGGTATTTTTAACTCACTACTGAGACTGTTGTAAAACAAAAGTGAAATAATGAATTCTTGGATAGTTTCACATTCATGGTCTTGGAGTTAGGCTGGTACTGGCATTTGTACTGAACATTTTGACACTTGCATATTGTTTGTCTCAGTGTAACTGGTGCCAAAGTGCAGAATAATATATGGGCAGATAAATGTGCCTGAAATTGAGCTCCATTATGGTCAGCTAAATATATTTATTAGAGCTAATGTGAGAAAGAGACATCTAACAGCTTTAGCTTTGGGGTTATTTATCAAAATATTTTAGCATCAATTGGGGTACTGAAGATTAAAATTGCTTTTTCTTTCAAACTGTTTTGAAATGAAATCTTGACATTGTAGGATAATACTTTTTTAAAAATAAAGGTATTTTGAAAATCTTGTGACTTTTTCAATGTTAAAGTAAAGCCTATAAAAACAATTGTCTAGCAATTGAACTTAATTCAAAATAAGGTAGTGGTCAAGTATTTTGCTGAATAAAATAAGACATTTAGTATTGGAGTAAAAGTCCTGAGTGTATTGGTCAGAGCACTCGCCTCACCAGAGAGAAAGCTGGGTTCAATTCCTGGACAGGGCGAAGTAGTGGGCAAAGTATGGGAATGATAATCTCTTTAAAATAATAACAATTTTGTCATTCAATCCATGACTGTTTGTGGAATACTCCTGTGTGCAATTGGCTGCTGCGTTACTTTATATTATATTCTGTCTAGTGCTTTGAGACATCTTGATGACATAAGGTACTATATCAGAGAGCAGTTTGTTCGATCAGCAATCCAGCTACTCAATTCAACATGCACTCTTCATGTGGTTGCAATGTACATTAATTGGAATCTTGCTTCTCAAAAATGTAACAAAGTTGTTTATTTCTATTTTTCTCTACAGTCACATGTTTCACCTGAAGGTCCAAAATATAGAAATGTTTAACGTGGGGGTAGAATGGAATAGCCTCATCCAGCTGATATTTGGCTTGTAACTTTCTAGATTTACTGATCTCCATAATTTTGTGAACCAGATACTGTAAAGCTTCTGTAATTAATATATTAGATATTACTTGAATGAATAATTGTGAAAGACTTTATTAATCTATATATATTTAGAATGTAACCTACCCATAATTCTTTAATAATGACTAACTCAGCAGGGGTTAACAGTAACTTTGCTGGACTGGTTGACATTAGCTTCCGATTACATTCCACATTTTCCTGGGAAGACGTTCACTGCTCTGAGATAATGAGCAAATCTGCCAATCAACTAACTGAGTTCCTACATACTGCTAGGTAAACAGGCATGTGGTGTAAGGAAACTTGCTCATTATTTTGCCCTGCCCAGCAATTCAACCCAGGTCCTCTTAAGTAAAAGAGGATGGGTATAAGTTCCACTTGGATTCCATGTTTAGTCACAATGTGGCTTTTTGAGGGTGCAGAATTTGTCAAATTTTGTTTTAACCATGATGCCTGATTTCTATGATTCTTAAAGGGTTCAAAACAAAGATTGCGTTTAAGTCTGAACACTGATATATTAGGTTAAAAGAATAAATCTACACGCAGGTGGATGTTCTGCCCTTATATGAGTACTCATTATATAAAGTGTTATATAAGCACCATGTAGGCTAAATATGTTGTTACAGACGCCACTGTAAACAGACTCGTAAACAGAAGGTAGGTAAAACCGATGCCACAATACGTAGATTTACATTATAAAGCTGTGGTTTGACCAACTATTTGAGCACCTGCATCCTATATATATGTAAGGTTTGTTGTTGTTAACTGACAAAGAAAAAGATCAAAAGCATTGGGAACATATTGAATTTTATACCAAAGGAAACTATTAACAACAAATAACAACAAATTACATTTATAGAGCGCCTTTCACGTCGGGAGGACGTCCCAAGGCGCTGAGTTAGTTGCGGCATTAGGTGGTGCTATCATTGTGTTTTAGTGCAATCTGTTTACAATGATATAAATAACTGATTTTTTATTTTATATATTTTGTACAACAACAAAATTACATTTGTATAGTCCCTTTTATGTCAGGAGCACTTTCCAAAAAGCTGGACAGATAGTGTTTCAGACCTGAGCTGGGACAGGGATGGGGGAGGGTGGAGGGTGTACAGGTCACAGAGATTGATTGAAAGAACATTCAAAAAGGAGGGCCTTGAGGTGGGTCTTGAAGGAGGCAAGGGATAGACAAGGCGGAGGGACTGCGGAATGGAGTTCTAGAGGGTGGGGTTAGATGTAATCTGCCTTGTAATATAATGTAAGTAAGTACTGGACACGTATGGGGTGCAGCAAGCATCGTGATAATACGTCTGCATCTCCAAGTATCATTCAAGAACTAGACAGGCTAGTCGGGTTTCAATGGTGTCTGGTTACTGCATATCACCTCAGTGTCAATTGAAACCCAGAGAGACTTCTGCTTCCTCCATCAAGCCTACACTGAATGATTGTTTTGATCTTCATAACCTCGAAGTCCTTAACTCCATATAATATTGCAGTCATAAAATCTGAGAAAATTTGCAGCACAAGTGCTTGGAAATGTCAGTGGAGATGATTTAGCCAATTTCATCTGTACTGGTGTTTCTTCCCTAACCAAAGTTATCTATTGTAATCACTGGACTGCATTTGGAGTCCTGTAGCGAAATGGTTAGAGCACTCACCTCGCAATCCTGGGTTTGATACCTGGGGAGAGCGAAATCTTAGGCAAATTTCCTTACTCGTTACACACCTCTGTTTACCTAGCAGTGAGGGGGAACCAATGTTGTTTGTCGATTAGCAGCATAGTAACTTCCTTTCTCTCCTTCAATGCCTATCTAAAGTCCATCCTCTTTGACCACACCTCGAGTTATCTCCCCAACCCCACCCCATTGGCCTCTATCCCTCCCGAACCTAACCTCCAGCTCAGGTGCAAACCCTCAACTCTCCAGTCTCTTGGGAAATCCTCCCAACACAACAGACGCTATACAAATGCATGTTATTGTTGATCTTGTTACTATTCTGCGATATAGTTTTCTCTCTGAGGCTGCAGCTGATTTCTCAGTAGATTTGCAGCAACAATGATAGGATCATGAATTCTGCAGCATGACTGTCACCAAGTATGATCAGCGTGAGAGCATGAACTTACAATGGATAAACATTGACAGCTGCTGATGGCACAAATCTGAAGGAAAAGCTAATTAGCGCACAAACACATATGTTATGAGTACAACAAATCGTCTAGAGTGATGTCTGCAGGATAATTATAAATCACGCAACAACAACAAAATTACACTTGTATAGCGACTTTCACGTCAGCAGGACGTCCCAAGGTGCTGAAGCTATAATCTCTCAGTTTAAATTATCACCCAAATCCCCTTAATGACCATTTAAACACTACCAGGTTTCCATTAATGGGATCTCTATTAATTGTGCGCTATTGGCTGCCACGTTTCGCCCACAAAATATACTATCTTCACTTTACAGTATATTCTGTGAAACGCTTTGAGATGTGTAGAAGACATGAAATGCGCTATATCAAATGCAAGGATTCAATCAATCAATCAAAACTTACATTTATATAGTGCCTTTCATGTCGGCAGGACGTCCCAAGGCGCTGAACAGTCAGGTAGGGAGCAGAGCACGGGGAGAGTGATCAGGGCAGGGGGAAGGAGAGTAGGAAAGTTGACTGCATATTTGTGGGCAAAACGCGGCAGCCAAATTGCGCACAACAGTGTCCCACAAAAAGTTGCGGAAGTGGGATTAGGGGAGAAAGGGGGGAAAAAGTGGTAAGGAGGGAGAGGAAGGGAAAGATGGGGTGGGGTAAAGGGGTAGAGGGAGGGAAGATGGAGGGTATTATTAACTATATGTAAGTATATATGCGAAGCAGTTTGAGACATCTAGAAGATGTGATATGTGCTGTATCAAATGCAGGGATTATTATTATTGTCTCACTTTTACATCTCACCTAAAGAATGGCTGGAGTCTCCCCCGGCACTGTATTGGAGTTTCAGTCATGTCTGCCTTTTCAGGTGGATGTTAAAAAACCTACAGCATTAAAAAGAGAGTTTCTCCCGTTGTCCTGACAAAGAATCCCGCAACAAAATTGGTCATTTACAAACTGAGCTGTTTGTGGGGTATTGGTGCAAACTGGCACAATTGCTTCCAAGTACACAATCTTTACTGCAGTGAAATGCTTTGAAGTGTTTTAATAACATGATGCTGGAACTTTGGAACTCTCCCGCAATCCATCCGCCTTGTCCCCTCCATCCCATTTTTCGGATTGCACCTGAAGACCTTCCTCGTTGACCATGCTTACAGTCATTGAAAGCCCTCTTCCTGGCTCAGCATTGAGCTCCGTCTCTGTTAAGTGCTCCGAAACACTGTCTGTCCTGAAGGCAGCTTTGTAAATGCAAGTTGTTATGCATTAAATGCAAAGGTTATCATTTTATTAAAGTATGTTGTTTTTGTTGGCAAATTAAAAAGTATCAACGGGCATACAAAGTAGTAAAAATAGCAAAATAAAAGAACAATGTTCGCTTATGTAGCATCTGTAGTGCAGGAAAATGTCTCAAAGAGCTCCACAGAGAGGGAAGGGTGGAAGATGGAGCGAGATGGAAAGAATATGAGAGTTTCAACTAAAGGGAGAAGAATGGAGGGAGGGATGTTGATGGATTTAGGAAGAAAGTTTCGAAGAGTGGGAACAAAATGGCTGAAAGTTCACACACTGATGGTGGGGCATTACAGTGGGGAAACATGAAGTGGGCTGGACTGGCAAAGTGTAATAAATAGCTGTGTTAAAACTATTTTAGTTTTAAATTGTTTTTTGCATTTATTTTAGTAGTTTACAGACCAATAATTTACCCATCGTTCACCTACAATACAGTCACTCCAATTTACAGTATATTCCATGAAAAGCTTTGAGATATCTTCCCGTGAAAGGCACAATACTGAATATCAGCATTCTTATTATTTGGGTATGTTTATAATTATGGCATTTTATTACAGTCGTAGTGACCGCCTGAGCTAAAAGCATGCAGAACCATTCAGCAGATGGAGATAAGTGGCTCAATCCCTGGACACGCTGGGAACCTAAGGCTTCAAATGTTCACGTACAAGGAAACCTTTCCAATTGCTATAAACCAAGTGTAAGAAGAATCATCGTAAAGAATGAGAATTATAGCAGTATCTGTATTGAATGCCTTTGGAACCTTTATTGTACATGTGATGTCTTTCCAACAGAATCATGTAACTACATATTAGAAAAACAGCACACAAGCCATAAAGTCTAAAACACACACAACTGCTGTTTCAAGAAAACTAGCTGCTGTATTTGTGATTATCAGGTTAAATAAGGAGGTTAATCAAAGAGGTGCAAAAACAATCCAGCTAGTTTGGTTTAAAAAATAAATCCTTGAGGGAAGGGTGGTTTAGGTGTGTGTGTGGGGAGTATGCAAATCTTTGATCTTTGGTAAATTTGCGGAACTTCTTTCGCGAGTGCACTTTTCTTTCTGATGGTTGTTATATTTTTTTGGCAGCATAAAAATACATTGCGTTTATGCTATGGTAAGTTAACCATGGTAGATAAAAATATCAGCGGTCAGAAAATCGTGCCCTTATGACTTCAAGAGTTGGAACATAATTGCTACTGTTACGTCAAAATTAATTAGGTGTTCACTCAACCTATTAAGAAGATGTGGTACACAATTCACATCACTAAGGTTTCAGACTAGATCTGACAGAGCACTCCACCTCGCCTATTATACATCGTGTATGCTCTTTATCAACCCCCTTTTTAGAAATTCATTCTATAACACATTATTAATCATGACTATATTCATCTACACACAAGTCAAAATGGCTGTGAGATAAAGGCATCAGAACAGAAATATATTCACAAACTTGTGCTGGATCTTTATGAAAATATTACATGTCATCATGCACTTTATAAATAATTCTAAAACCTAGTGACATCTTATGTCCAGAATCGGTACTGCAGCTAAGTGCAATACCAGAAAAGGGAATTTCTAACATTGTTCCCGTGTAAATCTTGGTATTGGATCCATTAATTACATCAGTAGCTCTCTGGAGTGAACTTGTGTTCTGGCCTTCATTTTCCGGTGCAGCTGACTGCATCTGAGACAAAGTAAAGTTGTCTTCCTCGTATGGCTTGAAGACATTTCATACATTTGGTTCTCAGTGGTTCAGATTCCATCTCCACAATAATGCTCTGTACAATCATGGAGCTTGTTTCTGTCTGACTCTAGAGTGGAGTAAGCGACCAATGTAACAGTGTAACAACAAGGTCAATGGAGATGAGCAACATATGAAGAGGGAGGGGGAATTGCTGAAGAGGATAATAGTCACAAGGCCTCCCTGGTTATAGTAAGTCGAGGCATCTCTTTTCCCAAATGGAAAGAGCCACATCTCAGAAACTTTCCAGATGTAGCTTTGTTACAGAAATATAAATCTCATAGTATCTCACGTGTACTTTTCAAATCAAGTCTCACTTTATCATACACTGCAGTCGCTAAATTATTTCACACATATTTAATTACTAATTTTCGCAAATTTGGGGTTCTTTTTGTATTCCACTTGAAAGATGTTAGTGCTGAGAATAGAACAGTGACTCAAACCTTCCCTCCCAGATCAGAGGTGATGCAGAAACTACATAATTCCCAATAATGTGTTTCAGCTCCATTTATCAGAAGAACATCCATCCACTCCACCAGGCAACTATTTACTTTCCCTGCATCAGAGAATGTGATAAAATGAGTGAGATTCCTCTTGTAACATCAAATTACTAGCAGTTCTGTGTGGGACAACACATACCAGGGATCAAGTTGACACTACCCAAACATATTTCACACCAGACAAGTAACCAAGGAGACATTCAACCCATCATTTTGGGCAGGATTCAAACCCAGATCCCAGAGGGAACAGTGTGCTAACAGGTTGAAATCTAAAATCAACAAAATTCTCAACACGTTATAGGTAAAAAAAAATTAAATGCAATAAGCCGCAAGCAACATCTATTTTATTGCCATTTGTAACATAACAATAAGTCTGAAAGACTTGCCTCTGATGCTGCAGAAAATTGTGATGTTCCTGAAACTATTATGGGAACCATGCAACTTCAATATTGGTAAACAGCTTTATATCCTGTGGTGCTATTTGACTTAAATAAAATAGATATAACAATATATATATATATTTGATATTGTACTAGTGGCAAACAGCTATTTGATCTAAAAATAAAGTCATGCCTGTGCTGGCAAAGTGGGGGGAGGGAGGGGAATGGGTTCAGTGTTTCCTGCGTGAGCTGAAGTGATAACTGTAATAAATCATTAAAACAAGGACATGATTCAAACAACTGAGACGGTGATTAAATTGGGAATAATAGGTTTTGCCCACAGCAGATTTGAGAATTAACATCAAATGAGAAATGAAGTTCACATGAGGAATCTAAGGCCTGAAATTCCATGTTGTCTTAGCCTACAATACCACCGAGTTCAAATTTAGGATTTCACAGAATTAAGACTGAATTTTAGGGTGAAATTATTTGATAGATGAAGACAAAGTAGAATTCTGAGTCTCTGATCTTAACCTTCAGACTGACATCTTTATCCTCAATTCCCAGTGGAACAGTTAGTTATCGTTGTTATTTAAATACAGGTAAGCTTCTATTTAGGATGCTTCTATTCAGGACATTTTGATTGAACGACCATAATTTTTTAATACCTTTTTAATACCATTTTAATGAACAAAATTTTTGTTTGCGCATGTGCAGTACATATTTTGAATATCGCAGTCGCATTTCTCATGTCCTTTTTGTCCATATGCACAGTCCACAGTGTATTTGCGGGTAAATCGCACTCACACCTGATATCCAAGCATTTGAACTGGCCAATAGCATGTTGCCACGTCATTGTTTAAAAGCCAGCTGATTTTGAAGCGACACCGCACCACGTCAGTGTTACAGTAATTTCCAAACATTCCCGAGCAACTTCCAGTGACTTACAGCCTCTAACACGTTTATTGCAAGTTTCTAATAAGTGAAATGAACAGCGGTAATACTGCTAGCGGCCACAAACCCCGCAAAGTCATCACTTTAAATACTAACTTGGAGGTGATAAAGCGCATCGATTCTGGCAAAAAAGATACGGATGTCAGGAGGGTTTTAGGGCTAGCTAGATCGATGGTGGCTACTATAAAGCAGAATAAGGACAATATACTGGCAAGTTCAAGGTTACAGCTACAGGTGCAAGCAGGTTAGCAAAACATAGGAGTGATGTGATGGAAAAAATAGAAAGAATGCTGAGTGTCTGGATTGAGGATCAGAACCAGCGTAATATACCACTCAACACCCTGGTTATCCAAGAGAAGGCAAAATCATTGTTTAGGGAGTTAAATGATTAGGAAGGAGAAGGCTCAATTGCACCATCTTTCAGAGGGTGGTTTCAAAGGTTTAAAAGACACTATGGGCTCCACAACATCAAGAGGAGTGGGGAAGCTGCAAGTGCCACTGCCACTGTATTAAAGTTACTGCCAGTATTAAAGTACAATACTGAACAGTTACCCCAAGTACCCCTTCTTGCCTATGGGTGTTTATTTGTGTGTTTTGTGTGTTATGTTGAGTGGTTTTGTGTGTTATTTAGTGGGTTTAAGGTCCCAAAACTTTGTTAAAAGAACGCATCTCTGGTTACATAATGGGATCACATGGGAAATCACATTTCGATTTAGGACATTTCGATCTAGATACAGTTTTTCAGGAACACAATCCCGTCCTAAATAGAGGTTTACCTGTACACAAAAGTTGCATCATTCACTCACCGGTGTCAAACATGAAGAAACACAAAAGCCAACAGCCGTGTTACTTGCAAATCTTGGCTGAATACCACACTTGAAAGCAGACATGGGGGCCATACAGAGTGAAAACCATAAAGACTATTCCCATGTTATGCACTAACATTTTAATATCTTACTGTACTCAATGTTCTAGCTGTCAACCTGATTGTTTTCATTACAACATCCACCAAGCTGACTTCATAGCAGGGGTCATCCCAAACTGTGAAGAGGAAAGGGAACAGTGGAATTAAAAAAATTACATCTTGGATTAAACTGAAAAGTGGAATTTCTAGAGTTGGTGCTTGGAGTAAGCCTTAGATGTTTGCAACATTTCCTTTTGGTTGTGGAGGTGAGGCTTGGGACGTCCTTGGGATATGTCCCCCCTATGTGAAAGGCGCTCTAAAGATTAAATTTTATTGATGTTGTTGTTGTTGTGTGTGTGTGTGGGAGGGGTGTGTGCGACTGATCTCCAGATCTACTCTCACTGCAAGTGTTTCATCCGAAACTAAACCCTGCCATTTGATTCATCTGCATTCAGGGTCCTCAGACCTTCTTCGATGTTTCTCAATTGAAACTAAGATTTACTACCCTGTAACCTCTTCAAATGGAACAACTGGCTAAACTCTGGACCAATTTGCCATTTGCCAACCCAGGTCCTTTTGTGGAAAACTGTGCTTAATTACTGTTAATATTGATGCAACTGATTATATTTCATCTCTTCAAGGAAAAAATTTCTGTGCTTATTGGAGGAAACTTTTATAAGGTGTAAATTTGAAGGTTACCCAAGCACTGTTCTGAACTTCATGAATATCCTAAAGAGACTAAGCCTTTTTGATTATCTCTATAGATAATCTGGCTCAATTCATTTGATTTGTGTAATTTTAAACAATCTAACAACATAGGGTAATCTAACTTTCCAAGACATTCTCTATGCATACAAATATAATGGCACTCTATGGCAAGACCTTGGCAAAGCAGAAACTATTAGGAAGGTCACCCTGCCCATACAGGCATGTACATCTAATTAAAATGATTCAAATTTGACTTGTGCAAAAATAACTCAGATAAGATCACTGGCCACCGTTTACAAAATAACAAACACTACAATAAGTGGTTTGGAGTATGTTGTTACTGATTTATATTGCTATCAACTATGTACTGAAGAAACAGACTTTGACATTTCATATTGGTTGATCTGGGTAAAAAAAGTACGTCATCTTAATCAGAGGAGGCAGTAATGCTTGCTTATTGGGCAAGAATATTGCACACCGGACTTTATTTGAGGAATAATTTTTTTAAAAAATTTAAATCTCATGTCCCATGGAAGTATCATAATCCTGATTTTTTTTCCTAAAGCATGAAGGAACAGAAAAGGCAATCTACTTTGTCTAGGCACACCATACATTTTCAGTTCATGCTACAGTTTCTTTACACTCTCTGACATTATGTATGCAAGAACATTGGCATATCTGTACTGTGCAATAAAAACATCTCCACAGGGACTGCTCAACAACATGCAGTCATGGCTTGATCTTTAAATCCAATAAGAGAAGATGTTACAGTATATAGAACTAACAATTAGTCAGAAAATACTAAAACACACTTATAACAGAGAACAGTGTAGAGTCATTTGTGACCACTGTATTTACATTTGACCTCCACATTGTATTTTTAAATAAACATAAATACCATGTCTTACTACAAGAAAAAAATGGGGGAGGGGAATGGGAAGCCATTGGATACTTTACTGAGGTGGGCCTCATTATTCTGTTTCTGACATTAGGAAACAGCAGATACAATTCAAAAGGTTTATTTAACAGAGTGTAAATGTGAAACAATTAATAAACTGCACACAGAAAATGTCAACCTAGAAAAGATCTCCACCAGCATGGAGCTAATTGTTCTCGCTTTATGGAAGTATCAAAAATATGAACATGAGACAGCTCCAATGTCATCCAAAATTATTGACCGTAAATATCAGTTACTCTCCCCATTGAACAGCTGTTGTGAAATCAACATCTCCCAGTTCTTCCGATTATTCCTGCAGCCT
This sequence comes from Hydrolagus colliei, assembly GCA_035084275.1. Classification (NCBI taxonomy): domain Eukaryota; kingdom Metazoa; phylum Chordata; class Chondrichthyes; order Chimaeriformes; family Chimaeridae; genus Hydrolagus; species Hydrolagus colliei. The sequence continues at coordinate 63,194,051 of CM068742.1, read as the reverse complement.
TCCAGCAATGGGAAACATGGCTCAGATACAATTACTACAGCCTAAAGAGGGAGAGATAGAAAATTAAAGAAGGTTAGTCAACTTACAAAATATCAATGCTTTTACAGAATTGTTTCAATGGGTATAAAATTAAGAGTATAGATGTGTACAAACACACATTTTTTGCTTCAAATAATACTGGTCACATTTTATAATAAATGGGCAGTTAAATATATGAACACTTAATAGTCAGAAGGTTGTGGGTTCAAACCCCACTTCGGAACTTTGAACTCACAATCTGAAATGACACTCCTGATGTAAAAAGCTCTATTATACAATATGCTGCTCCAGTACATATACTTTGAAATAGATGAAAATTTATCAATGGGAAATTTATTCTATTCTTGTACTGTATATCAAAAAGAGTAAGCTTCTGTTTAAATCCTTAAATTTTCACTTTAGATTGATATTCACATATACTTGGGTGACAAAATATAATGGTCGCTCTTTGAATTTTGACAGAGATGTTCATTGTTCAAAATGTTTGCAGACTGTACCTCATAGAGCTGAATACAGATTGCATCTATGAACCCAACCTGCATGCTGGGTATCTGATCTTGCTTCTCTCGATTCATTAAATCCTGTGGAAAAATTAATGCATAACAGGTGAAAAAAATTCAAACTGAAAAAAATTCTAATTGCAAAATCATAACCCTATAGAGTTGCATTCACTTATAGCATTAGGCACCATAGAACTGTGGTTTACTTCTAGCTACCAGTGCTGATTAGGTGGCTTCCTGTACAAAGTGAGCAAGAGAAGTTAGCATGAGGTCCAGGTGTTCCAGCAACCTGCTGATGAAATGCTAATCAATGAGTAGAGGCCAGGAAATTGGACTCATTTAAAAATCAGCTTCCTGCAGTCATTGGGACGTCCTTCTGATGTGAAAGGCACTATACAAGTGTAATTTTTTGTTGTTATTGTTGGGAGGACAGTTGGGTGGGTGTTGTGGAGGGATGAGATCAAATGACCTTTTTCATCTAAACCAATCTTGGGATCAATCTTGTGAATAATGACCTAATCCTCCTAGAACCAATGGTGGATGGCATTATCTTTTTGTGTACCATTACCCCAGTCCTTGCCAGACTTCATTGGCTCCCTATCCCTGAGAGGATCGACTTCAAGATCCTCAGCCTTGTTTTCATATCCCTCCACTCCTCTGCACCCCCCTACTTCTCTGATCTCCTCTCTCCTCAAACCAGCTCCCGTTGCCTTCGCTCCACTGGGTCTGGCCTCCCCCGAATCCTCCGCTCCACACTTGGCGACCGTGCCTTCAGCCAATATGCCCCGAGGCTCTGGAATTCCCTTCCTCACTACCTTCACCTCGCCCCCTCTTTTCTCAGTTTCAGGTCACAGCTGAAGACCTTTCTCTTCCTTTGGTCACCTTTCTACCCCTACCCCTGGCTCGGTCCCGGGATCTGCTATTGTGAAGTGCTCTGAGACACCGTCCGGCGTGGAGGGCGCTATATAAATCAAAGTTGTTGTTGATATTGTTGTACTGGGACTCCTCAATTAACGTCAGGGATTGTTCTTGAAAAGTGCGATTTTATGTGAAACAATATATAGCAATACCTAAATTACCATAGGCTCTAATGCTATCAATAGGGGTTACGTTCCTTCAGTACATTTCTGGTTTAAATTTTCTTACACTAATAATAAAGACCAAAAAGCACACCACTAATATTGAAAATTAAAATAAAAGTTTAATAAATATATCAAAATAGATAACAATACAATTAAGAGAACATTTACTGGAGATGGTTGATGTGGTCAGGCCGCTCTGGGGATCTGTACAAGAGGCAGGTAATCCCGCCCCTTCATCTCAATGACTCCGCCACTGAAAACATCAACCACCCCAGTAAGTGTTCTCTTAATTGTATTTATTATCTTATTTATATATTTACTAAACAACTAATATAAATGTAACCAGCTAATATCCCTTCAATTAAACCAATTTTCTAATTTCTTTTCTAACTATTTATTAATTCATCACCACTGTATAATCGAAACAACGTATATTGGGATGACCTAATAGGAGTTCCAGTACCTTTTTTTTAAGAGAGGTTTGGAGTATATGGACCCAAATTACTATGTTATAAAGAGAGAGAGTGGTGGTGGGGGTGGTGGGGGAGGAGTGCTTCAGCTGTATTTCCAATGACATGGGAAAACAAATTTACATCTTAAAAACGAATAGTAGCAAAATATTAAGCTGTATCTATCATTTGCTGTGATACTCTAAAACTAAAGTAAATATAGCCCATAGATTCTAATACATACAATGGGTTCAATGTTTAGTTCCTCTCTCTCCTTGTCACCTTGCTCAAAAAATTCTGTTGCGACGAGTTCAGCGATCTGTAAAATAAAGAAGGGAAGCAATATGGACAGTTTTCCAATTTTATTTGCAAACAATTACAGAAATTTGTTTGATCGATGGTTATGGTATCTAATGACAAAGACCAGACAAGGAATATAGGAGCAGAGCTATTTTATTAGATCATGGCAGGTATTTATATTTAAAATCCCATTTCCATGCTCTTGCTCTAAATCCAATCTACTGTTTATAATAATACACATATTTCCCAAGGGCATATCTGTCAGCTCAAACAATTCTGCATTTATGGACTTCTGCATCTATTCTTTTGGCATGCATGAGAGCTATGCATCAACTTAGCTCTACGCTTCATATTGATCACATCAGATTTACCCAAATGTGCCAGAGGCAGACCCCAGATGTTGTTTTTAAAAGCAATGGCCATGAAAGCCATGTGTGTCATTTGACTTACAACTTGCAGATCATTACTGGGATTTTGCCAGCTTTTTATATAAAAACAGGGTGCCCTGGTGAGCCCAGTGAAATGCTGTGATTCACGAGCCAGAAGTCTAATGCCAGACATCATGGACATCGCTATTGAGAATGACGTAAAAATAGATCTGTCTCTAATACTTTCTACACGATTGGGTGCGTTTGATGTGATAAATATGGAATGCCGACTGCTAAATGTGGCCCACCCGCACAGCTCTTTATACAAAGAACAGTCTTTTGGTTTACAGAGGTACTGGGTATACTACAATTAATTTGGGACATGATGCAAATGTGCATATATGGGTGTTGGCACAGCACACTGGCACTCCACATGTAGTACAGTTCATAATTTCTGAGCCAGCAAATTCCAGGAAGAGATATTGAGCGAACCCAGAGCTTCCTCACAGTGTGTCAGCCTGAGGAGTCTATTTCCCACTGAGTACATGAAGTACATGAGCTATTCAGCGCTTTGGGACGTCCTCCTGACGTGAAAGGCGCTATATAAGTGCAATTTTGTTGTTGTTGTTGTTGTATTACTGCCCGGGCAAATAACTCTAGACTTCTGATTGTATTCTTTCCAGCAGGGAAGCAGGAGCTTTATATTAAAACAAACAAGCATACAAATTATTGTCGGCAGCAATCATGTACTTTATGTCTCAGTTTCCCACTGGATGAATGGCTAGATTGCAACCATTCCTGTGACTTTTTTTTCCAAATGAAGTTAATTTAAGTAACATCATTTAAAGAAAGTTAATTTGAATAATCTCAGGAAATCTTCTGTTCCATTCAGTGAATCCTGTGATGTGAGCTAAGCAATGATCTGTTGCATAAGGTTATTTTTAACTCCATATCAACCTCTCCCCCCACTCCTACGCTCAGCAGGCTCCAGCCTGTTACTTGTCCCCCGCCCAACCCACTCCACCAGTCAGGCCATTGACCGCTTTAGCTTTCACCCTTAGGAACTATATCCCACAGTCCACTTGCCTTGCTCCCTCCTTTGCTTCCTTCAGGGCATGTTTCAAGACCCAAACAAAACACAAAATAGTACAGATGCTGGGAATCTGAAACAAAAACAAAGGTTGCTGGGGAAACTCAGCAGGTCAAGCAGCATCCATGGAGAAAGGAAAAAGAGTCAACGTTTCGGGTCTACAACCCTTCGTCAGGACGGTCAGGAGTTCTGATGAAGGGTTATAGACCCGAAACGTTGACTCTTTTTCCTTTCTCCATGGATGCTGCTTGACCTGCTGAGTTTCCCCAGCAACCTTTGTTTATGTTTCAAGATCTTCCTGTTCGACTACATCTTCGGTCTCTCTCCTTCCCTTACACTCCCTACCCTCCACCCAGCCTGATCCGAAACTCATGCACGGGTCCAAATCCCGGATTGTCTAGCGCCTTGGCACATCCTTCTGATGTGAAAGTCTCTATAGAAATGTAATTTGTTGTTGTTTCACAGATTTGCCCATGTTCGTGTATAAATAACATAATAGTGTCAAACAATAAATTGCAAATCATTATACATGTAAACTTAGAAATAAATGTGATGCAGTTTTAAATATATAAGTGGATCTTATCTACTGAATGGAGCAGAATGGCATCCATAACACCACCACCCACCTCGCCCCACCCCCTACCCCACCCCACCACACACACATTTTGTTGCTATTCAATGTTACTATTCTGCATGTTAGTGCAGAAAACTTGTAGTGGGTTGTAATTACCACAGGACAATCTCCAGCGCCTTGGGACGTCCTCCCAATGTGAAAGGCACTATACAGTACAAATGTAATTGGGTTGTTGTTGTTGATGGTTCTTCCACAGAGTATTATTACAGTGAAACTGGATTTTAGGTTTGCTGGCTGATTTACCTTTCGCTGAACAGGCCAAGGCTTGGTTATTGCAGACACATCACAAGCTGTCATTAACATTGACCTGCCAATCAACAGTAAAAACAAGAATGAATGTTAAATGCTCCACCATTATAGAAACACAGAATATGTTGTTGTTACTTCGACAAATGATTTGATAACCAAAAGCTGAACATATACTAATTGGTCCAGGACAGCTTTCATGCAGGGATCAGTATCCTGAATAGTAAAGATTAATCCCTGGAGAAATCCCAGGTAGTTATTAACAAATATTCCTCTCGACTAATTGTTCTGTAGAGCTTTCATTTCAGGTGGTAAACAGTGAATGTAAGTGCTGAGATAACAAGATGATTCCCACAAGCCATCACTGGTGGCAACATGAATGTGTTTTCAGTCTCTCGTATGTTAGCAAAGTAGGTAATTCACAGACATGTGAATTCACAGACTGATTTTCTGCCTACTGTAAGAATGGCTCAGTTGGTAGCAGGTCAGGACTTTCAAGATCAGCCTCGGCTGATACTCCATTGCATTTCTGGGGGTGTGCTGCATTGTTGAATGTGGTGTCCATCGGATGAGATAAATCCAAGGTTCCATCTGCATGTTTAGGTGGATGTTAATGAGACATGACACTATTTGAAAAGAAAAGGGAGTTTCTCCTTATGTCCTGACTAATAAACCCCCCAACTCCCCAGTAAAATTGGTCCTATGCTGTCAATATTATTAAAAGATAAGGTTACCTGATTTCAGTTTTTGACTTACAATAAAAGCTCTTTGTGACCTTTATCCTCCCAGTCGAATTGATTGTTTTTCACCAGCTCAAAAAATTCTTCTCTTCTCCTGAAATAAACAGTTTGTTTTTGACATATAAAGTTTCACTTTGTAACCGAGGAAAGATGGAAATTGACCATAGTCTTACAGGCTATGTACATATATGTGTATGTATATATATATATATATAAATGTGTGTGTGTATCATCAAAACCTACTTCATGTACAGTGCCAGGTCTGTGGCTAGAATAAACTGTTCAATCATCTTCAGAGTGGCTTTATATTCACCCAGAGAGAGACCGCTTAGAATCTGGTTTCCCTAGGGATAAAACAAATCGTTTCAAGTTGAACATTCTGCATAAGACTAAATATCAGGAAAGAATATAAGAATGTGCTAGGCAAAAGAAGATCAACGTCCATCCAGGTTGCCTCCCACAACCCTGGCAGTCATATGACACATCCCAAACTATACATGAAAGTAATCAATAACCATATCAAATGTTGTTGTTCATTGTGTAATCCCTCAGCTAGAGTATTGTGTCTAATTATGTAAGGATATCAAGGCCTTGCAGAGGATGCAGAGGAGATTTACCAGAATTGTAGCAGGGATGAGATATTTTACTTATGTGGAGAGAATAGAGTATGGCTTAACTATGTAAACTCCTTGCTTGTCGGCCTTCCCAATTCCTCCCTCCACAGACTGCAGATCATCCAGAACTCTGCAGCCCAAGTCCTCTCCTGCAATACATTCTGTGATTCTAGACTATCCAGACTCATATCACTTCACCCTCGTCTGACTCCACTGGCTTCCCATCATACAGGCAATACAATTCAAGATCCTGGTCCTCACCTTTAAAGCTGTCCATGGACTCACACCTACCTATCTCTGTGACCTCCTAACCCCCTACCAACCTGCATGCTCCCTCCACTCGGCAGGCTCTGGCCTACTTCATGTCCCCCTCTTTGCCCACCCCAAGCAGTTGGGCTTTCAGCCATTCTGCCCTCATCCTCTGGAACTTCATCCCACAGTCTCACCACCTTACCCCATTCCTTGCCTCTTTCTGGACCCACCTCAAGGCCCTCCTCTTTGACCCTGTTTTTGATCAACCTCCACCCCACCCTACCCTCCCCAATCCCTAGCTTATGTCTGAAATACTGTTGGGTCTGAAATACTAATATGTCAGTCCAGCATCTTGGGACGTCCTCCGGATGTGAAAAGCACTGTACAAATGTAATTTTGTTGTTGTAGTAGAGACGCTAGGTATATTCTCCTTAGCGCATAGAAATTTAAGAGAACATTTAATACCAGTGTTCAAAATTATAATACTGGTATTAAATGTTTCCAAGGCTGGTAGGTCAGTAACCAGGGTACATAGATTCAACATAATTGGCAAAAGAACCAGAGGGGAGATGAAGAGATTTTGTTTCTTTCTTTTTACACAGAGTTGTTACAGTCTGGGATGTAGTACCTGAAAGGGTGGTGGAAACAGATTAAATAACAACTTTCAAAAGAAAACATTTGCAAAGATATGGGGAAAGAAGGGGGAGAGGAACTGATTAGGTAGCTCTTCCAAAGAGCCGACACAGGCACGATGGGCCAAATGGCTTCCTTCTGCGCTGTAATATTCTATGATTCTACAGAAGAACTCTCCATGGGTTGTGTGAGATATGCAGAGGATATGCCAGTGTGCAATGTACCAGTTATCAGCTGTGATAATTATTGCAAGGATAAAACATGAGATTGTTTTGCCGAGGGATCATATTAGGCCACCATTGTGGTCTATTGTGTGAGCAGCAATTCAATTGCAGAAAATAGCAAAAGGATTCCTGAATAAAGCCCAAGGTTTTGAAATGGGGATTCCTTCTGGTAACTAGACATAGGCCACGACAACCAAAGGGGCATCCACTCCAACAGGATTTACAAGCAATAAAGACTATTATCTGGCAAAAATGAAGAAGAAAGGTAAATGTGTTTTGATAAGCTGTTATACTTAGTAAGGTGATAATTATTAGCATTGAGGAAATGAAACATTTGTCCCACTTTTTCTCCCTCTGCTAACCATGTTTCTGCATCAACCGTTTGCAAAAGAAGACATTCCTTGACTAAGAGGTGCAAGCTACTCAGAGCACCTCAAGTGCGAGGAGAAACCTCACAAAACTGCACATCTGTGAATGACAATCAAAGGCAAAAGGTAAACAGTTAGAAAGAGAGTTCTGATTCTCAAACCATTTGAAATATCATCAGGATATGAAAGGCAGAAGCTGGCACTTACAGGGCTATTGAGTATCATCAGGCACTGGTTGAAGTGATGATGCTCCATCATTGAATGACAGTAGAGCTGAGCGAGAGGGTGCTCACTCCTACACAGAATCAACCACAAGGAGAGTTTAGTGTTAATAGCTTCACTGCATCCTAATGTTTTCACAAACAGAAATAATGAGTGTTGTACTTTCAAAACTTATGGATTTACATACTGTTGAACTGAGAACCATAATAGCTTACGTGATAGAATTCAAGCCACAAGCTGCTTTCAGATGTATTCCATGAGGATCTTACATAGTTCAATAACATTTAATGACGTGGATAGCTCATCCGGGTAGGATTGTCAGCAGTATACAGCATATTAATGGTGATTATGACCATGTGTGTGTCAGTCTAATTCAGTGGTAGCACTCTCACCCCCTAGTCAAAAGGTTGTGGTTTCAAGCTTCACGTCAGGCCTTGAGAGTCACATAGACTAAACTGACACTCCAGAACAGTGCTAGAAATGTGTTGCATTGTCTGTGGTGTCATCCTTCAGATGAGATATTAAACCTGTCTGCCCATGACACTTTTCAAAAAGTGATCATAGCCTGGCCAACAATCCCCCCAAATACAATTCACTCTATGACTATTTGTGAGACATGGCTGCAAGGAATTGAGCTGCTGCATTCACTTACAAATACACATCCACTCCATTCCATGGTAAATTCGGTGAAGCACTTTGGATTGTCCTGATATGAAATGCGTTATACCAAATACAAGAATTATTTTTATTATTCATTATGGCAAACCAGATAAAAATACCAATGACTTGTACACAGAACAAGTTCACTTTTAAAAAGGTGCATTGAATGAGTTCATTGCTCACTTTGAGATGCCTAGAAGATGTGAAAAGCAGTAAATCAAATGCAAGGATAATATTATTAAGGCAGCAATCTCATCTCAGGTTGGCTTGAAATAGCCTTAGATTCATTTGGATATCTAATACCCTTGAAATGATTGCTATGTGTTAAACATTTCCTGGATTGTCATCATTAAAGAGTGTTCAACTTTTTTTTAATGCCCTAGTTACAGAAGTTAAAATGCACCTTACCTCTTTATGAAGGAATTGTTCACCCCTCTGTGATCCAGGTCATGGCAGAGTGTTGCTATGATCAAAGCTAAAACCTCCATGTCACTCAGCTTGTTCTATAACCACAGCACAGAACAATGGAAACAATGTCATTATCAACAAACCAAATACTGGCATTACTCAATATCTTCGTGTGTACAGTACACAGGATCTGAGAGGTGGGAAGGTAAGATCCAGAAACTTATGTGCTTGACTTTTAGAATACAATACCAATGAAGAAAAGTAACAATAGATCTTCCTAATCCCAGTTTTGAATCACCAAACAGCCTGAAATGCAAGGGGCTGTCACGCTGTCAGAATGCTCCATTGTAGTATTGGTTAGTAGGATATTGGTTTGTTAGTTACGTCATTATTCTGCTAAACAGTGATTCTATATGGGCCAGATGTCCAATCCCCCAAGGTGGCCTGGCTACAAACCACACCGTTGCAGTGGAGACAGTGAGAAGGTCACACTCACTGGCAGCCGCTTGTTATATTGTTGTCTCTTTTACCCAAATAAGTGAAACTGCAAATAACATTGACAAACCTGAATTCTGCCAGATTTCAGCAAAGCAAACATGCACTGCGCTGTGTTAAAAGCATGTCTCCAATTGTGATAGACAACGTGTTTTCGATAATTCTTCTTTACACTTAAAATCCAACGGCAAAGAACCTACAGGGAAAAAAAACAATCAAGTGTTTATACAAGGCTTGGGTCAGTGAGAGCTGACATGAAACTTATAACAAGTCAAAGCACAGTAAGGGGTAAAATCTTTTCATTTTGTATTATGCATCAACTTTCATGGATGCACACTCTACCACACCAAGCCAGTCAGGAACCTAGGTGTCTTTTTCGATTCTCAACTGTCTTTTCTCCCCCACATCCATGCCAACTCACTCTGCCTTCCCTCACCTCCACAACATTGCCTGACTCCACCTCTACCTCACCGCTCAGGCCGCTGAAACTCTCATTCATGCCTTCATCATGTGCAGGCATGACTGTACCAACATCCTGCTTGTCAGCCTCCCAACTCCACCCCCCAGGTTAGGCTCAAAACAACTACACTAGTTTCAGGTGATCACTTTAGCAAAATATCTGAGAACCCTCAACAGCTTAACAGCAAAACGTTTGTTATCAAACATCAATCACTGATTAATACGAACTTGTGTCAGTCATAGAGAAGCTCACATCCTTTACTTATCTTATCAAAAAAAATGTAGGGATAAATATTATAGTGTTAAAAATGATACAAATGATCATCTGCTAGGCTCTGAATCCTCTTCCACATTACCTCATATTTCATCTGAAAATTCTGCGACAGGTTGAGATCAGTGAACATCCGGATTGTAGCCAACGTTGTTTCCGTGTCCGACAGATCAAAATCACTGAAGCTGAAATCTAGCAGCTTGAGTGACTGTGCAGAAGGCACTGTCATCGCCTGTGAACAGAAATAAAGGTTAAAAGCTATGAAAGCGCACATTGGGACTTAATATATCCAAATTTCAAATGGAAACCTTAATTAAGGAAATAAATCATGCTGACTTGTAAAACGTCCTTCCAGTTGATCTACCTCGAGATCAGAGATCCCATGAATCAGTATAACTTGTGAGATATACTGCCTGTGGGTTGCTGGAGAGATTTCCATTTCGCTTGCCTTCATAAGGAAATCTGTATAAACTCACTGTCCTTAGCCCCCTGGGTCTAATGAATGGCATGGACTGGTAAGCTCTTTATGTTATACTCTAAACTTCAGTTATCAAAATGAATAATGTACTGTACCACCTTATGACTTACGTAGTCATCAACAAAGTACTTCAAGTCTTGTAAGGCTGTTTGCAGTGAATTGACAACAGCAATGACTTGCAGCTTCAAGCTTCAGGCAACGCAAGTGAGCTAAGGTTGCAATTGATTGGTAATGTTTCAAATATCATCCATAACATTTAACACATCACACCACTAATTTTTCACCCTGATTTCTACTATTGTCCTTATTTTGAAAGTACAGAATTTTGAAGCTTTATTCCAGCCTAAGATCTGCCTATTGTTTATAAGCCTTGTTTTAGTGGATTAGCAGTAATAGCCAGTGATATACAGACTGTAAGATTTCTCTGGTGCTAACGCGGATATCCGATCAACCATCGAAAGTGAAGGCCAGGTAAGTAAATATCACCTATTTGTCGCTTTCTGTACTGCCTCATACCTCCAATTCTGCCTCTCTCCCTGTCACTCTCCCTGTCCCTCTCCATGCTGCCTTACCCAACGAGGGACAGGAAGAGAGCAGTAGCAGAAGGTGTGGCCATTGCCCGTCCACCATAAGTTGGTGCCCACCCAAATTTCCATCCTAGTTACATCACTAGTCTGGTACCTGCAGAAAATCGTCAATCATTATATTTAAACTTATGCAAATCAAACCTCTGAAAATTCCACATGCCTGGAATTTTATGCTTGGCTGGAGTGGAGGGAGTACCTTCTCCCCAGAGAGCTACGTGCTTTAAGTAAATGTTTAACCGTATCGCTTTTTGTAAGCCAAACAACTATCGGGTCTAAATTGTGAGATTTACAAAACGTTTCTTAAATGTGTTTCTATGAAGCTGACAGGAGATTCACATCCACTGTATTTCTGGAAGCTTGGCCTGAAACTTTATAAATCAATTTGCAAATCTTGTAAATTATCCCTCCTATAATCTGAATTTGTATTTCGTACTTTAGACCTGGATTTGAGCGATGGCTGTATCAGACTCTCCAAAATCCAGACTTGCACCAAATTATAGGATTAAGAATGTCATATTAAAATGATTCTATTCCCAATACATCTGAGGTTAGGCTGTGCAGGTGTTTGACCCTTCACTGTGAGCGACTTCATGCATAATAATATAGGATCCTTGGGCATTTAATGCTCGGAATAAAATCAACACATTTAATGCTTACTCTTTGAATTATTATATATTTAAATTCTAACAGATAAAGAATCTATTAATATCCCTATTAATATCCATGATTGAAAGGTTCAAAAATCTTTATCCGCACACAGAGTTGGCTTACCAATAAAAAAAATCCTTCATTTCAGAGGAATTTATCCACTCAGTTTATATTGTGAGTTGAACAGATAAAGTGAGGAGCATGGCTGAGGTTCAATCTATGACATTATTAGTGGAACTATTTGCTGTGATTGACCAGAGAAAGCAATACATACAATTTTCGCTCTCCGAAATATCTTAAAATATGTTGTTCACATTCAAATAATTATTTGGAATGTCAATTATTTGAACTCTTTCATTTAAAAAAGAGATTCACATTGCATCAGAATTTCAGTAGCTTATCCGTGAACATTTAGGTCGAGGAATTACTAGTAATGTGGCAAAAATAAATGAGATGTAAATTGCACTGCTTCTTAATGGATCCAGTGGTAGAAATGTCATTTGGTTCACGATTTTTTCTTTTAATATTTCACAGCATCCAGAACATGACAAATTCTTAAGTGAAGCTTCAGTACATAAAGGCCTTGGAGAGGGTGCGGAAGAGATTTACTAGAATGCTCAGGGACGAGGCACAAGATATGTGGGGAGACTAGAAAAGCTGGGATTTTTCTCCTTAGAGGAGAGAAGGTTAGAGGGACATTTAATAGAGGTGTTGAAAATTATGAGGGGCTTTGATAGGATAGATAGAGAGAAACGTTTTTTGCTGGCAGGTGGATCAGTAACCAGGGGACATAGATTTAATATAATTGGCAAAAGAACCAGATGGGAAATGTGAAGACATCCGTCCATCTGTTTGTCTGTCTATCCATATATTTTACACACAGAGAGTGTTACGGCCTTGAATGCATTGCCTGAAAGGGCGGTGGAACAAATTGAATAATAACTTTCAAAAGGGAATCAGATTCCCTTGAAAAGGAAAGATTTGCAGATGTATGCGAAACGGATGGGTCCAGGGGGGACTGATTGGATTGCCTTTCCAAAGAGCCAGCACAGGCACGATGGGCCGAATGGCCTCCTTCGGTGCAGTATTATTTTAAGCCTCATTGTTGAAGCCAGCTTCTGTAATTTTTGTTATATCACATTAAAGAATGGGTTCAAAGTTAAGAGTGAATTCACAAGTTTATCAAATTCTGGAAGCTCTAAAATGTTATACAAATAGAGTAAATCTGGACTCAGTTGAGATTTCTTCCAATGTGAAAATTCACATAATTTCTGTTAACTTCGGAATTGCCATCCATGTAGATTCACATTTAAATGGGGGGTAACAAAGTAAATGTGATTGAATTAAATAATGAAGAAAGAAAAGTGATTTTACCACTGTTACCTGAAGCTCCCTAGTCTCCTCTTCACCAGCAGATGCATGGTATGAAAGGACCTGCAACGACATAAAGACCTATTTGTGACAAGTTACAATGGCTTGGATGCTCATTTGAATGATCAGTTTGGGTCCGGCGATATATCGATATATCGCTAAAACCCGATATAATTTTCATATCGATATGCCGATATAGGCATTTCAAAAATATCGATATATAGAAAAATCGATATATCGAGGTAAAAAATCGGAATGCCACACACTGAACTACAAGACCCAGAATGCTCATCTCTATACACAATGCATAGACCGAGGTGCAAAGCCACCATATTGTATTCATAGTCCTCGAATACAATATACAAGTATGCAAGGGGTTGGGGGGGAGAGAGACGGCTGGGGGGTGCGGTGGTGGGGAGAGAGACGGCTGGGGGAGGTGGGGGGTAGAGAGACGGCTGGTGGGGGGGGAGAGAGATGGCTGGTGGGGGGGGGTGGGGGTGAGAGAGATAGCTGGTGGGGGGTGGGGTGGAGAGAGACGGCTGGGGAGGTGTGGGAGGGAGAGGGACGGCTAGGGGGTGGGTGTGGGGGGGGAGAGAGATGGCTGGGGGGGTGTTGGGTGGGAGAAAGATGGCTGTTGGGGGGTGGGGGGGGAGAGAGATGGCTGGGGGGGGTGGGGGGGGGAGAAAGACGGCTGGTGGGGGGGGGAGACAGACGGCGGCGGGGGGGGGGGTGGGAGGCAGAGAGACGGCTGGGGGAGGTGTGGAGGGGGGAGAGAGACGGCTGGGGGGGTGTGGGAGGGAGAGAGACGGCTGGTGGGGGGTGGTGGGGGAGAGAGACGGCTGGGGGTGTGTGGGAGGGAGAGAGACGGCTGGTGGGGGGTGGGGGGGAGAGAGACGGCTGGGGGGTTTGGGAGGGAGAGAGACGGCTGGGTAGGGGCATGGGGGGGAGAAAGACAGCTGGGGAGGGGTGTGGAGGGGGAGAGAGATGGCTGGGGGTTGTGTGGGGAGGGAGAGAGACGGCTGGTGTGGTGTGGGGGGGGAGAGAGACAGCTGGGGGGAGGTGGGGGGTAGAGACAGACGGCGGGGGGAGGGAGAGAGAGACGGCTGGGGGGGGGAGGGATAAAGACGGCGGGTGGGGAGAGAGACTGGGTGGAGGTGATAATATACAGATAGATAGAGATGGGGAGGATGTGAGCGAGATACAGAGACACAGACAGAAAAACACAGAGATGGAGAGAGTGAGAGACACAGAGAGAGAACGATATTTACCTCTTGAGGAGACGGGTTCCGAATGCGCGCGCACCGGGAATGTGCGCACCGCGCGCGCATGCGCAGTACAAAAAACCCCGTAAATATCGATATTTCGGTATATCTCGATTTGAGCCGATCGATATATCTAAATCAGAAAATTTCCATATCGACGGACCCTATGTTTGATATACAGTAGAAGCCCGTTTATCCATGACTCGATGAACCAGCACTTCCGTAAAACCGGCATGCCAAAAAAAGTCCCCATTCGATAAACTGGAACTTGTCCGGAATAATGGTGGAGCATTTGTGAGTCATTGTCGCACAGGTGCAGTATTTTGGTTTGCCACTAGTAGAGTCTAGAGTTATCGGCTTGCCGCTAGTAAGGCTTTAAAGTCACGCTGCCGTTTATTTCACCCGCTTGGCGTCCTCCATTTTAAAAAGAATCATTGGGACTGTAAACCTCAATCAGTAAAGATGAGAAGTGCAAGAGAGTAGTTTTAACAATAAGTACCAATACAATATTCTGTTATTATTTGTTATTATTTAGTCTGGTGTGTATTTAATTTTTTTGTGGTGGGTTTTCGACAGTGAGCCGTCCAAATATCCGGCAGGCGCTTTAACCGGCATTGGTCAGGTCCCAAGGGTGCCGGATAAATGGGCTTCTATTGTAATACCTTATGTTGAAACATCGCAATTTGCTTCATATATATTTGTTGGTCCAATTACGCTTCATTATGATTTTGCCCACAACATATACTGTCAATTAATTCATTTTACATTATATTTTGTAAAGCGCTTTGAGATGTCTCAAAGATGCACTAAGTGCAAGGATTATTATTACTATTATTATGTATAACTGGTCCATGGTTTTCTCTGAAATGTATTAAAAGCAAATGATACTGGGGCTCTAATTTTATTAATAACTGCATATATACTGTTTATCAGAAATATTGTAAAAATCCTGTTAATACTGAAAATAGGATGCACAACTAAAATACTGCACCAAAAGGTTCATTATTAAAATATAACTGGGAAGAAGCTTACAGCAGTAAAGCTGATCCACCACATTTCATTGAAAGAGGCCCTTTCTTAATACAGTAAAAGCCTGTTTATCCGTGACCCGATCAACCATAACTTCCGTATATCTGGCACTTCAAAAAAAAAGGGCCGCATTCAATTAACCGGAATTTATCTGGAAAAATACTTTTTGTTTGGGTGTTTTCGGACGAATATCCGGCATGCGATTTAACCGGCATTGGCCAGGTCCCAAGGGTGCCGGATAAACGGGCTTTTACTGTAATACACATATGTTTCAATAAACTACTTATGATGCTGGGTGATAGATTCCTGTACAATTAGTCCTCACTTAATGTCATAGTTGTGTTCTTGATTAGTGTGACTTTAAGCGAAACGATGTTAAGCTTTTTCCCATAAGAATTAATGTATAAACTGGAGTTAGGTTCTTTTGGACATTTTTCATTAAAAATTTATTTTTAAAAATAAACACTATAAGTTGCGCAGGCTCTGGCCTGCTCCACATCGCCCGCCCGAACCGCCATACCATCAATGGGCGGGCTTTCAGCCTCTCTGCTCCCACACTCTGGAACTCTATCCCACAATCCCTGCGCCTCGCTTCCACCCTTTCCTCCTTTATGGTCGGTCTCAAATCCTACCTCTTCGACCGTGCCTTTTGCTCCCCTCCTAACTCTACCCCCTCTCCTACTCTCCCTTCCCCTACCCCATCCCCCACCAACCCCCACCCCTGCTTAGGTCCCGACCTAACTATCCAGCGCCTTGGGACGTCCTCCCGATGTGAAAGGCGCTCCATAAATGTAATTTTGTTTTTGCTGTTGTTGTTACTGGCTGTTTTCGACTCATGTTTATAGAGGATTGCACAAATTAATCACGATTAAAAAAATATTACCGATCTCACACCTGTGCACAAACTTAAAATGGCGATGTTAAGACTGTGGATGGACGCTACCCAAACTACAGTAGTTTGTTTCCACCCGTTGGCAAACAATGTAACAGCGAATGTTGCACTGTTAACTAGATATATGTTCTCTATGTATCAGCAATGTAATAATGAAACGTTTACTGAAGCAACATTAAGCGAGGTCTACCTGTACTTCACTACGAACGGCTTTGATGTTTTTGATGTCAGCGCCTTGGGACGTCCACCCGACGTGAAAGGCGCTCTATAAATGTAATTTGTTGTTGTTGTTGTTATTTGTACCTCTTTTAAGTAATGCTTGGATGGCTGTCAATATTTTGTTTGGCTACTGGCTACCTCATAGAGATTGGATACTTCCACCGAATGATAAATGACTTTCCTTTCTTTCCTCCTGTTCCTCCTTTGCAAAGGAATCCCTTCATAGTGGTTATGCAGTATAATAATAATGTTAATAGTTCCAATATTCATTTGAACCATAACAATTCACATGTATATGACCTCCACTTTCTTATCAAGAGGACATTTCAAAATGCTTCACAGAGCTGACTGGGAGCTTTGATTTACAACAATAATAGCATCTTTCACGCAATATGGGGCAGCGTCTCAAAGTACAATACAATTACTCATATACATCTATCACTCCTTAGGCCATTTTTCTGATTGATTGCAATCTCTCTTAACACTATCATTCCCCTTTAAACTAACCAGCTGCCTACATAGCTTAGTGTCAATGGTAAATTTTGCATGAGTGCTTTCCTTCATATCGTCATGAAGAGGGAGCTAGAATCAATTAGCAAATCACTGCAGTACTAAACGAAAATCCCTTTACAATTTCACTCTACCAGGATGATAAATTTACAGATATCAGCACAGAATCTGATATACTTGATTCATAAATATAGTGGAGTTCTTGCGCTCAGTGGTTAGAGCACTTGCCTTACAAGCGAGAAACTTGGGTTCAATTCCTGACAGGACAAAACTTTGAGCAAGTTTCCTTACTCCACATGCCTGATAATAAACCCTCCCCCCAAAAAATGGTCATTTCAATTCATCACCTGTTTGTGGGACACTGCTGTGCGCAATTTTATTCCTGCCATTCAAACACTCCTGGGTGTCCATTAATGGGACTTCTGTTAATTGCTGTGCGCAATTGGCTGCTGCATTTTGCCCACATATAAACAGTCAATTCACTTTACAGTATATTCTGTGAAATGCTTTGAGACATCTAGAAGACCTAAAAAGCACTATATCAAAGGCAAGGGTTATTATTAAACCTGCAACCAGAAAGTCACTCCCTTTATTTTTATTATTCTTGCATTTGATACCCTTCTCACTTCAAAGTGTGTCAAAACACATCACAGAGCTTTGTCTGCAAAATATAATGTCTGTAACTGAAGGACAAAGTGGTAACCAAATTTGCGCACGGCAATGTCCCACAAACAGTTCAGAAAGTGATATAACCACTCTTTTTTATCTGTGGGATTGTTCGCCAGGACATCCGACAAAACTCACTTCTCTATTCAAATAGTACATTATGATTTTTAACATCAACTTGAACAGTCTAAGGAATCTTAGTTTAATGTCTGACATGAAGGAGATAACCTCTCAAAAATGCTGGGCATCTCAACTATTATAGTACATTGGAATGTTAATTACATGAATTTATATGCATATATTTACATATATGTGGCACATAATTTACCATGAGTATGTGCTCGAAGTCCTGATGTGGGTCTTAACCTAACAATTTTCTGACTCAGAGGCAAGAGTACAACCAACGTAGCTGGGTTGACACCTGTGGTTTTGCACTCTCGAACGCAACCCTGTGTGGGGGGCGCTGTATAAATACAAGTTATTGTTGTTGCTTGTTGAATAGTATCATGTAAACTGTGTAAATTATGTGCAACATATTTGTAAATATAGGTATATCAAGGAAAGAACCTTTGCAATTAACAACTGATGAAAGGATTAGTTGTTGCCAATACAAAGTACTGTATGACATATTTTGCCACTTACCTCAAGAGTTACAACCTGCTTTGCCATGGTCCTTTCCACTGTTTCATACATCTGGGTGTTCTGGATTCCCAACCCGCAAAAAATAGCAAAAGCCTCAAGGAACTGCTCATCGTTGTTATTGAAGGCCTTGATCACACCAGACCTTTCATCCATTTTATTCACGAGCTGACAGACACCTATGTCAGAGAACATAAAGAACATAACTTGTGGCCAATAAAAAAAGGTTAACGTTCAGTTGCTTGCAGGTTAAGTGTTTTCACCCTTGGTTTTGTACCTACAGCTATGGGGCATGTTCTACATCAGATAGGTAAAAAACAATGCAGTCACTCTAGCCAGTCTCAAAGTGAAAATCAATTGGGACACTTCTATCCTTCATACCATGATCTAATTCTGGTTGAATTTGCTGACATGAGTATCCACTATATGATATGACTCCCTGGGTAATTCACCCAACATAATCACCTGCTTTCACCTTCTCTCTTCACATCTTGAGTCTATATCCACATGTTATAGGGCTTGTGACAATATTGACCTGTTACTAAGGATCACTTCATCTGAGTTTTGTATAAGATTTAAAATACTTCAACAAAGTCTCACTGGGGCTTCTCTTCTCTAGTGTGAACATTCATAGCATGCTCTACTGGTTGGGTGGTGTGTGTGTGTGGCAGCTGGCTGGGGAGAGATGAGGCTGTGATGCCTTCCTACCAACAGTCACTCCCAAAGCTCACATGTTGGGCTGGGGTATTGGAGGTAAACTTGGACCTATTGAGCTGCATCCCAGTATGATGAGACTGGGATTAGGAGCAGAGATATACATCATTGGAAAATAATTGGATATCCTAAATTATAAAAATAATCCCTTGATACTATGCAGCCTAAGCTTGCTCTCTTTACATAGCCTTGTAATTTTATGAAGCTCTTAACAATCTATCCACCAATACTCCTAATTCTTTCTTCTGCCTCCATGTCCTCCCAATCTATCCGCCGCCTTTGACAACGTGGACCACTCAATCCTCCTCCACCTCCTCTCCTCCCAACTCAACCTTCAAGGTTCTGTCCTCGACTGGTTCCGGTCCTATCTTTCCCACAGCCTCCACTTTGTGTCGGCCACTTTTCCTCCAGCCCCTGCACAGTCTCGTGCAGCAATCCTCAGGGCTATGTCCTTGGTCCCCTCCTCTTCACCCTCTACATGCTCCCCCTGCCGACATCATCCGCAGACATGGGGTATATTTCCATGCAGATGACACCAACTCTACATTTTCGCTTCCAACCTCAACTCCGGGACTACTGGCGTCCTGACTGCCTGTCTGTCTGACATTGAGTCCTGGATGAGAGACAACTTTCTCCAATTGAATGTCCACAAGACTGAGGCTCCTGATTGGCTTGTGTCAATGCCTCCGCAACTCAGGCGATGACAGCATCAGCATCCAAGGCTGCACTCTCCACCCCTCTAAGCCAGTCAGGTATCTGAGTGTCTTGTTTGACCCTGAACTATCCTTCCTCTCCCACATCCGCACCATGACCAGTACTGCCTTCCACCACCTTCGCAACATCGCCAGACTCCACCACTGCCTCACCCCTCAAGCTGCCGAAACCCTAGTCTATGCATTCATGACATCAAGGCTCGACTATGGAAACTCCCTCCTCTTCAGCCTTCCTAGTTCTTCCCTTCACAAGCTGCAGATCATCCAGAACCCTACAGTTCGTGTCATCACCCGCACCAAGATCCGCGACCACATCATTCCCACCCTTGCCCGGCTCCATTGGCTCCTCATCCCCCAAAGCATTGAATTTAAGATCCCCGCCCTTACTTTCAAGGCCATTCACAGCCTTGCCCACACCACACCTCACTCCCCTCCCTCACCCCGCTATCTCTCTTACCTATTGTCCCCCTATGAACCTCCCCGCCCCCTCCATTCAGTGGACACGGTCTGCTCCATGTCCCCCACCCAACCTGCCCTATAATCAGGAGACGGGCTTTCAGTCTCTCTGCTCCCAAACTGGAACTGCATCCCACAGTCCCTTTGCCTCGCTCCCTCTCTTGCCTTCTTCAAGGCTGGCCTCAAGACCTTCCTCTTTGATCATGGCTTCTGCTGCCCTCCCAGCTCTCTCCCTCCCATCCTAACTCTCTCCGACCCCTCCCCCTACTCTGCCCCTCTCCCTTGCTTGGGTCGCAACTTGACTGTTCAGTGCCTTGGGGCATCCTCCAGACATGAAAGTTGCTCTATAAATGCAATTTTGTTATTGTTGCTTTCGAGACTAATTTAGGATCATAGATCGTGACCAATATTCGAAGGGATAGCATGGCATCATAAACCATGTGTGTGTAGTTTATACTGTTTACTTCATGTTAAGTATTAATATCTTGAAATTTGCTCCAACTTGTGTTATTATTTTTATAACATGTGCAAGTGAAATTTGTATGTGGGAAGAATTTTATCCTATTTTGGCAATTTTAGTTTGGCAGCAGAATTGGCAAACTAAGACAATGTTGGTTTGGCAGCAGAGTTGTTTCCAATACAAAGTATGAGATATAAGCATTGACAGATAGAGGGCTGTTTGATTATAAAGTATATTACAAGGGAACTTGGCAATTTGGCAAGGAACTCAGTAACCAATTTCCACCAGTAATGTTCACACAGATATCTATGAACAGATTTACTGCATTAATTGGCCAGCAAACACTTCCTTTTCTTTTGAAAATCGTGTTATGGGATCTTTAAAGTCCATTTGAATCTGCATACAATAAATATTTCTAATTTGCTAATGAGCTTCTTTAATTAGAAAAGCCAACCCATGAGGATTTAGCTCTAAATTGATCTACTGTTGGTAATCTGAAGTAGATTGCATTTGAATGCTTTGAAAGGCATCCATTAGAAACTGCTACATATAAAACCTCAATTATAATAAGTATCAGCAGGTTTGTCCAGGAAACAGGCTCATTCATAAGGTCATTCTCCATCTTTCTTTCCTGATCAAATTGTGTTGTCATATGTCAATGTAATACATTCATTTCACACTATTCTCATAGTTTTGTTCAATTAACAAAGTATCAACAGAAAGTCACTGAGCAACCGTCCCATTAAGGAGTATTGAGGCTTAACTGATTTTCTACTGAAATAGAAAAAATTTCTACTGAGTTTAACTGAAATAGGTTTTATTTGGAGAAAGTAAAAATTGATACCCATACCCAAAGTTTTCATGGAATCACATCTGCACATCCCGAAAACCTCTTGCTGCAATGATGGTCTTGGGAATATGCTCAAAAGCCAGTTCCCCAACACTGAAAACCTTTTTGGAGCATATTCATGAGATTGGATCAATTTTCACCACTTTTTTTTGTTGTTTGTTTAACCTTTCCCCCATTTTTCACCGAAAAAGTAGATCCTGAAGAAAATACTTCAATTGTCTTTATCTAACAGTATCCTGGTACTATCCCAGGGCTACATTTGCCTGGTGTTCATATTTCAGTGTGAACAGGTTTCAGGACAATACTTTTTGTCTTGATATATCCAAATGAACACAATTTATAATTCTCACTCAAATTAGAACTGTTAATAAGATAGCTGTAATTACCCCGTCATATTTATTAGCTTAGGTTTACAAATGAGCTTAAAGTATCACTGGACATTGGAAGTAAGATGAGCTGCAATATAAATGTTATTCTGCCAAAGACTCAACTACTGTACTATCAAAGATGGTATTACATTTCCTGTGATAGTTGTTCACTGATTAAATGGCACATCTTAACACAAGATAATAGTTTGCTTTGACTCACGCTTGCCATTCCGTAACACAATAATAATAATAATCATTTCATTTTACACAGCATCTTTCATACTGGGGGGACATCTCAAAGCACTTAATAGGAATTTAATATAAAGAGTAGTGATTGAATTTTGTAGGTGAAAGTGCAATACAAAATTGAATTTGTATAGCACTTTTCACATCGGGAGGACTTCCCAAGGCACTAGGTGGCAACCAAATTTGCACACAGCACTGTCTCGCAAACAGCTATGAAACAGTTTAAATTTGGGGAGGTGGGAGGGGGTGAATTATGGGCCAGGACACTGGAGGAAACTTCTTTCTCTTTTCCAATCGTGTCATGAAATCTTTAATCCATCCTAACAGGTCTTGGTTTAATGTCTCATCCAAATGATGAGAGACCCAACAGTGCAGCGCCCCCAGTTCAAAAAAAAGTCCCAGCCTTGAATCCACAAGCTTTTGACTGAGGTGAGAGTGCTACCAAACTGAGCCAAGATGCCACCAAGGTGTGAGTAGTTGCTTATTAGCATGCTTAATGAAAGACAATATCACGCTAACCGCACAGCAGAGGGTGCTGCCGCTATATTCTGTTTACTAAAAGCAAACTTATGAGTGATCCCTTGTTCTTTCGGGGTGTGGGGATACAAGGGGAAAGAAAGCGATTTTGCTCAGTGATGGCCATTGAGTTTCTTGAGTGTGGATATATTATCATAAAATTAAATTATTCAAAATAATCTTGATCATACCAACAATGTCAATACTCAGACTAAAGTCAGCATGTTACAGCCAGACAAAGATAACAATAACAATTTATATTATATGGAGTCTATTTGCTAAAACAGATATAAGACAATCTCTCAAAGCCACACAGAAAGACAGCAGCAGGGACGCTCCTGATTTACTGGGTACATTTCGTAACATGCACTAAAACGGTTCAGCTAGGCACATATCTGTCAAAATATGGCAAGTATGTGTAACACATATTACTTGCAAGAATTATGAAAATAATATATTAGTTATTGAATTGCAATGAAAATTATCACCAAATAAATCTGAAGCAGCAGTGGAATCTTATGCCTTTCTACATTACGATTTGTTAGATTTTGTTTGATCATTTGGAATCAGCGTTGATTGGAGAACCAGAAGTGCGGACATACACACATTCCTCACACATACAACCAACAGAAACGTACATCAAAATATTCAGAGAAACTCCAATACCTATAACTTTATTCTTCTTTCCATTTTTAATTGGGGTGCAGAGCAAACTTTTTATTTGCTTGTTTGTACTTTCTGCATTTTCATTCTATCAAGCAAATAAAAATAAGGTTAAATACTGTCGGGAATTTCCAAACAGCACTAAGTGAGAAAATGAAATCAACATCCTTGGACTAAAACTGTACAAATGAGGTTGAGGTTCCAGTGAGTTATGCACACTTACTGTCAACATGAAGCGTGTGTCTTTGCAGACATCTGTTATGTTCAGTGTTTCCATGGTATTTTTTGCATACTTTCCATACATGTAGTTCAATTTATTCACATCACAGCCCCTGTTGGGAAAAAAACAAATGCTGTGTCAACTGGTTCTGCACTTATTTAGCAAGGTAACTTACACCCACATATATAAAAAAAACATATTTTTTTAAACGGGTGTATAAAATATGTCTTTCCTTCCAAACCTTGATTTCTCTTTTAAAAATGTCAGGCAAATTAAACCAAACTGTTGATAAATTCCATTTAGATCTCGTCAATCCCAAATCATTCAACTGTGTGATTCACTTTGACATTGGACCATCAATAAACCAATTAAAGAAAAAATTGCAGGTTTTAGAGGGCCTGTCCCACTCAATGGTATCAATGATGACAGTGACATAAAACTTCTGGCGGAGTGAACAATTTGCTAATAAGAGATTCAAATATCAAAGATAAAATTTCAGTATAAAAGATCATTCTGCTATTTAAAAAAAAGAGCCTTTGATACATTGTTCAAGTTATTAATCTTCAAATATCAATACAATATTTGTTGGGGCATCATAGCCGAGCTCAATCCACTCCTCACCATTGGTCTATGCAAGAGCACTTCTCAGTAAGAATCAGTGGACAACGATTAGGAGTGGATACTTGGATGTTTTATATCTTTTTCCTCACCTGGAAACACTTAGGGCCACTCAACTACCAGATCAATTAACTAAGATCAATCAACACATCAAAGATTGAAATCATACTAGTTATCTCTCTTCGATCACAGTAGGTAGTATGGTTCATAGGGAGTAATCATAAAAGTATGGTTTGCATTGGCTGTAACGGTGTTGGCTAAATCCATTTCCCGCTCAGTAGATCTCCCAGGAAATAGGGCAGACAGAAGCAAACACCTGGACAAAGTTGGATTTTACTTCGAAAATATCAACAGAAAGAACGATTGAGTAATTATTGGATATTTTTCTCTGTTTGGAAATCTCTCCCATGCTACCTGCCTCAGATGCTTGCAGCTCTCTGGCAAAGTAACAACATCTTCCCTTTTGTCAATTTCATAGATTCATAGAATTTTACGGCACAAAAGGAGGCCATTCGGCCCATCTAGTCTGTGCCGGCTCTTTGAAAAGAGCGATTCAATCCCACTGCTCTGCCCGCTCCCCATAGCCTAATAGACCTGTTCTCCCTAAGTAAAGATCTAATTCCCTTTTAAAAGTTGTTATCGAATCAGCCTCCACCACCTTTTCAGGCAATGCATTCCAGATTCGAACAACTCGCTGAGTGAAAACATTTCTCCTCAGCTCCCCTCTACTTCGCCTTGAAACTATTTTAAATCTGTGACCATGAGTCACAGATTCGCCCACGAGTGGAAATAGTTTTTCTCTATTTGCCCCGTCGAAACCCCTCATGATCTTATAAACCTCTATTAGGTCTCCCCTCAATCTTCTCTGCTCCAGAGAGAATAACCCTAGCCTATCTAGCCTCTCCTCATAGCTGAAGTCCCTCAATCCTGGCACCATCCTAGTAAATCTTCTTTGTACCCTTTCCAATGTCTTCACATCCTTTCTGTAGTGTGGTGACCAGAATTGAACACAGTATTCCAGCTGAGGCCTCACCAAAGTTTTATAGAGGTTAGTCAGCACTTCCTGACTTTTGTACTCTATACCCCTATTTATAAAGCCTAGTATCCCATATGCCTTCTTAACAGCCTTGTCTACCTGTCCTGCCACTTTCAACGAGTCACTAACACAAATACCCAGGTCTCTCTGTTCCTTCACACCATTTAAAATTGTACTATCTAGCCTATATTGCCTCCCTTCATTTCTTCTCCCAAAATGCATCACCTCACACTTCTCTGCATTAAACTTCATCTGTCATGTGTCTGCCCACTTTACCAATTTGTCTATATCTTCTTGCAGATGGTTACTATCCTCCTCACTATTTACCATTCTCCCTAACTTAGTGTCATCTGCAAACTTGGAAACTGTACTCCCTACACCCAAGTCCAGATCATTGATGTAGATTACAAAGAGCAATGGTCCCAAAACCGATCCCTTTGGCACACCACTGCTCACTTCCCTCCAGTCTGAAAAACAGCCACTCACTACAACTCTCTGCTTTCTGTCTCGCAGCCAGTTGTGGATCCACTCTGCCACTGTCCCTTTTACGCCGTGGGCCTTTAATTTCCTAATAAGTCTCTTATGTGGCACTTTGTCAAATGCCTTTTGAAAGTCCATGTAAACTACATCAACTGCGCTACCATTATCCACCCATTCCTGATCAAAAAATTCTATCAGATTTGTAAGGCAAGATTTGCCTTTAACAAATCCATGTTGACTGTCCTTTATTAGCCTATATCTTTCTAAGTGAAGATCTATCTTGTCCCTGATTATGGACTCTAGAAGTTTGCCCACTACCAATGTTAGACCTACAATTTCAAATCAAAATCTTTGATGTCAGGAGAGCATCTCAAATAGCTTCAAAGGATTTATGGTAAAGTGTTGTGACTGTGAATTTTGTTGGCGATTACAGCAGCCAATTTGTACACAGCGATGTCCCAAAACAGCCATAAAGAAAAACATCAATTTTACTTGGGAGGGGATTGCTGGCTAGGGCATGGGAAAAACTTATGCATCTCATTTGAATTTCAACACTTCCAACAATGCAATATTCTACAACACTGTATTGGAATGTCAACTTAGATTATGAGTTCAAAGTCCTTATTTAGGGTTTGAACCCACAAACTTTGACTCAGTGACGGGAATACTACCAACGAGAATGGGCCAAGCTAACACCAAAGCCGAAATTCATTGCAGTAGTGAATGAAGCTGAAATTCATTGCAGTAGTGAATTTCATTCATTCATTTTAATGCAGTTACTGTGCTTCTCTGAGGGTTGATTGATGAGACATTGTTTTACCTCCTCGAAAAAGCTGCAGGTTGCTCCAGCTCAGCAGAATTCATGTGAAAGACGCTGGAGAAAGAATCCTGGGAAAGCAATTTAAGAAGATAATTTATTTATAATGTGGAGACAAATTCAAGTAAGTACAGTGACAGTGAACAACTCAAAAATCTAATCAGTGATAACCTACAAGATATAATGTACCCTGAGAATGTTAGTCGTTCTAGTCATATTTAAATCAATAACTGTGTAATGGAATATTTCCCCCCCCTCCAAAATGAGGAAAAACAATATATTTATCTAGTCTTTTAGCAGATATGTTCCTCTGATTGATAACACAGGAACTAATTGTGCTTTCTATTTAATAAAATAGAAAACTGTTAATATTCATATCTCTTTTGTCAAGTTTGGTTGGTATTAAGTTGCCATAGAGATTGTCCAATTAATTAATTTATTTCAAAGTGGATCAAAAAATACAGCTGCAACTATCTAAATAATGAAAGCCATTTGGGACAGAGGTGTTGCAGTGGCAGTGGTAAAAATCCTTGTATGAACCATAAACTGGAAGCTAGTGAACGTTTCAAACTACTGTTTTCTACTGTAACTGGTATCAACGAGAAGCTGAAAAGATTTTATTCAATCAAGTCCAAAGATGACTTGGGTTACCTATAAAATCCTAGAGGATCCCTGTAGCTCAGTGGTTGCAGCATTTGCCTTACAAGCGAGAGACCTGGGTTCACTTGCAAGGAGGGGGGAAACCTTGGGTAAGTTTCCTTACTCCACACACATAATAATCGCTCCAAAATAATAATAAATCGGTCATTTCAATCGACGATTGTTTGAGGGACACTGCTGTGCACAATTGGCTGCCAAATTTCACTCACAATTCACTTCATTCAACAATTCACATATATTCTATGGGTGAATAGTCTCTTTCACATAAAATATTTTCATCTTCTCTCTGCCAGGTGCTTAAAAGCATAAAGAATGGCCTTCTAGGGATCTATCTGTTGATTGATCCATTGGGCATATCTATTACTTTCTTTTACATTAACAGTAGAAAACAGTGATGTTAGAATCTGCCTTGTAGGAACCCAGCAGCCACATTAGATTTGCTTTAAAAATGGGGCTAGCTCAATTCATCCATCCATGAGCATGACAGGCAGAACTGATTCAAAGTGACATACGTCACAGCTCTGTCCTATTTGCTGCTAGGGCAGACTAATTGTTCCAGAGTTAATTGATGCTTGGTCTCTTGCTTCAAGGCTTAGAGTTTAGTTTTTTTTTGCAACCTGATGACCCAGAAATTGCCAATTTTTACTTCACACAAGCCAGCTGGCATTCCCGAAGCACCGATGGAGCCAACGAGTGTAATTTGGAATTCATGAGTAGGTAAATATCAGGCCCCACTCCCCAGTAAGCAAACTTGTGTTAGACAACGCAATTCAACAGGGTTCTATTGTCGCACACAAAGAGAGTAGGTATACCTTCCAATTTCTATAATCGGTAAGGAAATATTCTGTCAGTTCATTTTTCAGGTGGGGCCCTGTGATTGTAACAAGCCAGGTTAAATACATGGTGGCCTTATCAAACCACATTGAATACCCACGGAAGAATTTTCATCCACAATGAAGATGGTACAGCTCTGTGCCTGCATGAAGGACAGGATGATAGCTGCAATCTTCTTCACGATAACATCCAGGGAGTGCTGCTCATCAAATATCAGAGTGGCAAGATCAAGTAGAACCTTGGGGAGAGAAAGTATTCTGAAGCAATGCAGCAATATTCATTCAACAATAGCAACTTGCATGTATACGGTATGCTTTCTGTAGGGTAATGCATTGGCAGCATTGCCCAAAGATGGGATCAGATGCCAAGTAAGGGAGAAGGAAGACGGGGGAGGCAGCCGTCAGCATGTTCAAAGAGGTAGGTAATTTTGTTGTTGTTGCGGTTGTTTTAAGGCAGGATTTAACAACAACAATAACCCAGGTAGCAAGCCCATATAGGACAAATTGGGTTGATCCATGCCCATACGGGCCCCACATGGGCTTGCTACCTGGGAACTTGCACTTATATAGCGTCCTCTCCACCAGGGTAGCATCTCAGAGCTCTTTACAGTGGTAGAGTCTTAATCTGAGTCAGGTGGGGGGAAGTGGGGGAGAAAGATGATCGTGAGCACAGTTGAAGAGGAAAGTTTGCAGGTGCCAAATGAGCGGAGACACCAGGTGGTAGATTGGGGAGTGAGGAGGTCAGAAAGGTAGGGAGGTACCAGAGAGTGAAGGGAAACACAAGTGTGAGGGGACATAGTGAGAGAGAGAGAGAGAGTGAGTGAGAGAGGCAGCCAACATAGAAGGAGGGAGTTTCAGAGGTTAGCACCATCGTATTTGAAAGCTTAGCCACATAGTAGCATGGAGATAGTAGCATGGAGAGGAAAATGTAACAAGTCTGAGAAAGGCAAACAAACAAGTGGGGAAGGACATGGACAGAGAGATAAAAAGGTCCTGGCCAAACAATTTCTAATTCAAATCAGTCATTAAATTTTAAAGTTATTTGTGGGAAATTGTGTATAATACAATCAATCCAAACTTACATTTTTATAGCACCTTTCACGTTGAGAGGACTTCCCAAGGCACTGTACAGTTAGGTAGGGACAAGAGCAGGGGGGGGAGGGGTCAGGGTAGAATGAAGAAGAGTGGGAAAATTGACTGTATATTTGTGGGCGAAACGCAGCAGCCAAATTGCGCACAGCAGTGTCCCACAATCAGTCACGGAAGTGGGATAAAGGGAAAAGGGGAGGAAAAATGGCAAAGGTCGGGGTAGGGGGAAGGACAGCAGGAAAGCCAACTGTATGATTGTGGGCGAAACAAGTTATAACTGTTATAACAGTCCCCTGTTGGAAGATCACTGCTCAGTGGACAGGGACACAAGATCATGCATTGCAGTAATGATTATCACACTCCATGGCAAAAGCCCCAATGTGAAAGGTGCATTACAAATGTAATTTTATATTGTAAAAATGAAAAAAACATGCCTTACAAAAAAGGGAGGGCATTCCCATACTTTGACAATACCTGATTGCGTTTGTTTTCAAGTAGTGAAGTTTCGTATACTTGAGCATTGTGCAGGACAATCCCACAGAACATTAAATAGGCAGCGAAATCCTAAAAAAAGTTACATAGTTAATATCATATAAAATTACAATTCATACAATACTCAGAAATTCTGAATCAATGCAATTTTGAATTTTTACTATTGTACATTGTGAACTTTGAACCACACAATGTGTTCAGAAAACTGAGAAGTCCAAATGAATAAAGATACGCACTACAATAGGTATAATGATTGTCTGGAAGCTCCAAGATAGCATACAGGTAAGCCTCAATTAAGGACGCTTCTATTTAGGATGTTTTGATTGAACATACATAATTTTTTAACACCTTTTTATCAATATAGGACACTTGGTTTCGTTTTAACGAACAAAATTCTTTTTTGCACATGCGCAGTACATATTTTGAATATCGCAGTCGTTTTTGGTGTGTCCTTTTTGTCCATACACATAATCCATAGTGTATTCATGGGTAAATCACGCTCGCACCTGATCCAAGTGTTTGAACTGGCCAATAGCAGGTCGCTACGTCCTTGTTTAAAAGCCAGCTGATTTTGAAGCGATACCACGTCAATACAGTATTACAGTAATTTCCAAACATTCCCAAGCAACTTCCAGCAATTTACAGCCTCTACCGCATTTCTACCATGTCGGGAAAAGAGAGCTGTAAGTGAAATGAGCAGCAGTAATACAGCTAGTGGCAAGAGACTTCGTAAAGTCATAATTTTAAATACTAAATTGGAGGTGATAAAGCGTATCGAGTCTGGCAAAAAAGGTACAGAAGTCAGGAGGGCTTTAGGCCTAGCTAGATTGACGGTGGCTAATATTAAACAGAATAAGGACAATATACTGGCAAGTTCAAGGAGTGTTACAGCTGCAAGTGCAAGCAGATTATCAAAACATAGGACTGTGTTAAAGTTTGCCACTATTAAAGTACAATACTGTAGTTACCCCCAAATACCCCTTTTTGCTTATGTGTGTTATTTTGTATGTTTTGTGTGTTATTTAGTGGGTTTAAGGTCCAAAAATTTTGTGAAAAGAACACATCTCAGATTATATAATGGGACCACATGGGCGTTTCGATTTAGGATGTTTCAATCTGAGAACCGTTTTTCAGGTACGCAACCCCATCCTAAATAGAGGTTTACCTGTATCTATTTTCTTCTGTGTAAAGATTCTCTCCATAAGACCAGAATGTTTGCCAGTAACTTCAATGAATTGCGATAAATGTTGCAACATTTGATAATCTTAGCAAAAGAAGAATCCACACAATAGGGTCTCATTTGTGATAAATATCTATCCGTGCCACTATTGGAAATAGAAAGGAGAGTACAGTATATCCCAGTGTCCTGGATAACAGTTCCCCAGATAATGTGGGATATTACTGCATCTAATTGTCTACTGCATTGTCTACTGGATTTGCCTACAAATACTAAGTCACTATATGTCACAGTAAATACTGTGCCATTCAGCAACATTCAAGGATTATTATTATTATAATTAACAAAAAAGAAAAAGTGTCCTGGGCTACTATTTAGTTACTTGAGCTGTTGAATGCCTCTGCTGACCCTCAAATCTACAGTCCTCAACAATCAATGTCCAACCCCACACATGAAAGATGAATGACGGGTAACATTCATTGTTGCCAGTGCAACTTTACCATTGCATGAGGTACTGCTGTCAAGACTAGGAGGTAAACAAGAACACTGGGGAAGAAAAACTAAAGAAAGGTACTGATCCCAACACTAGCATCTCTTCTGTTTCGAATACAAATTGACACAGGTATCGGTCCTGTTTTTGAACCAAAATCAAAATAAATGGTGCTATAACAAATACAACATAGTTCTCTGTTACTTATGTGTTGAGAAAAAAAACAGATGAATACAGACGTGTTTATTTTTCTTTGAGACCAGCCCCCCCAATTTTTTTTTGCAAGTTCTGTATGTGTCTATAATCCCTTTTGAAGCAGGTTTACATCAACTCTTAATTACAGTACATGCAGTACATGTAGATCAACAGTGAAAGCTGGTAAATCAGACCAGCACAATAAATTGCTATCTGGAGGTTTCCCAAAGAACAGTCCATATTTAAAAATTTATATCAAATTAAATAATAATCTAAACAAAACACAAAATACTGCAGATGCTGGGAATCTGAAACAAAAACAAAGATTGCTGGGGAAACTCAGCAGGTCAAGCAGCATCCATGGAGAAAGGAAAAAAAGTCAACGTTTCGGGTCCTGATGAAGGGTTGTAGACCCGAAACATTGACTCTTTTTCCTTTCTCCATGGATGCTGCTTGACCTGCTGAGTTTCCCCAGCAACCTTTGTTTTTGTGTTAAATAATAATCTACTCCGGCAAATAAAAACAACAGCACATTCTGTTTCCTTCCATTCAGAGGGTCGAAGTTACATGTCTAAAATGATGGGGTGAAATATGCCTTCCTGAAATGTTAATGACCACCGGTAATAATTATCACGTCATGGGAAAATTCCATCCCTGGAGATATCCCGGTAATAACTGCTGTCGAAGAATATTTCCACCACATAGTCACCCACAATACACAAACACACACACACATCACCCCCCTCCTGACTAAGTTCACAATTAAAAGTCTAGTGAACTGGCAATGAAATGCTTGGATTTGACGGACAACAAGTTTAAAAGTCTAAAAGTGTGGAGAGGGTATTTTTGCCCCAGGGTAATCACAGTTTGGAACATCTGCAGGAGCAGAATGTCCTATGATTTGTTCATTCATACCAATGATAATCATCACATCATGTGCAGCATTTTTTTTCCATGCCTTGGATTCAGTTACACAGAGAACAATGAAGAGGCCTTGATGATATATTGGCTGTTCTTCACTTAGAAACAAGTAAACATAGTTTTCTATAAATATATATATAAACATAGTTGACAACACACTGAACAGAAAGGGAGGGCATTCATCTTCATCTTCACCTTTTCATCATTTTCAGTGAATGTTCCACTTGTCCCACACTTCTTGTTGATCGCTTGGGCAACACCGACAACCTGATAAGACAGAACTGTATCAATAAAAAAGAATCCAACTGTGGGTGGGTACAGTGTAGAAGAACTTTATCCACATTATTAATACTTAGCAGAGACACGATTTTCAAAGGAAGAACAATCTTTCATTTTATAAGATATTAATTCAATTCACAAGGTAGGTTTGAAATGTAGAAGAACCTTTGGACAAATTAATCTAATCTTTTCAGAATAACCACCCCATGGCCTCAACTATCAGTCATATCATTCAGCTGTCCCTGCCTCTCCCACCCCATTCCTCTCCACTCGTCCATCTTTGAACATCGAAAACCCCTATCTCTCCCTCATGTCTTTCCTCCCTCATCTTCCACATGAAACTCAGCAGCTGTTCCCTTGATCCCATCCCCACTCTACTCCTGGCTGTTAAACATTCTTTCCTTACTCTCCAAGTCAGCCCTCTGTGGCGTTATTCATAGTATAGTTCTTGAGGCAGGCAAGTCTGCAGTATTCCAGGGCAGTCCAGGAACACACATTCTCTGTGCTGATGACCGCCTGGCTCATCATCAGCACTTGGAAGGACAGATCAGTCACTCAGGCAGGGACATTTCCTATTCAACTTTGGTTAACTCTGCACTATGAGAAGGGTAGCTGGACATGCACTGAGATGTTTTCCAGATAGTACTTTAAATAATAAGCTATATGTTTGTTAGCTGGTTAAATAGCAGTAATACCCCAAGACACACTGAGGTTTCCTCTGTTCCATTCAACATAACCCCTACCCCGGTTCACTCCGTCCCCTACCTCGTGGTCCCAGTCAGTTTATATAAATTGTTGTTATCTTTCTCGCAGCATTGATAGGGTTGGGGTGGTAGTCTGAGTATCAGTGCAGCAAGGCCTCAAAAAGATTAAATCATTCACAGTGGGTGGACATTGCAGTTAATCAAATGGCATTCTTGAACATTAAATCAAAGACAGATGGAGACAGGCACTTGACTCCTGAAAGATGTCAGGTCCTTTATTGTATATACAACAACACCTGCACAAGGCACTGCAAGACTCATTTTAGAAACCTTTGCAAATGTCTCTAATCTCTGTTGCGTGAAATTCACTTTGTTTTGATCAGTAGTATCTGGCAATAGAAATGAAGACAAATTGGAGTATTGAATGTATGCCTGGGCAGTTGAATCAATTATTTTTAATTGCCTGAGAAGAGTGACAAACTGGAAACTATAGTACACTGATTTAATGACAACCATGTGGAAGATATTGTACTTAGGTAGGTCAAAGATCATTGATGATCTTGCTAGCTATAACTAGTGTGCTTATTCACCAAGAATGTCAGCCTGACACTGTTCATAGCACTCCCTCTCACCTCCAAGTCATAAGGTTGTGGGTTCAAGCCCCAAGTTGGGACTTGGAACTCATCAAGTCTATGTTCACCCATCAATGCAGTGGTGAGAATGAGCTGCATTGTCAAGAGCTGCATTGCCGTCCTTCAAATCAGATGTGAAACTGAGGTCCCGTCTGCCTGTTTAGGGGGACTTTAAAGATCCCAAGGCACTATTCAAAAAAAGAAAGGAGTTTCTCCCGACATCCTGGTTAACAACTCAGCCAAACAAAATTCGCTATTCACTTCATGGTTGTTTGTGGAAGACTGTTGAGTGCATATGGGCTGCCAAGCTTGCCTACAAATACACTTTTTTAAAATCTCTCCTGCCCTATGAAGCCTTTAAGATGCCCTACTGGTGCGAAAGTGCAGGACTATTTTTACTGTTAGATTGGAAGGACACAGGGAACTATGGGTCTTGATCTGGATTGAAGAAATGCAAGAGATTGCAGTCTGGGAGAAAGTTGTTTATGACATTCAAGGCAAACAAAGGCCTTCAGGGAAATCTATTACCCTTCTGTGAAAGTACAGTTCAGTGCATTAAACTCACCCTCTGTGCCACATCTGCCCATTTCATTTGGAGAAACAATCTATTTTTTCATAGAAGGTCATTAACTTTACTTTTCAAACAAATATGATATCTATTAAAAACAGCAGAAATGCCAGAAATGCATAGAAGGTCAACAAACATCTGAAAGAGGAAGAAGACACTAACCTTTTAAGCTTTGATGTTCAGAAATAAGCTACATATCTAAAGCTTCTCTAATATACAATGCCTTAGAAAAACAAACTACCATATTTTTTGAATAGATTTGTTCTATGCAAATAGACAGAAGCACATACAGTATAAGGTTTACCTTTAATATGCTATAAATTATTACAAAATTCTGCAGAAATAAAATCTTCCAAGTTTTTATATTGTACGAAAGGAGGTTTTGCATTCCCATTCTAATTATAATATGTTTGATATTACATCAAACCAGTTTTGTGCGTTATTCACATGATTTTCTTTCAATTGTGCAATGTTTCTTCTGGAACGTTTCCAAATGCCTTCTGCCTCCCTCCCTCTGTGCTTTCAAAAAATATTTAACACATCTTTTTGACTTTGCCTTTCACCATATTTCTTCACCCCTGCCCTCCCACCCCATCTCCCACTCCATCCTTCTAAAGCATCTTGAGACATTTTCCTATGTGAAAGGCACTATGAAAATACAATTTGTTGTTGCTTTCATTTCAGAGTCACTGCATGATCTTCAATACTGTTTTAGTAGCAGTGTTTTAGAGTTAAACCATCATTCACTATGTAGTGTAGGTTTCTGGCTGTAATTATGAACAGGCATTTCCTTGATTGTTTCACATATAAATGCTATCAGCTAGTGGTTCTTCAGAGGTTTGTTGTTAGGGACCATAAAGGGCACTGAGTATTGACAGTTTGTCCACAAAATATAGTTACACCATTTGCATATGTCCTTCCAATGTGAAAGGTACTACTGTATATGAAAGGATTATTATCGCTGAAAGTGAATCATGCTCTCTTATTGCTTTGCAATAGATATTTTTAAAATTATTGTTCTAATTTTCTAGTTTTGGGATCTCCTGGAAGTGGGATGATGAAATTCCCCACTATCTGTATAACAGAAGAGAAGGATACTTTAACAATTTTGACAGTGGCATTCATCAGAAATAAGATATGTATCTAAAAGCTCCCTGATATCCAAAGCCTTACAGAAGCAAGTTTAAAATTCTACTTGAATACGTTATTCTGTGCAAATGTACAGACACACATAATAACAACTTGCATTTATAAATATGGTGCAATGTTAATAGGTTATAACTATTCGCTGTTAGCAGAAGCCTAGTGATCGATTTGAAGTGTGATTGATTTCACCATTGGTATACACCTCTGCTCCTGTCCCTAGCCAACTACTACAACAATAATAATACCTATGAGTAAGGTTCAGTATTGGTTTGAAGTTCTAATATTTTTCTGAGGAAATGTCATTGAACCCGAACCGTTAACTAATTTTCCTCTCTCTCCGTGAATGCTGCCTGATCCATTACAGATCAGGGCGAAACCTTGGGCAAGGTTCCTTACTCCACACACATGCCTAATAATAATCCATCCAAAAAAAAACGATAATAAAAATTGGTCATCTCAATCCACGATTGTTTGTGGTACACTGTGTGCAATTGGCTGCCGCATTTCGCCCACAAAATATAAAATCAATTCACTTTACAGCATATTCTGTGAACCGCTTTGAGACGTTGATAAGATGTGAAAAGCACTATATCAAATGCAAGGATTATTATTATTATAATTACTTGCATTTGATATAGCAGCTTATCACACCTTCAAGACATTTCAAAGCATTTCGCAGAATATACTGTAAAGTGAATTGACTGTTTAATTTGTGGTCGAAGCACAGCAACCAATTGCACACAGCAGTGTCCCACAAACAGTTGTGGAATTTTTTAGGAGGAATTATTATCTCCAGAAAAGTGATCCGCCAATGTACTAACAACCAGGTTCATACTAATTTCTAAGTAAACAGAGGTGTGTGCAGTAATGAAACTTGCCCAAAGTTTTGCCCTGCTGGGAATGGAACCCAGGTCCTCTCGCCTGCGAGGCAAGTGCTCCAACTACTAAGCTACAGGACTCTACTAATGGCCATTTATGGTTCCACGGATTCTGGGTGCCTCACCCAAAAGGCTGTTGTTAATGTGTTGAGATTTGACAGTGGGTGTCAGCTGCCATTCAACTGTAAAGGGTATCACAACCGTGCCTTTCCTCTCCCAACCAAGTCGTCACATGTAGACACTACATTGTGTCTGAGGAGGCAACAGGACCAGTATATTCATCTTATTTTAACCTCCCTCACCTAGGGTAGAGGTAGTTTCAGCAGGGGCTGCTTGAGAAGGTTCAATTGAACTAACAATAACACCAATAAATTACATTTGTACAGTGCCTTGTGGGCATCAGATGCAAGGTGGAGAGACTGTGGGATAGTGTTCCAGAGAGTAGGGACAGAGAGGCTGAAGACTAAAGAACACGGCACAGTATTTGAGCTGTACGTCTGTCAGATGCAACTCTATTCAACATAACATGTGCCTCTATGTGAATAAGGCAGCATTTTATATTTCAATGCTCTCTGCTCTACTATTTTGACAGTTGTAAAATAATGACTAGTATACTGCACTGAACTTTGCAGAAATGCAGTGGGCATTGACAGATAAGCAAAAGGCAGCCTGGAAAAATATAAAAACAATCAGAGGGTGGAGCGACACATAACAAAAGGCAATGAGGTCCAATTTACAAGTTTTCATAATAGGATTAAGAAGTGTTAATGTTTACTTGTGAAAGTAACTATTTGAGATACTCACAAAGCTCAACTTTATAGACAGTTTGAAAGCAGATTTTCAGCACATTGTAAAATCCTGGCAACACACTTCAACTGTGAGTTATAGAAAAAGACAATCACCTCATTTTCATGATTCTTTATAGGCATGGACAAAATACTCTGTGTCTTGTACCCGGTGATATGGTCAATTTCTGCATTGAACCTGGGATCCTGTAGAGAATCATACAACAGATATATAACACAGTAGCGACCGTTCACGCTGCAAAATTGAAGTTAAACAGGCAAATACACCCAGCTGGGATTTGGGGTTGTTTATATGTGTTATACAAGGCCATTTTGGTTCTATTTGAGAAATGAGGAGAAGTGGAAGATACATGAGCAATGAATCCACCCCCCACCATATACATATTGATTTATTCAATTTTACAGGTAACATCCTATGATTCATTGAAATCAGTAACACTACAAACGCCATGATTACAGCTGTGATCATACGTCAGTAAAATGCATGCAGTAATAGCAACATAGAGTTATTATTCATCCCATTCCATACAGTGGGAGGTCTTTGTCAATGTACTTATTGTTAAAAAAAAGATAAGAATGGTACCAGGATTAAGGGACTTCAGTATGGGGAAAGGCTAGGTTTATTCTCTTTGGAACAGGGAAGGTTGAGAGGAAACCTAATAGAGGTTTATAAAATCATGAGGGGATTCGACAAGGTGAATAAGGAAAAACTGTTTCCACTGGTGAGTGAATCTGTGACTCATGGTCACAGATTTAAAATAGTTTCAAAACAAAGCAGAGGGGAGCTGAGGAGAAATGTTTTCACTCAGAGGGTTGTTTGAATCTGGAATGCATTGCCTGAAAAGGTGGTGGAGGTCGATTCGATAACAGCTTTTAAAAGAGAATTAGATCTTTATTTAGGGATCTTTGTTTAGGGAGAACAGGTCTGTTAGGTTATGGGGAGAGCGCGGGGCAATGGGATTGAGTTGCTCTTTTCAAAGAGCCGGCACAGACTAGATGGGCCAAATGGCCTCTTTTTGTGCTTTAAAATTCTATGATTCTATAGTAAGAAATTCAATCCATGACTGATTGTGGGATACTGCTGTGCACAATTGGCTGCCGCATTTTGCCCACAAAATATGGTAAATTCACTTTACAGTACATTCTGTGAAGCACTTTGAGAGGTCTAGAAGATATGATGCTATATCGATGTAAGGATTATTATGATTATTAGCATTATTATATTACTAATTAATTGTTCAATAGCATGCATTAAAACAGTAGAAAAATGCATAATAGCAAATATAAAGATTTTTGCAAAGGGATTTTCTCACAGTCTCACCTTTCGAAGAACAGTCACATATTTAAGATTTTGCAGTTTCGAAAATTAGTTTAATTCAGACTCAATTTGGAAGTTTTTTTTTCCACCTGTTCTTAAAAATGTTATGACTGTCTGTAAAATGACAAACCTTCTCCATCTTTTGTTCCCAAGCCCCCTACCACCACCATTTAACTGGTTTAACTTGTTGCATTAACAAACAGTTAAGCAATATTTTTCCTCTCTCTGGTTAAGATTGTAGGATAAAATGTTCTGACAAACAACTCAAGTGATCTGCAATAGAATAAAACAAGCCTGTTTCTTGAAAGC
The DNA here is from genome assembly GCA_035084275.1 of Hydrolagus colliei. Taxonomy (NCBI): domain Eukaryota; kingdom Metazoa; phylum Chordata; class Chondrichthyes; order Chimaeriformes; family Chimaeridae; genus Hydrolagus; species Hydrolagus colliei. The sequence continues at coordinate 63,155,042 of CM068742.1, read as the reverse complement.
ATCATTGTAAACAGATAGATTTGTTGCCCTTTTGCGATAAGTTGTTGCTAAGGTAAATGTTTCCATGATTCGGTTTACCAAAATACATTTTTGTAAAGGTTGCCAAACTGTAAAGGGAGTTTACAACAAGCGAATTTATCAAGAGTACATCTCTTTTAATGACTTGGACTGGCTTCAGTTTTCTTTGAAGACGATTTAAAGTTGGAATCATTTGTTTATTTCTGGCTATGCCATTTTCTGTTGTCTATAAACAAATGGCTGGCAGCACTGCTGTGTTGAACGCTAACCCCTTGAGGGGAGTTCTGCTCTGAAGGTTGTGAGCTTATTTTAACTTTACAATTTACCTATACAGAGTTCTGGCACTTTTCATAGCACATGTTCAAATACGATCATCTGAGCTGTGAGGAAAACGGCCTGAACAAATAAGCACATTTCCAATACTTATTGATAAACGAGGCAGATTAAATTGGTGTGAAGCTGCCCAATTTTACTCGACATGTCACCTCATAGCCTCAGAACCTGCATACCCACATACAGGGAGAGTATTTGTATGTATGATACTCATTTGATCAACCTTGAAAAAGTGCAGGACATATTACCTCACGTACTCAAGATGTTTTCTCAATGTTCTGAATGCATTTAATTCCACTTTGCAAAATAAGTGTAGAAAATTATTCTGACTGACGTCACATGAGAGAAATAAGATTTCATTGACTTTGTTTCAAAGTAAATTATATCATCAAGCCCGGGAGATTAAATCCAAAGAGGAAGAGTGATCCTACTAGTTGTTTAGAGTTACATAAAGTGTACGATTGAAAAAGGCAATTAGGCTTAATTAGTCTTCACTAACTCTTCATCTATCTTTAAATCTACCTCTTCAACTGTGCCCACAATCACCTTCTCCTCCTTCTTGCTCATTTGTCAACCCCACCACTTTGCAGCCCTCTGAGACTCTGCTGTGTGAGGGCACTACATAAATGGTTGTTGTTGTTATTTATACTCCATACAAGCCTCCAAGCTTCTTTTATCCTCTATCCTCATTCCACTCAAAGTATACCTCATGTTTTCTATTAAATACATTGCTTCGACCACAGTTCCTATTGTCATGACATTCTGTGTAAAGAAGTTCCTCCTAAACTACCCCGTTAGAACTACTAACAGTTATCCCATATTGACGCACTCTAGTTTTGGACTCAACAAGTGTAATGAGCCTTGCAAGGAGTGTAACTTCATTGTATAAGAGAGGAACAATGGATAAGGTGTCCATGACATACCTCATATGCATTCTTGATATTGAGCGGTTGGCCTGTAGCTGCCACAAAGCCGACAATTCCTTTGTTCCACTCCAATCGAATACAGTTGTTTGAGGTTTCCTCAGGGGTAGAGCCTTCTGCAACATCAAAGAGATGGCTCACGAGAAATTTCTCATTGGAGCTGTCCTCGTGCACCAGGAAGAGTGAATACCTGTCAGCTTCAATGACTTTGTTGATGTGGAGAAAGATCTTGTGGCATAGCGTGGTGACGTCCAGGTGACTGGAAATATCTTTGACAAGTTCTAAAAGTCTGGAGCACTGGTCGCTGACCGGCATGGCCTCACAGTCAGCTTTGTGCAGTTTTGAAGGCAGTTGCTCCTTTTTATCCGAATCAAAGACGAATGTTAACCCCCCGATGGAGTCCTTAACAAGAATGGGTCTGAGTGGGCGGTCGAATTCTGAGGCAGAGATTTTCCTGGTGGGAGTTCCAGGGGCTGTGTTCTCAACTCGGGCCAACTGATATGATGGGCTGGTTTCTCTCGCTGCTTCCCTTGTAGTGGGAATAGTGTGAACTCGCTCTGCAAACCATGCATTGACCATCTCCCTGTGAAATATAAACACATGACTTCATGGAAAGCTGGAATGATGTTTATTGCTTGCTGTCACAGCTCATTCCCCTGGGACTGTGGCGAGCGGCTATAAGTAGAAAATAGGTTACTAGTTTATGAGCTTAACATCCTACGCACTATTGCTTGGAAAAATCGCTCAATCTAACGGTTTTATTTTCAGTTTTTAGATAAATTAGCACCACATACTGAAGACAAAGGGATTGTGTGTCAGCTAAATATGCATAAAGTAGACAGAGAAAGCCTCTGAGAGAACACAGCCCAACATTGTATGCTTTGTGCATTAGTATCTGTCCTCATGCCAAAGTGCTTTTATAATATAATATAGAGATCAAGTTATATTGTGTTAGATCCCACAACAGCTTTATTACTGTGTCTCGTTCATTTCAAGAGAAAAGAGATACAGGAAAGCCTGAAATTCCACCCAGCCCAAGCCTGTGAAACCCCACCCAGCTCAAGCCTGTGAAACCCTTTTGTCTTAAAATTAGGATTGTATAGAATAGGAGAAAATTCTATAATTCAGTTTCAATTTGGAAAGCTGTTCTTAAAAAAGAACTGGCTTCTAAATCAGATCTGGATTCAAGAATTCCCAAAATAAATGCTTGATCCTAAATTCTACAACAAACTAGCCTTGAGAATAAGATGCAGTGGATGTTCAGGCCTCGGGAGTGGCCAGAAGTGAACTGGCGAGCGAGAAAATAAGGTTATATTTGGAAAAGAAGTGTGCAAAGAAAGTAGAAGTACGTGAAATATACTTAGGTGTAGACATCTATGTGATAGATGGATAGACGGATGGACGGACGGGCAGGCAGGCAGATTGAGTGAGTGAATGACTTTGGATGCGGGCTGACTTGCGTCTACCAATGATGTCAGAAAACACCTTGACTTCACTCAATGCCTGCTTATGTTATGGTAAATATTATTAAGTCATTGCACGAGTTACTGGGTTTACCACTCTGTTCCACAATGTAAGGAGGAGAACATTTAAAGCTACAAAAATCTCTCCGCAGAACGTTAAGAGTTATCTTGGTAAATTTACTCAATTCTGTATGCTTTTCGAGAAGAAAATCTTGTTTTGAATTTTTTTTCAGGGTTTATTTTTAAAGCTACATGTTCTCAGTTTGTTTTATTTTGGGTATGATTTTATAATGTTCCGAGCAGAAAGTGATAGGAAATTCTGCAGACGCATTGTGGGGTATCAAATGTCATGAGCAGCATACACACACACACACAACACAAGATTTCACGAAAATATATTGGTGAAAATCAATAGCAAAATACTCCAAACACAGAACAATCTTATGAATTAACTAGTACTGGAAGTCACGACTGACAGTGTTCTGAAACTGAAATTGTTCAGAGCTAGTACTGTTGCTCCTCAGAGAATACTTGAAAAAGAAGCTTTAATCTGTACTGAACTGGAAAAAAAAGTGTTTCTTATAACCGGAAAATAAATATAGTTGGGAAAAACCAGACCGTCTTTGTCAATGGAACACAATCTTTAAGGGCCTCTAAAAGAAAAAAAAATCCTTGCATCCATGCCTTCGAGACGTTTCAAAGAGCTTCACGAATATACTGTAAAGTGAATTGAAGTGCTCTGAGACGCCGTCCGGTGTGGAGGGTGCTATATAATTCGAAGTTGTTGTTGTTGACTGTACAAAATGCTGCAGCCAAGTGCGCACAGCAGTGTTCTACAAACAGTCATGGATTGAGTGATTTTTTTTGAAAGATTATTATCCTGGGAAAAGCGATTAGCCAATCAACTAATTTTCTTAACAGTCTGTTCCCTACAAATATTGCTTCCTTTAAATTGTCGCTTTTAATTGTTAAGTGTCATATTTTACATCAGTGGCTTATTAAATACAATCAATGGTTCTGATTAACTGAGCAGTTGTTATTAGTTCCTGGATGGAAGTTTATCTGGTTGTATTTGCCCAGCATTGATAATGAAGGTTTCTTTGTCAACAAGTTCAAATTGAATCAATGAGACAGCACAATAATGTTCTCGCCCATGTAAATACAGCTGACGTTAAGTCAATTTTTCTGTTGCCATCAAAAGATACATCGACAATCGGCCTCAATTCTTGGGAAGTTGATTAATTTAACATTTTGCTATATCAGTCCTGTAGATCAGTGATTAGAACATTTGCCTTACAAGTGAGAAATCTGGGATCAATACCAGGCAGGGTGAAACCTTGGGCAAGTTTCCTTACTCCTAACTGACAATAATCCCTCAAGAAATAAAATAATAATAAATTCGTCATTTCAATCCACGACTGTTTGTGGGACACTGCAGTGTGCAATTGGCTGCTGCATTGCTCACACAAATATACAGTCAATTAACTTTACAGTATATTCTGTGAATCACTTTGAGATCTCTAGAAGACGTGAAAAGTGCTACATCAAATGAAAGGATTATTATTATTATTGTCAGAAGGGTGATTCTCCACTGCTATGGTATATTTCCTGACCAGCAGAGAATATACCCACTGCAACCACGGTCAGTAAAATTATCAACGTTTGGAGAGGCACTCCCTAATAAGATACATTATTAATAATAATAATAATCCTTGCATTCGATATAGCACTTTTCACATCTTATCGACGTCTCAAAGCGTTCACAGAATATACTATAAAGTGAATTGACTGTATATATTTGTGGGCGAAATGCGGCAGCCAATTGCACACAGCAGTGTCCCACAAACAGTCGTGGATTGAAACGACTAATTTTTATTATTGTGGGTTTTTTGGGACGGATTATTATTAGGTATGTGGAGTAAGGAAACTTGCCCATGTTTTTGCCCTGATCTGCATGGATTTGAACCACAGGAGTATTGACAGGAACTAACAAAAATGGAACAGATAAATCTCAGAAACATAGAATTACGTTCTCTCCCATCCAATTAACCACAGATTACTTTTTCCAGCACATTAACTCCTCCCTATTGGGCCCGAAATCAAGTACAGACGTGGGGCTCAAACACCACAACCGTCTAAGTCAGAAAGGTTGACAACTCACATATTTTAAAACATAATCTGATGATTCCTTTCATCTGTTTCTCCTATCCAGGTCTATGTGAATAGGACAGTCTATTACTTATGAGTTTGAGTTAATTCGTTAGTTCAAAGCTGTTCAGTTTCTCAACGGGTTTTCTCAATTTCGCTGGTTAAATTGAAAAGAAGCAACTGCTCTGTATTCGTATGATATAATTTTGAGAATTAAAACAAGGAACGGATTCCTATACTTCTCGCCAACAAATGTGTTTTCCCTATGATCTTGTGCAAAAAGTGGAATTCCTGAACTGTTACAAAAAAAGGCAATTTCTGGGAAGATTGATATTAGGGAAAAGATCAATGTAAATGTGTCCTATATTGTCTCACTGTGTAGGCTGAGACTCATACATTGTGGGATAACTGCATTGTCAGAGGTTGCATCCTTTGGAAGAGATGTTAAGTCAATGATCCTGTCTGCTTGTTCAGATGGACATAATGTCTTCAGGAAAACATTGAAGATCCCATGGCACAACTAAAAAAGAGAAGGGAGTTTCTTCCGGTATCCCGACTAACAATTCCTCAGAAAAAAATAATATTCTCTTCATGGTTGTGAAGAGCACAGAACATTGCTGTTCTGTGCGCCTAAATATACACTAAATCCTGTGCAGCGCTTTTTAAAATTGTGATGTGAAAGACACTAAGCCAAAAGTAAGGATTTTATATTATATGACCCAAAAATGATGAATATTTAATTAGATTTACCATCGTCAATGATCAAACATGGATACTTTTAATATTTATTGTTCTCACTTTGATTTTGGTGGGTTTGCAGCCATTCTGCCCTCTCTCTGGAACTCCACCCCAAAGTCTCTCTGACACACTTCCTCCCTCACCTCATTCAAGGTCTATCCCATGACCTCCTCTTCATCTATGCTTCTAGTCATCCTTCCCCTCTCCATTCCTCTCAGCTCTGATGCTTACCTTGAGTGCCCTGCCAGCAGTGCCAAGCACTTTGAGATATCCGACATGAAAGGTGCTATGCAAATATAAATGTTGTACTGTATTGTATAAATCCCGTTAAGTGCTTTGAGACATATCAACGATATGATGAGGTAGTATATCAATGCGGGATATTTTAAAGGCTTTATATTCCCAATACAACTTTCTCACACGAGTCAAACTTTCATTGTGGGTTTCCTTACAAATGTCATTTATTTTATCTTATCTCAATGCATTTGGATTCATCACTTTATTCCAATGTATGTCTATGTTGACACCAGCCACTTAAACATTGATTACAAAGAAAAGTAATGACTATTCCAGCACTGGCTAAATGAATCCTGTGATACCAGTATAACAATAAATCACATTTTTATTCCACATTATTATTCAAGAGTAAATGTCCGTTAATATTAGCAAACTCAGATTTTTACCTGTTTGCCATTTTACTTTATTTTTCAGTCAAACTCTTATATCTTGAGTGAGACAGATTCCTAGCTCTTCAGGCTAGAAACATTACAAAAACTCTTGCATGATTTTGTTAACCTTACAATCACAAATCCCATAGCCTCATGATTGGAATATGGGACATAATGTCAATTATACACATGTGTTGCTCTAAATGTTGTATGATGCTGCTTCTGGGGAATCGACTTCTATAGTACCATGAACTGCAAATATAACGTGCGCTGCCTCATGTTATACTTGCTCCAGAATAACATAAGGCAGTGCAATGCCTGATACTTTATTCACCAACACTTGCTCAAAGAACAACTTAAACCAGCCCTTTTTCTCATTCTATTTTGAGCTGAAAATAGTTGATTCATGCATTAGGTTTGGTGGTAAAGACGGCTGGTAAATAGTCCTTCATGTGTACACCTGAGAGTATATGAGCAGCACAAATGTAGGATGCTGTCCTACACTGCAATATATTACAGAATAAAGCAGTTGAACATAAATGTTTATATTAGCCACAGGTTCCCTATTTCAGCCCAGAATCATAGGGTCATTCACTAAATTTATAATAACAATCCTTGTATTTGATATAGCACCATATCACACCTTCAAGCTACTTCAAAGTGCTTCACAGTATCTAGTGTAAAGTGGTGACTGTGTGTAGTTTGAGGATTAGGTGACAGGAAGTGAAAGAAAATGTCCTTTTGTTGATATGAGGTAAAAATTTATGATTATTATCACACCAAATGTTAGTGAATTGAACTCCACAATGTTACTTTTTCTTCTTGCTCCAAGTCCCTTTCATTGCCGCCACTCCACCCCGCACCCCCACTGCCCCAACCCCCACCACCATCCCAATCCCCACAAAGCAATGGGATCCACAGGGACAGTCTGCCTTCCAGTATCTCATCCATAAAATCAATAAACTTTACAGTATATCCTGTGAAGCTCTTTGAGACATCCCAAAAAAACACATAAAGTGCTATACCAAATCCAAGGATTATTATTGTTTATCCAAGTGTGTCCTCGGAAATTCTTAGTGTTGCAAACTATTCAATCAAGGGAGAGCAATACAGTACTGTACTACATTTGCATTGGAAATGCAATTGAAAGATAAACAAGAAGGCAAACAAAATTAGTCTCTCCTCATATACAGCCATACTCCAGCATACAATCCTGTAATTCTAGTAAAACAATAACAGATTGTCATTCTGCAGTAATATTCAAGAGCATTATATGAATAGTAAAGACAAAGGAAACAAAACACTAGCCTCTGGTACTGACAGAAGCTCAGTCCAACAAGCATATGTTTATGTATTACTGTGTAACCAGCTGCTCCCACTAGAGAATGGAGCTTTCATAACAGACCTGAGATAATTTAAACATTTTTATTGCCTCTACTGATGATGGGTCGAGCTTTGCAAACTGCCTTTCTCCTTTTATGAAGGGTAAATTCACCCAGTTTGTGCATTAAACTTGAGTCTAATTTTATGATATGGAGTTTCAACCTATCCCTTCTGACTGAAAGCATTTGTGTGAGAATACTATCAACTGAGCCAAGATGATACCAATTGTCACAATCTATGCCACACATTAGATACCTTTTAGTCAGTGGGGGGGGGGGGGGGGGTAGGGGGGGTGCGGGTGAGAAGACTTGCATCTCATCAATTTAAACTGAATTAGAATGAGTTTAAAAATGATGGGGAGAAATCCAGATTTCATTAAATACTCTAGACTGGAAACAGGATAGTTCCTGTATTGCTGACATTGAATGAGATGGTGTCAGTAACTGGCTGAATGAATAGTGAGAATACAATGGAGTTCCTTGCAGTTACCTTTCAGAGTTGAGTTGGATGTGTTGCTGAATTTTCCTTAAGGTGATTCAACAAACAGAGGTACATGTGGAGACAATGGAATTCGTGAAACAAAAGGCCTTTCCCTTCCCATTGCTGCACTGGATTCATAATGTTGCTAGCCTTCATGAATGACAAGAGGTGAATAGCAAGGAGGGCAGAGAAGAGGGAAAATGAATGGTCAATGTGGATAAGAATAATAGTGGTAAATGAAGAAAAATGTTCTCACTGTTCTTCGAAACATCTGTACAAAAAGGTAATGCACTGGAGAGATTTTGAACCAATCAAAGGAAATTTGGGGTGTAATTTCATCATTTTGTAACCTTTTCACTAGCACAATGAACTTATTGTGGAACCTCATATAAATATCAGCTAAATGTGTAGCTGATATTTATCACACTCACTATACATCACAGTACTCCTGCAAAGCGCATTTCAATTACAAATAAGGCATTATATGAGATGTCATCCTTTGGATGAGATGTTACACAGAGGGCCCTTCAGCATTTTCAGGTGGATGTCAAACATCCCACAATACTGTTCAAAAAGAAAAGGGAGTTTCGGGAGTTTCTGGCCAACAATCCCTCACATAAAATTGGTTCCTCATTTCATGGCTGTTTGTGGGACACTGCTGTGAGCAAATCAGTTGCCACATTCACCTACAAAATATATCGTTACTGCACTGCAATCTCCGTGAAGTACTTTGGGATGTCCTCCTGACTTGAAAGGTGCTTATAATTATGGAGTCCTATAGCTCAGTGCTTAGAGCACTTGCCTTATAAGCGTGAGACCTGTGTTTCGAATCCAGGTAGGTCAGGGCGAAACCTTGGGCAAATTTCCTTACTCCACACACCTAATAATAATCTGTCTGAGAAATCCCTGTACTAAATTGGTCATTTAAATCTACGACTGTTTGTGGGGACACTGCTGAGAGCAATTGATTGCTGCGTTCTCCCACGAATATACTGCATAGTCAATTCACTTTACAGTAGATTCTGTGAAGCACTTTGAGACATCTAGAAGATGTGAAAAGCACTATATCAAATGCAAGGAGTATTATTATTAGTATGTAAGGCATATTATTAAAGGAAAGGTCTGAGCCTAATAAGGTACTTTCGTTGAAGTAACTGGTAAAAATAATGCATTTTGAGGTCCGGGGTCCAATTACATCAAGCAAAGGCTGATGACAAAGACCACTTCACTCTCTTTTGTCTTAGCTGATAAGGGTGGTGTTGTCGTTGTCTGGCGAAAGGACTTCTACCTGGCAGAGGCCAAACGTCAGCTCTCCGACAACTCTGCCTACCTTCCACTCAACCATGACCCCACAGCTCAACACCAAGCCATCATCACTGAGGTAATCAATAACCTCGTCTCCGCTGGTGACCTTCCTCCTACTGCCTCCAACCTCATAGCCACCCAACCCCGCACAGCCCGCCTATACTTTCTCCCCAAGATACATAAACAGGACTGTCCTGGCAGACCCATTGTCTCAGCCTGCTCCTGTCCCACTGAATTAATTTCATCATATCTAGACTCCATTTGTGCTCCCCTTGTTCATTCCCTACCCACCTATATCCGTGACTAGTCCGAAGCCCTCCGAAACTTTGACAATTTCCGGTTCCACAATCCTGAACGTCTCCTTTTCACAATGGACGTTCAGCCCCTCTACACCTCCATCCCCCACAAGGACGGCCTACAGGCCTTCCATTTTCACCTTGATAAACGACAAGATAAATTTCCATTCACCACCACCCTCCTCCGTCTGGCGGATTGTTCTGACATTGAACAACTTCACTTTTAACTCCAACCATTTCCTCCAGGTAAAATGCGTCGCTATGGGAACCCGCATGCGTCCCAGCTACGCCTGCCTGTTTGTTGGCCACCTGGAACACTCCTTGTTCCGGTCCTTCTCAGGCCCGCTCCCCGACCTGTTCCTCAGATACATTGATGATTGTGTGCTCTTGCAGTGAGCTAGAGGCATTTGTAAACTTTGCCTCCACCTTCCACCCCTCCATAAAATTTACACTTCCCTTCCCTTCCTCAACTTCACCATCTCTACATCAGGCAACTGCCTGTCCACAGACATCTTTCACAAATCCACTAACTCCCATGGCTACCTTCACTACACCTCATCCCATCCAGCCTCTTGCAAAGATGCCCTCCTCTTTTCCTAGTTCCTTGCCTCTGCCGCATCTGCTCTGACGATGCAACATTTCATACCAGAGCGACTGAGATGTCGCATTTTTCCTCGACCGAGGATTCCCACCAACCATGGTAGCAAAGGCTCTCGATTGTGTCCGTCCGATTTCCCGCACCTCCGATAGGGTCCCCTTGGTCCTCACTTACCACCCTACCAGCCTCACTATTCAACACATCATCCGTAGAAATTTCCGTCACCTGCAACGTGACCCATCCACCAAGGATATATTTCCCTCTGCTCCCCTCTCCGCATTCCAAAGGGACCGTTCCCTCCGGGATTCTTTGGTCCACTCCACTGTCAGCACCACCAGCTGCTCTCCTTCCTCTGGCACCTTTCCGTGCCAGCACAGGAGATGTAATACCTGCCCTTTCACCTCCACTCAAACCACTTTCCAGGGACCAAAACACAGCTTCCATGTGAGACAGCGGTTCATGTGTACTACCACCAATGTAGTTTACTGCATCCGCTGCTCACGGTGTGGTCTCCTCTACATTGGGGAGACTAAGCGCAGATTGGGAAACCGATTTGCAGAACATCTTTGCTCTGTACGGAAAGTCAACCCTGATCTTCCAGTCTCCCTCCATTTCAACTCGCGCTCACATTCAGAGGCTGATCTTTCGATCCATGGTTCCAGTGACCCACAGCAAAAGCTTGAGGAACAGCACCTCATCTATCTACTGGGGACACTACAGCTGTCTGGCCTTAACATTGATTTCAGCCATTTCAGGCCATAGGAGTTTCCTCCCCACCCTCCTCCCCCCATCACAATCATAACTCCAGACACCCCTTGCCTCTCTGGTGCTTTGTTTGTTCTATCACCACTAAATATCTCTTATCCCCAGTTTTGTTTAAATCCACCCGCTTTTGTTTCTCTCCCTGAAGACACATATTCAACCCATCGTTAACACACTCTTTGTTTTCTTTTTCCTTTGTCTTCCATGTCCTGCCTCTCCCCCTTTAACGTCCTTAAGAAACCTCTCCCTCCAAACAAGCCCCAGTTCTAATGAAGGGTTGTAGACGCGAAACGTTGACTCTTTTTCTTTTCTCCATGGATGCTGCCTGACCTGCTGAGTTTCCCCAGCAACTTTTGTTTTTGTTTCAGATTCCCAGCATCATTAGTATCTTGTGTTTTGTCACTCTCTTTTGTGCTGGGAAGACAAAGTGAGACACTTGAGCAGTTTCCTCAATTCTGTGCCTCTGAGTGCTCCAGGTAGGAACTGCTGGTGCCAAGCACAATTACGGCAACTCAGCGTCAGATGGCACTGACGCTGGTGAAGAAAGTTCAAAACAAAAATAAAGGGCTGCTCCATATTTCTAATTATAAAACCTACGGCCCAGAGTAATCATAATGTGCTGAAAGGTAAATAAATGTCCATCATCTTAAGAAAAGATTTACAGACACAGTTAAGTCACAGTCAGTGAAATACCACTATTTTGTTCCAGACTTCTATTAGTTGGTTCTGTTTTACATTTTGTATGAAAGCATACAAAATTGTGCCAACACACTGCAGTTCATCCATCAGACTGTGAAAGCTATACTGAAGATGACAGAGTGTGCCCATAGTGCAAGCCAAGTAAAAGGCAGTTGCATATTTGCATGCCAGTCTAACATAAGAACATAAGAAATGCTAGACGGAAAGAAGACAAAGATCCATCAAGTTTGCCTTCCACCTTCCTGGCGGTCGAAGGCACATTTGTTCTGAATTACCTATGTAATATATAACATGTCCAAAAAGCAACAATCATGAAACAAAATGAGAATATATTCCAAAAAAAGTCTCAGCAGGAATCAGAACATTGTCACTGCAGCTTCTAGTGATGAATTGGTGTGAACATCCTACAATGTCTCCTTGAACTTCAGTCGACATTTTTCAGTTGGATTTTTGAAGAGACTGAAGAGACGAAAGACATTCAACATCTTTCTTGGCAAAATATCACTGTGGTGGATAGAGCTGCCTGTATGGATTAGGAGTTTGCTGTTCCTAATCCCAATGTGTGCAGAATATCCTGGGAGCCAGGTAGGAAGGCTAAAATTGCCCCGGCTTTCAGTGTTGGAAATTAGACTTCATTTTAAAATAAACCATGGCAGAACATGGGAGTGAAAATAGGGGAGTTCTGAAACAATAAATTATAATACACATTTAATGAAATGTCGAATATTCCAAAGGCTGCAAAAATGAAGTTGGCCGAAGGACAATCATTATCCCTTCACACATTCGGAAGAATATTGCAATCTTTCGATTGGCTAACTAATTTGTTAATTACGACATTGTCTTGGGAGCTCAGTGGTTAGAGCACTCGCCTCGCAAGTGAGCGACCTAGGTTTGATTCCTGGCAGTACAAAATGTTTAGCATAATTCCATCCCCCCAAAATTAAAAATTGGTCACCCACAATCCATGATTGTTTGTGGGACATCACTGTGTGTAATTGGCTGCTGAAATTTACATTTCTAGAGAATCTTTCACGTCGGGAGGATGTCCCAAGGCGCTGTGATCCGCAAGCCACAGGTGTATAGTATGAATAACAAAATTGCATGAATAACAAAGAGATACAAAATAAAGGTGAGGATTTTATTGGGGAAATAGAAATATTGACAGATACCAATGGTTAAGTTACCTTTTCAACAAAATCTGAAGAAAAGGAATTGAAAATAAACATTACAGAAAGGCAGAAAACAAATGTTAAAGAGTGCTTTAAGTGGTAATCTATACAGATTCAAATGACTGCTTAACAGTGAATCCTAAGAAGTTTATAAGAATAATTATTGAGGGGAGCTGAGGAGAAATTTTTTCACTCAGCGAGTTGTTCGAATCTGGAATGCATTGCCTGAAAAGGTGGTGGAGGCTGATTCGATAACAACTTTTAAAAGGGAATTAGATCTTTATTTAGGGAGAACGGGTCTATTAGGCTATGGGGAGCGGGCAGGGCAATGGGATTGAATCGCTCTTTTCAAAGAGCCGGCACAGACTAGATGGGCCGAATGGCCTCCTTTTGTGCCGTAAAATTCTATGATTCTATGATTCTATGATTCTAATGGGACCATTAAGATTAAATTATCTTTAAAAACACTCCAGGATAATTTTTTTAAATAATATGCAATGTAATATTGATGGGAGGCTTGGGACCTGTGGTTGAGACCAGTGACTGTGCAGACATTAACTACCAGAGCAGTCCACTCAGGTTGCAAATTCAGTAAGGGAAATATTAAAACCAAGGTGCATGTGTTGGCTTTACATTTGTATAAAGAAATACTGCATATAATATGATGAGGTGTGGATATTATATATATGTAAATATATCTACAAATAAGATTGATATTTCTATTGTGACACTCGAATCCCCAGCCTGTCACACTAATACTGCGTTTGTCTGCTACAAAGATATGGAAATCTGGCATTTGTGCTTTGACACAAAAAATTATCATCAATATTTTCTTTTAAAATAATAGATTTCCCTCTTTTGGATTGATACACCGACAGTCACACTGTCCCTGCAGTCCCACTCAGTTTAGACGCAAATTAGTTTTACATTTCAAATTATAGACCACGTCTTGAGTTGCCTTGGAGAACTGAGACAATGCTGTTTGATTTAAAGGACATGATTTAAAGGACTGTCATGCATGCTCAGTCAAACACAAAAGGTTATTATTATTATATTCCATCAAGCTGCATACCACTCTTAGAGCCATCATTTCAGTTTGTTGGTCTTTTGGAAGCCTTCAGAGGATATTCTGCTCGGATAAACAATTGATGCTCCATCACATATTGAGTTCTGAGGTTACCACAGTTAGTCCAATCCAAACATTGTCAGCTATAATAATAAATCACAATAATAATCCTTGCATTTGATATAGCACTTTTCACATTTTCTAGACATCTCAAAGCGCTTCACAGAATATACTGTAAAGTGAATTGACTGTACTGTATATATGTGGGCAAAACTCAGCAGCCAATTGCACACAGCAGTGTCTCACAAACAGTCGGGGATTGAAATGACCAATTTATTATTAGTTTTTTTTTATTTTAGGGATTATTAGATGTGTGGATCAAGGAAACTTGCCCAAGGTTTTGCCGTGTTGCGAAACAAACCCAGGTCTCTCGCTTGTGAGGCGAGTGCTCTAACCACTGAGCTATAGGACTCCATAAAACATTGTTATTTCAAATACAAAAAAGACAATTTATGTGACATTGCTGTGCTCAAATTGGTTGTTGGATTTTTGTACAAACACACAGTCACTACACTATACAGCATTTACCTGTGAAGTGGTTTGAAATGATTCAATGTTTTTAATGCTATAGCAAATGCAAGGTTATTATTAAATCTTCACCAGTACGTGTCCGCTTTTAAGGTAAGCACTTTCACTCTCTAATATAGTAATAATCCTTGCATTTGATATATCATCCTATCTCGTCATTGAAACATCTTAAAGCATTATACTGTAAAGTGGATTCATTGTATTTTGTGGGTGAATATTGCAGCAAATTTGCACACAGCAATGTTCCAAAAGCAGCCATGGAGTGAGTGACCAACTTGAAACTGAATCATCAAGATTCAAAAAAGCAAGACAAAAGCGTTTGTGACAAATATACACTTGCAAACAATTGTCACCAAACTTTGGCCTTTAATTTGTGTGACTTTCTTGACATGAAATGAATCATAGTCAAGTCTGATCCTGCTTTGACTCAATGGACCAATGTTCACATGCATGCTTGGGATTACTTCCAGTTTGGATTACTGAACAATGACTGGGTGTGGGAATCATGTTAGGAAATAATAATCCTTACATTTGCATTTGATATTCCCTCCTTAACATAGGAGGGCAGCAAAGCCAATTCTAACACACAAATTGCTTCCCATGATGAGATCAGCTAACTCAACCAGACTAGGACCGATTACATTTTTTAATCACTTGAGGATTTTTTTTTACCCATCAGGAATGACTAGAAATTTGTATATTGGTCACCTTTCACCCAATCATCTAAAATGAACATGAAATATGTGTTACATATTTCAACAGCATTACTATTCATGGATGCACTCTCCACCTCATTGAGCCAGTATGGAACCTTGGTGTCTTTTTCGACCATTAACTGTCCTTGACTGGTTTGAGTCTTATCTCTCACACCATCTCCAATTTGTCTCAGCCAATAGTTTCTCTTCCAACCACCATCTTGTGTGGTGTTCCTCAGGGCTCTGTCCTAGTTCCCCTCATCTTCAAACTCTGCATGCTCCCCCTTGGTGACATCATCCACAGACATGGGGTCAATTTCTACATGTATGCAGATGGCCCAAATCTATCTCACTGCCTCCACCCTCGATTCCAGGACTACTTGCTACATCTTGTATTCTCTTCGGAGCTCCATGAGTCAATCACCTCCATCTTCCAGTGGGCACTGGCCTGCTGCATGTACTCTGCCCTACTGCCCCACCATCAGCGGTCGAGTCTTCAACCTTTCTGCCCCGACCCACTGGAACTCCATTCCAAAATCCCTTTTCCTTGCTTCCTCACTTGCTTTCTTCAAGGTTCAACTGGATCAGTCATCCTCCCATCCCAGTTCCCCTTAGACCCCAGTTCTCTAATTACTAACCCTCAGTTCAAGTGCAAAACCATGACTGTCCAGCACCTTTGGGATATCATCCTGACATGAAAGGTGCTATACAAATGCAGTTTGTTGGTGTTGTATTCTCTTGTTGTCATTCATTAAAATATTTGCATTTAATATCCTATAGTATATAAAGTCTCAAAGTGCTTAATAATTATTATTGTTCATTCCCATGACTATTTGATGGCAAATATAGCAGTCAATATTCACATAATTAACATCCACCAACAGCCAGGAAATTAATGACTAATTTATCTGATGGATTGTTGACCAAGAGAAACTCCTAGTTTTCAGCTTGTATCATTCATTTTTACATGCTACCAAAACATTAGATCTAAGGTATTATTGTTATTAACTATATCCTTTGTACCCAGTTGCAAATTTACTTCCAGTTTTATCAACAAAACAAGTACTGTTGCTGAACAAAACTAGTAATTTGCCGCTCCACGAGTATGCAAACATTTTATTATGCAAAGTCCAAGTGATTTTTCCACTGTGGAGCAGGAAGTGTTAATTATTAAAAGTAATACCTAGCTCGGGTATATTGTGCACACAACTGCTGAATCCAGACAGAATGGACTGAAATAATATAATATTTATTACCAGTAAATACAAGGCCAATTTTTATCTGGCCATACTTCATCCGGTCATGATTGTTAATATGAATTAAGAACAAGTGATTGAAACGTAATTTGAGCTAATCCACCTTTCCACCCTGTTGCAGACTAATTATATTTCGATAAACTCCAGAAACAAACTAAGCAGTGAATGGAGATAGGGCATTATCAGAACAATCAATTTTTAGAGGAAGGAGATCTTAGAGCACAAAGACTTCAGAGGTTCACAGATGGTCTGTATCCACTTGAGGGATATCATACACATCGAAGCACAGTTCCCAGAGAATTCCAAGATTTATTCATTCTGTTTGGCAGCAACAGATAGAAACTGATGGATAGAGGGCTTCAGAAAGAGATGGACCATTTGATGGGATCCTGTGGGTTAAATAATACATTTCTGTTACCAGCCTTTGCTTGCAGCTTCCTATTACAGTAAAAGACAGTTTATTTGTGACCTGATCAACCGTAACTTCTGTATAACCGACACCTCAAAAAAAGTCCTCATTCGAATAATCGGATCTTAAACAGCACAATCGCAGTGATACATTTAATGAGTCAATTGTCGCACAAGAGCACAGTATGATTAGTTCTGAATGCTGCCAGTAGTGGCACTTCCAGTTTTTCATCTTAAAGGGTTTTTCCTCTCCCGCTCTTCTTTTTCTCTCTCCCTCTTTTTCTTTCTTTCCCTTCCTTCCTCTCTATCTGTCTCTCTCTCTTTTTCTATTGCTTACCCTTTCTTTCCCCCTCTCTCTGACGGATACTACGTATTGCCTGTGTAGCCTGACTGTATCGTGGGTTTATACACTGTTTCGGTGGAGGGTGGGGTGGGAGAAGTAGAGAGAGGCAGGGAGAGAGAGAGTGGGGGGGGGGGGAAGAGAGGGAAAGAGGGGGAAAAGAAAGAGAGAGGAGTGGGAGGGGAGACAGAGAGGTGGGGGAGAGGAGGGAAGTGAGAGGAGGGAAGTGAGAGGGGGGTGAGTTGATTAACTTAGATGAAAAATATAGGAGTGGATGGGGGGATTGGGTTTGAAGCCATTGAAATGCCAGACTGACTGATTTTGTGTGTGTAAGAAAGAGGGAAGGAAGGAGAGAAAGGAAGAAAAAAAGAGGAAAAATTGATAGTACCGCTTTAAGAGGAAAAAACTCTTCCGTCTGCCATTGTAGAAGTTTGCTTTGTGATTGTGTGCTGTGTTTATAGACTGTAATCGATATTTATTGCTTTATTGGTGAGTATCCATATAATATTGTTATTATTTAGTCTATTATTAATATGGTATGTTTAAAAATAAGTTAAGTTTTTTTGTGTTGGGTTTTCTTGCCGCTCGAATATCCGGCATGCTGTTTAACTAGCATTGGCCAGTCCCAGGGGTGCCGGATAAACAGGCTTTTACTATACTTTGCTTTTGGTGCCATTATTGTTGACTTAATGTCTGTATCCTGAATGTTGCTCTCCCCTCCTCCAAAAATGTACATAGCCCAACCATCAGTGTATCAAGAAAGATTTGCAAGGCCTCATCTGAATAGAGTAAAAGCTTTGTTATCCGGCACCCTCGGGACCTGACCGATGCCGGCTAATCAAATATGCCGGATATTCGAGTGGCAGGTTGCCGAAAATCCTACACAAAAAATTTACTTATTTTAAAACATACCATATTGATAATAGACTAAATAATAACAGAATATTGTATGGATATTTACCAATAAAGCATTCCAACAGACTCGGTAAAATGATCGGTAAAATAAAATTCCAGCGTTCTGTAACTTTAATACGTGCGCATGCCCACACATGTGCAAAGTGAGCATACCGCGAGTGTCCCGGATGGCTTGTGTATGAGATTTGGTTGCTGGAATGGTGAATTGTATTGGGAAATATTGATTGATTGAGCGTTCCAGTTGGTTGGGTGCCGGATAACCAAGCTTTTACTATACTTTCCTTCCTGTTAACATTTTCATCAGAAATTCCACGCTTCATACCTGTATTCATGGATGTTCTGCATTATGTCTACTTTGGATCATTAAGGTACTGTACTTTAACAGTCTAAAATACAGTACTTAGCATTGTTATTACCTCTACATTATCTGCTAATTTTCGGGCATCAGAAATGTATCAGCCTGGCTCAGTTGGTGGTGATCATGCCTCTGAGTAAGAAGGTTGTAGGTTCAAGCCACACATCCACAACAACAACAAATTACGTCAGGACTTTGAACTTACTTATTCTAGGTTGACAGTCCAATTCAGTGCTAAGAGGCCATTGCATTGTCAGAGGTGCCGTACTTTAGATGAAACATTAAACCAAGGAACTGTCTGCTTGTTTAGATGGACATTAACGATCCCATGGCATTACTCGAAAAGAGAAGGGAGTTTCTATCAGTGTCCTGGCCAGCAATTCCCCAACGAAAATTGGTTATTCACTTTGGGGCAGTCTGTGGGTTGCTCTGCACATATTGGCTGCTGCATCCACCCAGAAATATAGTCACTATCCTTTACAGTAAATCCTGTGAAGCACTTTGACATTAAAGGCGTCATTCTAAATGCATTTTTTTCTTTTAAATGATAAATTCCACTATGAAATGGGATGAACTCAACATTGTTCTCGTTAATTTGTCAAATGAGCTTCACACTTGTGTTTTAATGAGCAAAAGGAAATTCAGGCCTTAGGTGTTCAGCTCAACAAGCACGCTGCACTCAAAAATCACAAAGTCACTTTGTCTATCTTCAGAAACACCCACGCACATAATGTATCATTGAACCAACTCCCCTGAAAATTGCAGTGGCTGCTATGACAAACAACATCCTTCTCACGTATTGCTCTCTGATTAAGCAGCCTTCAAAGCAACAAAATACAAGGATCTCCAAGGAATTAGATTCACTATTATTCCTCATCTTGAAGGTATCCTTTGGCAAACTGCTTTGTTCAGCTGATGATTTTTTGAAGTATCCTCCATTTGAAGACAAGCACATGTTTTTCAACAAACACAACAAAAGTATATTTTTGCACAGATCAGGCAGATATGCGGATAAATATTTTGGCCCCTCAATATCACTTTACTGATGTGTAATTTAATTTCAATATCACAAGAAAATATAACATGCCAAAGGACACAACTAAATCTGCAGCAGTATAGAACAGAACAAAAAACTGGTTCATTCTGACTCTAAACGGATATCTTAAAAGTGAAAGTTTCTGTGATGCTAGTGATTAATTAGCTGTCAAAAACCAATCATGATCATATCTTCTAAGAACTACGGAGTGAGAAATATGATACAATAATAACAACCTGCTTTTATATACAGTACTCCTGTCCTATTGATAGAATGTTTCTATGAGCTTTATAAAGAACGGAGTAGGGGAAACTGAGGTAGGGGAAGGTAGCCAAAAGTTGAAGAGATTGGCCTTCAGCCAGGATATAGCAGACAGAAACACAGGTGTGGGACAAGGTGGAGGGAGTTCAGGAAGGAGTTCATGAGGTCAGGGAATAAAGAATCTGAAGGCTAGATGGTGAATGATGGAGCGCAGCGGACAGAGCTGGCAGAATAAAGTACTTAGGGATAAGAGTCACAGAAAATGTCATATATAGGTTTGTGTGAGGATATGTAGGTATTTGAAAACTAACAGGTTTGAAGCGATTATTATAAGGCCCTGCATTTTTCACTCTTAGATGGCTAATAATTAACTCAAGAGAACAGAAGAATCTGTTAAATTAGTGATTGGATTACTTATAGCTAGAATTCATTTTAGCTTTCAGATATTCAATTACTGATCCAAACCAGCACTTTGCGTTGTGCTCCTTTGTTCAGAGACAGAAAGCATAGAACAGGTGGGAGGTTGGAGCTTAATTAACAATTATTTTAAGTCAATGTGTAATTGTTTACATATTGAGTAGCAAAGGTGGAAACTCCATTTAATGTCTGATATCTGCTCATGGTTTGTTATCAGTGATCAAACTATCGGTCATTCAACTCTCTCTTTCTGGAACTTCATCTCAGAGTGCTCTGACTCACCCACTTTCTCCCCATTGTCAAAGCTCACATTAAGGATTATTTCCTTGACCCTTCTTTAAGTCACCTTTCCATTTGCTACCCTCTTCAGCCCCACCCTTAGCACTGTGAAGCACTTCAAGACATCCTCCCAGTGTGAAAGACATTATATAAATGTAAATTACAATGTGATGTACAGTATTTGGTTGCTGTTTGCAAACTTAAGTACAATTATAGGCCTCAAGTATCAAAACTGTGATGTTCAGGTAAGATTACAGAATTAAACATAGTTAGTGGTTTACATATTAAACAGCAAAGACCCCACTAACCTTTACATTGAGCTCCTAAAAGTATTACAACAATTACAACTTGCATTTATACATTCCCTTTCATGCCAGACAGTGTCTTGGGAGTGCTTAAATATAATAGACATGAACAATCAATGCTCTGTATTAATACTGGTTATTAATCATAATACAGGTTATTCAGTCATTATCAAAAGCTTTTGCAGAGACTGGAGTTTCAGGTTCAAGATCCTCATACTCGTGTTCAAACCATTCACTCTCTAACACCTCACTACCATTCCGACCTCCTCACTCCCCAATCCACCACCCGGCACCTCTGCCCGACTGGCACTGGCCTCCTGATCAACCCTTACACCTCTGCCCCAACATCAGAGGTTGACCTTTCAGCCATATGCCCCCAAACTCTGGAACACTCTCCCTCAATCCCTTCACCTTGTCCCCCCTCTCCCCTTTTTTCAAGTCCTAGCTGGAAACCTTCCTCTTCAACCATGCTTATGGCCACCTCCCCACAAGCGTACCCCACCCACCCCAGCTTGGAGTCAGGCCCCACCACTGTTAAATGCTCTGAGATGCTACCCTGCATGGAGGCATTATGTAAGTGCAAGTTGTTGAGTTTCAACTTTGTCTCAGGCATTAAAGGGGCATTCTTTAAAATACTTCTGTATTAATATCAACCACGACCAATAGATCAGTGCATTCCATCTCACCTGGCACAATCAAACAAGATGGATGTTATGCTATTCAATCTCTAGTGGAGAAAGCTACTCGTTCATCTGAATCTAATGAAGAGGAGAAAGATAAAGGTGCAGACAATCCTGATAATAATAATAATGCTTGCATTTGATATAGCGCTTTTCACGTCTTCTAGACGACTCAAGGCGCTTCATAGAATATACTGCTAAAGATAGTTAACTGACTGTATATTTTTCTGGGCGAAACGTGGCTACCAATTGCGCACAGTAGCGTCCCACAAACAGTCGTGGATTGAAATGGTCAATTTATTATTGGTTTTTTTCTTGAGGGTTTGTTATCAGACATGTTAATAGGATGGTGCCAGGATTGAGGGACTTCAGCTACGAGGAGAGGCTAGATAGGCTAGGGTTATTCTCTCTGGAGCAGAGAAGATTGAGGGGAGACCTAATAGAGGTTTATAAGATCATGAGGGGTTTTGACAGGGCAAATAGAGAAAAACTATTTCCACTCGTGGGCGAATCTGTGACTCGTGGTCACAGATTTAAAATAGTTTCAAGGCGAAGTAGAGGGGAGCTGAGGAGAAATGTTTTCACTCAGCGAGTTGTTCGAATCTGGAATGCATTGCCTGAAAAGGTGGTGGAAGATGATTCGATAACAACTTTTAAAAGGGAATTAGATCTTTATTTAGGGAGAACAGGTCTATTAGGCTATGGGGAGCGGGCAGGGCAGTGGGATTGAATCGCTCTTTTCAAAGAGCCGGCACAGACTAGATGGGCCGAATGGCCTCCTTTTGTGCCGTAAAATTCTATGAATCTATGAATCTATGTGGAGTAAGGGAACTTGCCCAAGGTTTCACCCTACCGGGAATTGAACACAGGTCTCTCGTTTGCAAGGCGAGTGCTCTAACCATTGAACTACAGGACTCCATGATTCTTGTTACACAGATCCAGATCCTTTGAAAATCTTCTTGCATCAAAACATACAGTCCAGTTACTGCATATTCTATTTTGATTTTAGATTTGCATCATTTGCAGCTTTTTCTTACTATATCCACAAATTTATATCTGTTCTATTTGAACAGATTATTTTGTGTGACCATAGGATACTTTCTTTTCCAAGGTCCTTGAAAGAGTGGTTGCCTCCCAGCTCCACTCTTTCCTTTCAACTCACTCACTCCTTGAACCCCTCCAATCAGGTTTCCGCCCAATTCACAGCACAGAAACTGCCCTGGTTAAGGTTACAAATGACATCCTAACCACCTGTGACTAGGGCTCCCTCTGCCTCCTCGTCCTCCTTGACCTGTCTGCTGCGTTCGACACAGTCGATCACACCATCCTCCTCCACCGTCTTTCCTCCCACCTCAACCTTCAAGGCACAGTCCTTGACTGGTTCCATTCCTACCTGACCCACCGTTTACACTTTGTTTCTTCCAACGGTTTTTCCTCAAACCCCCGCACAGTTTCTCACGGCGTCCCTCAGGGCTCTGTCCTCGGCCCCATCCTTTTCACCCTTTACACGTTCCCTCTGGGCGATGTCATCCGCAAACATGGGGTAAATTTCCACATGTATGCGGATGACACCCAGCTGTACCTTTCTGCCTCATCCCTCAACACTCAGACCATCGATGTTCTGACAGCATGTCTGTCCGACATTGAATCCTGGACGAGGGACAACTTCCTGCAATTGAACGTGAGTAAGACCGAGGCCCTCCTAATCGGCTCAAACCAGCGCCTCCGCACATCGGGCGCTGCCAGCCTCAACATCCAAGGCTGCACTCTCCACCTCACAAAGCCAATCAGGAACCTCGGCATCATGTTCGATCAAAAACTCTCCTTCCTCCCCCACATCCGTGCCTTGACCGGCACCGTTTATTTCCACCTGCGCAACATTGCCAGGCTCCACAACTATTTTACCCCCCGCGCTGCCGAAACACTCGTGCACGCGTACATCACCTCGAGGCTGGACTATGGAAACTCTCTCCTCGTCGGCCTCCCCAGTTCCTCCATTCACAGGCTGCAGGTTATCCAAAACTCTGCAGCCCGTGTACTATCCCGCACCCGCGACCATATAACCCCCACCCTCGCCCGTCTCCACTGGCTCCCCATTCTCCAGAGGATCGAGTTCAAGATCCTCGTCCTCACCTTCAAGGCCTTACACGGCCTTGCCCCGCCCTACTTAACCAATCTACTTTCCCCCTACAAGCCCACCGTTCAACAGGACTTGGCCTACTCCAAGCCCCCCGCCCGAACCGCCCCACCATCGGAGGCCGTGCCTTCAGTTTCTCCGCTCCCACCCTATGGAATGCCATCCCCCAATCCCTCCGTCTCGTTTCTTCCCTTTCCTCTTTCAAGGCCGGTTTGAAGACTTTCCTCTTCGACCGTGCCTTTTGTTCCACCCCGAATTTCTCAACCTCCCCTTCGTGTCTCACCCCTTCCCAAACACTCCCCTCCCAGCTTGGGTCACACGCCTCCTGTGCAGCACCTTGGGACGTCCTCCCGACGTGAAAGGTGCTCTATAAATGTAATTTGTTGTTGTTGTTGTTTCTGTTCCACCAGTTTATTAGATCATGCTGATTCTATTAATCTATATTCTTACTTTCTAAGTATCTAACTCCCTTTTAAACATCCCAGTTGAATCTGCTTAAATGGCTTCTAGAGCAGCGCCATCCAAATTTTCACAACCCTCTATTTGAAGAAACTTTAACAACCTCACTTTAAAAACTATCATACTTCCTCTTATCATTCCATCATTCTTCCTCTGCACATGGAGTAAAACGAACTTCATGCTTTGGTGTTGAGTCATCATTTTGTGTTTATCACCTCAAGATGGATCCACTACTATACTCAATGTTTGCCTTAAACTAAATTATTAGTTGAATTACCTTGCTGAATTATCTTTCCTCCACGGATTATGGTTCTCAATTGTTATATACTGTACCCCTGCATGAATGTTATTGAGACTAAATGTTTATCTGTGCTTGATCTTGGTATTGTGTGTCAATGGACTGAACCAATTCATGCAATTATTTGCTTTAATTGGAAAATCTTAGGTAATTAATCTTAAACAATCAATGGATGAATAAAGTGGATTACTGGAATACAATCACCTTGTGTCTAGTCCCAATCTAAATGATGAAGCTAAGGCTTTTGCTTTTGCTGCTTCTGCTATGCTCACTACTTTCGGGGTAATATTTAAGAGAAATATTTTGCTTTCATAAACCGCTATTGTCTTAGTCTGACAGCACAGGCTGAAAAGCACTTTGGCATTTTTGTGCTCTAAACTGACCTCATAATTATATCACATCTTTTCATCTCAGTACAAAACTTTAGTCAAATATATCTAGAGATTGAATGAATAACCAATTGGAGCTTACAATCTTTTGTTTTGCCTCATTGCAGACAGTTCTGTTGCTCTCTTATTATAGAGTATTATACCTGGAATTGAAAACTTGACAATCTACTAACATTCTTCCTATAATGTTCCATGACGAATTGAAAATGTGTCCTCTTTCCTATTTAACAACTGTGCCAATATTTATTCAATTAAATGACAGTCTATTCTAAACATTACCAATTTTCAAATGTCAAGATATTTTTCCATAAATAAAGCCATGATTGTTGCTTAATTTGGCTATATCATGCTCTTGGTTTGTTCTTTCTCAATCTGTCACAGCTGATGACAGACAATTCAGCCTGGTTTGTTAGCTGGACTTGGGCACACCATTCACTGGGGCAAGGTTTCTTCCCCCTCACCTCCTGTTAACCCTGCATGTGAAAGTACTAACGGGTTGGGTGGTCATAGCTGGACAAGCATCAGGAAGCTTGCCTGATAAGGCAAAGCAGTTTTATCTAGTTAAACTCCAGCAGTATGTCTATGCACACTCTGGGATCCCCAAACCTTGGCTTTCACCAATTTGTGCCTGATATTGTCTGGAATCAGGTAAGCAGAAATGCATCCCTCCATTTCTTTCCACGCACAGGAAAATTTCCACATGTAGGTGGCACATGAAGAACTCTAAGTCTGGTTTGTGATGGCTTTCCACATGTGTCAGACACCCGACTGACCAAAGAAGGAAAATAAAGTTTTCTCTATATGCTATGTTTTTTTTATATATAAAAGGTAGGTAAAGTCTATCTGTCCTTCTCAATGAAAATAAATACTGTGTATTACCAGTCAAAAAACACTTTTCATATTCATCACACTGTCAGCAGTACATTTTCTTTTCCCTTTTCCCATTTCTATTAGTTTATCCCTTGCTGAATACAAATGCATACACGATAGCTTTACTTACCTAAGGAATATGGATGACACCATTGAGTGTACATGTTTAATGGTGTTGATGAGCCTGATAGGGCAGTGAGCTGAATTAACATGAGAAGCAACATAGCCATTCACTTCACTCATTCCTATCCTATCACTCCCTTCATGTACCCCTCCAATCGGGTTCTTGTGCCACCCACAGCACAGATACAGCTTTGGTCAAAGTCACAAATGACATTTTGTCCATCTGTGACCAGGGCTATCTCTACCTCCTCGTCCTCCTTGACCTCTCTGCTGCCTTCGATACCGTTGACCACTCTATCCTCCTCCACCAACTCTCCTCTCACTCAACCTTCATAGTTCTGCACTTGAATAGTCCACATCTTACCTCTCATATCATCTGCACTTTATCTCCACAAACAGCTTCTCCTCTAGCCCCCGCATCATCTCATGCAGAGTTCCTCAGGGCTCTGTCCTTTTCAATATCTATATGCTCCCTTTTGGTGACATTATCTGCCAACATGGGGTCAATTTCCACATGTATGTGGATGGCACCCAACTCTATCTCTCTGCCTCCACCCTCAACTTCAGGACCACTACTCTCCGAACAGAATGTCTGTGGACATCAAGTCCTGGATGAAAGCTATCTTTCTAAAGTTGAACGTCAACAGGACTGAGGCCCTCCTGATTGGTTCCCTTCAGCCCCTCCACACTTCAGGCACTGACAGCATCACTATCCATGGATGCACATTCCATCTCACTAAACCAGAACTTTGACATCTTGTTTGGCCCTCAACTATCCTTTCTACTCCACATCCGTGCCATGTCTTGCTTTGCCTTCCACCACCTCTGCAACATTGCTCGACTCTGCCACTGTCTCACCCCTCAGGCCACCGAGGCCTTCATACACTCATTCATAACATCCAGGCTTCACTATGCAATCTGCCTGTTTGTTGGCCTCCCCAACTCCTCCCTTCATAAGCTGCAGATCATGCAGAATGCTGCAGCCCGTGTGCTCTCCTGCAATATGCTCCACAACCCTATCAGCCATATCCTTGCCTGACTCTACTGGCTTCCCATCACACAGAGGATGCAGTTCACAATTCTGGTCCTCGCTGTCAAAGCCCTCCATGGCTTTGCTCTCCCTACCTCTGTGAACTGCTAACTTCCTATCAACCTACCCACTCCTCAGCGGGCTCTGGCCTGCTTTAAGTCCCCCGCATTGCTTGCCCCACCACTAGTGGGTGGACCTTCTGCCACTCTGCCCCTATCCTCTGGCACTCCATCCTGCAGTCCCTCCACCTTGACCGTCCCTTTTCTCCTTCAAGACCCATCCTGTTCAACCATGCCTTCGGTCACCCTCCTTTCCCATGCTGCCCTGCACTCTCCCTGATCACGACCCCAGCTCAGGTCCAAAACATTGAATGTCCAGGTGACCTTTAAACATGAAAGGTGCTATAGAAATGTAATTTTGTTGTTGTTTTGCTTAGTTGTGGTACATGGATGACACCATTCAGTGTACAGGCCTAGCGATGTTGATGAGCCTGATAGGGTGAGTGAACTGGATCGACATGTGAAGCAACATAGCCATTCACATTGTGGTAATTCAGCTCCAATCTGTGTAGGTTACCTCAATTCTATCATTACATTGTACTCAGTAACTTCTCCAGTGCCAGAACTCTCATACTATTTGCATAAGTAGTGTCCAGAGGTAAATTTGACTTACAGTCCTATAAATAGCTGATTATGGCAGGCAGGATCTTATTTCCTAAACCTGGTCATAATAATAATAATCCTTGCATTTGATATAGCGCTTTTCACGTTTTCTAGATGTCTCAAAGCGCTTCACAGAACACACTGTAAAATCAATTGACTGTACATTTGCGGGCGAGCCGCGGCAGCCAATTGCACACAGCAGTGTTCCACAAACAGCCATGGTCATGGGTGACTTGTTGAACTACAATAAATTCTGCTCCTTTTAAACCGGTGGTTACACCAGTAAATCACAAATATTTCTCATACTTTTCGGCTGATTGTGAATTGTAACTGTGGAGATGGGAGCGCAAACAAAAGTGCAAGTTAATTTATCATACAACACAGTTCATTTGCAGATTTGGGGCAATAAATGGTGCACTATTTTTAAAGTCATTTCCTTTTAAACCAGTAAAAGTTTGTTGTGGATGCCAAATCAATATCTGCTACAAATTGTCTGTGTAGACAAAAGAGTAGAACTGCTTGGCTTACCAAGAAGATAATTAATTACTAGAATAATAATTAATGCTAAGAAAGGCAGTTGAGGGCAGGACACTAAGCTCATGTAAAACACAGCTTGGTGCTGCGCTAGATGAATATGAAGGTGGGTATTCTGGAAAGATGAGATCAAATGATTTGAAGGTCATGTCCTCTCATGATCTGTGAGTTTTTTAAAAGGATTTTTTTTCTACAAACAAACATATATTGGTAAAAAAATATTTTAAAAAGGATTAAAGCTTAATAAAATAGAACAGGATCATAACTTTTTTTAAAAAAGTTTATGAATCCATGGCAAAAATATAAGATTGCATTATTTTTGCTCACAATTTCTATTTAAATTATTCAGATTTACCAGAATCACATGTTATTAATTAGTGTTCCAATTGGAATTGCATATCGTTGTACAAACTTTCCTTCACTAATTTAGTAATTCAATTGTTAAGAAGGAATGGTTGCTATGACTGCTACAGTGTCAACATTGCACTTTAGAGATGGTATGACTTGAAAATATGTGATTGAAACATGTGGAGTTTTATAACAGATGTTTTAGTCATTGATGATAATGACTACCATATCACATTAAGCCCTTTATGAAATGCCACATCTTCACCTACAAAGCAACAACTTGCATTCACACCAGAAGCATCTCAGAATGCTTAACAATGGTGTGACTTTACACTGAGCTGGAAAGGGGAGGGGGGGGGGGGTGGTAACAGGCACAATGAAGAGGGAATTCTGCAGGTGTGATTTGAACACTTGGGGGAAAAGGGGGAAAGCGAGGAGGTTGAGGTAGGAAAATATACTTTACAGTGAAAACTGAGAATTGAAAGGTGCTACATCAAAAGCAATTTTTTTTACGATGTTTATTATTTTTTCTCACCCACTGATAACTGTGACAGCTAAAGTCAACAATGGTTTTATTCCCACACCTTTACCAATGAAAAGGATGGTGATTGTTATCAGAATAAATTACCAAAAGGTAAAAAAGAAGCCTTTAGAATGCACCAATGCCCAATCACTCTTTTGTTATTTAATTAAGGGGAAATTCAAAACATAATTTTAAAAGGATAATTATATGTTAAATGAATTGCAGCACAAAATTAGCGGTTATAAAATCAAAGCAGCCTCATCTTATTTTTATATGCAAAAATATCAGTTTAACATTACAAGGAAACCGCTGATGCTTTAAGTGAATAAATTCGAGCCAGTGGGAAGCGAATATACGGGCAAATTACTATTTTAAAAAAAACGTTGATAAAATTACACAGGAATAAGAGGAGTTCATTCAGCCCATCAAGCCTGTGCCGTGAGTTTACTAAGTCGTAGCAGATCTTTAAAATCAGGATTGAAAAAACACAAAATATATTCAAACGCAAAATGAATCGAACGCACCCATATTAACAAAACGTATTCAAGCGAGGTTTAAACCTCACTATTTTAAAATGCTTCCTTCCAGAATCGCCATGTGGTCAAGTGCAGGAGCCAACATTTCCCCGTTGTTGTGATTACATTAGGAATTGGTGATACCATTGTCTTGTTTGCTGTGTGCAGGACACACTGCGGTGTTGTGTAGTACAGTACAGCAATATTGGCTCCCAGATGTTGGATATGATGAGGTTTGTGTTTGAAGTGTAGCGACAGACCCATCTACCTCCCTGTTGGTGCACACCCATGCCCCCACTGCCAGCAGTCATATTGCAAAACCTTCTTTTGATTCTGCCGGCTGATGATATCACACATATCATCATAAATAATAATCCTTTCCTTTGACATAGCGCTTTGCAGATCCCAGATCCTCACCGAAGCAAAAGGCTGAGTGTTTCTTCTAATATCAACTGAAATCCTCGCCGCCTTGATGTTATGCAGTGATAGATAGCGTTCAATAGCCCACACTTCATTGAAGATCCTGCCTTGCAATGCACGGGATGAGGATGCAACCCAATCAGCCTCTGTGACACTTGGGGCTCGTTCTCCTCTAATGTTGTTAACGACATGAACAACTCAACTCAACCACAGCCCTTGACAGACATGAGTCGCTTCTCTCACTGTGTGACCGCCTGGCATATGTACACACACATATATATATATATATATATACACACACACACACATATATATACACACACACACACACATATATTTAAAACTTTCCATACATGGTCCACCCCATATCGAGTTGTCATCACCACCTTTGCAGCGTCGCGGTAATTCATTGATTTAAATGCATGGACCCGCAGACCATCTGCCAATGAAATAGGGATGGGGTGGGTGGGTAGGGGGGAGAGAAGAGAGAGAAACCCTAGCGATCCTTTGTATAGTAATGTACTGTACAAGTGTTTAATGTTCAATATAATTACCCCCCCCCCCCCCCCCCCCCCACACACACACACACACAGAGCTATGCTCTGGTTATTGTTCAGCTCTGTGTGTCTTACCTGGTGGCTTTCCGGACGAAGTATGAATGTGCAAAGTCTAAGTGGTCATCAAGCCAAGCCTCCATAGACTCGCGCTCCGTGGGGCTGAAAGTCGCCATGGTCCCGGCGGCAGCCCCGAGCTGCTCACCCTGAGCTGGGAACCCTCTGCTCTGGGCTGTGTCCGTGACTGTGTCTGTCTCACAGCTGTCACCCCCCCCCCCCCCCCTCCCACTCTCTCTCTCTTGTCTCTCACACCGGCTCTGACAGTGCAGGCTGCTCCCGTGCAGACAGACCTGTGTTTGCTCTTAACGTTGCTCCGGTTGCATTGTTGTTGTTCTTCCCTGAGCCCCAGTGCAGCAGGGATAGGAGCAAGGCAAGGCAAGGCAAGGCAAGGCAAGCCGCCCAGCACAGCCCAGCACAGCCAGCTGGGTGTCTCCAGGCTCCCCTGAGACCCGCACAGTGAAGCGGTCCTGCCTCAGAGATACTGGGGAGTTTCCACTGGAAAGTCACAAGCGCCCAACGAGGAGGCAAGAAACAGCTCCAAAACCCGGATCAGGATTTGCCAAGACTTCTTTCTGACTGGCTCCCAGCCTCTCTCACACACACAGGCAAATACACAAAGTGTTTATGCAGCGACTCTGACCCCTCATCGCCCGCAAATTGCTCACTACCTGGACGTAAATGTCCATGTGTTTTTTTCTCTCTCTCGGTCAGGTAATTAGGTAATTGTCCGGAATCGTTCTTCAGATTTGCTTTGAACCAGATCTTTTAATTTGATATCGTTGTTGTTGTTGGTTAGGAAAAAAAACAAGAGTTTCACCTGCCCTGCCCCACAGTGGTCATTTTTTTAAATACTGTTTTACAGTTAGTATATTGCCTAACCATTGGTACTGTACTCGTGTGTCAAACGTTGCTAAACTTGTTTCTGTTTGAATATCATTTACTTTGGAATCTTTGTTTGCAGTTAACTATTAACTTGAGTTATAAATATTCTTGTTTGTAAAGGCATGGAACTGCATTTTTTGCAGCTGACCTCGTCCAAATCAGCTATCTTTGTAAATGTCCCTCAGGTTGCAAATTAATTCCCATTTACACAATTATTGCCTATGTGTGTAAGTAAGCACAAAATTGCGAGTTAGGTCATAACAAGATAGGAGGGAGAGGCGTCAAGCAAGGTGCCTCCGGGATCTGTTCTGAGACTCCCGTTCTTCATAGATATTAGTAAAAATAATAAATAATAACAATCCTTGCATTTGATATAGTGCGTTATCACGTCTTCTAGGCGTCTCAAAGCGCTTCGCAGAATATACTGTGAAGTGAATTGACTGTATATATGTGGGCGAAACGCGGCAGCCAATGATCCTGATATTCAGACTCAGAGAGTCGCGGCAGACGGGTTCCTGCGCCGTGCAGGTCCATAGTACTCCAGAGCACTCATAACAAACCAAACAGCCGGACGTGAAGGGTCAAACCTGTCACTGGCATCAGAGATTCTTCCCAGTCACCAAATGTTGACCCTGGAAGTCAAAACCCTTGAGGGATAGAGTGATCCTCACTGGAAAAGTAGCAGGAAGCTTGTCAGGCAATGGCGTGTTGGGAGGTTTTAGCTGCTTGAACTCCAGCAGTACCTCCAAAACACACTCTGGGGTCCTCAAGGCTTGGGGTTCCCATTACCATGTGTCTAATGCTCTCCAGAATCAGGTAAGCAGGGTGCTTCCCTCCAGCAAAAAGATACACAACCTTTCCAGAAACAAGGAAACTTCTATATTTGGGTGGTATGTAGATGTGGAACTGTCGGTCTGGTTTGAATACTCTAAAGCTCTGATATGTCGGATAGCAGACTGAGAAAAAAAGATAGTTAGCTCCCAAGGTGTCACCAGAGGGGCAATGTACAAGAGTGCAGCTAGTTTTATGGTGACAGGTTGGTTTAGGAATCATTAATTAAGCATGACCTGAGCTCTGGTTATATATGTTTATCCCTGGATTTTACATAGACTGGAGCCTAGCGAAGGGAGTTCTGTGTTACATCACATGGTTAAAACATATCATTTCACTTTGGAACTTGCGGAGATCAGGAGGTTGAAGTGACCGCCAAGTCTTAAGTCAATTCAGTATTACAGCTACTGTCAAGGTAATAATTAACCTGCTTCATGACATTCTATTTTTTCGAGTCGATTACCAAACAATTGTGTAATAGGGCTGTGGAACAAGAGTATTTCTTATGTACTGACCATGATGAACCAATGGTTCCTGCAGCTTGAACGATACTGGATGCGTACTTGATGCTTCAGCAACGGCAGATTTCTCAATATGTCCAGGAGGCAGTTGGGAATTCAGCTCCACAGTGCACGGAACCAAATTCATTCTCCAACCAACAAGCATCCCAGATGCAGGGCTCACTTTACCGGGGCCCAAAGTTTGATTCTTAAGTCAATAGCAACATAACAACAACCACTTGTATATACACCGTACCCTTCACACTATTTCACAGCATCACAATTGATGCTGTGAAAATTAGTATTCTACACAATTTTGAAAACAGTCTTATAATAATAATAATCCTTGCATTTGATTTAGTGCTTTTCACATCTTATCGATGTCTCAAAGCGCTTCACAGAATATACTGTAAAGTGAATTGACTATATATTTGTGGGCAAAACACGGCAGCCAATTGCGCACAGCAGTGTCCCACAAACACTCGTGGAGTGAAATGACCGATTTTATTATTGTGGTTTTTTTTTGAGGGATTATTATTAGGCATGTGGAGTAAGGAAACTTGCCCAAGGTTTCACCCTGATCTGCCTGGATTCGAACAAAGGTCTCACATTTGTAAGGCAAGTGTTCTAACCATTGAGCTCTGTAACCAATGTGGACTAGCTTGGGCTACACTATTGTAGGTAACTTTGCTCTGCATGTTCATTTGACATACGAACAGGAGTAGGCCATTCAGCCCTTTGAATGGCTGATCTGTAACCTCAACTAATCCTGTTGATTCCAATTTCTCACATTTTCCCCATATCGCTTGATACCCTGACCTACCAAAACTCTATCAACCTCACTCTTGAATGGATATAGCACCCACAGCCTTTTGGGGAGACTGTTCCAGAGTTCCACATTCTTTAATCTCTTGCCAAATCCTCTGAAAAATGAACATAATATTTACGAGCAAGGCATCCCTACAACCTGCTTTTGAAGAAGAATTTGTAATCTTTCAAAGCACTTTAACATGCCAAAACACCTAACAACCCTTCACAGATCATTACTGTCAAGTGTAGTAACTCTTTTTGAAATGTGGCAGCTATTTATGTCAGCTATTTATGCCAGCTGCTCTCACAAACATCTATAAGGTGAATGACTGTTTAATCTGGAAGATTTGCAATAGCAATGTGGACTGTATTGCCGCAAATTCAGTAAACAACCCTTGTGGCATAAATCCTGGTGAGGATGCTGAATGTCATCTGTGTTTGTTCATGGAATGGATACTTCGCAGGGATGCAAGCAATGTATTTCTATTCCCAAGGCACGATTTCACAATACTCTCAATATTTTGGTAACACATTAAGAATGTCATTGCAATGTTTGTGCTACATTTTAGATATTCCTTTGAAGTGTGCAGAGATGATGAAATATAAAGGCATCAAGCTGCTTCCAAGAACATTCTTGTAAGATTAGAGAACTGATTGATACACGATTCATTCATCAAGCAGATCGGTTTCCAGAAAATAATAAAATGAGTATGATAATAATGTTGAATTGGCTGCTTTGGAAACAATCTAGTGGATAGTTGATTTTATTTATGACATTAGGCATGGCATGACAATAATATTCCTTATATAATAATTATTCTTGCATTTGATGTAGCGCTTTTCATACTGTAAATACTGTAAAGTGAATTGACTATATTTGTGGATGAAACACGGCAGCCAATTGACAGCACTGTGCCACAAACAGTCGTGGATTGAAATGACCAATTTTCTTTTTGTTTTGAGGGAATATTATCAGGCATGTGGATTAAGGATACTTGCCCAAGGTTTCATCCTGCCTGGAATCGAATCCAGGTCTCTCGCTTCAGCACAATGGGACCAAGCCACCCATGAGCACAATAGCTCATTTCCAACTCCTTCTTGGAACAAGTGAAGAGGATGCAGATATGGGAAAAAGTCCTATTGAAGCCACTTGGAGATAGGATGAGAGGTAGGACATTTGCCAAAGGATTATTTTCTTCGTTTTATGGGTAAAACCAGCCCAAAGTATAAACAAGGCAATTTCACTGACAGAAATACTTCTCTCCAAATGGTTAGAAATTCATGCCAAATGATGTTATGGGCAAATGTGGTGTATAAATCTACTGTGATTGTATCTGCCTCAGAAGAGCAACAGCAGAGTGGAATGATGGCAAAAGTCTCATTTTGTGTTGTCATCAAGTTATTTTTACATTTGATTTCCAACATCAAAAGCTGATCTGAATTATAAAAGGTGGATTTCTTTAACAGAATAGAAATGAGAACTAGCAACAACAACAAATGACATGCGTATAGCGCCTTTCTATTTATGTGGGCAGTCATTGACAACTCAGAGGACATCAGTCATTTCCTCTGCTTCATTATGAGACTCTCCATGAATTCACTCTTGGGAAATAATCTCAATATGTTGAAATTTACGGGATTTAGTACTGCATTTGATCCTTGTATTTGATAAGTACCTTATCAGGTCTCCGAGATGTCTCAAGGATCTCCACAGATTATACTGTAAAGTGAATTAACGGTATATTTTGTAGGTGAAACACAGCAGCCAATTGCACACAGCAGTGTCCCAAAAACAGTCCTGGATTAAGTGACCAATTTGTTTTTAATTTTGAAGGGATTATTATTGCTAGATTACAGGATAACACATTGCATGTGAAACACCATGATATTCAGCTCAATAGATCCTCGGTTTCAGATGATATAAATAGTTTTTTAAAGCCATTCGAGGAACAGAATTCAAATGTTTGAAAAGGAAGTAAAATCACTTAATGTAGCAGAGAACAGGAACGTATCACTTTCCTCCTGTATAATAATAGCATACAGTTCATATAGCACTTTTCATGTCTTCTAGACACCTCAAAGTGCTTCACATAATATAATGTAAAGTGAATTGACTGTATATTTGTGGATGACATGTGGCAGCCAATTGCATACAGCAGCGTCCCACAAACAGTCGTGGATTGAAATGACCAATTTGTTACTGCTTTTTTTCCTCAGTGATTATTATCAGGCATATGGAATAAGGATTTTTTTTAATTTTGAAGAGATTATTATCCTTGAAAAAGCAATCCACCAATTGACTAACAACCAGGTTCCTACTTACTGATGGATTATGTGGATTAAGGCACACCATTTTGCCCTGCTGTGAATCAAACCCAAGATTTCGCTCTGCCTGGAATTGAACCCAAGTCTCTCACTTGTAAGGCAAGTGCTCTAATCACTGGGCTATAGGACTTCACATGTACATGGGTCACAGCCAAACCACACTGCGCATTCGATTTTTGATCAGTCTGACACATGGACATTTCACTATGCATTTGCCCATAATTACAGTCTACCTGTAATTTTTAACAAAATTTGTTTGAAAGAAGAAGCATAATGCTCAAAGGTTTAGAATCCTAAATCACTAGATTTAACATTGCTGGGGAGTTGTCCTCCTTATTTCCAGTGGATTGTTGCACCATTTATGTCATAGTTTGAATCTCAGCCATGCTCCTCGCATTATCTATTCAAATTGTGACATAATTCATTGAAAACAGTTCTGTTCATATGTAGAAAGCAGACAAAATAATTTTGGCAACATAATTTGACGAGTAGATTCTGTACCGTGAACTTTTGACTGCCAATTTTAATAAGGAACTCATTAGCTGCCCAGAATTTAACAATATGCTGTTAGCTCAGTGATTTTCAATAATGCTACAGTGACCTAGTTTTCTGATGTGGAAGTAGAAAACAGAGGTAATTAATTATTTAAAAACGTCATTCTAATCCAAATGAGTTTGAAGATTTTTAGTTGTATAACTTCCATTCAGCATTACACGCAGCACCTTTGACATTGCAAAAGACATTGCTCATAACACTGCACAGCATAACACTGCATATGTGCACATTTGTTCTCTTTTTAAAGGTAATGTTATGGCACCATGGCACGTCCTCCTGATGTGAAAGGCGCTATATAAATGCAATTTGTTTATTGTATTGTAAAGGTTTAAAGTTTCAACAGAGTTATTTAAGGAATCCACTCACTCCCTGGCACCTCTCTACCTTTCCAACCTCCTCACTCCCCAATCCACCACCCTCCACATGACTAGCACAGGCCTCCTGCTCATCCTGCCAGCCAATTGCGCAAGCAGTGTCCCACAAACAGTCGTGTATTTAAATGACCAATTTATTATTATTATTTTTGAGGGATTATTAGGCGTGTGGAGTAAGGAAACTTACCCAAGGTTTCACCCTGCCTGGAATCAACCCCAGATCTCTCGCTTGTAAGGCGAGTGCTCTAATTACTGAGCCATGGGACTCCACAGTTACATGGTCTGTGCACTTAAACAACCAAAATATCGTGTCTCACTTATCGTGATATCTTCTTTTATCTGATGGAACTCCTATGGCTTAGTGGTTAGAGCACTTGTCTTGCAAGCTGGGGAGACCTGTGTTCGAATCCAGGCAGGTCAGGGCGAAACCTTGGGCAAGTTTCCTTACTCCACACGCCTAATAATAATCCGTCCAAAAAAACCACAATAATAAAATTGGTCATTTTAATCCATTGCACAATTGGCTGCCGCGATTCGCCCACAAATGTACAGTCCATTCACTTTACAGTATATACTGTGAAGCACTTTGGGACGTCGATAAGATGTGAAAAGCACTATATCAAATGCAAGGATTATTATTATTATTATCTTAATTTTCTCTCATCCTCTCCAAAAAGTAGTGGCTTCATGGAAGCTATCAACCCTTCATTCCTTGCCCAAATTCCATTAGTTACATGTGAGAGCTCAGACAATAAATGTCACAAAATCGTTCAACTCAGAAAAAGATACAAAATATTCAGCTGAGTCGAGTTAATAATAATAATCCATGCATTTGATATACAACTATACAACATATAATGTCAAAGCATCTCAAAATATTTCACTTATAATTGCTGTCAAGTAACTGTATTTGTAAGCAAAATGAAGCAGTCAGTTTATACAGCAATGTTCCTCAAACATCCATGGTGCAACTGATCAATCTATCTATGGAATTGTAAGTCAGGACTTCCCCAAGTGAAACATCCTTCTTTTATCTAAGAGTATCATGTGATCTTTAGCATCTACTCGGGTCCGTCGATATGGAAATTTTCCGATTTTGAGATATATCGATGGGCTCATATCGAGATATACCGAAATATCGATATTTCCGGGTTTTTCATACTGCGCATGCGCGTTCCGGGTGCGCGCGCATTCTGGGTGCGCGCGCATTCGGGGCCTATCTCCTCAGGAGGTAAATATCTTTCTCTCTCTGTGTCTCTCACTCTCTCCATCTCTGTGTTTTTCTGTCTGTGTCTCTCTCACATCCCCCCAATCTCTATCTATCTGTACATTATCACATCCACCCCGTCTCTCCACCCCTCCCCCCCCCACCCCCCCCACTGTCTCTCTCCCCACCCACCCACCCCCCCAGCCGTCCCTCTCCCTCCCTACCCACCCAGGCCGTCTCTCTCCCCCCCCCCACCCCCCCCCCCCCCAGCCGTCTCTCTCTCCCTCCACCCCCCAGCCATCTCTCTCTCCCGTCCCCCCCCCCGCCATCCCTCTCCCCACCAACCCCCTCAGCCGTCTCTTTCCCCCTCCCCCCCAGCCGTCTCTCTCTCCTCCTCCACCCCCAGCCGTCTCTCTCCCCCCCGCCCCCCGCCAGCCGTCTCTCTCCCCCACCCCAAGCCGTCTCTCTCCCCCTCACACCCCCCCCAGCCTTCTCTCCCCCCACCCCCCCCCAACCCTTGCATACCTATATATTGTATTCGAGGACTCTGAATACAATATGGCGGCTTTGCACCTCGGTCTGTGCATTGTATATAGAGATGAGCATTCTGGGTCTTGTAGTTCAGTGTGCGCGCATTCCGATTTTTTACCTCGTTCTCGATATATCGATATTTTTGAAATGCCTATATCGGCGTATCCATATGAAAATTATATCGGGTGTTAGCGATATATCGATATATCGCCGGACCCTAGCATCTACTAAATCCTCAATTTAGAATCTCCTCCAAAGGCAGCATCTTCACCAATGGAGCATGTCCCCCATGGACATGCAGTCAGGGTAGGTAGGGTAGGCAGTGCCTACCTTATGAAAATAAAAACTTTAAATTGTAGGTGATTATTTAACGGTTTATATTTTTACAATGCACATTTTACATAATGCAAACGATTTTTAATAGAAATTACCAAAATTATTTAACTGATATGCCTACCTTAAAAGCAACAGAAACGCAGCGAGACCCCGTGCCTTTTTTACCCATTGAGTTACATGTAGTTCTGATGCATATGTGCGTTCCTTTCTCAGTGTCTCAGTAACGGGTGAAATAGGCACAAGCTACCACTGCCTTTCCTCTTTTCTATCCATTGCAATCAGATCACATTGAAAGGCCATCTCCACGCATGCGTCAAAAAGATAACGTCATAAAGCCACGCCCCCAAAAGTTCATATTGACTGAGCGAAGTGCCTACCCTATCATTTTACCCACCGCACGTCACTGATGTCCCCACACCATATTGTGTCAGCCTAGACTATGAGCTCAAGGTCCCTGCGAAAGGCTTCAACCCATAACCTTGTGATGCAAAGGCTAATGTCCTAGCTACTGAACCAGGCTGACACCTGCCCTCCGTTGATTTATGCAAGTGCAATATCTAGCAGAGATGACATGATACAACTTAATACAAAATTACAATTGTATAGTGCCTTTCATGTTTGGAGGACGTCCCAAGGTACTGGACAGTCAGGAATAGTGATCAATGATTGAAACCTGGGCTGTAGATTGTCTCATAGAGTAACTGCGACTAATTATTATATCCTCAATATGACAACTGAGATCAGCTAACTGAACACAAACTGAAGATCTGTGTAGCTCAGTCTCACACAAGCCAGTAGATTTCAACAATAATATTGCTATGTTCTAACTAAGCAATCCATGACCAAATAAATAAGTACAATTAGTTTGGATCAGCAACTTTTCATTGTTAATATAATTCACCTTATCAGTTCATAGCAAACAGGCCAACTCAGTTTATGTTGAATTCAACATATTACTTGGGATTAATGCAACAGAGTAAATTGGATTTATATACTGTATTAGAATTGAATCAGTAGCTTCTCTGGTAGAAACTAACTACCTTTTAATCTTACTTAAATTCCATACATTCAATATTACCTTTGTATCATACACTGCTGTTGGGATATGGAGGAATTAAAACAGCTGACAGTTTAATTACACATGTTGTATTCCTTTCTACTTTGTTCTTTCTCA
Source organism: Hydrolagus colliei (assembly GCA_035084275.1). Classification (NCBI taxonomy): domain Eukaryota; kingdom Metazoa; phylum Chordata; class Chondrichthyes; order Chimaeriformes; family Chimaeridae; genus Hydrolagus; species Hydrolagus colliei. Next base: position 63,115,011 of record CM068742.1, on the reverse strand, counting down.
TTGACATATGGTCTTTACATAATCGTACTATTTTCTGTCGATTTACAGTCTTTAAAATGAATAATTATTTATCTTTAAACCCAAAACTGTTCTAGAATTTGTGAGATGGCATTTAATAGTAGAACACATCATTAGAGATGTCATCAGTCTTTGAACATTTCATAAATTTTCAAAGTGAATGTATTTATTGGAATAAAGAATTTGGTGAGGATAACACAGACACAGGCATCCATTCATTGCTAACCAATAATTAGATTAACAGAAGCAACCTTAAGCCAAGAGGTAAATGAACTGCACCATTTTTTGCTATTTTAAGAAATGCAGCGTGCTGTTTGAATTATAGTCAGCTATGAAATATTTTGCTCCAACGCTCACTTTATCATCGGCAACTGACATTGCTAGTTTTGTTTATAGTTTCACATTTTCAAAATGTTCTTTCTTGAAGCACATTCATTTAGAAGTAATTATTTACCACAAAACACAGACCAGAGAAACAGAGGATGCATATTCCTTGCAATAGTTACCTTTGAATGAACTTTTTCTCAAAAAACATAAAATTCCTAAGTGTAGTTTGGCCAGGCCTGTGGTATTTAAGTAAATAAAGAGTTTTTCCCATTGTGTTTCACCATTCACGCCAAATGGAACGTACCTACATTGTGTATAACTTAAGCTTGACTTTTATAATACATTTATTAAACACAATGTCACTGCTTTTTATCAAACCATCTAAAAATACAGTACAATCAGTTGGCTGCACTCCCTGTTAGTCCTTAAAAGCTTCTCCCTTCCAACCAACGTGCCCCAGTTCTGACGAAGGGTCATGGACTCGAAACGTTGACTCACTTTCCTTACGTCCTCTTCACCTCCCTTAATCTCTCCTTCCACACCCACTCCCCGCCACCCACAGGAAGTTGCCGGTTTTCGGAATGTCGGATTATCAAGGAGTTACTGTGTGTATTTTGCGGTCGGATGGAGCAGCTAATTTGCACTTAGCAATGTCTTCCAAACAGCCATGATCAATTTTATTGGGGAATTGTTGACCAGGATACCAGAAGCTGACAACAGGAAAGTGTAGCACGTTTGAGTTAGTTGAGCAGATGAGGCAAGCAGAGGAACGCCTGGGAGGCAGTCAGAGAAATACAACAAGAACAACTACTTACACTTGTATAGCGCTGTCAATGCAGGGTAGTTGGAGGGAGGTGGCTGTAAACACGGTGGAAGAGGGAACTTTTAAGGCAGGATTTGAAAGAGGGGAGAGGGGGGGTGAGGAGGAGGGATAGAGGGGAGTATTCCAGAGTTTATGGAGATGTTAAGGGATCGAAATTTGTAGATGTGGGTGAGCACCATGAAATCAATCTGCTGAGAGACTGGGAGGCAGTGGAGCCTGATGAGGACGGAGGCAATTGAGGTGTGGCTCAGGATGTCAGTGTAGTTTGGGATAAGTTGAAGGTTTATGGATGGTGGAACTCGGGAGACAGGTGAGGAGTACAGTGACAAAGACGTGGACAAGGGGTTTTGTGGCACCAAAACCAAATAATGCGCTTCCTGCTTAATCCCACTGTTCTCACAATGTTTCCCAAAGAAAGCAAAGGAGATCATTATACATTCTTAGGTGATATATTAGCCTGTTAGTAAAATCCAATCTGAGTTTGGTCAGTGAAATCACTTTGGGGGAAAAACAGCAGGCATGGGAGTCTATTATTAACTGGCAGAGATATGAGGCACATTCCAATTTAATTCCACTTCAAGTATCTTCATTATACATTCATTAAAATTGGGGGGCTTTGTCAAATATTGTCTTCACTGAACAACTATCAACTTTTTTCTTGTTCATTATTTTCTCTCTAATTCTGTCGTTAAACTCTAGAGTAAAGATCACCAGCCTAATGAAACACATTTAAATAAATGCAGATGTAGTTATTGAAAATGTACCTAAAATATCTCCAGCACACACAACAAAAAGTTTAATGAAATAAGTGCTATATCAATCAGTGCATTGTATAAACACAAGAAGTATGAAATTGCATCTTGTTTTATTAAAGATCCAATGATACTTTCCAAAATGAGAAGGGAGATTCTGGTATCCTGGTCAACAATACCCCAAATAAAAGAATAGACAATTTTATCTTAAAGTGTAAGACATTTCTTCAATTAATGTAGAGTATTTAGATTTTCAGAACGCATTCGACAAGGTGCTACATAAAAAGTTGATACACAAGATTAGGGCCCATGGAATTGAAGGCAATATATTAGCATGGATCGAAGAGCTGCTAATGGGAAGAAAACAGAGAATAGGGATAAATGGATCCTTCTCAGATTGGTAGGATGTGACTCGCCTTAGAGTGGTGCAGCATAGATTCACTAGGTTGATTCCTGGGATGAGCATATTGACCTATAAGGATAGGTTGAGTAGAATAGGCCTATATTCTTTAGAATATAGAAGAATTAGAAGTGATCTTATAGAAACCTATAAAATTCTTAAGGCGACATGACAGAGTAGACAGTGGGAGACTATTTCCCCTGGTAGGAGAATCTATAACTAGGGGGGGGGGGGGGGGTCATAGTTTTAAGATTAAGGGCCAGCTTTTTCGAACAGAGTTGAGGAAACACTTCTTCACTCAGAGGATAGTGAATTTATGGAATTCTCTACCCCAAAAGGATGTAGATGCTCAATCTTTGAACATATTCAAGACTGAGATTGATAGATTTTTTATGGATGGAGGCATTAAGGGATATGGGATAAAGCGGACAGATGGAGTTAGATTAGAAGATCAGCCATGATTGAAAGCAGGAGAACTGGGTTTGATTACCAGCAGAGAGAAATGTTGAGCAAGTTTCTTACTCCACATGCCTAGTCTATTGGCGTATCGCTTTACCGAAGATAATAATTCCTTTAAAAGAATTGGTAACGTAAATCCACGACTGTTTGTGGGACACTGCTGTCTAGAAGATGTGATAAGGCTTCATAGCTAATTTAAAGATTATTATTTGTAGTGGTAATATTATATACATTTCATTTTGGTAGAACTATTTTAAATGCATAGCCCACAATATTTGTTTGTGTGTTTGTAATTTATGTGACTCATTGGTTTAAAAGTTTGACATTGTTTCCACTTGAAAGTAATTGTCAGTCTTTCAGTCAGTGACAGCTCCTATAGAAATACATTATTCAAGCCTAATGTGGCATTTGTTCAAAACAAAGAATACATTGAACAATGTCCACATGCTCAATCTTGCATGTGTGGAATTTCATCTTAGTTTGCGTTTTAAAAATTCACAATATCAAAGATAACTCTTGATGCTTATTATATATTGGGAGTCTCTCCAGTCTCGCATAGTGTGACATTTACAGAGAGCAATCATCTTAAAAATCTGGACTGTGACCATTTAGTTGTCAGTTCAATAAAACAGAGCTTACATCCTAACTAATTTGTCACCTTTTGTATTTGAATTCTTCATATTGCTGCTACTAAATCTTGTTAATGGGCAAAATGACTCTCGTATGTATCTGTTAGGAAGAGGACCGCTGACTCTGGATAAACAGATTCCTGATCTCAAAAATACAACCTATGAGGATATAATTTTTCATAGACGCTGGCCAATTTAAAGATCAATAATGTTTTAATGGGATGTGGAATAGCCTGCCAAGTTAGGTAGGAGAGCCAGAGTTCATTGTGGATTTCAAGAGGGAAATACAATAACAACAACTTATGGATAGCGTCCAAGAGGGCTTAGATGAGAAGATAGGTGTGGGCTTGAAAGGATTTGAGGATAGAGGAGGGCAATGGGAGTGAATGAATAGCTTACTTCGAGACCCGTTGCAGACTCAATATAGCTCTATGACCTCCTTCTACATTATAATCTTCCATAATTCTAAGGTACTCATTCCGTTACAATAGAACTGTATGAACATCTGGTTAAGAATAGTATTTGCAAATAGAAGGATACTTATTGGTGGAAATATTTGAATGTTCAAACATGGTATGAACCACAACAACAACAGCATTACATTTTTAAAGCAACTTTCGCGTAGGGAGGACATTTGAAGATGCTGAACAGTTGAAGACCTGGAATCAAATCCACATTCCACCTACATGAATAGATTTTCTTGATTTCATAGTGTTCAGAATTCTGCAAAATCTTAAATACATATTTGATGTGCTTTTCTGACTTAAAGACTCTTATTGTAAGAACAACAACAAAAAATATTACAAAGTTAAGTCTAAATTCCACAATTTTTCAAATTCTGCATTTTCTGGAAATGGGACATGAATACATCAAGACCCTGATGGATATTGTGGTCAGGTATTCTTGCAATCAGATATATTCTTTGGTGTTATTTTCCCAGATAGTTTTTCATTTCAGTGTACAATTTGTGTTTAATAGGGTCTATTTTGAAAATTGGAAGATACTGCAGCTTTAAAGTATAAGAACTTGAGGTGAGGCACATTCCTGGGGAATGTACGTGTTATGGGAAACTACAAGAGGCAAAGTTTAATAGCTTGTTCCCAAAATGTATAATGGAACAGTATTGGATGTTTTCACCCAATAGCTAACCATGCTCGTTAAATTTTTATTACTGCACAGTTCCTCTCTTTGCTTTTTTTTTTAGCAGTGCAACCTTTAAAGTTCCTCCTGAGGCTTCCAGTTGAAACCTCAGTACAGTTTGCTCAGAATGAGTTGCTTGAGCCAATTAACTAAATACAGTAGTTCAAAAGTTTCATTTCAAATTCATCCAATAAAATGAATGGCAGACAGAAGTAAATTATCTATTTTTTGCAAAATTAGTAAAAAGTTGCCGTGGAGATTAACACAGAGATCAAAAATAGCTTCAAAAATCAGTTGCAGTGACAATTCAGCATTATGTGGCAACATGACTTTCGGTATTCTTTAGTTGTGGGATTACTAATACACAGTAACTTCCATGATTTGTCAAAAGTCAAATGATCAACTTGTGAGGATTCTCCTAAAGAAGGAGGTAAATGTCATCTCCTTGGAGCTGAGTTGGCTCCAGGGTACCATGCGAGGCGACAGATTGTCGGAATCGGGTTAGCGCTCTGGGTTGTCTTAGTGGTGCAGGTCTTGAGGCAGGTGGGTCTTTAGGATGTCATGGCATTGCTGATGACCAGCCAGCCTGGCTCAATGCTAAGATTTGCAGGAACAAACCATCACTGCAAGCAGGGATTCTCCCCATTCAACTTCTTTTAAGCCCTAATACGTAGGGTGGTCCTAGATAGACAAGCAGCTTAACAAGACCATACTCTCAATGGCAAGCTGTGAAGCTTTAGCTGATTAAACTCCAGCAACTTTTAAAAGAGAGGTAGACATTTATTTGGGGAGGACAGGTTTGCGCGGTTATGGGGAGAGAGCTGGGGAATGGGATTGAATTGTTCTTTTCAAAGAGCCGGCACAGACTCGATGGGCCGAATGTCCTCCTTTTGTGCTGTAAGATTCTATGATTCTATGAAATGTACAAATGCACAATGCACACTCTGGAGACTTGATTTTTTTTTTTACAAATCTGCACCTAATATTCTCCAGGATTAGACTGAGTCCATATAGGAAGAGAGAATACATTCCATTCTAGACAAGGAACATTTCTGTGTGTAGGTGGCTTACTGATGTAGAACTTTCAGTCTGGTTTGGATACTCTTAAGTATGATGATCAGCTTTGGTATGGGTCAGACACCTGGCCGTCAGTTGGATCATCCTGGAAATGACCTAAATATTCATTTGTTGGAATGGCATCTTGCAGTATATTAATATTTATCTGCTGATGAATGAACCGGAACATTCAAAAATACTTTAATTGAGTTATTTATTTGTTACCAGCATTCAATTGAGATCATCTCAAAGCCTTAAGTTAGGTTTTGCATTTTGCATTTGATCAGTTGCGAACACATATTTCTTGGTATACAAACCTTTATCTTGTTGTTATCTATCATTTATTCAGTGCTGAATTATATTTGTTTCTTCAGAATGCAAGCAGGTCTGATGAGAAAGTCCAAATGATTTAGCAACAGTAAAACAAATGTTCACAGTGATGTAAGGCAATGGCCTCTGAATCAATCAAGGGAGTTAGATGTTGGAAATCCCTCATAAAAATGCAGCTTGCATTTCTTGCAGAGATTAAAAAACTGTGATTGGGATTCTTAAAAATAATAATAATTCTTGCATTTGATATAGCGCTTTTCACATCTTATCAACATCTCAATGCGTTTCACAGAATATATTGTAAAGTGAATTGACTGTATATATGTGGCAAAATGTGGCAGGCACAGTGTCGCACAAACAGTTGTGGATTGAAAATGAACAATTTTTATTATAACTTTTTTTTGGACGGATTATTATTAGGCATGTAGAGTAAATAAAATTGCCTAGGTTTCGTCCTCACCTGCTTGGATTTGAACACAGGTCTCACGCTTGTAAGGCGAGTGCTCTAACCACTGAGCTAGAGGAGCTCCACAGAAGAGTTTCAATTCACTGTGTACATATGGTCATACATTGGGAATGTTCTTTTAAAAGTAAACTTTGTATTTTTTTCCAAAGCGATCAATTGTGTTAATTCGCACAAGTTCTCCTTGGTTAGATAAATAGGGTACATCCCACTGAGGTAAGAAGGTACATTCCATACATTCCTTAGAGCACTCGCCTCGCAAATGAAAGACCTGGGTTTGATTCCCAGCATCACCAAACCTTGGGCAAGTTTCCGAACTCTGCACACTGATAATAATCCTCAAGAAAAACAAACAATAATAAATTGATCATTTCAATCCACAATTTTTTTGTGTGAACTGCTATGCATAACTGGTTACTGCGTTTCACTCACAAATATACAGACAATTCATTTGAGACATCTAGAAGGCGTGAACAGTGCTATATCAAATGCAACAATTATTATTTATTATATTATTCTAAATAATTAGCACATGGAGAAAATGCTTAGGAACAGTGGAAATTAAATTATTTCATTGAATATTTTATATATTTATTAATATAGCACTGGCATTGACTATTATCAAAGGACATTTGAAGGTTTGCAATGCTTTGTTACCTGTTGCATCTTTCATGAAATGAATTTGTCAGCAGTTGCCAGAGACATCCACAAAGCTATCACATGTAATTAAGAGTCATGAGTCCCATTTGAATTGTTCTCACATGTGGGTTGTTATACTAGTCCCACTATTTCACAGAATATGGGAGTTAGTTGCAGGTTATGATGGAACAAAGGCTTACAGTAATGGCAGGCTCTCTGATTTAACATGTTTATGATAAATTTATGATAAAAATCTCAGCCAAAACAATCTAGGACCTTTCTGATCAAAATGAAATAATTGAGGCTCTCTTCAAAAGCCCACTTATCAAACAAAGATGATGATCCGAATCAGAATTACAGATTTTCTCATGTGACATTCACAGTGGTCTTTGCGATGTCTGAAAGCGCTTCACAAAACATACTGTAAAGTGAATTAACTGTATATTTTGTGGATGAAAACCACATCACTGTAAGTACTTGGATATGCTTTTTGTGTGAAGAGCACAGTACTATATAAATGCAGTCATTATAGTTGTTATTGTTGTTACAAGTACATAGCGAATATAACAGTCAGTGTGCATTTAGAAATATAGAGAGCAAAATTAGATTTCATAACAGATTTGATGACAGAATTATGTTTCTTTCATCACAAAGCTAATTGAGTTATTTAAGTAGGAAAATAAATAAATGATTATTTTGCTCCTAGTATCAAAGAAAGTTTGATAAAATTCAATCTCTATTGCTGGCTAGCTGTAACTATAGGCATTTGTTGTAAACCATAAGTCTATATGTTACACTGGTGGGGTTGATGTGCCATTCAACAATCCCAATTTTCCCTTAATCATCTGGCTCTGAGAAACCGCTGCTTAAGAATATTCGAACCAAACTGCTGAGAAGTCTATATCTGAACGAAAATGTTGATTTTACTTCCCCACTTACCCCCAATATGGGGACACCTGTCCCTCATCCCCCGACTCGCCCTCAAACCTTGGCCCCTCCCCACCCCCAGGTCTGCCTGACCTCCCCCCACTTCCCCTCCCCCTCTTGCCCTCCTCTACTCTCTCCCGCCCCTCTTCCCTACCCCTTCCCCTCCCATCCCTTCCCACCTCTTATCCTCCCATCTCTTATCCTCCCCCTTTCCCCCACCTCCTTCCTCACCCCATTCCTCTCCCCCTCTTCCCCTCCCCTTCTTCCCCACCCGTTCCCCTCCCCCCTTTTCCACTCCCCCCCTCTTCCCCTCCCCATCTTGCCCTCGCGCACTTTCCTCCACCCGACTTCCCCTCCCCCCTCCTCCCCTGCACCCTGAAGCAGTCCTGTGCTGAGACAGTGACTGTCCAGCGCCTTGGGACGTCCTCCTAACAAGTGTAATTTTGTTGTTGTTTGTTTATTTCAATTTCTGCATGCGTCGAATGCCCAGCAGTACAAGCAATTTTTGAACTGAAGCTTGACACAGGATGAAAACATGAATAAAATCTTACTCAATTGGTAGTGCACGTACACAAACTGGCCCTGTGCAACCCTAACCCTAACCCTGTTTAAAAAAATATTTATTTAAAAAGTTGAGCATTTACGGATCAATGAGTACAGATCACCTCAGATCTCAACCGTTAAAACCAATAACAGACATTCAGTGCTCCGAGATGTTACTTGTGTGAAGGGTACTTTATCAATGCAAGTTGTTGCTGCAAATGTTTTCGTCATTTTATGGCAGTCTTATTCATTTCTGCATTGCTGTTTTCCTCAGTTGTTTTCCTCCTGCCCTATCCTTCTCATAAGTTACCTTATTGCCGCACATCATTCCCTGACTGACATGGTTAGTTGGGTGTTTCTCTCACCTCCTTTAAGATACATATCAATCTCTTCCTCTTTGACCTCACAAATGTGATGTAGAATTGCTGGAAGGTGTGCTACTCTGGATGCTTGTTCCTCTCTTTGGTTATCTTCCCAGCCTCACTCACTTGGCTCCCATCCCTCTGAAATCTAACCTCCAGTTGTGAAATTTAAAAACCTTTACATTTGATATACTGTAGTGCCATTAACATCAGGTGAACAATTTTAAGAGCTTCACAGGAAATTACTGCAGGGTATTTTGAAGGGGAACACAACCGTCAATTTCCTCACAGTAATGTCCCACTAACAGCTGTGAAGTGCTTAACAACAAAAAAATTACATCTCTATAGTGCCTTTACGTCAGGAGGACGTCCCAAGGTGCTGGACAAAGTTACCTCTTCAGATTTTAAGAAATTTTATCTGGGGGATTAATGACCCAGGACACTGGGAGAAATTGTAGCAGGGTTAGAAAGTTCAGCCTATCTGATTGTGAGTGCTTTCACCGTTGGTTGTTCCTACTGCTTCCACATAGAGCCATAATCGAAGTGCAGCACAATGTGCAACCCTTCATCAGATGTCGGTCGAACCACTGAGAGAATTCCCGGCACTTTCTGTTTCTACTTCAGCGTCCACAAATTGTTTTTCAATCCGGTGTATATTTTTTTAAAACATTTTTTTGCAAGGTTAAGTATTACTTATAATGAGGAAATGAAAATTTTGCAATAACATCAATATTTTGAGAAGACGGGATCTCATGAAAGAGGTCTTTTAGCCGGTTTCTGACCCTCACGTAATGATGGTGCGGGAGCAGGAGGCATCCAGAGTAGCACAGCTTCCAGCAATTTTGCGGCACATTGGCAACTTACTGAACCCTGTTAAGATCACGTTTCCTTCAAAGCTTGTTGAAAATTTAAACAATTTTACCGTTGACATGACAGTCGGCATAAGGTCCATGGTGCAGAGTTTGAATGCAAATAAGGTACTAACGGAGTAGTACAAATCATTCTTTGATTAATTAGGGAGTTTGAATGGAAAACACAATAAAGTTGGATCGAGTGAAAAGCTTTTCTTAAAAAAAAATTCCTTGCAGTATTTCATTTCTTGGATCAAATGAATCTCAGTTTGTGGCTTTCCTAATGACAGGATGATACAGTCTTCTGGTGCTGTTCCCATAAGGCTCCCATTGTGATCAGTAATCACATTGATAATACTGTACAGCACCCTGCAGTTAAACTGCAATGCTATTGGCAGCCTTGCCCAAGGCTAATAGATTTTAGACACCTATGAATAAGGTTTTCCTCTTTGAAAACAGACAAGTTTTGGTCAGATAATGTGCAATTCATTTCTCCTGTGGTTACTCAATAGCATAACAACCAATTAGTAACATTGACCTGTTGTGCAATACTGACACCACAGTTTTCAGTCTACCACTCATAAGAAACAGGATGTTTTTTGTTTTAGAGGTGAAAGGCACTATACAAGTGTAATTATGTTGTTGGTTGACAGGGTTTTAGCAATGATGGGAGTGAGACACTGTAGCCCTGAAGTGTAACAAACCTGAGTACTCCCTTAACTTGTGATACTATCCATCCATAATCTGGAAGACCATTTGGTTTCAAAAGTTTACGTCATGCAGATATGTGAAAACATCTTAACTGAAGTCTAAATTTTGAAGCTTTTTTTAAAAGAAAATACAAATTGCAGAAAATAGAGACTTCAAATTCAAGAATTTTCCACAGTTCTGTGCCACCTTAAAATTTGAGACAAAATTGTTTCACAAGTGCTAGGCTTATGTTGACATGAAAGTCGGCATAAGCTTCATGGTGCAGAGTTTGAATGCAAATAAGGTACTTATGGAGTAGTACAAATAATTATTTGATGTGAAACTTATGGCCTTATAGTGAAATGCATAATGCGTTCCCCTATTTCTGACTCCAACTACTTCTATTCGATTGAAGGGAGCTGACAGGGCAGGCACATTGGGATGAAAAATGTGGTATGCAATGTGGTAAATATCACTGGTATCTGATGGTCACCACCTCCACCTCTGAGTGCAACACTCCAAATCTCAAAGATTTGGTTGCACATGGTAAGACAATGCATTTTGGAAGGCATCGGGATTTGGGCGGGGGTAGAGAGGAAAATTAGTGCTAAGTCTCATATGCACATAAACATGTTAAGTAATTATTTTTCTCATTGAAGATGACTGTGGATGGTGAATTGGGTTATACAGAGAGGTGCAGCAATCAGATATGTGATGCCATCTCCCACATGAGTAGTGCTGCAAAAGATGTTAAGGATCCGAGACCCTAACCTGCATGAATGGCACTATATCCAGTGCCTCGGGACATCCTCCCGACTTGAAAGGTGCTCTATAAATGCAGTTTTGTTGTTTTGTTGTATATAAATGCAAGTCCTTGATGTTATTGTTGTACTGTATTCTACCATGAATAACATAACAATACCAGAGGAATTCCTATTCCAAGGACACATCATCTAAAAATGGCAAATCTATTGAGAAACAAAGTGATCAGTGGTGTGGATGCTCTTAAGTATGCTGATAGGTTTCTGCATGAGACAGATATCTGGATAACCAAAAAGGAATGAGTGCCAAATTTCAGTTAATTTACAAGTCAAGGGAAGAATAGCAACAAGGACCTCTTAAAAAGGATAATAATTAGGACACTTATTCTCCCTCCTCCTCCATTCACAATAAAAGAATTCCAAACTGAAAACTGAGTGAAACATACAGAGTGAGGCACAACAATAATGTCATTTTGACCCTTCTATTGATGGACAAAACAATCCTTTATTTTTAAAGGCCAGGAAAATATATAAGAAGGCAGAAAATAAATCCAATATACCGTATGGTTAATGGAAAATGACAAGGCCAAACAAAATAAAACAATTAAATAATCCAAAATTCCAAACTCAGGTTAACTCAACAAACAATAAGGCTTTCTGAGGAACAGACAATTATACTAGAAAGCACACAAGCAGTTAAATGGCTGAGATGGTATCTTACTCAGCAGGGGCAAAGACAAGATGTGGGACACCATTGTGGTTGTGTATAGAGTGTTATTTTGCGTAATATTATTAGTTTTCGATTTTTGTTCTGGTTGGCAGCACTGATTTCATATCACATTCCCGACTCCTATGATCAGGATTTACTAAGGTTTTATTAAGGTTTTTTTTAACTGTAAACATCATAACTGGGAAGTGGATTTTTTTTTCAATATTTCTCAACAAGATTTTCAATTGTGAAATCAGGGTGGAATGTCCTTTCGACAACTAGGAATGCATCCTGCATGTCATGTTGAGGTGAGCGGTCTCTGCTCTGAAATAATAATAATAAATATCATGGTTGCATTTGATATAGCGCATTTCACTTCTTCTAGACGTCTCAAAGCACTTCACAGAATAAACTGTAAAATGAATTGACTGTATATTTGTGGGTAAAACAAAGCAGCCAATTGCACACAGCAGTGTCCCACAAACAGTCGTGGATTGAAGTGACCAAATTATTATTGCTTTTTTTTCTGGAGGAATTATTATCAGGTGTGGATATGTAAAGACATCAAATTATCTAAACATTTAGTAAAACTGTCATTGGATATGGCATCTTAAAGTGATCTGGTTGTGATTTTAACCTGTCTAGCATTGAGCAATGGTGTTTGGGCGAATGGTCTAAAGGTATTACAGTATATGGTCACGTTGTGGGGAGATTTAATTAAATATAATAATATTTCTGTACTTGATTAGTCAAGGTACTATGGTAATCTAAAAGCAGAACAAAAATGCAAGTTTGTTCTTTTAAAAATAATAATTTGATCAAATAATCCCAGCTAGCAATTATCTTTGGATGTTTGAGGTTTAAAAATTAAGCTTTTCTCCAGATATATTTTCTGTAACCTTAGAATTGAAATGAAAGCCAGCTAAAATATTTCAACTGCCAGTATGTTTTGAATTTCTTGGCAGAGTAAATGTTAGAATATTTGTTTATTTCAAAACGTATTCATGAATGGTCTTGCATATCTGTTTAGTTGCGGTTTGAGTTCTTGCTCTGTTAGGGAACAGAAAAGATCTTGGCATTGTTAGCAGTTTACAATAAGATAACTCACAGGCAATATTCTCTCGATGTCAATAGAATTCTATACCTTCCCATTGAATACCGACGGGACAAATAAATTTACTCACAGTCAAAAAATCGCCCTCAATACTCGAGATTTCTACTTGATAATGTCAGTCAGATAAATCATTTGTGCATAAAATAATTAATCACAAATATAATGTAACACCAAGGGACACTTCCTCCAATTGTTGTAGGTCATGGTGATTCAGAAGGAAGCAAATATTTACATCTACCAGGTATGTGTTAGACAGAATAAATTTAAAATAACAACAACAATTTACACTTGTATAGTGCTCTTCATGATGGAAATTCTGAGGTTTTTGGCCCAGCTGGGAGTTTGAGTCAGAAGGGGACGGCAGGTGTTTGAGTGGGAGGATGCCCGAAGGCACGGTCCAAGAGAAAAGTCTTCTGATGGGACTTGAAGGAGGCATGAGAAGGGTTGAGGCGGAAGTTGAATGAAATTATGGCTTTAAATGACTCATTCGTCACCATAGCTAAACATTGTGAAGCAGCGATAATCAACAACAACTTGCATTTATATAGTGCTCCTCATGCAGGGTCCCAGAGCGTTTGAAGGGAAGGCAAAAGCCAAAAGGATGCTGTGATCCATTGCTGAATTGGTAGGGATGAATTCCCTTGACCAGAGGAAATATTTATTTTTAAATTGAGCAACAGGATATCGTTGGAAGAATGGGAAGAAATGATAATGGGGATATTTCATATTTTTAACTTATTTTGCATACTTTAGTTTCAAATAGTTCCCCAGATAGCAAATTGCGCACATTGAAAATGGGTCATTTTAGCTCTGTTGTTGCCGTTTACATCTGTGGAGTATGAGTTTGAGGGTTCAACTTCCACATTTGGACTTGGTGACATGCTTTGGGCTGGCTTTCCAGTTAGGAGAATGCTCAATTACCAGTTGTTGTCCCTTGAAATAGACCAGTGTACTGCCTGCCTTTGTTCAGATGTGATTTTGTTTTTGTTCTTGATGTTGTATTGTATTGAAGGAAAAACTATCAGTGGGAGTTTTTCATGGTGTCCTGAGTGACATCCTCCAGATTAATAAAAGGTGATGCACTACATGGCTGTCTGTAGAACACTACTGTGTACAAATTGGCTGCTGTGTTTGCCTATCAATACATGGTCAATGCACTTTACAAAACTTTCCCATAAGTGTTTTTTTTCCCTTATGTCAAATACAAGGATTATTATTTATTTATGGCACAAAAAGTACCAGCCACAAATTTGTTTTGTCACAATCTTTAAATTAGAGAGTAACAATAACAGCAATAATCCTTGGATTTAACTGAGGGAACGAGCAACATCAGGGATCATAGCTTGAGTGCTCGTCTATCCCATCATTATAGGAAACCACCATTTCCACTCAGTGTTCTGGACAATGAGAAATGGCATTGATCTGGATTGCTTGATCCATTCATGCATTGGAAATAAAAAGATAATCACAGGGTGTGCAGTAGTGGAGACATGTTCCTTTAGAAACCAATAACTCAATTCTCAGTTGCAGCTTGTGTCTGCTATCTGTCCAGTGAAGGGAGACCTCAAGTGCTTTGAGATATTTATCCTACACATGAATTACATTACATCAAGTACAAGTTATAATAATAATCCTTGCATTTGATATTGTGCCTTATCACTTCATTGAGATGTCCCAAAGCATTTAACAGAACATACTGTGAAGTGTGTGACTGTGTATTTTGTAGATGAAGTTGATGTGTTGTATGTTCTACCTGTGTTTGCAGCACTAATTACATCTGCTTCAAAGAGTTACATAAACTTTGTTTTTTCCACTATAGTTGAGAAATAAAAGCTGTCGAACTTGTTGATGACTTGTTTCTTGTTTTGATTCTGAGCTGGTGTGAAATGAATGATCTGGAGACAGTGCAATCTTCCCCATGTCATATGGAATAATTTACCCTTCACTGCAAACACAAGAATTGATGAAAGGCATTCAATAGCAAAATGCCAAGCAAAACCACTCTCCATTGTCAAGTCCCTCTTCACATCTTTGTGGGCTGATTTCAATAAAATTGAAAGATGTTTTATATTTAAATAAACTTGTATTAAAACTAACCACCATGTATTGTTGTAAGAATTAAAAAAATTATTGCACTGAAAACAGATGTGACTGATGTAGCAATTGTTTAGATACTTGAGGAAACAGCCACTGCAAATAGGTTTCGACTTAAGAATTATGAACTATGATTCAATGCAGATCTGTTAAAGAAACATGGGGAAAATTTGCAGTCGTACAAAAGTGTTCCATGTGTTACGTAAGGAATGTTTCATAACTATCAGAGGGAGGAGTAGCCCTCTCCACATAAGTGGTATCATCTTCTTGCAGCTCCGCTGGTACCATTTTTAATCACACATTTTATGTTATTTAGCGATGCATCAATGCCAACATTTAAAATGAATTGTGTTGATGTGTTTACAGTCAGTATATTTATAATCAGTATATTTACAGTCCGTATACTTACTGTCGGAAACAAGTTCTGAGATTTCCTCATGTTGAAAAAGTAATAAATTGTTGAAGAACATCAATAAAAGTATGGAGCCACTGCCAAAAATAATCTCATCATGTTTTCCAAACATGATACGATAATCCACACACTTTATCCACTGTGGTATAATGTTTCTGCGGGTGTTTGTAGAACCTTTGAATTCAGACCTGAGTTGACAAAACATGTCAAAGGCTATTGAATCACTTGCTGAACTATATTGATTCAATAACGATGGTGCAAATGGAGTACCCTGAACTCTCTTATTGTTAATCGTCAGATTATTCATATTAAGCTTCTTATAGGGAGGACATGTCAGGGAAAAAAAACACTTGAAAAAAAATCTAATCTGACTGCATCATGCACGCACATTATAGCTCTCAAAGATCTTACCTTCTACAATTTATCAGTCCCTGGTATGGGTCCGGTTTATGCAATTGGTTAAATTCAGGAAATATTTGTAGATAGTTTAAACTAACCTTTTTCTTTGCTCTCTCCTATTTTTGGATGATCCAGTGAGTGAGCGCCATGTGCATGTGACCCCATAGCTTGCTCCAAGTTGGACAGTTTTGCAAGACGGAATAGCGTCCATAACTGTTCTGCTTAATTGTCCAAATTCTTCATTTTTATTGTTCCCGACATAGAATCGGGAAAATTCTTCCATTTTCTAATAATTTTCTAATTCAATGGTATGACAATTTGACAACATAAATAATATGAAGATTCTTTGGAAGCTGCTCAGGTACGGTCCACAATATTGAATGCACATGCATTAATATGTTTAACCTGCATACTTCCAGTGTTTCTTTCTATACAGTATATAAATGGCCCTGCCTACTACACTGATTAGTTGCTGCATCAGCCTACAAAATGCATAGCCACTATACTTTACCAAAATCCTGTGAAGGGCCTTTAGATGTCCTCCTGATGTGTTACAAAAGTTACCATTTTACAGGTAGATTGTCTAACAATCCAATATTTTCCCCAATTTTCGTATTGCACGTAGAATCCTCAGAATATAATAATAATAATCCATGCATTTCATACGATTGAATCATGTCTTTGAGATGTGTCAAAGCGCTTCATAGAGTATATGGTAAAGTGAATTCACTGTGTATTTTGTGGGCAAAAAGCAGCAGCCAACTGCACTCATCAGTGTTCCACAACCAGTCGTGGGAAGAGTAACCAAATTTGTTTATTTTTAAGGGTTTATTCCCCCCAGAAAACATCCACCAATTGACTAATATCCGGGTTCCTACTTGCTGCTAGGTAAACAGAAGCAAGAGTGTGGAGTAAGGAAACGTGCCCTGGGTGTCACCCACCCCGGGAATTGAACTCAGGTCCACTAGCTTGCAAGGTGAGTGTGCTAACCATCACACTACAGGACTCCATGGTAGACCCAAGACCAGACAAGCAGCTTTAGAAAGACCGTCAGAAAGTCTTAACTTTGGAGATGCGATAGCGAGCCACATGATTGGATCCAGGTCAAAAGAACAAAATAAGACCCAGGGTCATATACCAAATCCTAATCCAATTTAAAACTCGTCGTTCATTCACAGCCTTATTGAGGAAGAAACACAACTGCATAGCTTCAAATAATAAATTACTGAAATGGCACATTTTCACCCCAGTTTATCTATCGTGTCTCCAGTCATGACTATGGTTTGTGGTTGATGTAAGAGCAGAGAGAGAGAGGGGGGGTGGCAGGGGGTTGATAAAATTGACACCGGCTTTACACGTACTAGAGGAATTGTAGGAAAAGTCTTTTTTTTCCCAAAGGTTAATCAAATGGAACTCTTACCATGTTTTCATAAAACAGGTTATTTTTTCTTTCTCTTTCCTTCACAAATTCTGTTTCTCATAACACTCCAAAGCCTGCAGGCTGGTATGTAGAGAGGCAGAGCTGTGGAGTCTAGCGAAAGGCGTTTTAGTGTTGAAGGGCTGATGTGAAGGGCTGTTTGTGCTAACATGTTATGTAGCCACCATAAAATTGAATTTAATGGAATAAAAGTATCAAAAGTAACAAATATAAAGTGACTCAACAGTTTTGTATTTAATGACTGTATTTACTTACATAGACATAAAAGAACATTGTAATAACAAGATCAGTGATGGTGATTACTGTTTACCGAGCGGCTCCATAAATTAATACATAAATCCATATTCACAAAGGAAAACATGAGGCAAATCACTCGCCATGTCCTTGGAGACTTTGCAACTAACAATGCTGCTCAGTCTTGTTCAATGTCACTCAAGGTAAGAATATTCAGGTGATTGCTTTTAAACAACCACACCTTGTTCTATTCACTTCACTGAGCACATTTTACACGTCAGCGATTCTCAATAGAAGTACAATCAACCCTAACTTTGAAGTTATCCACAAAACAATCGTCAATCCTTGAATTTGATATGACGCCTTATCACATCTTTGAAACGTCTCAAAATATTTCACAGCATATACTCTAAAGTGAATTGATTGTATATTTTGTGGGCCAAATGTGGCAGACAATTGCGCACAGCAGTTTCCCACAAACAGTTGAGGACTGAGGGTTCAATTTTTTTAAATGTATTTGGTATATGGGATGTGTTTGCACCACTGGGATTCATCTCCCTTATGGAATGTCTGTATTTTTCAGACAATTATTTTTCTCCAGTAGCAACGAGGATTAATAATCTAGTGTTTGATCCATTGTTTCTTCCCTGATTGTGTCTGTTTCATTAAATTGTAAAGACAGAATTCTACCTTCTACCCACACACACGTCCCCTTTCCAAATGCACTTCAAATTTAAATGTGATTATCATTCATTTAAGAGGAAGTTAGATATACACTTAGGTAGACGGGAATAGGAGGGTATGCGACGGAGTAAGGAATGCGAGTAAATTCATGCAAACTTTAAACACAGGCACAGACTAGTTGGACTGAGTTCTGATTCCATGTCTATGTATTTCTATAAATTGGCTGCTCATCTCATTGTTGTTTGTAGGACGTTCATGGCGTAAAATTAATTGTCATGTTTTCCTATAAAAGGGAGGCCTAAAAAAGGAAAATATTTGTTGCTCAAACTCCAAGTTTGTTGAATTCTGTATTCAGTCTCAGCAAATTTTAAATAAATAAATATTTTAGCCAGCCTAATTATTTTTTTCCATATAAATATTTTAATCTATTTCAGTGTGCATTCTTCTCCCTCTGCTCCTGCAGCTCAAACCCATTATGAGTATTAGTGATTATTTTTTCATGACTCTAATGTTGGCTAAATCTCCTTCACTGCTGATCACTTTGCATTTGTTGTTGGTGGTTGGTTATTAATCTCTCTGGTTCTGGCAATGGCTGAGGCTTTCACTTGATTTATTCTATCACTTCATTGTAAGAGTAACAATCACGTAATTACTTTATACTGTATAAGGTTTGGTAGCAGCGACATTTTCGAATTATTTCTGGGGTCCTTCATGAACATTCTTTAGACAAACATTTTGCAAGAACAAATATGTAAATTAAAACAAAAACAATAAACAAAATGATCTAGCGATAATTGGCCTTAATGTTATTCCTATTCTAAAATAAATAAAACACTAGAATCTAATCTCTGGTTTTCTATCTCATCAACCATGAAAACTGCACTCTAAAGCAATGTACGTCTGTCTAGACCTGAGTGCCCACATGTTGAAAGGAATTCTAAAGGGATTTACAACGCAATACAAAATTATATTTGTATAGCGCCTTTCCCATCGGGAGGACGTCTCAAAGTGTTGGCCAGTCGCAGGGCAGTTGGGCGGTGGCCGAAGGAGTTGTCGAGTTGTTAATAATAATAATCCTTACATTTGATGTAGAACTTTTTATGTCTTCTAGACATCTCAAAGCGCTTCACAGAATATACTGTAAAGTGCATTGACTCTATAATTGTGGGTGAAACGCAGCAGCCAATTGCACACAGCAATGTCCCACAAACAGTCGTGGATTTGAAATGACCAACTTTTTTTGAGGGATTATGAAAATGCAAGAATTATTATTATTAGGCGTGTGGAGTAAGGAAACACACCCAGGTCTCTCACTTGCGAGGCGAATGCTCTAATCACTGATCTACAGGACTCCACTCCATTGGAATATGTGAGTTGAAATCCTCAATGTGTGTCTTGGATTTCTGATTCAGGGGAAAAAGTACTACCAAATGAATCAGCTGACAGCAAATCATAAGTGCTGCCCAAATCAAACCCACTCTCCCATTCTCTCCCCAAAGCCTTACAAACATGTCCTCCCCAAATGATTATCTACTTCTAAATACTACAACTGTATGTGAAACTACTGTTTTGAATCTACTGTTTATATAATATCCGAACGTCAAATGTGGCTACAATTCTCTTCTCTTCCGCCCATTAAATATCTAACTCGTCAATACTCGCACATTGTCAGTGTATAATTGACTCCTATCAGATCACCTCCCCTCTACACTTCCTTTCTAACAAATTATCCATTTTGCTTAGAGTTCATCCCTCTAATACTAAGAATTCACCTCATTGCTCGGTGTGCATTGATTAATAATTCAGGGTAGCCTATAACAGGAGCGTGGTTAGACTCCTTTAGGCTTTGAGACGCTAACCTACGTGAACAACAACAACTTGGATTTATATAGTGCCCTCCACGCCGGACCTGAAGGGTGCTATATAAGTGTGAGTTGTTGTTGTTACTCAGGAGGAGCAAATCTTGTCTGTAGGAGAGGAGCAGTGGGAAGGAGATAATAAACAAAGGAAGCAAATATCTCCCCAGCTAAGCCATTTGACAGTCAGTCTAATAAGATAGAATAGATTACTGATTAGAATTTACTACCTGAATATTTCCAGTGAGAGTGTCACTTGTCTAAAGAGGGCATGCTTGTCTGGTATGCATTGGCATGTAAGAAACCCAGCTGCCTGGGGTTACAAAGGCCAGTCAAAGGCCAGTGTGGCTCCTCTCCGCTCTTACCTGTACCTCAGTGGTTAGAGTACTCGCCTCACAAGCGAGAGACCTGGGTTTGATTCCTGGCAGGGTGAAACTTTGGGCAAGTTTCTTTACTCCACACAGCAAATAATACGAAGAAAAAGAAGCAAAAACAGTAATAATTTGGTCACTTCAATCCATGACTGTTTGTAAAACACTGCTACGTGCAAGGGGCTGCAATGTTTCGCCCACAAATATACAGTCAATTCACTTTACAGTATATTCCGTGAAGAGCTTTGAGACGGCTTGAAGATGCGAAAAGCAATACTGTATATCAAATGCAAGGATTGTTATTATTGTTATGTGAATGACTTGCGTTTGATAAAAATTTACTCAGCTAATCAAACTTGTTCCCATATCCAGTGTTCATTAATGTTGAACTGTTAGTGCTTTGCTGGATGTAGTTTTTTGTGTGTTGAACATTGTAGCAGATGGTTTATTAGCAGAAAATGGTCTAAAACCATATTCGGTATGAAAGGCTCTGCCTTTAAACAGCTGCAAATGATCTATTTATGAAAGCAAAATGTTTCCTCTCTCCTAGCTATTATAAGACGTGGCTTTATTTTAGCACAGAGCAAACAGGAGCTGGTGTTGCTGCAAGATAATGCCCTTTACAGCATTATGCCCAGCACTCATCTTGCAGACTTTGAAAGATCATGCTTCTCAGGCAATAATCAAAATGAGAATTGGTTTCACTGAATGGTGTGTAATGCTCAGTGACGAGTGAATTCAGTAAGTTTACTTAGTTGAAATGCTTGCTGACGATCTGAACACTGAGTTAAATCTGAACAGTGGGAGTGATGTAGAGTGAACAGATGGAACATATAACTTACGAGTACTCAATTGTCTTGTGCCAAAACTTGTTTGATTCTTGGCAACATCACTTTGTATTACTTAGAGAGAAGTTGAGTGCATTGGAAAATAGACAACTTTCCATTTCATATCTGGTGACGCAGATTTCCCAGGTCAGGATCACTCAATGTCACAGAATTATAATTCTTCATTTAAACAGCACAGGAACAAGTCAATTAGACCAACTGGTCCAGACCAATGTTGATATTCCAATTGAGCCTCCAACCCTCCTAAGTCTCTCACTGATGCCCCTTTATTCCTAGCTCTAGTATTACCCGATGAAAGTAATATCTGATCCAGTGACCCCCCCACCCCTATTGGTTAGTTTCAAGAAACTTTCAGTACAGTATGGTATATCAATGCAATTTTAGAAACTAATGAGCAGAGCGTCAAAATATCACCCTTCAATCTATATATTTGACACCTCTGGCATAGAGCCCAATGAATATGTTACATTTAGCTGAGAAACCACAATGACTGGCTTAAGTATTCCTGTCTGCATCATTTTCATCAGTTGCTCCCATGGGAAGTTAATGCTTTTCCAGGCACATTTTTTAAAAACATTTTTTGTGCTGTATCTCTGGAGACATGCCATGTAAACATCAGTTAAACAGATGTACTACTGGTCATTGTGGGGACGGAGGGCACAGAAAAGAGAAGAGTTGGCGGAAGACAAAGCTTTGACTAGTGAAGCATTGTGCTTGCTCTCCTGCTGGCAAAATTGCTCGCAATTGAAGCAGAGGTATATTATAAAAACTGTGTGTCAGGATGGCTCAGTTGATAGCAATCCCAATTCTAGTTAGAGAATTATGGGGTCAAACCCATGTTAGGACTTTGAATTTACATAGTTAACATTAATCTTATGTTAAGTGGGGGAGTGGGGTGTTGCACATTTGGAGGTGTTGTCCTTCAGATAAGACAATAAAACACAGTGCTGTTCAATGGATGGAAAAGATCCCATCGCACTATTCAAAAAGAAGAGAGAGTTTTTCCCCAGGATCCTAACTAACATTACCCCAGATAAAATTAATCAGTCACCTTATGGGTGGTTTGGGGACATTGCTCTGTGACTATCAGACTATCATTGCTGTTGTGTTCACTCATAAAACACACAATCACTCCACTTCACAGTAGAGCATGTTCAGTGAGTTCTGTGAAGCACTTTGCGACATCCAAATATAAATGTAAGGATTATTATTATTGCTGTTGTTATTGTCATTACAGCAGGACACAAAAGCTCTCTAAAATAATCAAGCTATTTCTGTTAAGTGATAGTTGTATTGTAAATCGTGTACTTTTTCTATTTGGACCCAAGCAAAAAACATAAATACTGGAAGTATAAAACTAGAAATATGGTGAAACTCCACAACAGATCAGTAATAAGATGAAAGAGAAAAAAATAAATAAAAAATAAATCATCCTTGCATTTGATATAGCACTTCTTACATCTTCCAGACATCTCAAAGCACTTCACAGAATATACTATAAAGTGAATTAATTGTACATTTGTGGGCGAGACGTAACAGCCGATTCGCACAGCAATGTCCCACAAAAAGTCATGGATTGACGTGACCAATTTATCATTGAGTTTCTTATCTTGAGGGGTTATTTCAGGTGTGTAGAGCAAGGAAACTTGCCCAAGGTTTTGCTCTTCCTTGATGTCCTAAAGGAATCAAACCCAGGTCCCTGCTATATAGTCTGACCTTTTTCTATGCCCGTGAACATCTTCTTTTGCAATATAGTTGTAGTAAATGAGATAGTGAGTGTAAATTTCCTCTTGTCTCGATATGTTTGATCATAAAAACACAGAGTTTAGGAATGGATAAGACCAGTATTTTGCGGTCCATCTGCCTCCTCCCAAATCTTACCAAATCTCGATTATAGCAGGCTTTTACACTGAAATGTGACCTTTTCTCATACGATGAACCTGAATGGTTGAATGGGTTATTTAAAATGCTCTGGTCAATGCTATTTTGACTATGGCAGCTCAACAGAAGCAGGCATTAATTTGCTTCATGTTTGGAGAGCCAGCCAGATGGTCCACATTGTCCATCTGCTCTCTTCATTTTGGGGTTTTATATTTACTAACTGAATAAACTATGTAAGTGGGTCTATGATTGTTTTGTGAAGAGGGCAATCGTTGGGATTTCAGAGACACACAAACTATTTGAATTCTCCACTCATCAGTGAGATGTATGTTGTTGCACATTTTAAGTCATGGTAGGCCACAAATGTGGTAGATTGGCAATAAGTCCAACAGCTGGACCTTTGGGACACGAAAGAAGAATAATAGGTGTAATTATCAGAGTGAGTGAATATCAGAGTGAGACTATAGGAGTGTGAGAGAGATAAGGTTTCTCAACTACCTCTTTTGAATTGTTCTGACTTTCAAAAATAAATGCTACAATGGAGTTGAAAATGTGATATTTCTAAACAAAGAATTCAGTTAGAAATCTTGCTGTGCTGTGAGAGCTCTGCTGCACTCCAGAGGTAGATCAGGATAAAGTAAAGTTCACACAAGTCGCTATGACATATGTCCAGTTACAAAAAGGGATTCCCCTCCCCCCATCATTTTTGGCAGCTTGGACTCATTAAAAAAAAAGTAGGCACCATAGCATCAATTAACCAGTGTGAATATCCTCCAGATTCATAGAATTTTACAGTGCAAAAGAATGCCATTTATGTTCTTGTGTTTGTGCCTTTGAGAGCTGTCTGTTTAGTTCCACTGTCTTGACTTTTCAACTCCAAAGAGAATTGAAATTATAACCTTTGTGTTTTAGCCTGGCTCTGGTGTGTCAGCCTGGCTCTGTTAGTATCATTCGTGGAGTTTCTGTAGCTCGGTGGTTAGAGCATCCGCCTTGCAAGCGAAACACCTGGGTTTGATTCTAGGCAGGGCGAACCCTCGGGCAAGTTTCCTTACTCCTCACACCTGATAATAATCGCTAAAAAAAAAAAGATTGGTCATTTTCAATCCACGACTGTTTTGGGACACTGCTGTATACAATTGCTTGCTACATTTCACCCACAAATATACAGTCAATTCGCTTTACAGTATCTTCTGTGAAGCGCTTTGACACGTCTATAAGACGTGAAAGTGCTACATCAAATGAAAGGGTTTTTATTATTCTTCATTGAATGCTACCTATATAATAATAATCCTCTCATTGATAAAATGTCTTATCATGCCATCAAAACATCTCAAAGCACTTCACCGAATATTCTGCAAAGTATATTTTGTGGGCAAAACAGTTTGTGCGTACACCAGTTTGTGCGTAAGCAGCCATGGGGTGAGTGATCCCTTTATTGTTGGCCAGAACACCAGGAGAAACACCCTTCCCTTTTCAAATTGTGCCATGGGATCTTTAAAGTCCACCTAAATAAGTAGATGGGACCTTGGTTAAATATCTCATTTGAAGGATGCTATTTCCGACAATGCAACACGCACCCAGCACTGTATTGGAGTGTTATCTTAGATTATAAGATCCCAATTCTTGGATTGGGAGAACAATTATGAACAAGTAGCCACGGCAGCTCACAGATGACATATGTTCAAGACAAAACACTCTGTCACCAGCAGATGGTAAGCACTGAGTACAGGCTTCATCTCCATTTTCAAACCTTTGACTTGAGTATCTGTCACACACTTCGTAGAGCAAAGGTCACTTTGAAAAATACAATAAAAAGCAGTTTAAACGTTTCAAACACATATTTTCCAATTCAATAATCCATAAGAGGTAGAATTCACTAAGGATTGATTACCTCCTCTATAAAGAAAGTAAAAGCATATCTTAAAAAAATTGATGGGAGAAAAGGTTATGTATTAAAAGAACATTTTTGAGCACAATTTTTTTAAACATTTATTATACGCACAACAAAAACTTATATCGCCCTCCAAGCAGGGTAGTGAGTCAGAAGATGTTATCCACTTGGCATTGTAGTAGTGCTGAATACGACATCGAAACATCAGGTGCTTTTGCATTGCCAATGTACTCATTTCAACTCTCACAGACTGATAAATAAAATAGTTGCATTGCATTTTCTTTGTGCAGTGAATCAATTGTCATGTGTTTTTGTTATTGATCTTAGTGACACTAAATTCTTGTCCAAATATAAAAATTATTTTGCTTATCAGGAAATCGATATCCACAATTCCTGCTCGTGGCCTAAGGTTGCTGTGATCAGAATTGAATTAATAAAAAAATGTTCGAGTTAAGTTATAATAATAATCCTTGAATTTTGATATAGCACTTTTCACATCTTATAGACATCTCAAAGCGCTTCACAAAATATACTGTAAAGTGAATTGACTGTATATTTGTGGACGAAACGCGGCACCCAATTGCGCAGCAATATCCCACAAACAGTCATGGATTGAAATGACTAATTTTATTATTGTAGTTTTTTTGGAGGGATTATTATTAGGCATGTGGAGTAAGAAAAGTTGCCCAAGGTTTTGCCCTGATCTGCCTGGAATCGAACGCAGGTCTCCTGCTTGTAAGGCGAGTGCTCTAACCACTGAGCTACAGGAGCTACAGGAGTTAGGTATGCTTAATGCTTGTTGGTTTATGTCAAGCTGACCTGTAGAATTACAAACTTGATGCTGTTGATACAATCAACATGTTGTTTTGATTAAGTGAAGGTTGCTTATGTTCATTAGCAGGCATTGAGAAGACTTGCTGAAATGCAATCTTGATTACAAAATGTTCTTTTAATTAAATTGAGCTGAGTTACGGTACTTTTATCTAAGCTTAGCAGGTGTTACGATGTAACTGGTATAACACCAGATAAAATGGTATGAGAAGATGTAGTGAATGTGTAGTGGATCAGATTCAACAACAACTTTCAAAATAGAATTGAAGAGGAAATATTTGCAAGGATATGGAGAAAAAGTGGAGTAGTTTTTCCAAAGAGCTGGTGCAGACAGGATGGGCCGAATAGTCTCCTTCTGTGCTGTAATATTCTTTGATTCTATGTTAATACGCCATATGAATTACA
Source organism: Hydrolagus colliei (assembly GCA_035084275.1). Classification (NCBI taxonomy): domain Eukaryota; kingdom Metazoa; phylum Chordata; class Chondrichthyes; order Chimaeriformes; family Chimaeridae; genus Hydrolagus; species Hydrolagus colliei. Next base: position 63,088,674 of record CM068742.1, on the reverse strand, counting down.
TTATTATGTAATTGTGAAGAGTTACACTTCCTAAGAAATAAGTGAATTTATTACTGCAGCTGTAGTTTGTATGTCATAATAATAATAATAATAATCCTTGCATTCGATATAGACATCTCTAGACATCTCAAAGCGCTTCACAGGATATACTAGAAAGTGAATTGACTGTATTTCTGTGAGCGAAACGAGGCAGCCATTTTGTGTGCAGCAATGTCCCACAGACACTGTCGTGAATTGAAATGACTAATTTACTACTGGTTTTTTTTTGAGGGATTATTATCAGGTGTGTGGAGTAAGGGAGCTTGCCCAAAGTTTCGCCCTGACTTTCCAGGAATTGAACCCAGGTCTCTTGCTTGTAAGGTGAATCCTCTAACCACTGAGCCACAGGACTCCACTTACTATGAATTGCTGCTTTAGCATCATCCAGTAGTGTGTTGATCAGATTCGGCCCAAGACTGGCATGATTAAAACGATCATCAGGTGGGTGAGAACTTGTTGAAATGCACTGTTCAGCCAAAAGCAAAGAACTATGATACAAAGAAGATTAGCTGAGCTGCACTTCAGCAAATTATGTTAGTACGAGAGAATGCGCTATTCCATGAAGGCAGAACTTTCACTTGAGTTTCTAATATTCAAGCCAATTAAGTATCCAAGATTCAATAAATATCAGAAGAAAGAAGAATAGACATCGACAGTACAGGAACATAGTTGCAAGAGAATAAATGCCTGCTATTAGAATCCCCAAAACAAAACAAGAGAATTTTGCCTGCTGCCTCTGAACCTTGATATTAACACCACTGTAATATATTAAATGTTATCATAAAAGCATAAACATTGTCTATTGTAACACTGCCAACTGTAACCCTGTTTATTGAATCAATGCAAAGCTATATGTCTTCTTGTCTTAGTAATTGAAGGAGTTGTTAAGCACAGAATACAATGGCTTTGGTTCCATTGGTCTCGGGTTCCTAACATTATATTTTGACTAAACAGAACAAGCTGATTTTTTTCTAGCTGCACCTTTTGACTCAGGTTTAACAGGATGGTTAGTTCTACTACTTCCATAACCTTTAAACAAGGTCATCTTGCAACCCTTTGTCTTGCAATTTTCAACTTGATGAATCCATTGATAGTGGTGATGACACTAAAGCAGCATGATATTGGACTACAATTTAAATAATGGAAGTACCATCTGGATTTTAGTTCAATTAAGTCCAGTAAGATATAATAATAATAATAATCCTTACACATAAGTAATATATAAGAAGAAGAAGAATCCTTGCACTTGATATAGCGCCTTTCATGTAAGGGGGATGTCCCAAAGCACATCACAGGATATATATTAAACACAAAATACTACAGATGCTGGAAATCTGAAACAAAAGTTGCTGGGAAAACTCAGCAGGTCAGGCAGCATCCATGGAGAAAGGAAAGTGAGTCAACGTTGTGAGACCATGACCGTTCGTCAGAACTAGACTTTGATATTGATGAACAGACATGGACCTGAAACAATAAATAATCCTTGCATTTGATTATAATGCCTATAGCATCAAAATGTTTCATGGCAATTACTGTTAAGCACAGTGACTGTATATTTGTAAGCAAATACAATAACCGATTTGTACATTCAGTTTTCCTATTGTATTGGCTAACTAATAATACAGTATCTTTGCAGATACTGCAGATATAAATTATAATCTGATATTGTCTGAAAATCACAGTGCTTTTGTAAATTGGAACCAATGCCTAATCTTTACTACTATGTTGATAATAATTGAATGACCTGTATCCGTGCTTTTCGTACCAAGCAGTTGATGCAATAATTCACTTCAATAAAATGCTATGAAGGCGTCCAGACCTTATACATTGTAATATATTTGTGGTAATCTTAAATCAATGGAAATTTTAAATACATTTGCCTTTGGCAAAAAAGATCCAGGTTTGGTTTAAAGTGGATAAAAGGGATTCTCATAGCAGGGAGGATTACAACAACAACTTGCACTTCCAGGTTTTCAGACAGAACTTATCATAGAACCATAGAATTATACAGCACAGAGAGAGGCCTTTCAGCTGGCTCTTTGAAAAGAGCTGATAAATTCATCCCACTCCCCTGCTCTCTCCCCATAGCCCTACAAACCTGTTCTCCCCAAATGACTATTTACTTCTCTCTTAAAAGTTGTTATCAAATCGACTTCCACTACCCTTTCAGGAAATGCATTCCTAATCCAAACAACTCGCTGTATGAAAAAATTTCTCACCTCCCCTCTGCTTCTTTTAATAACTATTTTAAATCGGTGTCCTCGGATTACTGACTCACTCGCCAGTGGAAATAATTTTTCCTTGTTCACCCTATCGAATCCCCTGATAGTTAAAATAAACTTCTATTAAGTCTCCTCTTAACCTTCTCTGCTCCAAGAAGAATAATCTTAGCTTCTCTATCTTCTCCTGATAACCAAATCCCTAATTCTTGATACCATTCTGGTAAACCTCCTTTGCACCCTCTCCAATGCCTTGACATTGTTCCTGAAGTGTGGGGCCCAGAACTGAACACAGTACTCCAGCTGAGGCCTAACCAGTGTTTTATAAAGGTTCATCATAACTTCCTGACTTTTGTATTCTATGGCCCTATTTATAAAGCCTAGTATCCCATATGCTTTTTTTTACAGCCTTATGTACCAGTCCTGGCACCTTCAAAGATTTACTTATATGAACCCCCAGGTGTCTCTGTTCCTTCACCCCTTTTAAAATTTTACCATCTAGTTTATACTGCCTATCCTCATTCTTCAACCTAAAATGCATCACTTTACATTTATCCACATTAAACTTCATCTGCTATGCGAATGCCAATGTTATCATTCTGTCTGCATCCTCTTGCAGTCTTCTACTATCCTCCTTACTGTTTACTATATTTCCTAGCTTTGTATCATCTGCAAACTTGCAAATTGTACTCCCTTTTCCCAAGTCCAGGTCATTTATATAGACCAAAACCAGCAGCAGTATCAACCCCTGGGGGATACCATTGCACATTTACCTCCAATCAGAAAAACAACTGTTCACCACTAATCTCTGCATTCTGTCTCCCAGCCAGTTCTGTATCCATGCCTTCTCCGTCCTTTTAATAATGTGGGCTTCTATTTTGCTTGCAAGTCTCTTGTGCAGCACTTTATCAAACGCCTTTGAAAATCTATGTAAACTATATCAACTGCATCCATCTTTTCTATTACTTCATCCAAAAAAAACTTAGATTAAAGGTCAGGTAGAAAGGTGGGGTCAGAGTACAAAGTTTCCAAGCCCTCTTTGTGCTTTCCTTAACCAATGCATAAGAATTTACTCTCATGCTGAAGGGCATCATCTAATAATATTTATTCAAACAGAGCAAAGAACTTAGCTAGCAGAGTTCTCCCTTATGTTAGTACTGGAGCATATTTCCACCTTTTGAAGTGAAGTAGTAACGTCAACAGTAAATTACATTTGTATAGTTGCTTTGAAGCCTGAAGGATGTCCTGGTGGACCACTGGTTCACGATAAATGGAAATCTTTGCATGAATTGAACTTTCTGTGATTTGGTTTGGAGATTCATAAACATGGTGGAGTCCTGTAGCTCAGTGTTTAGAGCACTTGCATTACAAGTTTGAGACCTCTGTCCGAATCCAGGCAGGGTGAAACCTTGGCCAAATTTCCTTATTCCACACTCCTAATAATAATCCATCAAAAAAACCCTATAATAAATTGGGAATTTCAATCCCCGACTATATGTGACACACTAGTGTGCACAATTGGCTGCTGCGTTTTGTCCACAAATATATGGTCAATTCACTTTACGTATTTTCTGTGAACATAGTCGATCATACCATCCTCCTTCAACATCTTTCCTCCCACCTTAACCTTCAAGGCACAGTCCTTGACTGGTTCCATTCCTACCTGACCCCCCGCCTACATTTTGTATCTTCCAACGGTTTCTCCTCAAATCCCCGCACAGTTTCTCACGGCGTCCCCCAGGGCTCTGTCCTAGGCCCCCTCCTTTTCACCATTTACACGCTCCCTCTGGGCGATGTCATCCGCAAACATGGGGTAAATTTCCACATGTATGCGAACGACACCCAACTATACCTTTCCGCCTCATCCCTCAATCCCCAGTCCATCGATGTTCTGACAGCATGTCTGTCCGACATTGAGTCCTGGACGAGGGACAACTTCCTCCAATTGAACGTGAGCAAGACCGAGGCCCTCCTGATTGGCTCAAGCCAGCGCCTCCGCACATCGGGAGCTGCCAGCCTCAACATCCAAGGCTGTACTCTCCATCTAACAAAGCCAGTCAGGAACCTCGGCCATAAACTCTCCTTCCTCCCCCACATCCGTGCCTTGACCGGCACCACCTATTTCCACCTGCGCAACATTGCCAGGCTCCGCAACAATCTCACCCCCCACGCTGCCGAAACACTCGTGCACGCGTACATCACCTCATGGCTGGACTACGGAAATTCTCTCCTCGTCGGCCTCCCCAGTTCCTCCATTCACAGGTCATCCAAAACTTTGCAGCCTGTGTACTATCCCGCACCCGCCTCCATGACCACATAACCCCCACCCTCGCCCGTCTTCACTGGCTCCCCATCCTCCAGAGGATCGAGTTCAAGATCCTCGTCCTCACCTTCAAGGCCTTACACAGCCTTGCCCCGCCCTATTTAACCGATTTACTCTCCCCCTACTCGCCCACCCGGACCCTCTGTTCAGCAGGACTTGGCCTGCTCCAAGCCCCCCGCCCGAACCGCCCCACCATCGGAGGCCGGGCCTTCAGTTTCTCCGCTCCCACCCTGTGGATTTCCATCCCCCAATCCCTCCGCCTTGTTTCCTCCCTTACCTCTTTCAAGGCCGGTTTGAAGACTTTCCTCTTCGACCGTGCCTTTTGTTGTCCCCCGAACTTTTCGACCTCCCATACGTGTTTCACCCCTTCCCAAACACTCCCCTCCCAGCTCGGGTCACACGCCTCCTGTGCAGCGCCTTGGGACGTCCTCCCGAAGTGAAAGGCACTTTATAAGTTTCAATTGTTGTTGTTGTTGAAGCACTTTGAGATGTCTAGATGGTGTGAAAAGTGCTATATCAAATGCAAGGGTTATGATTATTATAGGGATAAATTTCTTCATCAGTCAACTGACCACAAAATCTCAAAAGAACCACAGAAAGTTAAAGTTGCCCAAAAAAAACGTGATGCTGATGAACTGCTTGACACTGCAATAGGACAGCACACTAAAATGTGTGCTGTCCAGTGTTACTCGAGTCATTCATACACACACATATATAGAGGAAGGAGCACAAGAAGTCACAGAAGCCTCTCAAGTTCATTCCTGGGAGATACCCTTCACCACCTCACTCACAATATTCACCTATAAGATTCCAGCTACTTTCTTAAAACATAAATACAGTCAATTCACTCAAATCCATTTATAAACCGTGTGAGACGTATCAAATGCAAGGATTATTATGACCTGAAAACAGAAATCAAACTGAGTGTCTGAAGTCAGCTGGCTGATTAATGAAGATGGTACAATGAGATTTAAACACATAGACTAAAACTGGGTCGTACTCTTCCCTAGAGGAAAGGTATGAATCTTGACATGTAATAACAATAATGACAGTAATAATAATTGGATTAGATATAGAGATTATCACATCGCTGCGACATCTCAAAGTGCTTCACGGAATACTGTATGTCACAAAGTGGATTGACTGTATTTTGTGCGCAAAATATGTGCATAGCTGTGTCCCACAAAGTCTTTTAGTGTTTTATGGTATATATTTATTTATGTATAATTATTATAACATAAAAATACTTTATAATTATGATATCTATATATTTATAATTAGGAGAGATCTGCTTTCCCTTTCATTTGCTTTCCCTCTACATGTAAAGGATATATCTATTTATAACATGAGTGCGGTGGAACAATCATTTGGCATTTTAATAATCCTTCAATTATAGAAGCTATTCAAGAATAAGCATTGAATTTCATTTCCTGCTCCATCCAGTCCACAGAAGTAACACTCTGTGTCGCTGCTTGTTCAAATTTCTGCCCTTGCAACACTATGCAGTATAAATGTACAGTATTTGAAAATTAATAAATTAGGAAAACCTCAGTGAAAATAGCAGATGGTAAAGTCTCATCGCCACTCACAACTTATTAATACTTTCCTAAAGCTTTATTTTGTTTTTCAGTTAATCACAATATCAGTTGGCGCATCTCATATGAGTAAATGGCTTTACCGTTTGGTTCTTTTAATGGACTTGTTTAGTGCATTAAACAATGACAAATCGCATCTATATGGTGCCTTTCACATCAGGAGGACATCCTAGCACTGGACAGTAAAGGTTTTCCCCCGAGTTAGGGATTGGATTTAGAGGGGTGGAGCCCAAGGCAGATGGGATGAGAGTGGGTAGAGGAAAGATGATGAAAGGCAAATCCATGAGGAAGGTCTTGAGATGAATATTGAAGGAGACGAGGGAAGGAGCAAGATGAAGGGACTTGGGTAGAGTAATATAACTGCTACATTAAAGCACAATAAAGTACATGGCACTTCATAAAGCTCTGAAAGCTAGGGTCAGACCCTCACTGGTTAGTTGAATTGTTCTTTAATGTGGCAATAATATCATAACATTAGACAACACTGTCAATTGTTAAGATGTGTCCAGTGTAAAATATATTACCACACTCATCCTTAGAATACAAAGCTGTATTAAAAACATAGAACGTTTTTAATACAGCTTGTGTCACAACACTTGACAGCAATTCTCTGTGAAGTGCTATAAGGTGTTTTGATATAAGTGGTACAGCAAGCACAGGATTATTCTTACTATCTCCCACAAGCATCCTGTCTCAGCTTGTGGCATTGGGCTAAGTCAAATGAATTGAAAGACAAGCATTTATTGGAAGCCAGTTTGGTAGGATTTTGATGCTGGAGGTCCAATTTATAAACAAGATTTGAAACAGAAAATGTAATGAGAGGTTTGCAACTATTGGAAGCTGTTTGATTTTAAAAAAATAATCCTTGAATTTCACATAGCACGTTATCAGGTCTGAAGGACGCCTCAAAGCGCTTCACAAGATTTACTGTGAAATGACTATGTATTTATAGGCAAACGTGGCACACAATTGCACACAGGAATGTCCTACAAACAGCCCTGGAGTGAGCGACCAATTTTATTTTGGTGATTTGTTGGCCATGGAATCCGGGAGAAACTCTCCTCTCTTTACGAACAGTGTAATAATACGAATAAGAATAAGAATCCTTGCATTCAATATGGCGCTTTTAATAATTACTTAATAATAATAATAATCCTTGCATTTGATATGGCACTTTTCACGTCTGCTAGACGTCTCAAAGCGCTTCACAGAATATACTGTAAAGTGAATTGACTGCACATTTGTGGGCAAAAAGTGGCAACCAATTGCGCACAGCAATTTGTGTCCCACAAACAGTCATTGAAATGACCAATATATTATAGTTTTGAATGGGATCATTAACATCCATCTGAACAGGCTGACGGGATCTCGGTTTAACATCTCATCTGAAAGACAATGAAACCCCCCACCCCACCACTGCATTGAAATGCCATCTTAGACAATGTGAGCTCAATTCCCAATATTTGAACACAAAATCTTCTGACTGAGAGGAGAGCGTGCTGCCACTGAGCCAAGCTGAAGGTTCATCTTTCCTCAATCACAAGCTATGCAACTAATTAGTTTCCAAATCATGCAGATTAAACACTGAGTGTTATTCCAAATCGCAAAACACAATTTATGCATTGAATGCAGTTTGTGAATATTTCAAAATAAATCCTATGAGGCATAGAGATGATAGCCTTGATCCCCATTTACTACCAGTCGTCTTTCATCTTCATTATTCGATCACATCTCAAAACATAATTTGCATTAAATAAAAACAACTGCATAATTAATCCGAATCATTTCTTCTCATGAACTCGACTGTGATTGTAAATGTCATGGTATGGTTCATTTATTGCACATTGTGTTTGGCAGTCTTTACATATTTTCACACCACACTTACTATGTGACAATAAGCTACACAATTCATTTTTCGTAAAAATAAAAATAATTCTGTCAAATAGTTATTCTAGTTTTTTTTTAGGTGTTTCAGTGACATTTATGTTTGGAAAAACATACACAGTATTACTTTTCTATTACTGCCATGAATTTGAGAAATGTAAGTAGTTTTAGAATTAATATACAATACGATACAATTTACACGTATAGTGCCTTTCATGTCGGGAGGACATGCCCTTTAGGCACTGATTTTAGGAACAATTAATCAAGATTAATTTTCTGCCTCTTTCTTTTTCCACTTTTCAGAAGTCAGCAGACATTTCGAACCTCATCCCTTAAATAAGAAACAAATTAAAGAGACCTCAATTTTTCAAGGATTATTATTATGTTGTTAGTTGATTGGCAGATTGCTTTCCGGGGGTAATAATCTTGCACCCGCCCCCACCCCCCCATTATCATTTTTAAATTGATCACTCTTTGTGAGACACTTGTCTGCAATTGGCTGCCATTTCACCCCCCCCCCCCCCCACCACCCGCCCCAAAAATATACAGTAAATCCACTTCATAATATTGTATATGCTGTTTGAAACGCTTTGAGATGTCTCATTGATCTGATAAGGTGCTACATCGAATGCAAGGATCATTAATATGTCTCACGTAAACTTTCTTAAAACAATAGTTCCATGCAAACATTGGGGTGATATTTGTGAAAGTGCCACCAATTGTACACTGATTTTACACCAATGGCCTTGTATTAATATTGTACAAATTGGAGAATCTGGATTAGATGAGATTTTTCCCCATTTTATGACTGAGACATTTGCTTTGGTGAAGCTCTCTAAAGCTGTTATAAAACTACTATATAACCTAGCAATTAATTCTCTATGTGTCTTCTGAAGATACACTGCAGATTGGGGCACATACAAATGCAGGATTTAAATATTGATTTCTTAACAATAAAATGCTTTCAAAGATAAATGTATCAAGAGCCGGATATCTTATCTGTATTTTGAATCAATGAGCCAACCATTATTGACTCAGCCATCCATAGTATTACAGAATTTTCAAACCACTTCCAGGTAGCCTATCGTTAGATGCACAAAAACCTAGGATGATAAGAAGACACATATGTTTTGAAACACATTCATTTATTTATTGTCTTAAATCATCCTGTATGGTCTCATGTTTTCACTGTATCATTCCCAGAATCTACCTGTGTAAACTGGATACTACTTTTATGGTGGACAGAAAGCCGCAATGTGTCTTCAATAAAATAGAGGATTTGGTTGCTCAACCCGCTTCCTGTTTCCTCAGCCTCTAGCTTGGTGGAGATATACTGACTAACAGTGGTTAATGCCCTTTGCATATTGAAAGGTATGCCTGAGGAGGTGGGGACAAGGACCTTGTCCTATTAACAATGTGGAACACACTCCAAGGAATCAATAGAAACAGATGTGTATGTGATACATTGTATAAGAGCAGATGCTTCCAAGGAAAAAAAAATCTCTATCCAAGAGCAAAAGTCCCTTCATATATAATAAGCATGTTTCAAGTCTGAGATAAAACAGAACCCCACAGAAAGAACAATAAACGACCTCAATTGACACTGGAGAAAACACCTAGTCCATTAGTTAATGTATTGTCTTTCAGATGACAAATGGTAGCAGAGCCATGTGAGTTTAGGAGGTGCACTGAGGTATCACATTCCCTTCGCCAGGCAAATAACAGGCAGGTTCATCGAAAGAAAGGAACAGCATGTGGTGCTATCTTTCATTTTATATAATCCCAAAAGAGGTTTGAAGGCTGGGGCTACTTTCATTTAACACAGTCCCAGATACCAGGAATTCTCAAAGGGCATCTGTACAAGGTGATTCACTATACACTACATACAGGAGCATTCACTATTCACAGAACCTCTATACGGCAAGATTCACTCAGAGATTTATACAATATTGGGCCCTCACAATACCATACAGTGAGTTCATTCTATAAACCAGGCTTCAGTACAGTGAGGAGGCCAGGAGCTCCTGAACAAAGCATAAAGGAAATCCCAGCAACACATATTTGGGCTGGTTTTACCCACTGCCTAACAGCCTAGCTATAATTGTGTGACATTAGCACAGCCATGGGAATAGGTTGCTTAGCTCATTGACTGCCGTATGGTGTATTGAGTTGATGCATTGTATTAATTAGACAAGAACACATCTGGACCATATCTATCCACTTTACAGTCCCCTCTAAAAGCACATGTTGCATCCTGTAAAAGAACAGTTAACATGTTTATGTAAAACTATCTAATATCCAATTGGATTTATTTTGAAACATGTTAAATTAATGTCTATTGATGTGTCTTCTCAGGTCATGCTCCTACCGCAGCCTCCCTACCCTCTCCCCGACCAGTATTTTTAAAATTATATGAAACTTATATTTATCAAGTGATGATTGTTAGTGCTAAGAATTTCAGGCACTCAGTGCGAACACCACCACCACCAGCAACAAAATGACATTATAAAGTGCCTTTCACATCAGGAGATGTACCAAATGTACCCAGGTCAGATATAGCATGGTTTGTGCAGGGTGAAGCTCTTTTCATTCTACTCCAACCTCTGTCTACTCAATTTTTCATTCTTACAAGGCTTATCTCGTGGCTACGTGATTGCCAATATGTTGCCAAATTAATGGCTTTTTTATGATATGATCAGTTTTGTATTCCATTAGGAGCTGATTTGAGGCTGCCCAAACCTATTTCACACCAACTTCAGACAGACAAGACTTTCATCCCTACAAGTCTGAGCTACATTCAATCAAGATCTCAGTGGTGAGAGTGTGTGCTCATGCATTGATCACTCCCCATTCCCTACCCCCGCTCCCAACCCCACCCTGCAAACACAAAGATTTTCCTTAACATTTATTTCAATAAACACAATTTAAAAATTCCCTTTCTAATCTTTCTCTTCATTTCAAAATTACAAAATAAATTTTTTAACGTATTTCTAATCTTGCTGCTAGTAAACTATTGCTTTACTTGTGAGGCTGGCACAAGAATAAAAGGGACAACATCAAATTCACTTTTATCTTTACAACCCGTATTCAGTGGACTCCTGAACTTAATACAGTACTGTATTTACAAACAAAAGCTTCAAAATCAAAGATTGTGTTTAAGCATTTGACAAATTCTGGACACTCTGAAATGCTACATTAATAAGAGTAAATCTAGACCCTTGTGGAATTTTATCCCATTCATTTGTTAAGATTTTATCTAATCTGATTGTAAAAATTTGAAACTTTGTGATATGAATGTGTGTGGCACAAGAGCCAAACTAAATTTAATGTACATCAATAGACTCTAAGTGTAGGCAGATGCTAGAACATCTTTCACACAAGAAAATTGGTTTGCTTCTCCATTAGCTGCATCCCCAAAGGATATTACGTCCCTGGAGTTGCCACAGATTGTTGGTTGTCATGATCACAAGAGATGTCCTCTTTGCAACTCAGCTGTTACTACCCTTGGCATTGTACAAGAAAAGTGTGTTATTAGATTAAATATCAGTAGCAGGTTTGCTCTGGATAATAAGCTTAAATTGTCAAATGAAGTAAGGGTTGAGGTTCCAAGTATTCAAAACCAAGATTGCTTATTCTTGGAAAACACATGCAGACAATGTAACAAAACAACCGCTTATGTGTTTGACAGCTCAAAGAATAGTTTTACGTCAAATATTCCTTTGCTTTTGATGAAAGAATGCTTTAGACGTGTGCTCCTCAGACAGAGTTCGTTTGAAGTTATCGTACACTGTTCAGCCTAAATATTTTGTTCAATTTAAAGTGAAAGTTTAAAGGGAAAATTAATGTTGTGCTCTGGAGTCTAACTTTCCAATATTTCCAAATAGAAATTCTTAATAACGAATCTGAGTCTAGCAAATAAAACTGCATAGCTTGCCTGTCTATCAAGTTTCCTGCTGCTTATCCAGCTAGAACCATCCTACCTAATATTGCCTTTGATTTCTCAGGATTAATAAAAGCCAAGTGAGAAGAATTTCTATCCCCTCCAAGTCCTATCAATGAGCCAGATTAACTTCTCTATGACTTTCAATACTTTGCTTTATCATGTCTTTGGCATGTCTAAAAGTACTTCACAGAATACAATAGAAGCCCATTTATCCGTGACCCGATCAACCGTAACTTCCATATAACCGGCACTGCAAAAAAAAGGTCCACATTCGATTAACTGGAATTTATCTAGCACAATGCATTTTTTTTTGTGTGTGTTTTCGTCCAAAAATTCGTCCAAATATCCAGCACTCGCTGCTACTAGGTGGCGCCAGCTCAGAATGCTGCCGGTAATGTAAAGCAATGCACTCTCCGGAGTGTACTGTTTGAGAGAGGCAGAGGGTGAGTTGATTAATTTAGATTTAATTTCGCCACAAAACAGCAAAACACACACACACACCCTGAGCAAAGCTTGCAGATCAATTAATTGGCTTTTATTTTATTAAAAAAAGATTCATCCCTGCAATGCTCGTTTGCATCACAAGGCTTTTTGGAAAGAAAGTTAACTGAACTGAGCCGCCGCCGTTCACTCTCTGCTTTCTCAATAACACAAGCTTTCCTCTCTTCTGCCCCCAATGAGAACAGTGTCATTCAGACGTATAACTTTTGCACTAGTTTAAAGATCACTGTGTGTAAAAGGATTTTTATTATTTATATATTATATTATCATATAAATCATTATTTAGTCTGTTATTAATATATTTTTTAAATGTAATGGTTTTTTGTGTTGGGTTTTCTGCCAAATATCCAGCAGGCACTTTTACCAGCACTGGCCAGGTCCTGAGGGTGCCGGATAAATGGGCACTGTTTATTGTAACTTGAATTGACAATATGCAGAAAACGCAACACAAAAAATTGTTACCTTTTTTAAATCAATTTTTTGAAAACATAGCACATTAATAATAGACTAAATAATCATTTATATGATAATATAATATATAAATAATAATTATAATAATTTTACACACAGCGACCAGGCAGTTCAGAGAGATCTTTAAACTAGTGCAAAAGTTACAGCTTGTGTTACTGAGAAAACAGAGAGTGAGCGACGGCCGCTCAGTTCAGTTAACTTTCTTTCCAAAAAGCCTTGTGATGCCTGTGTGTGTGTGCTAAGTTGAAACACTGCACTCTGTAAAACGAGCATTGCAGGGATGAGTCTTTTTTATTAAAATAAAAGCCAATTAATTGATCTGCAAGCTTTGCTCAGGGTGTGTGTGTGTGTTTTGCTGTTTTGTGACTAAATTAAATCTAAATTAATCAACTCACCCTCTGCCTCTCTCAAAGAGTACACTCCGGAGAGTGCATTGCTTTCCAGTACCGGCAGCATTCTGAGCTAGCACCACCATCAGGCACCTAGTAGCAGCATTCCAAAATACTGATGCAACACAAAACACCAAAAAAAATGCATTTTTCTGGATAAATTCCTGTTTATCAAATGCAGATTTTTTCTTGCGGTGCCGGTTATATAGAAGTTACGGTTGATCGGGTCACGGATAAATGGGCTTCTACTGTATTTGAAGGGTGACACCCAGCAGTCCAATATGCACAGCAGTGTCCCATAAACAGCTGTGGATTGAGTGACTCAATTCTTTTTAAGTGATTATCATCCCAATGAAAATAGAATCCATGGGAATCGTACCCAGATCTCTCACTTGCAAGGCTCTAACTACTGAACTACAGAACTCCATTATTGAGTTAGTGATGGGAAAGAGATTCAAATATCTCTTTGACCAACTGAACAGAAATTACAAACAATTTGTAATTGCTTTTGATGTACAGAAACACATGATTTCAAGTTTGTTGCTGTATCAGCAATTTACTAACCAACAGTGAAACACCAGAAAAATATTCACAGCCACAGTTATTTTCATCCTCAAGATTTTTAGACATTCCATTTTCTGTGTTACTGCATTCTCCAACAAATTGATCACATTATACTTGCAGGTGAAGACTTTCCAATACTCAATTGGAAACACAAACCCAAGTGTCACAAGCCATTACATTCAAATAAAACTTTTTGTCATCGCATGATTTAACTAATCTTATTTGAGCTAAAGTTTTATTACATGGATTTCAGAATATAGAAATGACTGAGATCAACTAGGACAAAAATAGTACCCCAACCAGCAGAAGTAATTTGGTGAAATCGAGTTCTAGAAAGCAATGTGCAACACTGAGTTTTTTAATTCAGTTTTGCAAACTGATGGTTTCCATGGTTTATGGTCTCCTACCTTCATCTTGCTTCTCTGCGTAGCATCTTTCTCACCGTCCCCAGACGATCGATGTTCTGACAGCATGTCTGTCCGACATCGAATCGTGGACGAGGGACAACTTTTTGCAATTGAACGTGAATAAGACCGAGGCCCTCCTGATTGGCTCAAGCCAGCGCCTCCGCACATCGGGCGCTGCCAGCCTCAACATCCAAGGCTGCACTCTCCACCTCACAAAGCTAATCAGGAACCTCGGCATCATGTTCGATCAAAAACTTTCCTTCCTCCCCCACATCTGCGCCTTGACCGGCACCGCCTATTTCCATCTGCGCAACATTGCCAGGCTCCGCAACTATCTTACCCCCCGCGCTGCCAAAACACTCGTGCACGCGTACATCACCTCACGGTTGGATTACGGAAATTCTCTCCTAGTCGGCCTCCCCAGTTCCTCCATTCATCGGCTGCAGGCCATCCAAAACTCTGCAGCCCGTGTACTATCCCGCACCTGCCTCCGTGACCACATAACCCCCACCCTCGCCCGTCTCCACTGGCTCCCCATCCTCCAGAGGATCGAATTTAAGATCCTCGTCCTCACCTACAAGGCCTTACACGGCCTTGCCCCATCCTACCTAACCGATCTACTCTCCCCCTACACGCCCACCCGGACCCTCCGTTCAACAGGACTTGGCCTGCTCCAAGCCCCCCACCCGAACCGCCCCACCATCGGAGGCCGGGCCTTCAGTTTCTCCGCTCCCACCTTATGGAATGCCATCCCTCAATCTCTCCGTTTCGCCTCTTCCCTTTCCTCTTTCAAGGCCGATTTGAAGACTTTCCTCTTTGATCGTGCCTTTTGTTCCACCCCGAACTCTTTTACCTCCCCTTCGTGTTTCACCCCTTCCCAAACACTCCCCTCCCAGCTCGGGTCACACGCCTCTTGTTTAGCGCCTTGGGACGTCCTCCCGACGTGAAAGGCGCTATATAAATGTAAATTGTTGTTGTTGTTGTTGTTGTTGTCTCTCGGTGGCCACAGGTTCCGAACATTGTACCTGCATGTAAAGACATATTAGGAAAATAGAGGCCCACGGCGTTAAAGGGACAGTGGTAGCGTGGATCCACAACTGGCTGCGAGACAGAAAGCAGAGAGTTGTGGTGAGTGGCTGCTTTTCAGACTGGAGAGAAGTGTGCAGTGGCGTCCCCCGGGGATCAGTTTAGGGGCCACTGCTCTTTGGATTTGGGTTTAGGGAGCACAGTTTCCAAATTTGCAGATGATACTAAATTAGAGAGAATAGTGAATAGTGAGGAGGGTAGTAGCCATCTGCAAGAGGATATAGATAAAATGGTAAAGTAGGCAGAAACATGGCAGATTAAGTTTAATACAGAGAAGTGTGAGGTGATACACTTTGGGAGAAGAAATGAGGGGAGGCAATATAGGCTAGAGAGTACAATTTTAAATGGTGTGAAGGAACAGAGAGA
The DNA here is from genome assembly GCA_035084275.1 of Hydrolagus colliei. Lineage (NCBI taxonomy): Eukaryota > Metazoa > Chordata > Chondrichthyes > Chimaeriformes > Chimaeridae > Hydrolagus > Hydrolagus colliei. Next base: position 63,072,887 of record CM068742.1, on the reverse strand, counting down.
CCTGGGGATTTGTGTTAGTGACTCTTTGAAAGTGGCAGGACAGGTAGACAAAGCCGTTAAGAAGGCATATGGGATACTAGGCTTTATAAATACGGATATAGAATACAAAAGTCAGGAAGTGCTGATTAACCTCTACAAGACTTTGGTTAGGCCTCAGCTAGAGTACTGTGTACAATTCTGGTCACCACACTTTAGGAAGGATATTAAGGCATTGGAAAGGGTGCAGAGGAGATTTACTAGGATGGTACCAGGAATGAGGGACTTCAGCTATGAGGAAAGGCTAGATAGGCTAGGCTTATTCTCTGTAGAACAAAGAAGATCAAGAGGAGACCTAATAGAGGTTTAAAAGATTATGAGAGGTTTCGACAGGGTGAATAGGGAAAGACTGTTTCCACTGGTGGGCCAATCAGTGACTCATGGTCTCAGATTTAAAATAGTTTCAAAACGAAGCAGAGGGAAGCTGAGGAGAATTTTTTTCACTCAGCGGGTTGTTCGAATCTGGAATGCATTACCTGAAATGGTGGTGGAGGCTGATTCCATAACAGCTTTTAAAAGGGAACTAGATCTTTATTTAGGAAGAGCAGGTCTGTTAGGTTATGGGGAGAAAGCTGGGCAGTGGGATTCAGTTGCTCTGTTCAAAGAGCCGGCACAGAATAGATGGGCTGAATAGATCCTTTTGTGCCGTATAATTCTATGATTCTATGCAATACTATATTCTGTATTTAAACTGAGATCTGGTTTGCTCGATCATGTGGATGTTAAAGATCCTATGGCAATATTCGAAAAGAAAAGTGAGTACTCCATGTGTTCTGGGCAACAATCCCACTAAAATAAAATTGGTCACTCCATGTCTGTTTTGAGGACAACGCTATGTGCAAAATGCACAGTTAATCCACTTTACAGTATATTCTGTGAAGCACTTTGAGACATTTCAATGATGTGACAATGCGCTATATCAAATGAAAGGATTATTATTATTATATTGCTTTTCTTTTTGGTGTTAATCTTTGTTTTAATCACAATTTCATCAGCCTTGTAACCTGGGTAAGCCACTGTACAGGAAGACCTGGTGGTAAGACAATAGTAATAAGCTCTGGGAGTAGCAATGACCTGTTTTTAGATATACAACATTTAGACTGGAGCCACCATGCCTGCTTTCTGCATTGGATGTCATCCGACGTGAAAGGTACTCTAGAAATATAATTTTGTTGTTGTTGGACTCCAGGTGAGTCTGAGTTTCAAACCAGGGCTGGGTGGGTCTGAGCCAAGTCCAGGAGTCTCTGAGTCTCCAAAGTGTTTGATTTGTCTAAATTTACATAATGTACACAGTAAAATTCAACATTTGAAATCCTAGTCCTCAAAACTATCACTTATATTTTCTGGTCATTAAAATGATCGATGTCAGCCAGACCATAGTGAATAACGAAGGGGAGGGTTCATAAACATTGCTCAAGGAGATGAAAGACCTGCCTTCACTTATTTTAGATTTTAGTAGCGCCAAAATATTCATTTATTTGCTAGTTAGCACTGGCAACTTTTCATACTTCAACTTGAAATAGTTCATTTAATACTGTACTATTATTTATTGAGGCAGTATTTTGGTGTTTCATTTACATAAGTGTGTATTATTACCATTTCAGTTTGCTAAGAATAAATAATTTCTGAGAGCGATTGGAGAATATTTCTCAGTGTGCAAAAACACAGAGAAAATTTGAATCTTAATATAAAATCTTTCAGGAAATGTCTGTACGGATCATTTGTGCTAGGTATCTGGTACTTTCAAACACTCTTTAACTAGACTCCAGCTGGGGCTGTGACATGAATTGAGATTAGTATCAGTTTCATTCATTCAGGAAGTGCTTTTGATCATAATCTTATCAGATGCAGGATGTGATTGTTGCAATGGATTTATTCTGAGAAGGAAATTAATCTGTTTCTATAGGTTTGTTTAATGATTGCTGCTTTTTTGGCAGAGTCTTTTGAAAAGGAAGAAGTGTTGCATTTTGTAAGCATTGAAACCTGTTTTAGGAGTGGGTTGGTAAAAAAAAACACTGTTGTCCCTTTAATTTCAAAGAAGGTTTGAAGGTCCCACTTTCTATGTCCAAAGATATGAGGTTCGCATTCCCATAAATGTTGTTGGGTCCATTAAAAACTTAAAGTAGACATTTTAATGTTATTAAAGTTCAGCTAGAATAACTGCCTCTTTAATAACATCAAAAACTATTGCCAGTTATCAGAATGTGCTTGTCTCAAAGATTAAACCATGCACATATATATAAATATATATATATATATATATAATATATATAAGATATATTATATATATACACACACACACACACACACACACACGAGTACATGTGGTCAGGAGAGTGAACTGTTCATTAAATCAATTATAGTTCCTTTGATTGTATCAAGAGCATAGATGAGTGCTGACTTGGAACTCGACAAAACATTACAGTGGTTGTCTACCATCTAAAGAGGCCTCAAAAATAATCTCAAAATTGCAAGTATATTCATGGAAAAGTAGATTTTTCACAACATTGAACACAATTGCAAAAATTATTGCGCCAGCCATTTGGCTCTAAAACTGCTCCAATACTTGATGAGGTAATTCACATGTTACTTTATTATTCGATGTTTAGTATTTCACCTTTACTCGCCGAGCTCCCTCCAGCCTCTGATTTCCTTGCAAACAGCTTTTCCCAATTACTTGGCCGCTTGCCAATAAAATAAGCTGGACACTGATTGGACGTGGTCAGTTAAATTTTGCCCCATCATATTATTGCACGACCAAATTGTTCAATAAAGAAATCTGTTGACATTAAAGGTTGGTAACATATTAAGAGCATCTGATATAAGGCAACAGTTGTCATGAATGTCTTGAATGGTTAGCATCAGCATTATCCTCATAATTATTTCCCACCCTCATATTAATTGGGCAATTTACTTTTGGTTAATGCTGCATAGGTCTTTCAGCGCCTTGGAATGTCCTCCCAACGTGAAAGGCACTCTAAAAATGTAATTTTGTTGTTGTTGTTGCATTAAACGAATTACCTGAGATTGACAGCCCACCCTCCGAAGAGAATCAAAGTGTGAAAGGTGGCCAAAGTTGGGAGTTGGAACTAAAACTGAAAACCTACAGTCGAGCATGTGAGTATTGTAATGTGTTGTCATTCACAACAGAGAAGGGGTGGTGTGGGGAAAATTGTGTGTTATTCTGCTCTGTGGACTCCAGGCAGCACATCCGTTGATGTATTTCAAACACTATTCCACACAAACACAAGACCTCGAGAGCCTTGCTCCCTCCTGCCTCTCTGACACACTGCCCCCCCATCAACCTGTCTGCTCCCTCCATTCAAGAGGCTTCGGCCTGCTCCATGTCTCCCACCTGACCCAACCTACCATCAGGCCCAGTCTTTCAGCCTCTCTGCCCCCACCCTTTGGAACTCCATCCCACAATCCCTTCTCCTTGATACTTCCCTTGCCTCCTTCAAGACCGGTCTCAAGACCCTCCTTCAGCTGTCCCCCTACCTCTGCGCTTTCTCTCATCCCAACCCTGCCCCCACACCTCTACTATGCTCGCGTTCTAACCCCTGACTGTACAGAGCCTTGGGATTTCCTCCCGTGAAAGATGCTCCATAAATGTAATTTTGTTGTTGTTGTTGTATTCTCTGTTTGCTGAGGTTTACCAATTGTTCTCCAGTGTTAGAAAAATGCTTGAATGGGAAAATGACACAGGAAATTTGCCCCAAGATGGTCTCACACCTCACTGTGATGTGTATGGGGTCCCTGTGCAAGATACTTTTCATATTCTTTGGCCTTTATTCTGTATCATTTGTGCTGTGGCGTTTCCTCTCAGAGGTTGTTTTCCATCCTCTATCGAATATAGAGACAGCTCAGATACAATTTTCTATATAATTAAATTTTTACATTCCTAATAAAATGTTATTGCTATGCTAAAATTGCATCATAGTCAACAGGGATAAACTGATGAACTTCACATCAAAGAATTTGTTAGTTCAAGCACAAGGAGCAGATAATTTGGCAAAGAGCAGTGGAAGAAGCTCCCAGATGAAAGGAAGCACCCCACCATCGGATATTTTATCTCCAATTATGTTTTTAGTTGTGTCGTGTTATAAACATTAATTTCAAGGTGCAGCACCAAGACTCTAATCCTCTTTGCAAAGTATGCTGTCATCTTCATCTCTGACTCACAGTGTACAAAGCAGCAAAATCAGCACCTTATTTGGATAATACAGCCTTCAAGTTGAGAAAGCAGCAATCAGCTGCACTTAAAATGCATGCTATGTCTGTTTAGCAAACTTTTAGTCGGTACCATTAAATCAGCTGGCTTGCAGATAATAAAACTCCTGAAATGGTCAGATAATCGTTGCATTTGGTATAGGATCTTATCTTGTTGGAAGAATGTCTCAAAGTACTCCAGAGGATTTACTATGAAATGGAGTGACTTTATGTTTGTAACCCGTATAATATTGTAGGCAACCAATTTGCACACAGTAAATGTCCCATAAACAGCCATGGAATGATCAAATTTATTGGGGGATAATATATTATAATACTAATCCTTGCATTTGATGTAGGGCTTTTAATGTTTTCTAGACACCCCAAAGCACTTCACAGAATATACTGTAAAGTGAATTGTCTATATTTGTGAACAAAATGCGACAGCCAATTGCGCACAGCCATGTCCCACAAACAGTTGGGGATTGAAGTGACCAATTTATTATTGTTTTTTTGAGGGATTATTATTAGGCGTGTGGAGTAAGGAAACTTGCCGAAGGTATGTACAGGATTGTGGGCCAGGACACGAGGAGATAGAAACTCCTTTCTCTTTTTGAATAGTGGCATTGGATTTTTAACATCCACATGAACAGGTAGACAGGACCTCGGTTTAACGTCTCATCCAGAGAAATGGTGTTGCACCTCCAACAGTGCAACACACCCCAGCATTGCATTGGAGTGTCACCTTAGACACTGTAAATTCAAGACACAATGTGGTATTTGAACCCATAATCTTCTGACTCTAATAGGAGAGAGAGTTCTAACACTGAGCCAAGCTGACGCACAATGTATGCTGATGTATTTTGATGTAGCAAATCTCTGGTTTACATCAGCATTTCTTCCATATTCAGTCCAGGCATTCATAAATTGACTAATATATATATCCATTGCACCTTCGTGTATGTAAACAACAGAAAAATTCAGAGTCGTTATTCACTTCATGGCTGTTTGTGAGATATTGTGCTGTGTGCAAATTGGCAGCCACATTTGTCTACAAAATACACAATCCCTTCACGTTACAGTAAATCGTGTGAAGCACTTTGAGGGTTTCAGCAACTTGATCAGATGCTGATTCAAATGCAAGGATTATTTTTATTGCTGTATATCGGAGTGAGTTGCAAACGAATGTATGCAACAGCTAAATTGAGAATGCTTCCAAACACGGTGTGAAAAAAAATTATAGAATAGAACCCTGGCAACAACACTTCACTCCCTCAAGGTTAGTTTCTTTTTGGAGACTTTTAGGTTCATTGGCGCTATTCACAGTATGCAACATTTTCACTTCATGCTGCCAAGGTCGCTGGGTAAGACTTGTAATGTCCTGGCACTTTGTCAAAAACGTGGTAGCTTTACAAGGCTTTTGGCCGGTCTTTAGTGGCATGATCATAAATTGCCCAATGCATATCTCAGCAGCGCTGTTCAGACACATTCACTCTTTCCATTACAAGAATTAAAATCAAGTGAATTATGGGGGTCAAAATTGTGGATAATTATCACATTAAAGAGAAATGCAGTTAATAAAAACACACAATAGTCAATAGATACCTCCAATACAACAATTTGGACCCCTTCAAGTGTAACACAATGGTACTAAGTGCTTACAACCCCACCCCATGGCAGCTTCCCAAGAATCTCTCTCCCACCATTGAACTATGAGCCACAATTCAATGGATGTTATGCATAGCTGGTACATAGAATAAATTAATTAATTCCAGAATGAAGTCCTGCCTGTGGATAGTGCTGTGCACAATTGGCTGCCACATTTTGCCCACACATATACCGTCAATTCACTTTACAGTATATTCTGTGAAGCGCTTTGAGACATCGATAAGATGTGAAAAGTGCTATATCAAATGCAAGGATTATTATTATATAATGTGTAAGTGTATAAATAATGGAAACGGTACTATTTGTTTCCAGCTCAATATTTTATGCTCTTTCTTTTGACTAAATTGGATTTTTTAATATACAATTCCATTGAAGAATCAGGGAAGCTCATAGAATTTCCCATACAAAGAAACACTCAACCCAACAGATTAAAATGAGGCTTGTATTGATTGTACACATTCTACAAAAGTGCTAGAATCAGTTTTAATCTTCAGTTATAAACACAACAAAATGACAATAAGGGCGAAAAATTTCCATGTCCCTAAGCTCTTGCCCTCCCTCTGCCCTCCTTCATTCCAACCCTGCCCCCCCTCCCATACACATACTTGGGTCCAGAGCCCTGACTGTTCAGCGCCTTGGGATGCCTTCCCAGCACATGCTTTACAAATATAATTTTGTTGTTGTTACTGTGAGTGAACATTAGACAACACAATTCGTGAAGAAAGTCCTGTAAAGGCGTGTTTAAGAGTTTGAGAGAGTAAACAGTCACATGGAAGGGGAGAACTAGCAATGCACTTTTGATAGGTTAGAATAGAGAATGTTATTCTATAACCACAGTAACTGTAATGGTTTCTGTAGCCTCAAGAATCTGAAAGTCATCAACATAAAGATTTTTCTTAACAGTAAAAACCTTCAGGCTATTTTGCATTGTCAGCATCAACGTTTCCATGATCTGTACTTTGGGCTATTTCCATTGCAGACCCAAATTAAATGGCACACGGGAGAATAGGAAATGTTTTTGTGCATTTTGCAACCTCAGTAAAGCACTGAATGCATTTCACACTCAGCTCTGTTTCTTCACAGCAGTAATCAGGCAAGAATAATTTATTAGCAGTAACATTAACATTCAGTAATTTATCAAAGTCTGGTTTCCTTATTAGTTGACTAATAATGCGGTGCTCCTGGGACTGGAATGGAATGTGCAGTCACTCCACAGAGGGAAGAAGCAATACGTGTATTGGGCACTATTTGTTAAGAGCCAAGGTTTGGGAGCTCCAGAGTATGGTTGAGGTACTGCTGAAGCCTTACCAGCTAAAATTCCAAAGTTTGCCATTGAAAGATTTAAAATGTTGGAAACACTGGGAAAGAAGGCATATTGATAAAGTAAGCTAGCGGAATTAACCTTGACTTACAAACAATAAATTATTGTGTTTTCTGGATAAAGAGTGGAGAGTTTATTTATCAGATAGAAGGAGGGAGCTGGATTAAGTTCTATAGGGAAAACGTTGTTAGTTTGTCACAAAACAAAATAGTAATTTAATTTGAGTATACTGTCAAATTCATTAACGTATTTCTGAGAGATTTCTTCTAATAAGGTTGCCATTATTTAAATTAAAGTACATCTGCCAAAACATAATTCAGATACAGAAATAAACAGAAGTGCATTAAAAAGTAATTATTTAAGAAAAGACTCCTCTCTAATGTAAGCTATAGCACTCGGTTTCAAATTCTCCAACATTTAAAAGAGAGGTGGATAGTTATTTGGGAAGGACAAGTTTGCGGGGTTATGGGGAGAGAGCCAAGGAGTGAAATAGACTTTGAATAAATCTTTTCAAAGAGCCGGCATAGACACGATGGGCCAAACGGACTCCTTTTGCGCTGTAAAATTCTATGATTCTATGATTACATACCACAGTGCACACTGCATTTATATCTCTTGGAGCCTGGATCTAAGTTCAGATGATGAGATGAAAGTATCTCTTTGTGCTGACTCTAATGGCTGCTGCATTAAATACAATAATAATTATCATTATTATTATAATGCCTTATCAAGTCATTGAGGTATCTCCAAGCACTTTGCAGGATATACTGTAAAATGGAGTGACTGTGAATTTTGTGGGCAAAATGCAGCAGCCAATTTTAGGGAAAATTTATTAAAAATTACAATTTTAAAGACTGAAGAAATAGGTTTCTGTCATCCCATGCTAACCCTGTGATTCAGATCTAAAGCACAACATGGGATTGATCGAGTTATATTAACAATCTCACCAGCCTAGCAGGCATGGGAAATGGTGTGATTGCTTAAAAGGATAAGACTGTTCTAAAGGAAAGAATATTGGGATTTATTTTTTCATTTTACAAAATAATGGCCTGTGCCCTGAATTTTCATAACGGGAAAAATTTTAGAAATGAAAAAAATCACAATAATCACATGCAATAAGATTCAAGGGAAGAGAGAGAGCCTTAGGTTGTGACAATCAAACCAGTGTTCAATAGTCTGCTGTTCACTCTTGATCAGTAGAATTTCCATTTAGGTAGCATATCTGAATATCCCTGACTATCCGGCACCTTGGGACATCCACCTGATGTAAAAGCTGCTATACTATAATTGCATATTGTATATCATGCTCCAAAAACTCCATGTTGGGTGTGCAGCAGATAGTTAGCTGCTGCGTAGATACTTGGCTGCTGGACTTCACCCACAAAATATACATTGAATTCACTTTACAGTATATTCTGTGAAGCGTTTTGAGACACCTAGAAGACATGGAAAGCGCTATATCAAATGCAAGGATTACTATTATTATTATTAGCTATAGTAACAATAATAATAAAAGCAGCTTAATTATTTCTTTAATTTGAAAAGGCAGTGTGGGTTGACACTGGACAGTACTGGACTAAGCTGACACTGCAAAGGAGCGCTGGGGTGCATTGCATTGTTGGAGACGTCATCCATCGGATGGGACGTTGAACTGGGGTCTCGTCTGCCTGTCCAGGTGGATGTCAATGGCATTATTCTAAAACAGAAGAGAGTTTCTCCCAGTGTCCTGGCCAACAACCCTCCAAATAAAATTGGTCACTCTTTCCATGGCTGTTTGTGGGACACTGCTGTGCGGAATTGGCTGTCGCGTTTCACCCACAAAAGTACAGTCAATTCACTTTACAGAACATTCTTTGAGATGTTGATAAGATGTGAAAAGCGTTATATCAAATGCAAGGATTATTATTATTATTATTAAGGTGGCTGTCAGTGTGCTAAGCACTTGATTAACATCTCATGGGGAGGGCTGCAGGTTTGGATATCCAATATCCAATTCTGATCTGAGCCTCATTGAGTTGGGAAATTGAAGTGAAAATTCAGCATTGCTTTGCAGGCGATACTGCAACTATAACTTGATAAGCAACCTCTATAAAGTTAAGTGACTGTATTTTGTTAGCAAATACAGAAGACATTTATGCGCAACAAGGTGAATGACTAGTTAAACCAGAACTCTGCAGCCTGCATCCTATCCTCTCTCACATCAGGTTCCGTGACCCTATTGCTCCCAATCTCACCCGACTCCACTGACTTCCCATCACCCAGAGGATTCAATTCAGGATCCTGGTTGCCACTGTTAAAGCCCTCCATGGCTTTCTCTCACCCTACTTCTGCGACTTTCTAACTCTCTACCAACCAGTCAGCTCCCTCTGGTCAGTGGTTTTCTGGCTTGCTCCATGTTCCCTGACCCACCAGCCACTCTGCACCCAACTTTTGGAATTCCATCCTGCAAACCCTCTGCCTCACCCTCTCCCTAGCCTCCGTCAAGTCCCGTCTCATGGCCCTCCTCTTCAACCGTGCCTTCAGTCCCCACCCTTGCCATCACTTCCCTTCACCCTCCCCGATCACAAACGCTCACAGCCTTGGGTGGTTTCTGACATGGAATGCGCTATACAAATGTAATTTTGTCGTCGTTGTTGTTAATTTCGGTGGTTAGAGCACTCACCTTACAAGCTTGAGAGTTGAGACCTGTATTTGATTCCAGGCAGGATGAAACCTTGGGCAAGTTTCCTTACTCCACATGCTTAATAATAATCCCGCAACACAGCAAAAATAATTGGTCATTGCAATCCATGACTATTGGTGGGACACTGCTATGAGCAATTGGCCATCGCATTTTGCCACAAATATACAGACACTTTATAGTGTATTCTGCGAAGTGCTTTGAGACGTCTAGAAGATGTGAAAAACGTTATATCAATGTGAGAATTATTATTATTAATCTGAAGATCATTGGCCAGGACACAGGAAGAATCTCCCTTCTCTTTTCAAATAGTATCATGGCATCGTTAATATTTACCCGATCAGACATGACCTCAGTTTAAGTCTTCTGTGATAATGCAGCGTTCTTTAGTATTCTTAGATTATGGATCCACATATTCTTACCAAAAGGTGAGGATATCTCTCTGTACCTTCCTGCTCTCTCATATACCACCCCTCCCACCCCCACCCACTTGGAACCTAAGGGTGTTATTTGGCAAAGACCTGAGAATGGGTGCTTAACTTCACTCTTGTCTGCATTCGTGGCTTTGCAGGAGTGCAGATAAGAGAGAAAAGAAGCTAAGAGGCGCACCCTCTACCCACCACTACTCCTCACAACTGGAATCATGTAGAGGTGCCACAATACATAAATTGGATGCTGAGCCAACTTTTCTACAGTGCAGGTTACCTCCCACTCAATTCTGAAAAACAGAAACTTAGCATCTCATACGTGCCTGGCTGGACAATCATGAATTATGTTTGTAAAATCTCAGTCTGGATATTCAGACGAGCTCTGAACATAAAAATAGGAGCTCTGGAGCCTGGTGTGTTGGAATATTTGTCAAGGAACATAAATTTTATGGAATTCAGCTGCCCCAGAAGGCTGTAGATGCTCAGTCCTTGAACATTTTCAAGGCTGAGACTGATAGATTTTTGAAAAATAGAGGGATTAGGGGATATGGGGATAGGGCAGGTAATCAGAGTTAGGTGAGAAGATCAGCCATGATCTTATTGAATGGCGGAGCAGGCTCGAAAGGCCAAATGGCCTACTCCTGCTCCTAATTCTTATGTTCTTATGTGCTGTTCATTGTGAATGGAGTTTCTCTTCTGTCCTGGCCAGCAATCTCGCAGATAAAATTTATTGGTGTTTATAGGACATAGCTAGTGATTATTCTCCTTGGAGGGTAGTTAAGTAGAGTATCCTTGCAGTTGAACTGGATCCAAAGTAATATGCTTGGCAATGGAATGGTGGAATCAAGTCAACATTCTGTAGTGGTCTCGATAGGCTCCATTTCTTAGCCAGGCTCGTCCGCAGTACTTCAGTAACTATTAATCGTACATCAGCCAGCTTGGCTTAATGATAGGACTTTGAGGGGCTGACCAGTCACTGGGAGCAGGAATTCTTCCCACACAGCTCCTGTTAACTCTGCAAGCCAAGGCACTAACAAGGTAGGGTGGTCCTAGCTGCACAAGTAGCGGAGCGTTTGCTGGGCATTACTTTCAATGATACGTTATGTAGTTTCAGTTGATTTAAACTTTAAGCGCTCTGAGACACCATCCAGCGTGGAGGGCGCTATATAAATCGATGTTGTTGTTGCTGTTGTTGTTGTAAACTTCAGCAATGCTCCAATACTCCAAAGCTCTTGCCAACCAGGGCCTACTACTCTCTGGAATAAAGTAAATTGTATGCATTTCTCCAGAGAGATAGTGCACATTCCATTCCAATACATGGGAATTTCATGTGTAGATGGGATGCATGGAACTCTCAGTTTGGTTTGGATATTCTTAAATAATAATCCGTCCAAATAAAACACAATAATAAAATTGGTCATTTCAATCCACGACTGTTTGTGGGACACTGCTGTGTGCAATTGGCTGCCACGTTTCGCCCACAAATATACAGTCAATTCACTTTACAGTATATTTTGTGAAGCGCTTTGAGACGTTGATAAGATGTGAAAAGCATTATATCAAATGCAAGTATTATATTATAACCATGGTGATGGGTTTCCGCATGTGTTAGAGTCGACACAAGAAACTATGTGCAAATAAACTACAGTATCATGCTTGGCTGCAAAATATACAATCCCTAGACTTGATAAAATTACCTATGGAACACTTGGAGATATTCTAATGGTTTAAGGTGCTAAATGAAATGCAAGGATTATTTTCTTATATGCAGTTACACTCCATCTGCACTCGGCAAACAAAAGGAAAGTTTGGGGCTGAGAAACCGAAGATACTCATCACAACTCACAAATCCTCTCAATGTTTTTCACAGACTAACAAGGGAATCTATTTTATGAATCATAAATAAATGATTTGCGTCAGTCAAAACACCAGGGAGCATTTCTCAACATTTTCCTCATTGCCTAAATCTCACACATTGGCAGATAATTAAAATGATCTCTCTTTAATCACTGTATGAACACAACAATAAAATTACATTTGTATAGCGTCATTTACTTTGGGAGGACTTCCCAAGGTGCTGGACACTGGATAAACAATTAGAAAAGCACAAATGGTTTGCGCTAAAAACTCACTCGCTAAGTCCCATTGCATTGCCTAAAAGTTTATAACACGTTAGTGTGCCACAGATCAGAAAACGTGGCATCAGGCGATGTTTGTACTTTTTACTTTCTCCAGCAGAGGACGCTTGAGCTGATTTATGCTTCATACTCTATGAACTCTAAAATCACATTTGCATCAGTTAAGGATTAGAGGCTCATAAGTGACCACATCACTTCCACCCTCGCCCAGCTCCATTGATTGGCTCCGTATCCCCCAGAGGATCAAATTCAAGTGCCACATGAAAGACTTATAAAGAAAATAATGGCCCAAGGCGTAAAAGGGACAGTAGCCACATGGATCCAAAACTGGCTGGGAGACAGAAAGCAGAGAGTTGTGGTGAACGGCTGCTTTTCTGACTGGAGGTAAGTGTACAGTGGTGTCCCCCAGGGATCAGTATTGGGACCACTGCTCTTTTTAATTTACATTAATGATCTGGACTTGGGTATAGAGAGTACCATTTTGAAGTTTGCAGATGACACAAAGTTAGGAAAAATAGTAAATAGTGAGGAGGATAGTAGTCATCTGCAAGAAGATATAGACCGAATGGTAAAATGGGCAGATACATGGCAGATGAAGTTTAATGTAGAAATTGTGAGGTGATGCATTTTGGGAGGAGAAATGAGGGGAGGCAATATAGGCTAGTTAGTGCGATTTTAAGGGGTGTGAAGGAACAGAGAGACCTGGGGGTGTGTGTGAGTGATTCTTTGAAGGAGAGGTAGACAAGGCTATCAAAAAAGCATACGAGATACTAGGCTTTATAAATAGGGGCATAGAGTACAAAAGTCAGGAAGTTCTGACTAAACTATAAAACTTTGGTCAGGCCTCAACAACAACAACAACAACTTAAACTTATAAAGCGCCTTTCACGTCGGGAGGACATCGCAAGGCGCTGCACAGGAGGCGTGTGACCCGAGCTGGGAGGGGGGTGTTCGGGAAGGGGTGAAACACGTAGGGGAGGTCGAAAAATTTGGAGGGGAACAAAAGGCACGGTTGAAGAGGAAAGTCTTCAAACCAGCCTTGAAAGAGGAAAGGGAAGAAACAAGACGGAGGGATTGGGGGATGGAATTCCACAGGGTGGGAGCGGAAAAACTGAAAGCCCGGCCTCCAATGGTGGGGCGGTTCGGGCGGGGGGCTTGGAGCAGGCCAAGACCTGCTGAACGGAGGGTCCAGGTGGGCTTATAGGGGGAAAGTAAGTCGGTTAAGTAGGACGGGGCAAGGCCGTGTAAGGCCTTGAAGGTGAGGACGAGAATCTTGAACTCGATCCTCTGGAGGATGGGGAGCCAGTGGAGATGGGAGAGGTTGGGGGTTATGTGGTCACGAAGGCGGGTGTGGGATAGTACACGGGCTGCAGAGTTTTGGATGACCTGCAGCCTGTGAATGGAGGAACTGGGGAGGCCGACGAGGAGAGAGTTTCCGTAGTCCAGCCGTGAGGTGATGTATGCGTGCACGAGTGTTTCGGCAGCTTGGGGGGTGAGGTAGTTGCGGAGCCGGGCAATGTTGCGCAGGTGGAAATAAGTGGTGCCGGTCAAGGCACGGATGTGGGGGAGGAAGGAGAGTTTATGGTCGAACGTGATGCCGAGGTTCCTGACTGGCTTTGTGAGGTGGAGAGTACAGCCTTGGATGTTGAGGCTGGCAGCGCCCGATGTGCGGAGGCGCTGGCTTGAGCCAATCAGGAGGGCCACGGTCTTGCTCACGTTCAATTGGAGGAAGTTGTCCCTCGTCCAGGACTCAATGTCGGACAGACATGCTGTCAGAACATCAATGGTCTGGGGGTTGAGGGATGAGGCGGAAAGGTACAGCTGGGTGTCGTCCACATACATGTGGAAATTTACCCCATGTTTGCGGATGACATCGCCCAGAGGGAGCATGTAAAAGGTGAAAAGGAAGGGGCCAAAGATAGAGCCCTGGGGGACACCGTGAGAAACTGTGCGGGGGTTTGAGGAGAAACCGTTGGAAGAAACAAAATGTAGGCGGTGGGTCAGGTAGGAATGGGACCAGTCAAGGACTGTGCCTTGAAGGTTGAGGTAGGAGGAAAGACGTTGGAGGAGGATGGTGTGATCGACTGTGTCGAACGCAGCAGACAGGTCAAGGAGGACGAGGAGGCAGAGGGAGCCCTGGTCGCAGGCGGTTAAGATGTCATTAGTGACCTTGACCAGGGCAGTTTTCGTGCTGTGAGCAGGGCGGAAACCTGATTGGAGGGGTTCAAGGAGTGAGTGAGTTGAGAGGAAAGAGCGGAGCTGGGAGGCAACCACTCTTTCAAGGACCTTAGATATAAACGGGAGGTTGGAGATGGGTCGGTAGCTTGATGGCTGCGATGCATCAAGGGAGGGTTTTTTCAGGATAGGGGTGATGGTGGCTGTTTTAAAGGAGGTAGGGACGGTGCCTGAGGAGAGGGAAAGGTTGATGGTGTCAGAAATGAGCGGGGCCAAAAGGTGGAGCTGGTGCGGAGGAGGGGGGTGGGGATGGGGTCCAATGAACACGTGGTTGGTTTCATGGAGGTAATTATTTTTGTGACTAAAGACGGAGTGGTGGAGTTGAAGGTATGAAAGGGGGGGTGGGTGGGGGTTTAAATAACGAATGGAGGGGCGGAGGTGGAGAAGAGGTGGGGGGAGGAAACCGCAGAGCGGATCCTCTCTATTTTGAACTCGAGGAAGTCCAACATTTCCTCGCAACGTGCGTTTGAGGAGAGGATCTGCGAGGTGAGGCGGGGGGGGGGCGGAGGAGCTGGTTGGTGGTGGCAAAGAAGAGGCGGTGGTTGTCCTTCGCTTCCAGGATTATCCTGGAGTAGAAGGCTGATTTGGCGGTGGCTAGGGCGGAGCGGTAAAATTTGATGCGGTCCAGCCAGATTTGCCGGTGGACCATGAGGCCAGATTTGAGCCAGGTGCGTTCAGCTGCTCTCACTTGGCTTTTGAGGGAACGGAGGTGAGTTGTGTACCACGGTGATGATCGGGAGTGGGAGTCGGATCTGGAGGTGAGGGGGGCCAGGGTGTCGAGGGTAGTGGAGAGGGTGGTGGAGGCGGAGGATGGGTCGTACAGGAAGAATGCCACAGGGGGAGGAGGTCGGAGGTTTCGAGGGCAGAGGTGAAGGTTTGAGGGGGAATCTTCTTCCAGGGCTGGTAGAAGATGGTGGTGAGTTTGGAGGTGGAGGGGGGAGGGATAGAGGTGTTGAAAGAAATGAAAAAATGGTCTGAAATGGCCTTGTCGGTGATGGTGACTCCAGAGACATTGAGGCATCGGGTGATCACTCAGCTAGAGTACTGTGTACAGTTCTGGTCAGCACACTTTAGGAAGGATGCTAAGGCATTGGAAAGGGTGCAGAGGAAATTTACTAGGATGGACCAAGAATGAGGGACTTCAGCTATGAGGAAAGGCTAGAGAGGCTAGGTTTATTCTCATTGAAACAAAGAAGGTTGCGAGGAGACCTAATAGAGGTTTTTAAGATCATGAGGAGATTCAACAGAGTAGATAGGGAACAACTGTTTCCACTGGTGGCCGTGGTCTCGTGGTCACTGATTTAAAGTAGTTTTAAAAAAAAGCAGAGGGGAGGTGAGGAGAAATGTTTTCACCCAGCGAGTTGTTCGAATCTGGAATGCATTGCCTGAAAAGATGGTGGAGGCCGATTCGATAACAACTTTTAAAAGAGAGGTAGACATTTATTTGGGAAGAATAGGTTTGCGCGGTTATGGGGAGAGAGCTGGGGAGTGGGATTAAATTGGTCTTTTTAAAGAGCCGGCACAGACTTGATGGGCTGAATGGCCTCCCATTGTGCCGTAAGATTCTATGATTCAAGATCCTCGTCCTCACTTTCAAGGCCATTCACGGCCTTGCCCCTTACTATTTCTCTGACCAGCTGTCTTGCTATGAACCTGCCCATCCCTTCCATTCAGCGGGCTCCTGTCTGCTCCATGCCTCCCACCCGACCTGCCCTACCATCAGTGGATGGACCTTGAGCCTCTCTGCCCCCTCTCTGCCTGATACTCTAGCCTTCTGGGGATCAAACCCAGGTTTCTCGCTTGTAAGGTGAGTGCTTTAACCACTCATCTATGGTGAGCTCTAACCCCTGATCTATAGTGAGCTCCAACCACTGAGTTATTATAAAATTATAGCTTTTAAGAGAAAATTAGATGAATATTTGAAAAAACGGCAAATATGAAAGAGTACAGGGTAAACGTAAGGCTTAACGGATAGCTCTTTCATATTTTGAAGATTATTCACTGACTTGCAGATAAAAAAAACTTTTACACATACTGAAAATCTGCATAACAACCACAATGAGAATGTACAACAGGGGAGTAGCAGTGGAATGGGTTTAGTGTTGACATCTCGAGTTGGGAGCCAGCGTGGAATAGGCTTTAATATTGGAGCGTCAACTTCAACTACAGTATATGACTTCAAGGTCCTAACGTGATTTGAATCCTTGATCTTCAAAATGATTCTTCTTATCTCAGCTATGATAGTCTGATATCATGATTATGCACTCAGCAACTTGAGGAGATAAGGACTCTAACTCTCAATTTATAGACACTTTATAAATTATTAACATCCAATTTGATATCTAAATGGAGATTGGGAAAAAAATATATTTACACATAGTAGGTAACCTTAAAATGTGCTCTTAATTTGCAAGATACATTTTTCATAAACTTTAAGGTGGTGCGAAATTGGAGACAATTATGCAATTCATCCTTACTTTGAAGCCAGCTGTTTAGAAATATATAAACTAAATATATAAGACAAGGTCGGATGTAAATATATTAGTTATAAGCGTTGCTATTTATACTGTAGAAATCTTAACCCTTAAACTCTGGAAACAATTATAAACTACAACAAAAATAGCATAATATCAATAATAAGAGGATCTAAATGTTCATCCACTGATCTGGATCTGAATCTACAACAACAACAAAATTACACTTGTATAGCACCCTTCATGTCAGGAGAACGTCCCAAGGCGCTGGACAGTTACTGCTTCAAACCTGAGCTTAGGATGGGGATGGAAGGAGGGATAGTCTTGAGGAGGGCCTGAAGGAGGCCAGGGAGGGGGCGAGGTAGAGGGACTGTGGAATGGAGTTCCAGAGGTTGGGAGCCGAGTGGCTGAAGGCTCGCCTGCCAATGGTGGGGTGGGTAGGTCGGGGGACACTCAGCAGGCTCTCGCCTGCTGAGCGGAGCGGATGGGCAGGTTGGTAAGGAGATAGGAGGTCACAGGCGAGGCTGTGGAGGGCTTAAATGTGAAGACCAGGATCTTGAGTTGAATCTAATTTGCCAAGTGTGAATGTGTGTACAGAAGGAATAGCATGTGGTCTCAATTATGTAATTGAGAATGTAATTGGTTGTGAGTTACGTAATTGAAGGCACCTGCTCTTCCCTCTTTTAACATGTGTTAAACACATAGCTGGAACAAGTCATAAATTGAACCCAATTGGTACATAGTTGCCAATCAATGGAGATAAACATTTTTATCTTCAAATTAAGACTTTGGAATCCACCAAGAGATCATCACAAAAATAATTGTTTTTTTCATTTCTTGAATACCAGGAAGACATCTCAAAGCGGTTCACTGGATATACTGCAAAGTGGGTTGGTTGTATATCTTGAGGCAACTAGCTGCACACAGCAGTGTCCCACAAACAGCCATGGATTTAATGATCAATTTTATTTTGGGGAATTATTGGCCAAAACACAAGGAGACTTACTAGTCGGTAAACAGAGGCATGTGGAGTGAGGAAACTTGCCCAAAGTTTTGTCCTGCCAGGAATTGAACCCAGATCCTCTCACTTGCGAGGCAAGTAAGACATGGGCCTCAGGTTTCTGTACTTGAGGTTTATGTCCTATTATAATAGATTGATCTCAACCGTCAAAGTATCATAATTGGTCATTTATACCAGATTATATTGATTAGGTGTCCTCATTGGCCCTAATAATTCCGAAATGTTTCAGTACTCAGGATTGGACCTCTGCATTAAGACGATCTATAAAGCACATAACCTTGCCAGCAATATTTCAACTTCAGGAACAGCATTACCCTTAACACTAGAATTAATGATTTCCACTGCATTCTCCCTGTTGCCTAAACAAGTATCTTGCAAATTATAATAATAATTCTTGCATTTGACATTGAGCCTTATGTTGTCTTCAAAACATCTCAAAGTGCTTCACAGAATACATTGTACAGTGCATTATTTTGTGGGAGAAATGCACACAGCAGTGTCTAACAAACAGTCGTGTCCATGTTATTTTAATTGGGTAGGTGAAATTTCAAGGTTACCATTTTGTTAATATTATTTGCCAATTTGCCCCTTGGCACTAATTTGGACGTTAATGATTTATAAACTGTCTATAAATCAAGAATTGATGTCTTTATCTCCATGGTTAGCTATGTGTCATTACTTTTTCCATTTTATAGAACTGTTAAGTTTGCAATCTACATAAAAACAATCTTGATACTAGACTCTCCTACCTGAGATTCATTTGAAAGATCATGAATTCAAAAGTCATATTTTAGCAAAACCAACCTGCATAATAATACAAATGATTCACATTTTGCAATGGAAGATTGAATAACATATGAAATGTGTGGTTGCTTCTTTGCTGAAATAAAAATGTGAGCATTTGGAGGATGTTACCTTCGCTCTACTGGGTCTGGCCTCCTCCTTGTCCCCCGAATCCTCCGCTCCACCAACAGTGGCCATGCCTTCAGCCACTACGCCTCGAGGCTCTGGAACTCCCGTTCTCACTCTCTTCGTCTTGCCCCCTGTCTTCCCAGCTTCAGGTCGCAGCTAAAGACCTTTCTCTTCAACCGCATCTTTGGTCACTTTTCTACCCCTGCCCCTGGCTCAGTCCCAGGACGCGTTATTGTGAAGCACTCTGAGACACTGGCTGGCGTGGAGGGCGCTATATAAATTGAAGTTGTTGTTGTTGGTGGTGTTAGAATTATTTAGAAAAAATGTCAATTGCTGTTATTTTTTTTCCTCCTTCGATAATATTCACTTCCCATTATCATAGAATCATAGAATGTTACAGCACAAAAGGAGGCCATTTGGCCCATCATATCTGTGCTGGCTCTTTGAAAAGAGCTATTCAAAGTCAATCTCATTCCTCAGCCCTCTCCCGACAACCCTCTCTCTCCATTGTCTCACCTTTCACTCTCCTCTCCTGAAGCTATCCCTCATTCTTCCTTCTGGGCTACATATGGTTCCATGGCACCTGAATATCTTTCAGTACCTTATCTAAGTGTTAAATTGTGAGTATTGTCAGTGGGTATTAATAAGCTAATTTAAGTGGGGAACACGACAGCCATGCCTCATCCAATCTTTAATGGATTTCTATACACGGACTTCCATACCTTCCGGCAGATTTGAGGACATTGTTTAGGCAAAGCGGGAGTATTAATTTGAATCCTAACCCAAGCAGTCTGGGTTGCTTAATAATAGTCCTTCGATTCGGTATAATGACTTATCACACCTTCAAAATACTGTATCTCAAAGAACTTCACAGAAAATACTAAAGTGAATTGAGGTATATTTTGTGGGTGAAACAAGGCATCCAATTGTGCAGTGTCCCACAAACAGCCGTGGATCAAGTGATCAAATTATCTTTTTAAACTAAATGTTAATTACCTTTTCATAAATATTAGTGTACTTCCTGCATAAATACATCAAGTAAAATCCAGAACAGATACTATTAAAAAAGAAAACAGAATAACAAAAGTCACAAAGACACTTCTGTATCAAGTTGCAACATTGCTGTAAAGTGTTGGAAAAATTGAGACTAGTTAATGTATTACATTAATTACGGTAGAACATCTACTGTTTAACCATGTTCAAATAGCAACAAGTACTGGTTTGCTGATACCAAAAGCTTCTGTTGTGACAATGAGGCCCTGATACAAATTGTTTACCTTTTGACTGTGGCTTTAGTCAACGCCTTTTCATTTTCGTTTCTCTGGCGGGGTGAAACCTTAAGCATGTTTCCTTACTTCACACGACTCTGTTTATCTAGCAGTAAGTAGTAACCTGGTTGTTGGCGGATTGCTTTCTGGGAGTAATAATCCCTTCATAGAAATAATAATTTGGTCATTCAATCCACAACTGATTGCAGGATTCTGCCTTTCTGCATTTCGCCCACAAAATACACAGTCACTACACTTTACTATATTCAGTGAAACGTTTTGAGACTTCTCAACAATGTGATATATCAAATGCAAGGATTATTATTATTAAGATCCGTATTGGGACTTTGAACTCATACAATTTACATAACTCAAACATTTGAAGTTTCTGCTAACTTTGCTTGTTGTTTCTTATGCATTAGCCAAACTGTTATGGTACAGTTATCAAACTTAGTGTCAATATATCATTGGCTGAACTTTAATTAAAAATGAGATAAAGTATATTTATCCATCATTCAGAGGATTCAATTCAAGATCCTGGTCCTCACCATTAAAGCCATCCATGGCCTTGCCCCACCCTACCTCTGTGACCTCCTACCACCCTACCAACCTATCCGTTCCATCCATTCAGTTGGCTACGGCTTGTTCCATGTCCCCCATCTCACCTGCCCCACCATCGGCGGCGAGCCTTCAGCCACTCTGCCTCCAACCTTTGGAATTCCATCACGCAATCCCTCCACAGGTTGAGGTGGAGGGACTCTGGGATGGAATTACAAAGGTTGAGGGCAGAGTGGATGAAGGCTCGCCCGCTGATGGTGGGATGGGTGGGCCAAGGGCAGCCAGGAGAGGGCAGGAGCCCACTGAACAGAGAGAATGGACAGGTTGGTAGGGGTTTAGGTGATCGCAGAGTAAGGAGGAGCAGGGTCATGGAGGGCTTTAAGGTAAGACTTTGTGCACAGAGTAATTGGGAAGCTCTGGATGGCAAAAAAACAAGACATTTTTTATAAGGTCCATTTCTTTTCTTTATTGTGCATTAATATGTAAACAAGATCCTCCAATTGGTTTTACTTCCTGGAAATCATTGGTATAAATGAATGATGTATGAAAACCTTTGGTCTGTTTTACTTTCCCCAAATAACAGACTAACAATTTACCAGGAGTAATTCTAGTAAACTGCAATAAATATAATGTGTTGGTAAGGGACGAGAGAATAAAAATCACAAGACATCAATCTGATCAATAAATTTCCTCAAATTATCAGGCCACAAGATTTGAGCTTCATTGGCCACTGCAATTACCCCCTGAACAAGAGTTTGTGGGAGGAAATTTAAAGGGAAGAGAGGTCTAGAGAAATAAATTATGTTCCAAATTATTATATAATATATATTTTAATGGCACTAAAGTATTTATATTTCCTTAGGGTGGTCTGAACCTATCCACTTCTCACCCAGGCCACTCCAGTCACATAAATGCCACTTGTAATCCTTCATTTACATCCAGTGGTTTAGACTGTCTTGGAAGCCAACTCTAGGAAATACAGTATTGGCAAGACAGCAGTAATGTTCATTCAATACAGTGCTTTTCCAGGTGGCTTTAGGTGAGAGCCTTAGCTGGTCAGAATGTCTGCCACCATTTTAGTAGATGGAATACTCTAGGTCCTATCAAGCTCCTTCCTGGCAACTCATGTTAGGCGGAGAAGGAAGTGCCTGGCAAATAAATGGGGAAAAAAGTTTATCAATGGGGAAAAAAGTTTATCAATGGGGATAGGACGGGTAGATGGAATTAGAAGATTAACCATGATCTTATTAAATGGCGGGGCAGGCTTGAGGGGCTGAATGGCCTACTCCTGCTCCTATTTCTTCTGTTCTTATGTTCAATAATTATGAGGGGGAAATAGTGACCTATGATATGTTAACAGCATTGAAAGTTCCACCCTATTACTAACTAATTATATTCACTGTACCACAACTACCATTATACCTCACTCACATTTTCACAATATTCACTTGTATTTCATGTTCTAATATTTTGGGGGGAAATAATTTGAAAAGAAAGCATTTGCCCAAATTTACCTTCGCTTCCAGTAGGGTCCGGCGATATATCGATATATTGCTAAAACCCGATATAATTTTCATATTGATATGCCGATATAGACATTTTAAAAATATCGATATATCGAAAAAACGATATATCGAGTTAAAAAATCGGGATGCGAGCACACTGAACTACAAGACCCAGAATGCTCATCTCTATACACAATGCACAAAGCCACCATATTGTATTCACAGTCCTCGAATACAATATACAGGTATGCAAGGGCTGCGGAGTGAGAGAGACGGCTGTGGGGGGGTGGGGGGGGGAGAGAGACTGCTGGGGGGGGGGGGGTGAGGGGGAGAGAGACGGCTGGGGGGAGGGGGAGAGAGACGGCTGGGGGGAGAGGGGGAGAGAGACGGCTGGGGGGAGGGGGAGAGATACGCCTAGGGAGGGGGAGAGATACGGCTAGGGGGGGGAAGAGACGGCTGGGGGGGGAGAGAGACGGCTGGGGGGGGAGGGAGAGAGAGACGGCTGGGGGGGGAGGGAGAGAGAGATGGCTGGGGGGGTGGTGGGGGAGAGAGACGACGGGGGTGGGGGGTGCGAGAGAAGGACGGGGTGGATGTGATAATATACAGATAGATAGAGATGGGGGGGATGTGAGAGAGGAGAGAGGGAGAGAGACACAGAGACACACAGACAGAAAAACACAGAGATGGAGAGAGTGAGAGATACAGAGAGAGAAATATATTTACCTCCTGAGAAGATAGGCCCCGAACGCGCGCGCACTCCGAATGCGCGCCCGCATGTGCAGTACGAAAAACCCGAAAATATCGATGTGAGCCCATCGATATATTTAATCGGAAAATTTCCATATCGACGGACCCTAGCTTCCAGTAATATTCCAGTATTGCATCTTGTGATGTATCTTCACAATAACATTTCTCTTTGTAACTAACTTCAATATGTGGGTATGTTTCCAAACAAATCTATCTAAAACTCAAGTGAACCTTGTATTAAATCTGGATCATAAAGATAGTATGTCTGATACTTTTTATCAAAGTCTGATAAAAACTGCAAAGTTGCAAAACCCACGCCAGCAATTCAGCACAAATTGCAGATCAAAGGTATCAGAAGTTTACACAATACAAAGTCCCAATACATCTGGATGCTTTTGAACTACAGTAATATTTGAATCAAATTGTAATTTATAACCCACATGATACTAATCAATCACATTTAAACACTCTTATTTTTTAATGCACTGTGCAAAACACTTGTGTCCTTGGAGGGAGTCACGCGAGACAGTTGAACTTTACTCAGACACATCACCATCTAAGTGATCAGGCTGATAAAGCCCTGAAATTAATGACCTGACAAGCTTTAAAACCAGCAGCTGCAGATGTGACCCTCACAGTGCTTTGCAAGAATTCACTCACTTCAGTTACAGAGATGACTTTCAACGGCACCTGGAAGGCTGATAGAAATGACAACTATGATAAGTTTATGGAACACTTGGGTAAGTGTGGCCTGAGAATCGAGCAATAGTGAACAGACAGAAACGTAAACAGGCACAAAAGATAATGTACTGTAAATTGCAGTGTCTTGCTGCCAAAAGGAAAGATTGCAAAACACTGCATGCATCGGTGACAAAATGAGTAGCAGTAATTATTACAGTCCTACCTGCTTATATGGACATATTTGGAATGTAGATATAAACAGGTTTGAGACAAGTGGTTAGCACTATATTGGCATTACTATCCTGATAGTGGGTCAACCTGGTTGTTAGTAATCTTGCATCTGGGACAGAAGGATTTTTCTTCAAGCTTTGTAGGAGACAACAAGCTTAAGGCAGGCTAATACTTCAGCGCAGTGATGCGGTTGTGATGTATTTGCATTGTTGGGGCTGCTATCCTTGGGATAAGATGTTAAATCAATATCCACTCTGCCCGTTCAGGTCAATGTTAAAGATTGCATGGTCCTATTTGTAAAGAACAGGAAATTTCTCCTTCTGTTCTGGCCAACAATCCCATAGTAAATTAGTCGATTATTTCATCCCAGTTTGTGGAACATTGTGTGAAAACTGACTGCTGCATCTGCCTATAACTACACACTTAATAGCAAATCTTCGTGAAATGTTTCAAGGTGTTCTGGCGTTATAGGCGCTATATCAAATGCAACAATTATTATTAGAGTGTAAAGTAACGTAGTGTTTCATCTACAAATGCACAGTCAATTCATTTTACAGTATATTTTGTGAAGCGTTTCGAGATGTCTAGAATATGTGAAAGGCGCTATATCAAATGCAACAATTAATATTATTACTGAAGTCCTAACTTATTTGTTCCAAGTGCTGTAGGTCAATGAAGGAAGAGCTAGACTAGCTATGGGAAACTGTTCCCTTTTCGTCATGAAACATAGGACAGCAAAAGGCAGGTAGCAGGGTATATTTCAACACCTTGGGACGACCTCCCGATGTAAAAGGCGCTCTCTAAATTTAACTTTGTTGCTGTTGCTGTTCTTGCTATGCTATCCAAAAGGAGTGCATGTCTTGCAAGAGACAAGTGTCTTCCTGTTGCCGGTGTTCATTTTGGTGACCGTATTTATGTAACATCACTAAACATTGATTTAAATAGCTCAGGGATTACTCTGTACTCATTAACAAATTTCCAACGCTCGCCAGAGGATTTTATTCTCCATTTGTTTTCCAACATGACTCTTTCCAATAACTGCAAGAGTGCTTCGAGACATCCTGTCTGGCATGAAAGGAGCTATATAAATGTTATTTATTGCTTTGTTTTAAATTTGATAATTTTTACAGATGACCTCTTCCAGCTTCTCTTCATTTCTCTTTTTTCTGCCCGTATAATTGAGGGAAGAAAATCTAGTCTATGCTGAGTTAGCTGATCTCCATCAGAGAACAATTGGCAGCTTCAGGAGAGGAAAATTGGCTACATTTTCTGCTCCTGAGTGCTGTGCAGCTGCCCTGATGTGAGCTGTAATAAATAATAATAATCCTTACTTTGATATAGCGCTTTTCACATCTTCTAGTCGTCTCAAAGCTCTTCACAGAATATAGTGTAAAGTGAATTCACTGTAAATATGTGGACGAAACACAGCAGCCAATTGCACACAGCAGCGTCCCACAAACAGTCGTGAATTGAAATGACCAATTTTATTGTTGTTTTGTTTCCAGAAATTACAATCAGGGATTATTATCAGGTGTAAGGAATCTTGCCCAAGATTTCACCCTGCTGGAATTGAACTCAGGTCTCTTGCTTGTAAGGCGAGTGCTCTAACCACTGAGCTACAGGACAATA
The DNA here is from genome assembly GCA_035084275.1 of Hydrolagus colliei. NCBI lineage: Eukaryota > Metazoa > Chordata > Chondrichthyes > Chimaeriformes > Chimaeridae > Hydrolagus > Hydrolagus colliei. The sequence continues at coordinate 63,047,146 of CM068742.1, read as the reverse complement.
TAAAGGTCATGCATATTATGCGAGCTCAGCTGTGAAAGCCCTACAATTAGCGAACATGTCATTACTCAGTATTAAGGCCACAAGCCAAAACCCTAACCTAGAATCATACTACCTGGACAAACACCAGGAAAGCTTGTGATACAATGACTGCTTTTGTTGGCAAATTATGCATTTTAGCAGCAGTACCTCAAAGTACACTGGTATCCCCAAATTCGGAATTAATTAAAAAGGATGCAGTCTTCCAGGAGGAGAGTGTGCAATCCATTCTAACAATCTATGTCTGGGATTTCCATGAGAAGATGGGAAGCATGGAAATCTCAGCTTGCCCCTGGCTCGATCCCGGGATCCATTATTGTGAAGCTATCTGAGACACCACTGGGCATGGAGGGCGCTATATAAATCAAAGTTGTTGTTGGATACTCTTAAGCATGGTGATGGGTTTCTGCGTGTGTCAAATACTTGGCTCAAATACTTCCCAAAGTGAAAGGTGCTGTATCAAATGTAAGGATTATTATTATATTTTTATTCTTATCAATGCCGCATTCTCTCTCTTTGTACCCCACACAATTCTTGTTCAATGTACTCAGTAAGAACACAAGTACGTATGAATAAATTGCAGCACTGTTTTTGATTTCACCTTGACCTAATGCTTTTGAATTTACATTTTGTACATATTGTAACCAGTACCCATTCTTTCTCCCACCCACTTGTGGATGGGAAGTTTGGAGCCTGAATATTCTGTGGGAATATTTGCTGTTAGAAAACTCCCAGGACAATATTTATTGTGTTTTCTGACATTATTATTTTCTTTGTATGCCTGTAAAAATATTAAATTAGCTGCGAACTTAAACCTTGATTTGCTGATTGACATCATATGCATAATTCAGTCTAACTGTTAAGCGATTTACTGAGCAAGGTGTGTCTCTATAAGGAGAGAATGTGTGTTCTAAATGGCTTTCATGTGTAGTTTAGATACTCTTAAAGCATGGTGATGGGTTTCTACATGTATCAGGCACATGGCTGACCATAAAAGGGAGTGTGGATACATTATAATGCAAGGGAACTCAGATGCAAATTCATCTCATCAATACCTGACAAATTAGTGTTTTGCTGTTGCAATAACATGAACAGCAGTGGTTTTCTTAATATCTATGAAACTCTCCAGATGTTCTCCAAAACTGGTGGTAAATAACACAATTTTTTAAATTTAAAAGTTTGTTTTGTTCTGTTCAATCTATTTACTCAATAATATGTACCACTGATAGCGTAAACATCCTAGAGTTTTTGATATCAGGAAAGATCAACATGAAACATGCTTCAGATGCTCTTTATTAACAGTTGCCATCATTTTAACACTAGGGGTCAATGTTGTGAAGAGGAAGATTGCAATGCATGACAACCTGAAAATTACAATTCAGCAAAATGGGAATAAATTTCTTATCAAGGAGTTCAGCACTTTACGGACAAAAGAGATTGAATTCACGCTGGGGGTAGCCTTCGACTATGCTTTGGCAGATGGAACAGAAATGAATGTAAGAATCAAAATGAGAAAAAATTTAGTTTTATTATAGGCATTCTAACCAAACCTTGGGATGTCCTCCAGACGTGAAAGGAGGACGTGAAAGGAGGATGTTCTCCAGATGTGAAAGGCGTTCTATAAATGTAATTTTGTTGTTGTTGCATTGCTTGTATTTTTCCAACCTTTACTAGAGAAAAATTCTGGATCATGAGAAACAATGACAATTACTTATCCTCGCTCATTAGACATAGTTAATGTTATCGATTTGCTCCTTTTGAATTGAGTGTTGGGTATGAAAAAATGCAATGATAGAACAGAATCTGAAGTACATTTTCACAGCTTCTCCTGACTGATCCATTTTGATCAACATTAATGTATAGAAGTTCTCATCCACCCATAGTATTTCATAGCATGCCATGATTCAATGATAATTTGAACATTTAATTATGTTTAACCGATTTACTACCAAAGTCCAGCAAGAATAGAATTCTATTTGAGATTGAGAAGATGACAGTTTGCAGTGTGATTCATTAATAATATCTAAATAAAATTGCGATGGTAACTGATAGTATTTCATAGTGATAGTGTTCAAACAATTCATGCAGTTCCCACAAGTTGGCTGTGATGTGTTGCCACTTACCCATTGGGATTCCCTATTAGTGACTCAGTGTAACTATAGGTTGGGAGGAATTCCACCTGGGTCTAGATTTATTCTTGTTACATCACATTTTAGAATGTGCAAAATGTTATATATTGTTGAATTACATCTTAAGTTTGAAACCAGATTTTTATAATTCTTCAAAGAACTTGGAAAAAAATTGCTTAAAAATTAAGTATTTACCAAATTCTAGGATAACAAAATAAAGCAAATGTTTATCTATGGTAAATTTTTTGTCCATAATGTTAACTCACCAACATTAGTCAACATGTATTCTTTAATAAGTTTCATGTAGAAATCCATACAATGTTCAGAATTAGAAACAACTTGCTTAACATCTAAATTCTCATAACATTACCATTTGTCTTTGTGTCTAAGATAAGAGCCCTATCTTAGAGCTCATATATTCATGATTTTATTGTGCATTTCATATAATATTTTCTGGAAACAAATAAGTTTTGTATTCTCGGACTGAAAGGATTTTTTTTCATTTCAGGGCTCATGGGAAGCTGACGGAGACAAACTTGTAGGAAAATTCACCAGAAAAGACAATGGCAAAGTGCTCACAACAGTGAGAACTATTGTTGGGGGTGAGATGGTTCAGGTAAATTTGGTTCTTAATAATAATAGATGCAGTATAACTCTAATAAGAATCCTTGCAATTTCTGAGTGTTTGATTAATTGTTGAAATTATACGCATTACAATTTTGCACATGCACACTTGAAGAGTCTTTTCAAAAAAAATCAAGGTCTATGGGATGAATGATGGTTGAAATATTCTATTTTAAATGGTGTTTTACCATATTCAAATACTTAAGAGCTTATGGGGTCAAAATTTAAGTAATCAATGTGGTAATTAAAGAATGCAATGTGCTTCAGAACCTCCATAACATTGCCAGACTCCGCCATGGTCTCATCCCTCAGGCTGCCGGAACCCTCTTCCATGCATTTGTCACATCAAGGCTTGACTATGGAAACTCCCTCCTTGTCGGCCTTCCCAGCTCTTCCCTTCAAAAGCTGCTGATCATCCAGTCTCTCGCACTAGGCTCCGCGACCCCATCACTCCCACCCTTGCCCGGCTCCATTGGCTCCCCATCTCCCAGAGGATCAAATTCAAGACCCTCATCCCCTCACCCTCACTTTCACGGCCACTCATGACCTTGCCCCTTCCTATCTCTCTGATCTGCTAACTCCCTATCAACCTGCTCACCCACTCCGTTCAGTGGGCTCCGGTCTACTCCATGTCTCCAGCCCGACGCCCCCCTATCATCGGTGGCTGGTCTTTCAGCCTCTCTGCCCTCATACTCTGGAACTCCATTCCACACCCTTCGCCTCCTCCCTTGCCTCCTTCAAGGTAGGTCTCAAGACTCTCCTTTTCAATCATGCCTTCTGCCATCCTTCCAGTTCTCTCCCTCCCCTTTCCACACCCTTTACTTCCCCCGTGCTCGGGTCCTGAGCCCTGACTATTCAGCACCTTGGGATGTCCTCCCAGTGTGAAGCGTACTCTATAAATGTAATTTGTTTGTTGTTGTCATTTATGACCCAATATTAAAATACTGTAAATTAACAAAGATATAATTCTAAATGATCCCCATTAATAATCCCCAGAAATAATACCATGGGAGAGTGAGATGATTCTTTGATTCTGTATCAGGATGTTTGAGTGACATTTAGGTGTAATATTAATCATAATATTAATCATTAAGGCTTAGAGGCACAATACAATCACAAACCTGTATTTTCAAAGCTTCCTTTAAGTAGGATAATATCCAGCACCCTGGGAAGTCCTCCCGACATGAAAGGTGCTACACAAACGTAATTTTGTTGTTGTAATATCTTGAAGTGCATCACAAACACATCTATTATTTATCTATTATGTTGATAAACTACTATCAGTATATGCAGTCATCTGCTGTGTTTTGCCAAAAAAAACATACAGTTTACAGCATTTTCTGTGAAGTGTTTTGAGACATCTCAATGATGTGATCAGGCACTATATTGAATACATGGATAATTATTATTATCATTACAATAATACAGATTATAACTCTTGTAGTCCTACAGTTATGAAGGAGTTGAGGCATCGAGAACCTTCAAGAAAGAATAGAGCTGAATCTCGTCATTATCCTCATTGGAAAACTTTTAGATAAAATTTATTTTAGTTCTGCTGTCTTATTTTCTTTCAAAATGCATCTAACTTGAATATACTGTATTTGGAAAATACTGTATAATGTAAAGGCCTTTCAGCTCAAATGATCTTGAAGTGCCTGTTTATTTTTTAACTGGAAATAAAGTTTTCTAAATTGTTAAAATAAATTGGTGATTGTGTTTCATATGTTCAAAGTGTAAATCATATAAATGATCACAGTGTATTCACAAAATATGAATCCAAGTAAATGTATGAGGGTGTTAGCCTGGCTCAGTCGGCAGCAGTCTTGCCTTCAATTCAGAAGGATCAAATAAATTTGCTGCTATGATTTTCTGAGAAGTTGCATATTTTTCCATGATTCCCAGCAACTATTTCAGATGTCTGCTGATATGCTGGTAATATTACAGAAATGGTAACATGGAATATCCTTCCTGCATCTGCATTGATTCCTGACTTCCTATAGAAGACAGGAAACTTGGAAAAGAGGAAATGCAGTGAAACAGATCCGGGGATGTCCTCTGTGTACAAAAATCTATGATAATTGTCTCTAAGTCAAAAAGCCACATTCAAATTGTGCCTTGGTAACATTGAAACATGGAGTCAGGACGAGGTTATTTAACCCATCGAGCCTATCCTGCCAGACTATTCAATTATGGCAAATCTTTTAATGCTACTTCCCCGCTTTTTCTCCCTTCCACTTATCCTTTGTCTGAACTTGTTCTGACCAATATCATCTGGATGCTCTGAAATCACTGTCCTACTTCAATGTCCCCAACCCTCCCTATCTGTCCCACCATCAGCAGGCAGGCTTTCAGCCATTCGGCATCTGCTCTTTGGAATTCCTGAGATTTGTTTACTCTTTCAAGGCACTTTTCAAAACGTATCTCTGTGACCACTCTTTCAATTACCTTTCCCTTCCCCCACCTTCCTTGACCATCACCCCTAGCTCAGGTGCCCAGCCAGCACTACAAAGCACTTTGAGACATCTTTCCAGTTTGAAAGACACTTCATAGAATTATACAGCACCATTCAACCAATTGTGCCTGTGCCAGCTCTTTTACAAGAGCTGTCTAAATCAATCCCGCTACCCCACTCTCAACAACAACTTTGATTTATATAGTGCCCTACACCCTGTACGGCACCTCAGAGCGCTTCACAATAGCGGATCCCGGGACCGAGCCAGGGACAGGGGTAGGAGGTGACCAAAAGGTGCGGTCGACGAGAAAGGTTTTCAGCTATGAACTGAAGCTGAGAAAAGAGGGGGCAAGGCAAAGGTAGTGAGGAAGGGAATTCTAGAGCCTCAGGCATAGTGTCTGAAGGCACGGCCGCCGAGGGTGGAGCGGAGGATTCGGGGGACAAAGAGGAGGCCAGACCCAGAGGAGCGAAGGCAACGGGTGCTGGTTTGAGAAGAGAGGAGATCAGAGAGGTAGGGGGTTGCAGAGGAGTGGAGGGATTCAAGTGCAGGGACTTGTTGTTTCCTTACTCTCGGCATAGTCCTGTAAACCTGTCCCGCCCAATAATTCAATCCACAACTGTTTGTGGACACTACTGTGCACAATTGGCTGCCACATTTTGCCCACACATGTACAGTCAATTCACTTTGCAAAGTATTCTATGAAGAACTTTGAGACGTCTAGAAAATGTAAAAAGCACTATATTAAATGCAATGATTATTATTATTATCTACACATAAATTGTATTGTAAAGCAGGATGTGTCTTTTTATTAATTCATTCTCAATATTTGAGGGACATTTACAATTTCCCATCTGTAGTTTCCCTGAGAAGGTGATGGCGAGCCTTGTCTTTTGTTGCTGCAGTTCTTGGACCCATGTCAAGTTAGATATGTTATTTGGAATCTCAGGGTCAAACTGACATAAAGCAAGTCACATGCATTTTCTGTAATTTACCCAACAAAAGACAGGGCACATCATTAAACGAGGAATTGCTTCCCATCCCTGAGGACTGCTGTAGCTCAGCGGTTAGAGCACTCACCATGCAAATTTGCCCCAGGTTTCGCCCTGTTGGGAATCAACCTGCGTTTGATTCCCAACAGGGCGAAACCTGGGGCAAATTTCCTTACTCCGCATGCCTGGTAATAATCCCTCAAGAAAAAAAAATATTGGTCACTCAATCCACGACTGTTTGTGGGACACTGCTGCAAGCAATTTGCTACTGCATTTCGCCCACAAATATACGCTCAAATAACTTTGCAGTATATCCTGTGAAACACTTTGAGACGTCTAGAAGATGTGAAAAACATTATATTAAATGCAAGGATTATTATTATCCCTCACCTTGAATTATCAATGAGGTTACCTGTTATTCTGTATGAACAACTGTTTTTTCTCCTGGTCAGTGTAACTTCTATGTAAGATGCAGACCTAGGACCCACTTTGGGTTTGTCTTGATGGTAGTGTATATGAATTGCCAAGGCCTTCTAGGTCTATATTTGATGTCAGTCTTGCATCATTGAAGTAGCATATTATAAGGTCGAAACCTCTCAAAGCACTTCACACAGTTTTTCTGTAAACGTGTATTGTGTATTTGTCGGCCAATGCAGCAACCAATTTCTGCAGCAACAACAACAAAATTACATTTGTGTAGCTCCTTTCACGTCAGGAGGATGTCCCAAGGCGCTGGAAAAACTTTTTTTCAAGGGGATGGCCATGGACGTGGGTGGAGGAGTGGTTGTGGAGGGAGAGATTAAGGGAGGTGAGAAGGGAGGAGAAGTCACCAGAGGTAGAGCAGGAGGAGTGAAGTGGAGGTTGAAATTGCCTAAGATGAGGAGGAGTTCAGAGCAGAGGGAGAGGAGAGGTGGGTGGCGATGTCAGAAAGGAAGGTGGGGGAGGGCTTGGGGGGATGATAGAGAACAACAACAACAACAAAATTACACTTGTATAGCACCTTTCACGTCAGGATAATGTCCCAAAGCACTGGACAGTCGCTGTTTCAGACTCGAGCTGAGAAGGGGTGGGAGGGAAGGGGGGATTAGGAGTTGCCGATGGATCATCAAAGAAGAGATTCTTGAAGCAAGACTTGAAGGAGGCCAGGGAAAGGGCGAGGCAGAGGGACTGCTGGAAGGAGAATTTTGAGGGAGAGACAGGAGGGGTGGTCGAGAGTAAGATGCTCAAATAAAATCATGGTTTCAGAGAAGTAATGGGAAAGGACAAGGGGGACAGGGAGATGAGAGCCACACCGCCACCAGGGCAGTTAGGCCGTGGGGTTTGGTGAAAGGTATTGCCTGGTGAAGTGGCCTCAATGAGGGGGAAGGTGTCACCTGGGGTAATATGGTTTTCATCGATGGTGAGGTTGTGGATAGTGAGTGACTTATTGGAGAAGGAGTGGATATTTTGCAGACTGATGGTTGCTGGAGGAAAGTGAGAGATGACGAGGAGTGGGAGGATTGACAGGGAGGGTGGGAATATGGATGAGGGCGGAGAGGTTGACCCCCGGGGGTGGGGACAGATGGACCTTGTGGCAAGAGTGGGGGATGGGGCAGTCAGGGTGGGTGTTGTCGGACAACCGGTGGCATCTGCCACATTGTGCACGATAGAGAATATGAAGAGAGGAGCGGAGAGAGGCTGTGGGATGTCTAGCACGGATGGGAGTCGGAGCATAGAGTTGGAGGTAGAGGAGGGTTGATTGAGAGTAGTGGAAGTTTGTGAACAGGGACGGGTGCATTTTGGTGAAGCAGCTTTGGTCAATTGCGGCAGCCAATGTGTATATGCTGTGACTAGGAGCAGACGGAGGGGTTCAGTGAGACATGGTTACCTGTTGGACTGGTGTAGAACATGGGGTGGGTGGGGCAGGGGGGACAAGGCCAAAGTTCGAAGTTATGCTGATAATCTATTTTTGTATTGTCTTGCCAATTCAAACTGTGTCTTTGCCTGCCAGAGGAGGGGTAGAGAAACAGTGATGAAAATAAATTGGAGAAAGCTTTAGAGATTTTTTTTCGACAGGAAGGAAGATGAAGAGTACAACAACAAAGAAGCCTGGAAGTTAAAATGGATAATGAACAAAACAATATTAAAAAGAATGAGAGATAAAATACAGATGAGGAATAATTACCCATTATTGTTTTAAAAGTTTCTTTTAGCACAATGTGACACCTCTACATACATCTAAAATTTGTTTTAGCTTCACACAATCCATAGCTATTCAGTAAACTTAAAAGAATCAGGGAGTGCCACAGCCCTAGTTTCCTGTCTATTGTCATATTCCAACCTCACCCCAAACCACTTGGCAGAGTATATTGGCAGGGTTACATTCTCCTCCTTATCGTACCTGCTCTTAATCGTGTTTAATTTTCTCATTGTCTAATCGTACCAAAATCCAATCCTATTCTAATCCAGCTATTGACGTAGATGCAGAGATGTAAAGAGGTGGCCTGGAATGACCTAGCTGAAGTTTCCTTCCTTTCATGAAGTGAAGCATTTAACCATGACTCAATGCTTTTTGAAAAGCATGGCAAAGATCACAATCACTATGTGATATAAGTGACGTAAATTATTAGATGAGATAGATTATTAGATAAAATAAGAACCTATAAGATTCTTAAGAGGCATGACAGAGTAAACAGCGAGAGACTGTTTCCCCTGGAAGGAGAATCTATAACTAGGGGTCATAGGTTTAAGATTAAGGGTCAGCCTTTTCAACTAAATACAACAACAATAAAATTACATTTATAGAGCAGAACAGAGTTGAGGAAACATTTCTTCACTCAATTTCTGGCATTCTCTACCCCAAAACGCTGTAGATGCTCAGTCCTTGAACATATTCAAGACTGAGATTGATAGATTTCTTATGGACAAATGGATTAAGGGATATGGGGATAAGGCAAACAGATGGAGTTAGATTAGAAGATCAGTCAGGATCTTATTGAATCGTGCGGCAGGCTCAAGGGGCCGAATGGACTATTCCTGCTCCTTATTCCTATGTTCCTATGCTATATAAATGTAATGTAATTACAGTAATCGCATCAACTCATAACTGTCCAAACACTTTAATCATGCGATAGGAATCTCAATCAGCAAAATCCCCTTAAATGTGTGAAATTCAACTACTGTTTGCTGCTTAACACATTGTCAAAGTGTTGGGATATGGAGGTACTGTATTAAAAATTCATTATAGTTAGTTCCAATCAGGCACCAATTAAAACAATCTATCCACGACACAGGTCAGCAACCTTGAGTAAAAGGGAGAGAAACAACTTGTCCACACAAAACACCAGGTGCACATTCCCCTGCGCTGAGACAACCTTGGGTACTGGTCTGTGCCAATAATCCAAGGAGCTCAATAACATCAGTAGCTTCTAGGATAATTAAAGAATTGAAGGAGAGCAGCTCAAGATATAGATAGAGACAGAGGACTCAATTCACAGAGGCGCAAAGGATTGTACTCATTTGGGAAATTGCCAAGTGAGTAGCAGGAGAGCCATCTCAAGGTCTGGGAAAAGAAGGGAGGCGAACAACTCCCTACAGCTCTGGCCTTTTGACATCGCTTCTGGACAATGTCCAAGTCATTAACTGGCTGAGTTAGTTATGGTGGAGAAGTATAAAGATAGGAGAGAAAGAGTGGCTTATTACAACAGTTGGGGAGTGTCTCAGGGTAAACCGAGATCTCCAGCCTGTCACTGTTGTCCAGAACTATGGGAACGGGTCATGGTTCCAGTTGTTTTGTTTTACAGGCAGAGAAGGGTCAGTTAGAGAAGGAAAGTTAGAAGGAGTGAGTATTGTGAGAAGCCTGAACCTGACTTATGGTGTAACAGCCTGAATCCAGCATTGTATTCTACATAGAATAAAAGAATCACACTGCCAGTTCTATCATTCTAAATTGCTTATAATCATTAAATCACTATACCTTTATTAATTAAGGATCGTTGGGTCATTATTTTGAACTCTCGGGATCAGAAATCCGAACAAAAGGTATTGACTTTCTATACAACTTTAAAGCAAGATCCGGTTTGCATGTTCAGGTTAACATTGAAGATCCCATGTTTGAATGCAGCTCTTGGATTTGATATAGTGCTTTATCATGTTGTCCAGCTGTCTCAAAGCACTTCACAGGATTTTTACAATGTATTTGTGTCTAGTGACTGTTTTATTTGTAAGTAACTTTCTTGAAATGAAAAAATCTTGGTATCATGGCCAACAATCCACCAGTTAAAAAAATATTATGGTGTTTATGAGATGTTGTTCTGCACAAATTGGCAGCTTTGTTTGCCTAGAAATTAGACAGTCATTAGACTTTACAAAAAAAGCTCTTTAAAATGCTTTGAGACGTTTTGATGTGATCAGTCATTATGGCAATGAATCAAATGCAAGATTCCTTTAAGATCCCATGCAAATTTAATGCAATACTTATTGTCTTGATATCCCAACTTGAAAGCTTGGAAACATTTCAAGATTGCTGGTTCCTCTTCTATGTGGCCAGCATGCACTCCGCTTTCTCTGATACCTTTGCCAACTATCCTCCATTACAAATACTATGTTCATCTGAAAGAACAAATAGGGTACTGAAATCCTCTAATGTCAGAGTTGCATTCCCTTATCATTCAAATAAACAATGCTTTCACTGCTTTTTTAAAACAAACGTTTTATCTCTGATCAAATAGAAGATTTGAATTCCCCAGTTTTTTTTTAATTAGGAGCAGGAGTAGGCCATTCGGCCCCTCGAGCCTGTCCCGCCATTTGATAAGATCATGGCTGATCTTCTAACTTAACTCTAATTACCTGTCCCTATCCCCATATCCCCTAATCCCTCTATTTTAAAATAAATCTCTCAGTCTCAGCCTTGAAAATGTTCAAGGACTGAGCATCTACATCCTTCTAGGGTAGTGAATTCCATAAACTCACTACCCTCTGAGTGAAGAAATGTTTCCTCAACTCTGTTCTAAAAGGCTGACCTTTAATTTTAAGATTATGACCCCTGGTTATAGATTCTCCTACCAGGGGAAACAGTCCCTCACTGTCTACTTATCCACCCCTTTAAGAATATTATATGTTTCAATAAGATCTCCCCTAATTATTTTGTACTCTAGAGAGTACAGCCCTAGTTTATTCAACCTATCCTCATAGGTCAGTCCCCTCATCGCAGGAACTAATCTAGTGAATCTACGCTGCACCCCCTCTAAGGCAAGTATGTCCTTTTTTAAATAAGGAGACCAAAACTGCACACGATACTCTAGGTGCAGTCTTACCAAGGCCCTATACAGTTGCAGCAAGACTTCCCTACTCTTGTAGTCTAAACCTTTTGCAATGAACGCTAACATGCCATTTGCCTTCTTAGTTACTTGCTACACCTGCAAACTAACTTTTTGAGACTGGTGTACAAGGACACCCAAATCCCTTTGTACACTAATACTATCTAAACTCTTCTCGTCCAGAAAATAATTTTATTCAATTTATTTTTGCTACCTAGGTGAACAATTTCACACTTCCCCACATTAAATTCCATCTGCCAACTACTCGCCCACTCCCCTAGCCTATCTATATCCCGTTGCAATCTTTTTGCATTGTCCTTACAGCTGACTCTCCTGCCTAGTTTAGTGTCATCCATGAATTTAGACACGATACACTCAATGTCCTCATCTAGATCATTGATGTAAATTGTAAATAGCTGAGGCCCAAGCACTGATCCCTGTGGCACTCCACTAGTTACATCCTGCCAATTCGAGAATGACCCGTTTATCCCTACTCTCTGTTTTCTACCCCTTAACTACGTTTATCAAGCTGTATTAAATAAATGGTTTATATTATATGCTCCCCTTTGGTGACATCATCCGCAGACATGGGGTCATCTTCCATATGTATGCGGATGACACCCAACTCTATTTCTCTGCCTCCACCCTTGATTCCAGGACAACTATTGTTCTGACACACTGCCTGTCATATATCACATGCTAGAGGAGAACTTGCGCAACCACCTCAGGCACTGGCAGCATTAACCTCCATGGATACACACACTCCATCTCACCAAGCCATTCAGGAAACTAGGTGCCTTGTTTGATCCTCAACTGTCTTTCCTCCCCCACATCCATGCCATGACCCGCTCTGCCTTCCCTCACTTCCGCAACATTGTCCAACTCTGTATATACCTCACTCCTCAGGCCGCTGAAACATCATTCATCACGTCCAGACTCGACTGTGTCAACACCCTGTTTGTTGGCCTCCCCAGTTCCTCCCTCCATAGGCTGCAGATCATCCAGAACTCTGCGGCCCATGTCCTATCCTGCACCAAGCTCCATGACTCCATTTCCCTCATTCTTGCCCAACTCCATTGGCTCCCCATCATCCAGAAGATTCAATTCAAAATCCTGGTCCTCACCTTTAAAGCCTTCCATGGCCTTGCCAAATCCTACCTCTGCGACCACCTAACCCTTTACCAACCTGCCCGCCCCCTCCGCTCAGTGGGCTCCGGCCTGCTCCATATCCTCCGACCCACCCACCCCACCATTGTCAGGCGAACCTTCAGCCACTCTGCCCCTAACCTCTGCAACTCCATCCCGTGATCCCTCCGCCTCGCCCCCTCCCTAGCCTCTTTCAAATCTCACCTCAAGACCCTCTTTGACTATGCCATAAGTCATCCCCCTACTCCCCCTTCCCTTCGCCCTCCCTGATCCCGACTCCAGCTCGGCTCTGAAAGACTGCACCTTCCACTAAATAAATGTAAAATTGCTGCTGTTTTACCCAACAGGAACGAGACCAACATAACAATAATAATAATCCTTGTATTTGATACGGTGCTTTAATGTTTGTGGGAGAGACGCAGCAGCCAATTGCGCACAGCAGCGTCCCATAAACAGTCGATAATTTTACACGCCTAAGACGTTTTTTTTTCCCATTCCACCATTAGTCACACCTCCTTAAACCTTATGTCCCAATCTGGGTGAAGTGGTTCTGTCCCGACCAGAAGCAGGGACAGGAAGTGGGGTTGGGGGTTTGCAAGATATTTAGATTGGTTGGCAGACTTTAGGCTAGTAATCTAACGCTAGCCCCAAACTAACAGAGTGACCGATTTAGAGTCAGTGCAATTTTCAAACTTCTTTTTTAAATAAAAGTTCATTGTTTTAAAAAAAATTAATTGTGGACACCCCGCCCCCAAAGCTGCTTTTATTTGTGCAGAGCAGTAAAACAGCTGTAGCGCAAGACCTGTGTTCAAATCCAGGCAGGTCAGGGCGAAACCTTGGGCAAGTTTCCTTACTCCTCACACCCAATAATAATCACTTCAAAAATAACACAATCCTGCAATAAAATTGGTCATTTTAATCCACGACTGGTGTGGGGACACCGCTGAGTGCAATGGGCTGCCGCGTTTCGCCCACAAATATGCAGTCAATTCACTTTACAGTATGGTCTGTGAAGCGCTTTGAGACGTCAAGAAGACGTGAAAAGCGCTGTATCAAATGCAGGGATTATCATTATTGAACCCCGGCCACACAGCTCCAGAGGCTCTCTGTGCGGCCACGTGACACCAAAGCTCTGGAGTGACGGGGCAGAGGGGGCGGATTCAGGGGCATTTACAAAAACGCAACGCAAAGGAAAAGCCCCGCCCTCCCAGTGAGGAACTAGCCAATAGGAGGATGCAGTTTGCTGTGATTGACATGGAGCCGCACCCACCGCGAGGCCGGGGACCCGAGGATTGCGCGTTGTGATTGGCCACGCAGGACGCTCTTCCGATTGTGACGTTTACGTCGGGGGGGCGTGGTGTGGAGTGTGAGCCCGGTTGGTGGTGGGGGGGGCGCGGGCGGCGCGGGCCTGACGGGGTCAGTGAGGGACATGGAGCCACCCGAGCAAGAGAAGTTGCAGCGCCGACAGCAAGAACGACAACAGTTCGAGCAGCAGCAAGAGCTCGAGCGGCAGCGCGAGGAGCGAGCGGCAGCCCCGCCCCATCTCAACTGTCCGCTCACTCTGGCCGTCCATTCCTACTGGTTCGACTTGTGGCTCTTCGTGCTCTTTGACCTGGTGCTTTTTGCCATCGTTTACCTGCTGTGACAACCGACTGACCTCACGACCCCGGCCTCTAAACACCACGGACCCCCCGCCTTCCCCCCCCCCCCCCACCCGCCCACACAGCCGCTCCCGGGAAACTTGGTTTCGGCTCCAACCAATCAGCCGGTAGGTGTCCCCGGCCATACGGCCCTGTAAACAACAGTTACTGTTGTCAAGGCCGGCGCCGAGACTGTGTCATGGCAGGGAGAGAGAGAGAGAGACACAGACAGGGGGGGACAGGGAGGAGGAGACACACAGGGTGGGGGGGGGGGAGATACACAGGGTGGGGGGGGGGGGGGGGAGAGACACAGGGAGGGGGAGACACAGGGGGACGACGACACAGGGAGGGGGGGAGAGACAGGGAGGGAGGGGGGGAGAGACAGGGAGGGAGGGGGGGAGAGACAGGGAGGGGGAGACACAGGAGACGACGACACAGGGAGGGGGGGAGAGACAGGGAGGGTGGGGGGAGACAGGGAGGGGAGGAGACACAGTGGGGGGAGAGAAACACACAGACAGGGAGGGGGGAGACAGACACACAGGGAGGGAGGGAGACACACAGACAGGGAGGGGGAGAGGCACAGGGAGGGCGGTGGGAGAGACACAGACAGGGAGGGGGAGAGACACACAGACAGGGAGAGAAGGAGCGTCGCAGACCCAGAAGGAGAGAGTTGCAGACAGAGAGAAAGAAACGTTGGAGAGGGAGAGACAACAACAAAAGTACACATGTACAGTATAGCGTCTTTCACGTCAGGGAGACAGGAGAGAGGGATGAGAGTCTCAGAGAGAAAGAGCTACAGAGAGAAAAAGGGAGGGAGAGAGAGAGACAGACGCAGACAGAGAGGGGGACAACAACAACAAATTACACTTATAAAGCGCCTTTCACATCTGCGCAACATTGCCAGGCTCCGCAACTATCTCACCCCCCGCGCTGCCGAAACACTCGTGCCCGCGTACATCACCTCCCGGCTGGACTACGGAAATTCTCTCCTCGTCGGCCTCCCCAGTTCTTCCATTCACAGGCTGCAGGCCATCCAAAACTCTGCAGCCCGTGTACTATCCCGCACCCGCCTCCGCGACCACATAACCCCCACCCTCGCCCGTCTCCACTGGCTCCCCATCCTCCAGAGGATCGAGTTCAAGATCCTCGTCCTCACCTTCAAGGCCTTACACGGCCTTGCCCCGCCCTATTTAACCGATCTACTCTCCCCCTGCAAGCCCACCCGGACCCTCCGTTCAACAGGACTTGGCCTGCTCCAAGCCCCCCGCCCGAACCGCCCCACCATCGGAGGCCGGGCCTTCAGTTTCTCCGCTCCCACCTTATGGAATGCCATCCCTCAATCCCTCCGTTTCGCCTCTTCCCTTTCCTCTTTCAAAGCCGGTTTGAAGACTTTCCTCTTTGATCGTGCCTTTTGTTCCACCCCGAACTCTTTTACCTCCCCATCGTGTTTCACCCCTTCCCAAACACTCCCCTCCCAGCTCGGGTCACACGCCTCTTGTTTAGCGCCTTGGGACGTCCCCCCGACGTGAAAGGCGGTATATAAATGTAAATTGTTGTTGTTGTTGTTCACGTCGGGAGGACGTCCCAAGGCGCTGCACAGAAGGCGTGTGACCCGAGCTGGGAGGGGAGTGTTCGGGAAGGGGTGAAACAAGTAGGGGAGGTCGAAAAATTCGGGGGGGAACAAAAGGTGGAACAAAAGGCACGGTGACGGGCGAGGTTGGGGGTTATATGGTCGCGGAGGCGGGTGCAGGATAATACACGGGCTGCAGAGTTTTGGATGACCTACAGCCTGTGAATGGAAGAACTGGGGAGGCCGACGAGGAGAGAGTTTCCATAGTCCAGCCGTGAGGTGATGTATGCGGGCACGAGTGTTTCGGCAGCGCGGGGGGTAAGATAGTTGCGGAGCCTGGCAATGTTGCGCAGGTGGAAGTAAGCGGTGCCGGTCAAGGCGCGGATGTGGGGGAGGAAGGAGAGTTTTTGGTCGAACGTGACAGACACAGACAGAGGGGGATAGACACAGAGAGACAGACACAGAGAGAGGGACAGATACAAAGGGAGAGAGGGACATGGAGAGACAGACATACACAGAGAGCGAGGAGCGGACAGAGATAAGAGACACGGACAGAGACGGCGTGAGACACAGACAGAGGGAAACAGAGAGAGAGAGAGAGAGGCACAGACAGAGAGAGAGACACGGATAGAGCAGTCTTAAGGAAGTCAAGTCACTGGAGAGGTTTACAGTCACTGATGCTTTTGGGTTGGGCCGATGCTTCTTTAATCTATTTAATAATCTTTGCATTCAAGGCGTCTCAAAGCGCTTCATGCAAAGTGAATGCAGTATATGCAAAGTGAGTTGGCTGCATATTTTATAACAATAATAATTGTATTTGATATATATTTATACAAATATAATAGTTATATTTATGGACAATTGCGCACAATTGCCCACAAACAGTTGTGAATTGAAGTGATCATTTTGTTTGAAATAATTTATTTCCCAACATTTTGACCAGGTGAGGATATGACTAATGATGCTACACAAGCTTTAGAAGGTTGTGTATCAGTTTTTAGTAAAAAGACGGAGAATTTGTTAGGTCTGGAAAGAGAACCCGGTGGTGTTACAGAGGCAAGTTTTGATACTGCACTAACATCACTAACAGTTGCCGAACAACTGTGCAAACTTAACGTAAACAAATCTCAAGGGCCAGAAATATTGCATCTGAGGATCCTTGAGGAACTAAGGAAGGAAATTGCAGGAACTGTCATAAATCTTTCAGAAATCAGTGGATACTAGAGAGGTATCTGGGGGGCACTGGAGAAATGCAGATGGTTACAACTTTTTTACTTTTTAAAAAGTAGCAAAAACGACCCAGGAGTAGCTTTGCATTCAAGCACCAAAATAAAGGGTCAAATAAATTCTGTAGATGTTTTTAACACTTAGATTGCAAAGTAAATTGCATGTTTAATATGTAATTATTCTAATGCAATGTTGTTTATTTTTCAGTGGTTACCGTGGAAGTGATGCATGTTGGACTTTTATCACCATGTTGGATTTCCATGTTTACAGATCAACAAATGGAAACAACTGCGTGTTTATAGGGTGGAGGATTTGACGGACGTTCCAACATTCCTATGCCAAGATGACATTTCTGAATGTCTTGTGGGTCTTGTCCCCTCTCTTTACTAACAAACTGTTTCTCTAAGACTGCAAGTCTTTTATGGTAATAGCAGGCAAATTGCCATAAGCATTAAATTTCACTCTGCTGAATTTGTGCTGTTGAATTTATTTTTGGATATGTAAGTGGAGTAGCAGGTTTAACAGATGTTACACCTTAAACTTTCATTTTTGCTTTGAAGGGCCTGATCCTCGTTTTGGCAGGTTGGTAATGAAAACCAGATGAGCTTATTGGTGTCCAGCAGCACAGAAAGAGAGCACTGATTTGGGGGTAAGCTGGCTCCATGGTGCGATGTGGTAGGGAGACCAGTCTTTAGAAGCTCAGTGGGAGAAATCCCTGCTTCAATGAACTGTATCTCAACAGCCTAACAGATAGGGTTGTACTAGATGAACAAGCAAGCTGTAGTTTCAGCAGATATTTAAAACTAGCAGCTTTCTAAGCCGCACATGGGTTGTTGTATCAAATATATATATGTGGGCGATTCCACTGTAATGGGGTGGGGTACATTGAGCAAGTCAAAATATGCATGCCATTTTCTGAGAAAGGATGGATTATTTCTTTTTCAAAGCATGAAAATCATAGATAACATACTCTCAAGAGATAGAAAAGATAACTTTGCCTTAAAATTAGCTTTATTTTTAAAATGACAAAAACTTAAAGATCATGTCCACCGTATCTAGAGACCTCTAAAACGTGACACGGCAAACAAGGCTGCTTTTGAAACCAATTTCAGATCATATTTTTAACTATCATTAAATATATTTAAATCCATAAATCAATAGTTAAGACAGAAAGCTGATAAGTTTTTGTGTCATTCAAGAGCTTGATTATATTTGTTTTTTCCCGTTAAAACAATGCTACATGCGGGCGGGTAACCCCGTCTGTCCAAAAAGTTACGACTATTGAAGACGAGATTTCAGGTTTAAAAATTTTTTTAAATTCTATTTTCCTCTCAATTAATAATGTAATGAAGTAACTACCTCGTGGTTAGATTTATTTTGGTAAGGTTGAAGATCGCTTACCTCAGCGACATTTTGAAAATTCACAAATGACGTTCTGTCCTTTAATTTCTACGTTCGTAATTACAATGGAAACACAGCTGGGAACTACCAGAATTACGTTTTTAAGAAAAAAACGGTCGCACAGCCCCGTGTTCGGTAACCCGGATGTAGCAAATTTAGCGTTAGCGGTCAGCATTGCTGCTACACATGGTTTAGGTGAGCGAGTTACCTGTCTGTCCGCGGTGCTATGCGCGTTGCCACGGGTTATGAACAAGACCTATTCAGTTAAATTGTGATTAAATTGGGCGGAAGATTTGTTTCCTGCAGCTGAATTATCAAATAAGGCATGTTTTTATATAATTACTACCGATTTTGATTGAAAATTTTTGAACGACTGCAGGGGTATTTGTAGGGATCTCCACGGGGACAAACACCCGGTAGATTAGGACTAATCAGCTGTTTTGCGACGTTACAATACTTGGGGTGTGAGCATTTTGAAGTGTAAAAATAATTCTGTTAAAAAAGTTATCTATTTCTTACAAGATACATACAATATAGTCTCTAGGGAACTTATGTACAAAAAATGAGTGTTCTGCAATCAATTTGATTTTCTGACCTCTATGTCACACTTATATACCCCATTACCGTGGAATCGCCCATATATAAAACCCTTGGGTTTGTTTCCGCAATTGTAACAATGAACTTCTAAAAGGAAAACAAAAACCAATACAGCTTAAAAATAGCAAAGAAAAACCCAGTGATTAAAGCTCACCCTTTTTTTTGTAAACAACAAGTACATTATTTTTAAAAAGTTTCAAAATATATAAATAAACATGTTCTGGACCTGTATTTATCAGTCACTTGACGATTTTATCCTTGCATTATCTATAGATGTTAAGCCAATTCCTAGTGTTTTTGAACACTAGGCTGCGTATGTTACGCGAGGGTATGGCTAGTTTCCTGGAATTGGCTAAACATCTATAGATAATACAAGGATAAAATCTCATCAAGTGACTGATAAATACAGGCATAGATATCTTTTAAGAGCTTTTCCCACTTTCCTGACTCCTTTCGTCACCTACCTATGTCCGGCTCGGTCTCGGGATCTGTTATTGTGAAGCTCTCTGAGACGCTGTCCGGCGTGGAAGGCGCTATATAAATCAAAGTTGTTGTTTATTCCAATAGTAAACTATTTGAATTTGGTCATTTTAGCATATGCTGAACAATGCTGCTCCATAAAGAAGTTTTATACTGCATACTTAGTTTGTGACTTTTATTGCATTACTGTTGAAGCATGCTACTTCATAGTTGAAGTTTACACATAAGTATTGGAATAGAGTCACATTTGTATCAAATGAGCTGGAGAGAATTGACTATATAAATATATATATCTTTATTGTAGAATTTTAAAGTATTAATGAAAATTTAAGTAAGGGAAATTAAACTGTTTAATAAGCAGTTTCTTCACCCAAGATCTGATCATACATCTAATGTGGATTGCTGAGATGAGAATTTCCTGATGGAAACGTTTCAGCCACATTAACCCAGATCCTAGTGGAAGTGACCAATCAAGATAAAACTTGAAAGTCTAGTGCAAACTAGACTAGACAAGGTCTTTGGGAAGACCAGAGATGGACTGAGTAGCTGTTTCACATCCACAGTGTACAATTGTTATACATTTTTCAGCGTTAAATTATAATAACAACTAAATTAGTCCTAGTTAACATAGTAACATAGGCCACTCTTGTATTAACTAGCCCAAAGAGTTTTCTGAAGACTACCATTGTTCACCTCTATTCTATCATTTGAAACTGATAGCAATCATTAATTAATTATTAATGAGGTCTCGGCCATAGTCATGGTTATTGTGCGAACATTAAAATCTAACTTAAGTATTCATCAATCTGAAATCTAAAATAATTTACTATTACTGAAGCTTATACAGTAAAAGCCCATTTATCCAGCACCTTCAGGACCTAGCTATTGCCGGTTAAACGGCATGCCGGATATTTGGAAGAAAAGCAACACAAAAAAAATAACTTTTTTTTAAACATACCATATTAATAATAGATTAATTAATAACAGAATATTGTACAGATACTTACCAATCAAGCAATAAATATTGATTACAGTCTATAAACACAGCACACAATCACAAAGCAAACTTCTACAACAGCGGATTGTAGTGGCTTAAAGTAGTACTATATTTTTTTTCCTTGTTTTTCTTTCTCTCCTTCCCCTCTCTCTCTTTCACATACACTCAGTCAGTCTGGCATCTCAATGGCTCCAAACCCAACCCCCTCCACTCATTTTCCATCTAAATTAATCACCTCACCCCATCTCCCCCACCTCTCTCTACCCCTCCCACTCCTCTCCCCCCCCCCCCCCCCCCACCACCACCCTCTCTGCCCCTGCCTCTCCTACCCCTCACCAAAACAGTATAAACCCACAATATAGTCAGGCTGCACAGGCAATATGTAGTATCTGTCAGAGAGCGAGGGAAAGGAAGGATGGAAGCAAGCAAGGAAGGAAGGAAAAGAGATAGAGAGGGAGAGAGAGAGGAAGGAAGGAGAGAAAGAGGGAGAAAAAAAAGGAGGGAGAGGAAAAACCGACAGCGCTGCTCTAAGAGGAAAAATCGGAAATACCATTACTGGCAGCATTCAGAACTAATCGTACTGTACTCTCGTGTGACAATCGACTCATTAAATGCACCACTGCGATTGTGCCGGATAAGTTCCGGTTATTCGAATGGGGACTTTTTTTTTGAGGTGGCGGTTATACGGAAGTTACGGTTGATCGAGTCACAGATAAACGGGCTTTTACTGTACATAAGGACCAAGAGATGTGATGTGATGAGACCATGTGATGTGTACATATTTCAGCGATGAAGCTAGACCCTGAGAACTATATAAGTTCACAATGCAAGTGAAGAAGACATCTAAAAATAGAATTAACAGTTTTATTTCAACTCTTCAAACTCATTTATTGCCAGGAAAGATATTAATGCATGTAAATAGAAACCTTTTATACATATGTAAATATATTTGTCAAAATATGTATCCAAAGCATAATAAATCAGTGTTACAAATATTCGCTAATTTTTAAATAGAAAAATAAATAGGCACCTGGGTATTAGTAAAAATTTGTCCTTTAAATGTCCTTAGGTTTGACTGTTCTATTAGCGGCATAAATTAATGTCTGGAGTGTAGAAATTTTAATACAGTATTTAACAGCATAACATTTGTAATTATGGCATGAAAATTTAATACATATGATCTTTAAACTCTTTAAGCCCATCATTTTAGATATTTGTATAAGTAGTTAAAATTATAAAATGGTATATCAGAGATCTCTGTTGCATAAATTAAAGGTTTAGTGGGTAGCACAGGATTAGTGGGTAGTTGAACAGCTATAAATCCTCTTTACATTCACAATTGAATGAAAGCCTAAAGGTGGTGCAGCCATACTTGAATATGTAATAGCAATGCAATTATTGCTGTAAAGTCAGCAAATAGAACAAAATTTATTTTGACAAAAAATGTCAAAACTAATTGACAATAGGTTTGCTCCACACAATGCAAACTTACACATTCGCAGATGACAATTTAAGGTAAATATTTGAAACAGAAGTCCAGTAAAAACATTGCTTTGTCTATACAATGTAAATAATATTTTGTTGGGTGAATAAGGAGACATGTATAAGGCGCATGCATGTCTATATCCACAAAATAAGCGATTTTATCAAGGTTTCATTTCACAGGAAAAAAAGTAGGGATGATGCAAAAATGTAATGGAAAATCCCCCAGGAAAACACCTTAGGTG
This sequence comes from Hydrolagus colliei, assembly GCA_035084275.1. Lineage (NCBI taxonomy): Eukaryota > Metazoa > Chordata > Chondrichthyes > Chimaeriformes > Chimaeridae > Hydrolagus > Hydrolagus colliei. Next base: position 63,024,833 of record CM068742.1, on the reverse strand, counting down.
TTATATTCCCATTTTAAAAAGTATAACAGGTAAAGGTAGAATAGAATACAAAAAAATTCACAGCACAATGTTAAACAGCACCTTAATTCTCTGATCATGAACTGCAGGCAACTCTGGCACGAAATTGAATACTTGGCATCACAGAGTTAATCTCTGAGTGTATAATAGGTAGGGCTGTGCTTGATGTGTACACTTCCTGGAAGCTGAAAATAAAACTTTTATAAACAATTATTTGAGATGCACCCAAAAAATATTCATGTTGGGGGGAAAAAAACAAAAACTGAGATAAATTTCTCTACAAATTAACTGATCAATTTTTAAATTGCAGTACTTAAGAATTTTTTTCTAAAAGTTGTTGACTCCTACTTGGGTCAGTGCCATGGACACACATGGTACCATGGTCATCACGTTAGTGAATGCTAGAAGGCATTTTGACTTTGGGGGCTTCACAACCAAACCTAATCCCAGTCCTCACCAGACATCCACACATTCCAGCAGGGGTTTGTCTATTGGTAGCGATAGGAACTGGGACCGTGGTTGAATTCCCCCCAACCTAACATAGTGGCACTGAGGTCACATGATAACACCCTGACTTGGAAGTATTAGGTTAATTGCTAGAAGACTGGATTTCAATTTTCAACTTTGATTAGCATACATACTTATGGTACACGATTGAATAACCTTGTGATGCACTTTCCATTGCCTTTACTTGGCTATCATTTAAAAAAGTCCAAACTTTTTAAACTGCCTGCACAGAATAATTTTCAATTTTTATAAGTTTTCGTTCAGTTATTTTCCCTAATATATTAGAAAGGAAGTAATTTGAGATAACAAAAAGGTTATATTTTAATGGGTTTTATCGTTTTGAGAGCTTGGTTGTCCTTGAAAGGCAATCTGACATGATCTGCAATAATTTCTTAAACATTCTTATTGAAACTTTCTGTGAATCATTTTTAGTTATGAATAACTGAGCTTTCTACAAATTCAATAATAAACCACTTCATACAAATTTGTAGAAATTGCACAATTTTAAAGGCAAACATGATTAGGGGATTTGGATTATCAACTGAATTACATTATACTGTTCACTAGTGTCCAGCGATATATCGGTTATATCGATATAATATTTCATATCGATATCCTGATATTGGAAATTTGAATATATCGGTATATCGAAAAATTCGGTATATAAAAAATATCGGTATATCGAAAAACACCGGTATATAGTGTCCGGCAATATATCGGTTATATGGTATAATACGAACTTTTTCAACATACCTTGTCGCCGGCATTGCAAACCTCCTGGGCCTAGAGCATGCACACTGGAATGCGCGCGCACATCGGAATGCGCGCACATCGGAATGCGCGCGCATCCACAGGATAAAAAAATCTGGTGATATCGATATATATCGATATCGGAAAAATTCAATATCGCCAGACACTACTGTTCACAATTAACAACCTGGCTTATTGCAAAGGAGCTGTCTTTTTCAGTGTTAAAAAATATTGTTGAAACCACTCGGTTGTCAAAAATATTGCTTTCTACACTGCTTTGAAGATAAAGCACTAGTGCTTTTCCCCTCTAGATTAAACTTGAAGAAATTTGTAATTAAAGTGTTTGTTTTATGAACATTTTAGGCAATAACTAATATGGCAATCAATTGATTTTTAAAGTCTGTACATTAAAATAGTAAAAAAAAATTATGGTAAACTTATCTGAAACACTTCAAAATTGCTTCTGGTGTATTTTAAAGTAACCCTGTCTTAGTGAATTAGTGGCATAGTGTTTAATCACTAGTACATTAGTGGCATATGATCAAAGACAAGAAATCTTGAAAATACTTTCATATAAAGATCTAAATTACAGTTTATACAAAGTTATGAATCTGGTGCTTAAAGTGTACAACAGTTCTTGGATTTTTTAAAATAGTTGCATATCTTCATTTTAGTCAAGTCTGTAACAAGGAGCAAATAAATACATTTACTTTGCCAGCTTGATGTAAATACATTTACATCACCATTGATAGCTGCCCTCTTCTGGCCAATTTCTGAAACACTACTTAATGGCTTTTGAAGGTTTTCATGCAGTCTGCTTCCTCTTGCCTTTGTTATTCAACTATTCAGTTTAAAAAAAACTAGTTTATTGTTGAAGGTAGGCCCAGTCTCCATAATGACCTAATAGTTTTGTTAATAGTTTCTTGCATTTCGTAACTTTTCAGAATGTTGATACATCAGAATGCAGGCAAGGCCGAGCTATCCATTGTTAGCATCTGAAAACAAAATCAAAAAGGTCAATTGTATAACTCAGAAGGACCTACCCATTTAAACCAAAGAAACCTAAACCACCATGGAATTAACCAGTCTATTCTCAAAAGCTGAATATCAGAAATATATCAAAGCAGTAATTTAGGCTAAAAAAAGTTACAACCTAAAATATTCACACTTAACGAGGAACTAAATAAGCTTCGGAACAGTGAATTTGATATGTACATTGTTTGATTATGAGGTTCTATAAATACAACAGAAGAACCCATTTTGAGGTCCTACATTTGTCCTTAAAATAATGGAGAGAAAACTCTTGACAGCCATGTTACAAAATATTTCCAATACTAGCTCACTGCCATTTACAGCAGCAACAATTCAAAATCCAATGCAAAAATCAGAACAGCTCTGCAATTTCGATATGATTTTCAAATTTTGGGGCTTCTTCGAAAGTTTAATTTAACATTACACTCTCCATCTCCCATAACAAACAACATGAGCAGTACTCTCAGATTAAACCCGCTCCTCAGCTAACCATTAGGAAAAGGCTGGAGCAGCACAGGCTTCTCCTTGTGTTGCAAATATACAATGGAGCAAGGAATAATGTTCACACTGTTCTGATGCTAGGGTTGTGCATCATGCTATGCATATGGAAAGCAGTTATGCTTTTTTCATTTAAAAACTTTCCTGTTAGGGATGCCCCTGCAAAATATAAGCTACTCTCCCTATAAATTTACAATTAAAAGGTGTGAAGTAACCCAGTATGCAAACGACTAGCTTCTTGAGTGAGGTTTGGGGCGCAGAAAATAAGCGGGGCATGGGGAGTGTGGAATGTGAAGCAAGCCTGACTGTAGAGCAGAAAGAGTGAATGGGGGGAGTTGAACTGCAGGAAATTGGGTTGGGTAGTTGGGCACGAACAGGTTAATCTCAAGACAATTTTCATGTCGAAAAGGCGAGGTGCAGTTTGTCTCCTCCCTATTCCCATAAGGCACTGGGCCACTTGTTCAAGGAAGGTGAGTGTGAATCTGATACTGTATATTGAAGCACATCACTTGCTTAACACTTCCCCTGAAATTATACTTTGAATTATTGGTAAGTACCTGTTTTATGTTTTTGAAGTCCCAACTAAAGGTGGGGTGTTCCTTTTCTAGGACCATACATCGTTTGAGATGGATTTATAACTGAACCTGTAGGAAGGACAGAGTAAAAATCGAATAGCATCAACAAACCAATACATCTCTGCTGCTGACCCATCTAATCACTTAAATCAAAGAGGCTCATTTATACTGTCCACTTCAACTGCTTTCTAATAAAGCACTCCGGAAATACTTTGTGTAAATGTTCCACCAGATTTCCCTAACTTTCAAATTCAAAATTAGATTTCTAATGCTGTATTGGACTCAATCACAGTACATTACAAAGACTGGAATATTAAGGGGAATATAGAAGCACTGACAAGAGTGGTCTCCTTCTATGCTGTAAGTTTTCTATACAGGTACCCCTCCCCAACGGCGGGGGATACGTTCCTGAAAACCTCCGCGGTTAGTAAAACCGCAGTTGGAAAATACAGAGCCCTATGGGAAACATGGGAATAGGGGGAGTACGTTTGCTTTGTCGTGGTTGGAAAATACAGGGCCCTATGGGAAACATGGGGATAGGGGGAGTAAGTTTGGACACACTGACTGCCAGGATTTGCAGCAATCTGCGAGATTGTCTGACTGACTGATCTACACAGACAGAGAGAGAGAAATCAACGGAGACGGTGGTGTGGTGGGTGAAACGGAGGGGGGGGGATGCGGAGAAGGTGGTGTGGTGGGTGACACCGAGGGGGGGGATGTGAAGAAGGTGGTGTGGTGGGTGACACCGAGGGGGGGGATGCGGAGAAGCGACAATAAATTAATGTTATTTACCTTAATCCTAACAGAAAAGCGACATCATGGCTGGTTGATTGCGACATTGCAATTGGGTCCTAGCGCCAAATGCTAGTGTTGGTGTTAAAACCCATGGATAAGCAAGGGTTAAGCAATAACCATTGCCATGGTTAGCAAGGGTTGTCGCAGCGATCCAACCATCAATAAGTGAAATTAACGGTAGAATAAACCGCAGTTGGTACCTGTATTCTGATTATGACTTAGAGATAATATGAAAATCTTTCAAAGAGCCACTGACTTTCTTTTGCGATTGCATAACATTTTATACAAGAGCTACCACAGAGATAGGATATTTCACAGTTGGCCTGGATCACACAACACAATTTTAAAAATGTACACCATTGAGAAAGGTAGTGTTAAAATTAGGGTCCGTCGATATGGAAATTTTCCGATTTAGATATATCGATGGGCTCATATCGAGATATACCGAAATATCAATAATTTTGGGTTTTTCATACTGCGCATGCTGCGCGCGCTTTTGGGGCCTATCTCCTCAGGAGGTAAATATCTTTCTCTCTCTGTGTCTCTCACTCTCTCCATCTCTGTGTTTTTCTGTTTGTGTCTCTCTCCCTCTCTCCTCTCTCACATCCCCCCCATCTCTATCTATCTGTATATTATCACATCCACCCCGTCTCTCCCCCCCCGCCCCCGCCGTCTCTCTCCCCCCCCAGCCGCTTCTCTCCCCCCCCCCCCCCCCAGCCGTCTCTCTCCCCAACTAGCTGTCTCTCTCCCCCTCACACACCCCCCCCCACCCCCACCCTTTGCATACCTATATGTTGTATTCGAGGACTATGAATACAATATGGCGGCTTTGCACCTCGGTCTGTGCATTGTGTATAGAGATGAGCATTCTGGGTCTTGTAGTTCAGTGTGCTCGCACCCCGATTTTTTTACCTCGATGTATCGATTTTTCGATAGATATTTTTGAAATGTCTATATCGGCATATCAATATGAAAATTATATCGGGTTTTAGCGATATATCGCCGGACCCTAGTTAAAATGTGACATTGCTTTCAAAATCAGCAAGAAACCATGCAAAGGCCCCTCTCCAGAAACACTAAGAAGCACCTAACAGCAACCTAGCAATAATTCCTTACTAGATTATGAATTTCTGATTATCAAAGGTGGTGAATGTTGGAGGTGCAAGTTTACATTCACATTGCTTCAGTTTTAAATTTAAACTGAAATGCTCAGTAGAAAGTGATGGGAGCTGAATGAGAGCATACCCATGCTATATGACCACATTGCTTTGTTCTGGAAGACACAATAAGTTTAATATTTTTTCAAATCCAACTCACCTTGAGAGGGATCCCCTCCTGGCTGGAATTCATTAGCTTTCATATCAGCAAAATAAAGTTTAGGTCTCCCGTGGTACTTGACTCTATAAGTGTCAGTCATACAACTATCCACAGAAAAATAAGTTGTTGGGGCAACATCATGAGGTACTCCTGGTGTGCAGGTGTTAAATAACCTTGACGAAGCAGCATCTGTTTCAAACTTTAGAGAATTGTCAGACACAGCTTTCATTTGTTTATCATGTGAAAACACAGGATCAAAGCTGTCATCAGCCCTTTGACCTAATGTTTTTTTAGCGTTTACCATTTGTTCCCTTGGCTCCCTTGTATTTAATAAGTTATTCTTCAGATTGGTTTGGTCTCTCCGAGCATACATTTTTGGAGGCAGAGGTGGTGGTGATGACCTTGCTTCATGAACATGTTGCAGAAAGTTCTCTTGGTTTTCATAAACATGGTGTGAACATGTTCCTCCAGAGGGAGGATGTTGTCTGATTTGGGGATTTTCAGGGGAATGACAACCTGGATTCAAATGGGTCAAAGATCCCTGCTGTGATTCTAGTGCATTGATTTCCATATCCTGATATTGGGGGGGAAACAAAGGAACTGCAGAATTTGATTTTGCTTGAACACTGGAAGTTTGTTTATGATAAGAACCAAGTGAAAGTTTTTCAACAGCTCCAATCGAAGTTTTATGAGATTCTGGTAGCACAGATCTATCCCTAATGCTGGATTCTGCAGAGGTGCTTAGTGTAGCTGGGTCTGTATAGGTTTGCTTCAGTTGATGTTGTGGTGAGTTTTCATCATTCCTGTAGTGCGTATTCTGTACGCTCATCCCTGGGGACTCACAAACCACACGCTTGGGTTTAGGGGAAAGTGCACCTTTCCCAACTTTTTCCAATGGTTGACTTTTATCAAACTTCTCCGCACCAATTTGTGATCTATAAACAGGCAATAAAATAAGAGTGATTTACACACATTGTTGTAAATTTAGTAGCTGTTCATATCTGATCAAATAACTAGGATGTTTTCCACTGTAAAATGGAACACTATTTTGTGAAATAAAAAAATGTGCAAAGTTAGAAGTTTAACAGTAATGCAAAACTGAAAGTAGTGAATGATGGTGAATGTTTTTTTTCTGGTTGGAGGGAAGTGTGCAGTGGTGGCCCCCAGGGGTTTGTTTGCATTGGAACCACTGATGCTTTTGATCCACATAAATGACCTGGACTTGAGTGTAGGGAGTACAATTTCCAAGTTTGAGGATTGATACGAAACTAGGAAAAGTAGTAAATAGTGAGGAAGATAGTAGCAGACCGCAAGAGGACTCGGACAGACTGGTAAAATGTGCAGACATGTAGCAGATGAGGTTTAATGTGGTTAAATATAAAGCCACCACCAACCGGCTACTCCACCCTCCCCGCTATGGCTCACAGATTCTTTCCTCCAATTCCCACTGCGAGGAGATACTGGATTTCCTTGAATCTAAAAATCGACGGAATCCACTCAGCTGCCACTGCCCAACCAATTACCGCCCCCTCCCCACACCCCGATTCCTACTCATCTCTCCTTCCACACCTTTGAAACTCACCCCCTCCTCTGTCATCTCCACCATGAAGCAGAGGCAGAGGATCAGATATCCTCAATTTTGGACTTAAGGAAATCGAGCAACTCCTCAGTCAAAGCTTGAGCAGAGAATGGGCGAGGTGTAGGAGGGTGGACGAAGGAGCCATCAACTTGAGCATGGTGCATTCGGTAACCCGCACCTGACCCTTGAGGTTTGCAAGTAGGAAGCGATCCAGGAGGGGAACAAGGGCATCAAGAGTGATGGAGAGGGAGTTGTGGAGCAGATTGAGCAAGGAGAATAAATCATTGGGGTATTTTCTTGCATCATGTAGTTTTAATAATTTGCTAAAGGAAAATTTAAAAGTTATCTCAGTTTAGGGCTCAAATTAAATAAGATTTCTGGTATTAAAAGAACCTAAACCTTACATCTTATTGTTATTCTGTAATCTATTCAACCTTCAACTCAACCACTCAATACATCTAGAATTCTAATTAGTGAGGATCATTGGCTCTCCATCGTACTGGACTTTAGTTAAAGTAAATTTACACATCAATTGAAAAACAAATTCTTAACAGTAACAATTCAAGAGCATAGTTTTATTCAAGCCTTTTTCTTGCTCCTATGAAGGATTTACTCTCAACGTAGGCATTACCTCTGAAAGTTAATTCCCTGAACACTCTGGTCACACGACTTAGAATTTTCCAAACCACTCTTAACTTGCCATGCACCTGTGAAAATGAACAGAAAATATACCGTTAGTCTGAATAAGAGCAACAACAAAGTTCTTTAATCTTCTATTGAGGTGAAGAAGAATAATTTTATGTAGAGACCCAAATCTGACATGTGCCTTCCGACCATTTGTTTGAAGTACTAGAGGGGGTGAAATAACACCTCAGTATCTTTCTAATATCTTTCTAAAATGTTTATTGAAATGCAACAATCTAATTTTCTGAGTCAGATATAATTGCCCCATTGGTGCTGGTTGTCATTTCAAATTTGAAAGTGGATGATCACTTTGTGATTGGTGATCACAATCACCAACATGAATTCTATGCATAATCAAAACAGAAAACACTGCCTCCTTTGTCCGCATGTACCTTTGTGATGTAGATGAGAACACTAGCATGAAAATTCACTGAATGATCAGTACCCATCAACATATTGAAAAATAGATTTGATAGCTACTTAAATTGCATGACTGGTGATAAATACATGACAGATCACTCTGCAATGTTCTGAAACGTTAGCTGAATAAGATGTCCTTTGAGGTACAGAGTAGAAGAGAATAGTAATGACACATATTTTTACCTGAACTGTAGCTTGCTTCATTTAACATTAATAAATTGGAAAACTGAATTGTAATACCAACAACAAAAAATTGCATTTTTAGTACCCTTTCATGTCAGCACCCATTCGATGGAATGTTCCTATATTTTTCCATGGACAGCACATCTTACTGATAGTTATGTACATTCATCCAATAAACAACAACAACAACCCGCACTTACATAGCGCCTTCTACACCAGGTAGCATTTCAGAGTGTTTAACAGTGGCAGAGCCAGACTTCGAGCTGGGGGAGGGAGTGGGCAGGGGGAGGTACTGAGGGCAGATTGTTCCAGAGTTTAGGGGCGTAGTGGCTAAAAGGCGACCTCCAATGGTGGGGTAGAGGATGCGAGAGATGAGCAACAACAACAAAATTACATTTATAGAGTGCCTTTCATGTCGAGACGACATCCCAAGCAGGAGGGCGGTGCCAATCGAGCGGAAGCTCCATGTGGTGGTTTGGGGAGTGAAGAGGTCTGAAAGGTAAGGAGCCAGGGAGTGAGTGGATTTGAACACGAGTGTGAGGATCTTGAAGTCAATCTGTTCAGTGTTGGTGGCCAATGGTGCCTGGCCAGAATTGGTGAGATGTGGGTACAGAGTCTGTCCAGGCCAATGTGCAGACACAGAGTTCTGGATCAGCTGGATCTTTTGAATGGTGGAGCGAGGAAGTCTGTCAAGGAGTGCATTGATATACGCCCACAAATATACAGTCAATTCACTTTACAGTATATTCTGTGAAGCGCTTTGGGACGTCGATGTGAAAAGCGCTGTATCAAATGCAAGGATTTTTATTTTTGGGAGCACTCCAAGGGGAGGTGACAAATATATGCACAAGGGTTTCAGCTGCACTTGGGGAAGATATGGGCAATGTGACAGAGGTGGAAGAAGATGGTGCTGGTCAGGGAAACCATTCCAATATAAGCAGGTATTCAATTTTAAGTGTTAAGAGGTAGAAGGTGGCAAGGCTGCTGTTGGCCTTGAAAGTGAGGACGAGGATCCAAAGCACCTTTCTGTGACCTCACACTGTTCTCGCTGCTTCGTGTGAGTGGGGGCCTGAAGCGCGGCTGAGACTCAACGCCTCGAGCGGCCCACAATCACAGTCGAGCAGGACCCATACTGCGATCGGAACTGGCGTTTGGAGCGGCTCACAGGGGTGTCCAGGGTCTTCATCGCTGCGGTTTTCGACCTCAACAGCGACAAGACCCAATGCAGGACTAGAGGCCACGGAGATTACCTGGGTCCTACCCTTGGTTGGCCCAAAGCACCATCACCACCATTCCCAATTAGCCGAGGCCTCAGCCGATCAGCAACCGACACTCACATGACTTCATCCCGCCTGCTTCCTTTGAACTTCCCAGCCCTGGACAAACTGGGGAATCAGCCCTGCCACCCTTCCACCAGCCCAGCCCACCCCACCACACTTTTGGTGGTGAAGGAGGTCCTTAAAAAAAAACTACTGATCAGCTCTTCCATATAGTGACATCAGAAATCACATAACATAAATCACATAACCAGCTTCCCATGCTCTAAAATGATTGACTTCCATGTCATTAGATCACTACCACTTCCTCTGTGTTACGTATGGCCTTGTCATACTCAAATGAACTTGTTCGCAAGGGTAGATTATGTTCTGCAGGTTACTATCACCCCCTGCCCATGATCAACACACAGGAAATGACATTGTCAGCAGCTATGATGACCTGGAAGTGAGCTGGTTGTTGAGCCACTTACTAGCTTCACGACTTCGTTTTGACAGTAACAGCACAGTATGTTGATCTTGACCAAATTGCCAGCCCATGTTTTTGTATGGAGCTAATTATACTTCACTCTGCATGGAATGAAAATACTCTTGTCATGACGCCATATCAAATTTCATGTCTGAACAGTGTCCATGGCAACACAAAAAACAGATTAAGTACCAAACACAATAGAACCGAAAGTCTACTTGCAGGTTTTGACATAGCAATGTACAACTTTTAAATCTTATACAATTTCTCCTTCCATGCACCTTTAATTATGAGAATTTTAAAAAATCTAAATTTTCACTGCTTGGTGTATACCCATATTCACAAGAGTTCCATACTTAAAAATTAACTTTCACTTATTGATTCTAATAAATACAGTGAATGCAAATTAGCTAAACAGTATGATGGTTCCAGTCATAAATAAGTTTTGTTTTAAAAGTAAATTATATATTTTGTCTGAGCGCAGTGCATTAAGACTAATCCTTAAGAAAATATAATTTACAAAACCACTGTCACATTGAAGTATATATTTCATTAAAAAGCAATAGCATAAAGTTAACATTTGGAGGCAGCAGAGTCCCACAAAACAGTCTAGAAAAAAAATCTCATCAGACTGTCAAGCTGCAAGCAGTCTCAAGGCCTGCACATAGAATTAATTCCACCTTCTTTATAAATAGATATGTCATTTTTCTCTTCTGCTGACAAGAGAACCATGCATGGCTAAAAGCAGTAAGTGATTTTTACAGTAACGAGTGCCCTAGTGCTCAGATAAACCCCAAAAAAGGCAGATGTCAGGAAGGAGTATGACATATGACAGGAGCTTGTTGAACAGTATGTACAATGTACAGTTTACAAGTGGGTGTTAATCTGCTTTGTGCCATGAAGAAAGATAATTGGGTTTCCACTGACATGGACATGTTGCAATTAACTAGTCGTATGTGGAACTGTTGATGTAAGATATTTTTAAATGAAAGTTTCTTTAAAAGAAAATGACCTCAAAAGACCTGGCTGAGAAGGTTTGTTTATCTGTCCACTAAACTAAATTGAGTAAGTAAGAAAAATAAATCAGATTGTTTGTGGATTATGAAACATTTGGATATGGAATTTTCAGGGTGTATTAGAAAAACATGTCTGGATCTTTGTTTAAAAGTTATGATACAGAATATAATTTTTGAAATTCTTCTGCATGTTCAATTACTAATACAAATCAAAATCTATTAAACTTCTTCTTCAAATCAAAATCTATTAAACTTCTTCTTCAACTGTGTATACCAGCGCCTTGGGACGTCCTCCTGATGTGGAAGGCACTATGCAAGTGTAATTTTGTTATTGTTTTACACATGGAAATGCTTGCATACACTGTTGAAGAGGAAATTTGCATTGATTTTCTATGAAAAAAGTTGGATACTTCCAATTAGAGAATTTAAGTTTAATTCCACTTCCACTGTCAATGAAATTCATATTTCCATTAAATTTTACAAGAAAAATCTACAATATTTATTGAACTTCAAACAGGTATTAAAATGAAGTCAATAAAATATATTGCAGTAGAATCAGATATCCATACTAACTCGGACTGGGCCCATTTTGAATTCCAAAGCAGAGTGGATGAGGTCAGCGGGAAAAATAGTCACACCACAACCGAAAGCTTCTTCCATCAAGAAAGCATTACTGTACCACACAATTCCATCTTTTCTCTCCCTTGTTATGGATTCACAAACTAATGAAAACAGCTTATTCATGTACACCTTATCAATCCCTATCATAATTTTAAACACTGCTGTATTAATAGATTCTACTTTATCTTTGCAACTCACAAGTAGTCTTCAACTATTTTACACCTACGAGTATCAAAAATATCAATAGTCTTATAAAACATGTAAATTAAGATAAATACAAGATTTGCTACATTCTGGGGAGAAATGGTTTCCTTTTCAGAGTATACATTTCAATCATTGTTCATTAAACATTTTCCAATTTTTCATCTTGTCACACTTCCAATTTGGGAAATAGAAGTTTACCAAATACAAGAAACTCTGTTTTAATACTCCTGGTAGCCTTGTGAGCCATGGACTGGAGCTAACCAAAAACCACACGACACCTGACTTCTGGTTCGGACGAGCTGGTTTTCCATGCTAGATAAAATGCACAAGATTTCAGTCCTGAGGTTTCTTCTAACATCATGTCCAAAATGGTACAGCACACAATGTAAAAAGTGGTGACCCAACAACCCAAAGCATAGCTTTTTTTTCCCCCCATTTTGCTTGTAATGCCATAATAAGGTAAAATAAAGCAATATTACCTTCATCACGTGAAACTTTACAACCTTGCAATTGAATGGAATGTGCATCAACTTTATGTGGTGCTTGCTGATCCCTAGAATACAGTAATGTTGCAAGTTACATACTCAACAGTATTATGATTATAATCAAACTATTTCAATATTAAACTTAAATTGCCTTCCCAAATAGATTTTTGCATGTGCACACCACACCCTCTTCTATGCCTCGATATCTGCAGCTATAGTACTCACTTTATAAACCTCAGAAAGGTGAAGGTTTACATAGATCTACCAAGATTCAAACCAAAATAGTATGATCCAGCTGAGCTAGCTGACTTTAGGAACAGAGTAAAGAAAGCTTTACTGTACAAATATCTGTTCCATGTTATCATTTGGTATTGAGTACCATAGCTGCACATATCAAGGCATAGAAGAGGTGTGTGCCTACACATTAATTGAATTTAATTGTGTCTAATTTAGTTGGATGTTGTATCTGAAATAGAACTTAATCTACAATTCCCATTACTATAATCATATAATTTGATGAATGCCCCAAAATAAATTAGAAGTATAAAGAAATTTCAACTCAGTTGAATAGCTAAAAGAACTACAAAATATTCATAAGATACTTGTACTTCATTAACAATCCAGGATTATTTGATTTACAGAATTTGTTTTAAACGGAAGATTATTATAATTACATTGGGAGATGATTTCTAATTATACCATTGAAACACTTGGTCATGCACACTAGTCATACACACAAGATATGGAAATACACCCAGATACGTACAAACGATAGCTCAAGCAACTTGTTAAGGAACAAGAACTGCATGCCTTAAGTCAAAGAATTGTCTTAAAAATCAATTTACTGCTTCTTTTTTTCCCATGTTTTACAAAAGGTAATTTTATAAAGAATATTACCTCTCAGAAAGAGATTCTGAAACAAATCTCACTTCTTTTGCATTGGAAACCTCCACACCAGGAGAGTCAAGACCAGCGGAGCCATTACTGAGTCGATCACTGCTCTCGTACCCAGACTCAGTCCTCTGTACCTGCCAGGCTTCACCATGACATTTCAAGTTAGCATTGACACTGGGCTTTTCTTTTTCTACATTTGCTTTTCCATCAAATTCCATTGATGAACTTCGGCTTCCATTTTCGAGTCTGAATTCATCTTCATATATGGTCACTAAACCTTTATGCTTTCGGTGCTCACTCGTCACATCTTTAGAGCTGGGCTCTTTGCTGTGCAGCTGCTTGTCAGTAGAGTTTGTCTTATGTTTTGGACTGCCTTGCCTTTGTTCACTCTCAAAAATACTATCCACATTTAGAATCTCTCGGGAGGGTTTCCAACCTTTTGCCTTACTCCTGCTCCTACCACCGCTTTTCTCCCTCGACTCCTGACTGGTGTCAGTGTCATAGCCAGTGAAGCTGCTGTTCTTGTTTTTGTGCTGCGCACAATCAAATGCGTAAGTGAATTTCTCTGTTGTTCCCCTGCCTTGTGGATTAGTTTTGCTTTGGGTTGAAGATCCTTTTCCTTGACTATTGTACACATGCTGATCCCAGAATTGCCTCAGACCGCTACTGGAAGGTGGAGTCTCAGACTTCGAAGGAGAGCGGTCCTCTGAGAAAAAAACACGACCTTAGTATGAACAATGCTAGTTTTAATCTAATAAATGTAAAAGGAGGTTAGTGGAGTACTGTATCTTTGTGGTCGGAGAACTCGCCTCATAAGCGAGAGGATCTGGGTTAATTCTCAGCAGAATGGAATGTTGGGTAAGTTTTCTTCACATGCCTTTGTTTATCTAGTAGTAAGTAGGAATCCAGTCCATTGGCAGATTACAATACAGGGAATCATAATTCCTTTGAAAAAATTTGAATAATAGCTTGGTCACTCAATCCATGTCTCCATCCCATAATCCCTTTGCCTTGCTCCCTCCCTTGACTCCTTCAAGACCGGTCTCAAGACCCTCCTTTTCGACCGTGCCTTCAGTTGCTGTCCTACCTCTCTGCCCACCCTCATCCCAACCCTGCCCCCTATCCCCCCACTTGCTCGGGTCCTGATCCCTGATTGTTCAGCGCCTTGGAACATCCTCCCAACTTGAAAGGCGCTCTACCAAGTAATTTTGTTTTAGTCAATTCACTATGAAGTATATTCTATGAAGCTCTTTGTGTAATTTTGAAGACGTGATAAGGTGCTATATAAAAATGCAAGGATTAAGAATTAATGCATCAGGCATTCTTCAAGACATCACTTTTAAGCATAGTTTTTAAAAATAATTTAAATTATTTTTATTATTATTAAATTATTCAATCTCTGCATATCAATAGGTTAGGAAAGGATAGTGGGATACAGAAAAGGTTAAACATGTCTTACGTTGATGGGGGTAGGATAGAATAGAAAACTTTGAGACTGCCCCTTTTGGATAGTTTCCCTTTAAGGTAAGTTTTCTATCAACTCTAATGACTCTAATGACTGTGTGTGTGTGGGGTGTGTGTGTGTGGGGGGGGGGTGTGTGTGTGGGGTGTGTGTGTGTGTGGGGTGTGTGTGTGTGTGGGGGGGGTGTGTGTGTGTGTGTGTGGTGTGGGGTGTGTGTGTGGTGTGGGGTGTGTGGTGTGTGTGGTGTGGGGTGTGTGTGTGTGTGTGTGTGGTGTGTGTGTGTGGTGTGTGTGTGGTGTGTGTGTGTGTGGTGTGTGTGTGTCTGTGTGTGTGTGTGATCAAACAATACCAGGAAAGAAAGACAATTAACTAGCGAGGAGTCAGCTTTGCATGTTGAGGTTAAAGTATACTCAACAAATGAGTTAGATGAGTGAAAGTGATTCCTCACTTGCTCAACCATGTAAAAGAGGTACATCAAGATAGTAAATATCAGATAGTAGCAGCTGGTGTATGGACTACAATGTTAGGCTACATAGAAATACATTGACACTAAACTGCTTGGCCGTTGCATTTTTTTAAAAAAGCATAGAAAAATGTTTCAAAGGCGTGCCAATGTATGTTGGTTCAGAGAGCAGCTAGCAATTCAATGGTAACTTTAATTGGTCGTTTGTTTCTGCCCAGACAGGTGGCCAAGCCAGGAAATGGGGCCTGAGACCTAATTTACTAAGCATAGTTTACCAATATTATTTCTTAAATTTGGTTCCATAAAAATACCATTGGCTAAGTTTCTTCAGTATAGTCTTGATAACTAGGTACTGTATTACTGTAAACCCACTGAGCAGCAGAAAGTGCCCAAGACTGTGGATTAACCTGAACCATTCTTTTTGTATTACAAGACATGTTATTCAGAAACTATTTTAAGGAGGCACAAGGTTTATAAGATACAGGAGATGGATAGGGCTCCATTCATCTAATAGGTACATTATCCACCAACCACGTAAAAGTTTATCAACTTTGCATGTTGTCCAAGAAGCAAATGTCTGCTTAAATAAGGATTCAAACAAGTGAATATGAAACTTGATTCTGCCATTGCTCAATATAATAGAGTAACTATTTACAGAGAGATTTCCAGCAATAGGCATTGTAAGCATTAGAACCAGAAAAAAAAAGAGCTGGATGAGCACGAATTTCCTTCAGCTCAATGTTGACAAGACAGAAGCCTTAACTATTTGGCTCTCGTCGTCATTTCCAATCCCACAGTTCTCACTTCCTCCACCTACCCGATCTGCCCCTAAAAGTCTCCGAACCCGTACGCAACTTGGTCGTCAGGTTCGACCCCCAATTATTCTCCCTCCCCCACATCCAGTCCCTCACCAGCACCACTTTCCTCCATCTCTGACAGACAAATCGCCAGTCTCCGCCAATATCTCACCACAAAAGCTGCCGAAACACTGGTCCACGCATTTGTCACCTCCTCGCCAGTCTCCCATCCTCCACCATTCACAAAATGCAGATTATCCAAAATTCCGCCGTCCACATTCTCACCCAAACCAAACTTCACTGCCCGATTAGCCTAGTCCTTGCCAGACGTCACTGGCTCCATGTCTTGGAGCGGATCAACTTCAAGATCCTCACTATTGTTTTCAAATCCCTCCACTGCTCTGCCACCCCCTACTCTCTGACTTCCTCACAACAGTACCCTTTGCTTTACCGGGTCTGGCCTCCTCGTCCCCCGAATTCTCCGTTCCACCATCGGCGACCGTGCCTTCAGCCACTATGCCCTGAGGTTCTGGAACTCCCTTCCTCACTCCTTCGCCTCGACTCTCCTTTCCTATTTTCAGGTCACGGCTAAAGACCTTTCTTTGTGATCGCACTTTTGGTCACCCCTTTCCCCCTCCCACTGGCTCAGCCCCGGAATCCATTATTGTGAAACGCTCTGAGACACCGTTCTGGCTTGGAGGGCGTTATATATAAATCAAAATTATTGTTGTTATATGTATGAATCACAATAGAATAAGTTTATCTATACTTAAATAACAAAGCTCATTTAACTATAGATAAAATACCAGAGAAATAATATTGCTCTTATACTAATCTTAAGGTTTACATGCATAACCAATACTTTGACCCATAATTTATTGCTCTATTGAAATCAAATTAAACTTTAAAAAGTAGCCACTAAAATACTAACCCCTCTGCCTGCTATAGTCATTTCTTCTCATTGGCTTGTCACTTTCTTTTTTCTGGTGGTGTGGAGAGTTCCTTGCATTATTTGGCTTTTGGGCACGC
The DNA here is from genome assembly GCA_035084275.1 of Hydrolagus colliei. Classification (NCBI taxonomy): domain Eukaryota; kingdom Metazoa; phylum Chordata; class Chondrichthyes; order Chimaeriformes; family Chimaeridae; genus Hydrolagus; species Hydrolagus colliei. The sequence goes on along the minus strand of CM068742.1, from coordinate 63,007,761 downwards.
TCTCTGGAACGGTCTTGTAAACGAAATGCTTTTTCATCAGGTAGCACTTTAACTGTAAACAATTCAACAATTGTAGAACACTAAAATGCTGAATGCCACTTATAATACAAACCTATAATCTCACATCTCAACATGCTTCACAGATAATTGTCAAAACATCTCAAAGTGCTTCACAGATAATTGCTATCAGGTGTAGCAACTTCACATATACTTTATCTACAGGCAGATGGGGCAGTCAATTTGCATTCAGCAAATGTCCCACAAACAACTAAGTGTGCACTACATTCTCCCATAAACAGCCGTGAAGTGAATGAGTAATTTATCTAGGGGATTGTTGGACCATTTATTTGACCAATATAACTTTAAGATAGTTGGCCAGAGGCCACAGGGAGAAACATCCTCTTTGGAAATAGCATCCTGGGATTGTTAAGTGTCCAACCTGGACTGGTTTAACATCTTAGCCAAATGACAGCACTCCATCAGCACTGAACTTGAAGTTGAGTCTAGTATGTGAACTCAAAATCCCCATGCGGGGCTTTAGAAATGCATATTTCTGACCCAAAAGCGAATGTGTCATTAATGGAATTAAGCTGACCATTTATTATAGGTGTAATAGGTGTAGCTCCTGTAGCTCAGTGGTTAGAGCACTCGCCTTACAAGCATGAGACCTGTGTTCGAATCCAGGCAGATCAGAGAGAAGCCTTGGTCAAGTTTCCTTACTCCACACGCCTAATAATAATCCCTCCCCAAAAAAACAATAATAAAAATTGGTCATTTTCAATCAACGACTGTTTGTGGGACACTGCTGTGCGCAATTGGCTGCCGTGTTTCGCCCACAAATATACAGTCAATTTCACTTTACAGTATATTCTGTGAAGCGCTTTGAGACGTCGATAGGATGTGAAAAGCGCTAATATCAAATGCAAGAATTATTATATTATTATTAAGGTATAAAACATTGAGTAATTAAAAGATCAGCAATGAATGATTGTTTTTCCAACATCACATTTAAATATGACTTTCATAAAATTTAAAACAACAATTCCACAACTAAACTTGGTCATTCACTTTATAGTGGTTGTGGGACATTGCAATGTGTACATTGCAGTGGAAACATTGGGTGCCATTTTCGCTCATAAGATATGCACTTAATATCACTTTACAGTGTATCATGTGAAGCTTTTTAGGACCACCTCCCAATGTGAAAGTTACCAAAACAAATGCAAGGATTATCATTATTTACCCAATGTTAACACACACAAAGTTCCTATAAGCATAGCTGCCAACCTTTTTTAAACAAAAAATACTCCTGAAAGCTAAAAACAGTATTTTGTAGTAAAAAAAAGTATTTTCCCCAGAACCTACCAGTACATAATGAAAAAATTACAGCGTGAAAAGATGCCAAGTATAATGGGACTTCAAAACCCCTTGTTAAGCAAAAATTGCATTAAGAGGGAGGTCCCTACTGTGTTTCCGTATATGAAAAAAATCATTCCCAGTAATGCCTTGTGCCTAACGCTAACATTTACAGTGTATCAGCGACAGCAGAAGTTAGGTAGCACTGCTATTGAAGGCAGGGAGAGAGAGTTAAAGAGAAAGAAACAGAGAGAGAGACAGAGACAGAGACAGTGAGTGAGATTGTGACAGCAAGAGAGACACAGAGAGAGATAGGGACAAGAGAGAGAAAGAGAGCGCGACCCAGACAGACAGAGAGAGGGAAAGAGACACAGAAAGAGAGAGAGAAAGAAACACACAGAGGGAGACAGAGAGAAAGAGAGACAGACAGAGCATGGAATTCCCAAAATTCGGATTTTTACCAAAAAATGTATTTTAACAAGAAAAATTGTACTGCCTTATTTACTTCAATTTATCGGACTAAATACGGCAAAAACGTACTGGTTGGCAGCTCTGTATAAGATAATGCACTCTTAAAACGCACAATGTAAAATTGAGTTTACAATTAATTCTGATTAATTGTATACCCAATTTAAACAGTGAAATTAGCATTCAGTTGAGAGAGAGAAAAAAGATTACTACATACAAAGTTTACAACCTAAGGGCCCAATAAATACAGCTTCTCATCAGTATTGAACAATAATAATAATCCTTGTATTTCATATACTGCAAATCACGTCTTTGAGTCTCTCAAAGCGCTTCACAAAATATACCATAAAGTGAATAGACTATATTTTTGTGGGCGAAACAGGTACCATAGGGTACAAAGTATAGGCATCGACAAATGCGTATTCTTTCATAAGAAACAAAGAATTAACAAGTTGATGATGTTTGACAAAACCATTAAATCACTTAATAATACTTCTAACAAAATCACGTGTTACCAGCAAGGTTTTCTTTCTGCTGAATCCAGTTATAATACAGAAGCCAAAGTTGCTTACTTAGTCCTCGGCCTCTACTGTCTTGAATAAATCCCCTCTGGAAACCTCTGGAATGGGATAGTTCTTTCAGCAGCTTTTTTTCATTCCTGATCTGTGATGAGTATCCTCCAGTTCCATTTTCTCTGGGATGTTCCACCATTTTATCAGCAGAAACTGGCAGTTCTCTTTCTGTTAAATCAAATACACAAACTTTTGTTTGTCATACAAGAATCAAGCCACTTCTCACTCATAAAGAGAGAACAAATATACATTAACAATTATTTTCTTCCTTTTCACAGACAATGATATTGGTTTGTTGAGACAGATTCTATAAGGAACAATTAAGAAGATGGTAAAGTGGTAAACTGCTGCCACCAGTGCATTTTGAAGCTTCAAACTGGAACATAATCTTTGTTACTCCTCAGTACTCAACTATTTTATCTGACATTAAAAAAACACATTTTTAAAGTGAAAGTATCTTATAGTTGCCTACAGCTGGCAAAATAGTCTCAAAAAGATGAACACAAGTATTCTTAGAATGATAAATACACTATAAATCTTTATTGTAAAAAGGATAGAAAAGTTGTTAATTGTGGATAATAATAATCCTTGCATTTGATTTAGCGCCTTTCATGTTTTCTAGACATCTCAAAGCGCTTCACAGAATATGTTGTAAAGTGAATTGACTGTATATTTGTGGGTGAAATACAGTAAGCCAATTGCAGATAGCAGTGTCTCACAAATATTTGTGGATTGATTTATTGAGGGATTATTATCAGGCATGTGGAGTAAGGAAAGTTGGCCAAGGTTTCGCCCTGCCTGGTCTCTCGCTTGTGGGGCAAATGCTCTTACCACTGAGCTATAAGATAAAATGCAAGTGGAATCAAAAATGTTTCCATTGGTTTGCAAACATTGGAGATTTGGAAAAATATGATTCATGGAGTTATTTCAAATACTGAGACTCACCAAAATCTTCTCCATCCTGTGAAATTTTATAATGAGCATACTGAACAGATTGAATGACCTGTGTGGGTGCATCCTCTGTAGAGACAGGCACACCACTGGGATTAGCATAGAATAGCAGGAGTGGTTGGAAATGACCTCGGATACACTTGGAAACCACATCTTTCCACTTTGATCCAACCTATCAGACAAATTCATATTTTTAAAAAAAAACTTAACACAGCTATGCAGTCATATAGATCAAAGGATATATGAGATAGTTACAGAATATAAGCTTTAGGTCAAATCAGGAGCAAATAAATATAAGTTTATAGTTGACAAATATAGATTTTTTTCTCACTTTTATCATAGTCATTTTTCCCCTACTTGATTCTTTTTTAATGTAGGAATAAATTACTTGCCCTGTATTATTGTGACACCAGAACTTCCTTAAGCCATAATTAGAATAAAACATGAAGCCTAATGTTTTCTATGAGGCTAAAGATACAGATCTGGGGTAAATAAATTAAAATATTTATCTAGCTTTTTATAAAGATTCATTTTTCACAGGTGGGACTTGAAACCTTGGGATCAAGTCTCCATGATCGCAGAGCCACGCTAATGACAATATCAATATAAAAGTAGCAGTGACACACAGTCCTGCACTCTCTTCGTATACTCTCTACTGAGCTATAGGACTCCATGATTAAAAAAACACGTTACGCCATCTCGCGTGTCTCAGTTTTAGATACCACCTCTCCCCATCTCACATACTTAAATCCCTATTCTCCTTCTCTGCCAAATGTTCTTCGAACAACCACTTTGAATAGCTCATCGATCTTCTCCAAGCAAAATATTAAAGTACTCCCTAGAATACAATCCCTAAAGTTGCAAGCCTACAGTAAATAATTCTTATTCTCTTAAAAGAATTTCCAAAAGTAACATTTTATTGTTAGACAAACCATTTCCGAATACATTACAAAATATAAATCCATACTAAAACAATTCCCATGTTACATGCCTTTTTCAACTAAATGCAAGATAAATATTTAAAGCTTACCTCCTTAACAGTAGCATCATCAAAGAAAACCCATTTGGAGCTTTTAGTATGAAAGGCAAAAGCGCAATAGTGTTTATTGGAATAGCACACCATTCCTACAAGGATCAGTTCACTTTTCTTAGCCCGTTCATCAGTTGCCCTGTAGAAAAGCTTTTTTTTAAAAAAAGAGACATTATAATTTTCCAAAATTTAGATCAGTTTAATTGCTGAATTTAATAATTGTCAAAGCTGAAGGCAGAGAAGGTTGCACTGTTTTTAATACAGCAACTGTCCTTACAATTTTTAGTGCATTGACAAAATATTTATTTAACTAAAACATGTTTAAAAACAATCATTTTAGAACTAGTGTATTACAAGGCCATTTGCTGAAAAGGCCAATATTAAACAGGAACAATCTGTATACACCGTACTATACATGTTACTGTATTAAGCATCTGAACTTAAATTTTTTTGGTCAGCCAGTAAGACCATAAGAATTAGGAGCAGGAGTAGGCCATTTGGCCCTTCGAGCCTGCCCCGCCATTCAATAAGTTCATGGCTGATTTTCTGACCGAACTCTAATTACCTGTAAGTAGCCTTGCAATGTCCTCACGATGTGAAAGGCGCCATACAACTGAAATTTTGTTTTTAAAATACATGGAAACCCATCACCATGCATAAAAGCATCTCAAGCAGCTCAAGATTTCCTCATGTACACAACCTACACAAGGAATCTCCTGTGTGCCTGAAGTGGAATGTAGGAAGGACACCCTGCTCACCTAATTCTTGAATGTACAGTCAAAGCCCGTTTATCCGGGACCCGATCAACCGTAACTTCAATATAACCGGCATCGCAAAAAAAGGGTCCGTATTCGATTAACCGGAATTTATCCAGAAAAATGCATTAAAATTGTCGTTTTTTTTGTGTTTTTGGCCAAATATCCGGCAAGCGCTTTAACTGGCATTAGCCAGGTCCCGAGGGTGTCAGATAAACTGGCTTTTACTGTATTACACATGTATTGGTGCGTGTTGGGATACTGCTGGGGTATAACAAGCTAAAACTGCATAATATGCCATTCAGAGCATTTTCTGGTGTTAGTCAAGCTAGGACCATCCTTTAGGGCTTTTAGCTTTAAGGATAAACAGGAGCAGATTGGAAAGAATCCTTGCTCCGAATTTCTGCACTACTTTTTTTTGGGGGGTCAGGCAGGTATCTGACACATGCAGAAACCCATCACCATCTATCCACTACATTACAATAAAGGATATTATTTTGTTCATCTGCATTACACTTCAGACACGTCACACAATGTGTCACACATCACTCACCTTTCCCCTGAAATTCCATCCAAAGTGAAAACATTCAGCTCACAAAAGTGAAATAAAACTACAAAATCCTCAGTTTACTTGGTACAGTAAAAGCCTGTTTATCCTGCATCCTCGGGACTGGGCAGTGCCAGTTAAAGCGTCTGCCGGATATTCGGCCGAAAACCCAACACAATTTTTATTAAAAAATAAAAAAAAACATAGCATATTAATAATAGACTAAATAATCATATATAATATAAATTATAATAATCCTTTCACACAGCGACCAGGCAATTCAGAGAGATCTTTAAACTAGTGCAAGAGTTACACGTATGAATGACACTGTTCTCATTGGGGCAGAAGAGAGGAAAGCAAACGTGTTATTGAGAAAGCAGCCGCCGCTGTCACTATTCAATTAACTTTCTTTCCAAAAAGCCTTGCGATGTGTGTGTGCACGCGCATTCGCGCACTAACTTGCACTCTAACAAAAACAGATCGGGCATCGCAGGTTTTTTTTAATTATAATAAAACCTGTGATATGCATTGATCTGCAAGCTTTGATCGGGGGTAGGTGTGTGTGTGTGTTTTGCTGTTTTGTGGCTAAATTAAATCTAAATTAATCAAATCACCGTCACTCTCTCTCTCAAAGAGTACAATCCGGAGAGTGTATTGCTGTACAATACCGGCAGCATTCTGAGCTAGCGACACCATCAGGCACCTAGTAATAGTATTTAAAAATACTGACGCAACACAAACACCCCCAAAAAAAAGCATTTTTCTGGATAAATTCCGGTATATTGAATGCGGACCTTTTTTTGCGGTGCCGGTTATACGGAAGTTACGGTTGATCGGATCACGAATAAACGGGCTTTTACTGTATTTGACAGAAACTAATAGCCACTTCATTTTACTCACTCCAGGAAGATAGAGCTGTGGTGCCAGATATCGAATCACATCCAATGTGAGATCTGAATGCTCTGAGTCCCAGACCAGGCCAATGGTGACAATCTCTGGGCAATTCATCAGCACGCGCCTGATTTTGATCTTCTGCCCACAGTTGCTCTGCAATAAAAGCATAGGTTGCATATTCCACAATGCATTTGTATTTTTGCAGTACAACTGAAAAATATATGTATCCATTTTTTTGCTGTAAATGAAATGGGGAGAGAAATGTAATAACTTACGTGCATAAGACAACATAGGTTTGAAGACAAAAAAAGTTGGAAGAGATATTACTGCATGGAAACATGCAACAAGTACTTGTGCAATGAGATCTTACTTTGCATTCTGCAAACGAATGAATAACATTGCCTAGAGCATGCATCAGCTAAACAATATTTTGTGGCATGTTTCATATAGAGTACATATAAAAATGGGTGCACAGGCTCCATATCAATGGCTCAGCACGATTATCTTCACAAGTAGTTGTGCCATAAAGATTAAGAAGATCTTAGGTTAAATTCCTAGTTTAAGATAAGTAAATCTGAGCAGCACAAGGTTTTAAATTGGTCTAAGAACCATGGTTACAGAAGGTTCATCCAGTATTCCCCATTGTAAATAGCATCAATTGATTCCTCTAAGGTGTTTTCTAATCATGATCAGCCTCAACCCCAACCCCAAAAGTTGGCCAACACACAGAATCATAGAATCATAGAATTTTACGGCACAAAAGGAGGCCATTCGGCCCATCTAGTCTGTGCCGGCTCTTTGAAAAGAGCGATTCAATCCCACTGCCCTGCCCGCTCCCCATAGCCTAATAGATCCGTTCTCCCTAAATAAAGATCTAATTCCCTTTTAAAAGTTGTTATCGAATCAGCCTCCACCACCTTTTCAGGCAATGCATTCCAGATTCGAACAACTCGCTGAGTGAAAAAATTTCTCCTCAGCTCCCCTCTACTGCGCCTTGAAACTATTTTAAATCTGTGACCACGAGTCACAGATTCACCCACGAGTGGAAATAGTTTTTCTCTATTTGCCCTGTCGAAACCCCTCATGATCTTATAAACCTCTATTAGGTCTCCCCTCAATCTTCTCTGCTCCAGAGAGAATAACCCTAGCCTATCTAGCCTCTCCTCATAGCTGAAGTCCCTCAATCCTGGCACCATCCTAGTAAATCTTCATTGTACCCTTTCCAATGCCTTCACATCCTTTCTGTAGTGTGGTGACCAGAAATGAATGTCAGAATGTTTTAGCAGAAGAATATGTAATACACGTGCAGAGTGTAACATGATATGAAATCTGAAAGGTCATGCTTGACGAACCTTATCAAATTCTTTGAAGACGTAACAGATAAAGTAGACAAAGGAAATGCAGTAGTTGTAGTGCATTTGAATTTCCAGAAGGTCTTGATACATCCCACACGAGAAATTCACAACTAAAACCAGGGCATATGGAGTTGTAGGAAAATTAGCAGAATAAAGAATGTTAGAAAACCCAAAGCAAATATGTTGAGGGCATCTTCTCAGGTAGGAAGTGGTGTTCCATAGCGATCTGGATTTGGACCATCACTGTTTACCACATATATCAAATGCAAGGATTATTATTATTATTATAAGTGATTTGAACTGTTATAGGTGTGTTAAAATTTACAGATGACACCAAACTTGGATGGCTAGGCAGGGAGGGGATAGCACTCTCATCTTGGAATCAGAAGGTTGTGAGTTCAAACCCCATGTCAGGACTTTGAACTCATTGTTTAGGCTGACACTCACATGAAGTACTGGGGTTGTCCATTTTCTTTGTCTCTGTCTCTCTTTCCCTTTTCTTTCACTCTTCCCCTTTTCTCTTCTATCTCTCCCTTTACCCATATCTGATTTCCAGGAGTAATAATCCCTTAAAAAATGTGTTTAGTCCAGCATCTTGGGACGTCCTCCCTACGTGAAAAGCGCTCTATAAATGTAACTTTTTTGTTGTTCTGCATTGTTGGAGGTTTTATGTGCCTCTTTAGTTGGATGTTAAAGATGACCCTGTGGCACTATCAAATAGAAGGGAGTTTCAACTGCTGTCCTGGCAAACAATCCCCAAATAAAATTAGTTATCATTATTATTGAGACGTTGCTTCGCACAAATTGGTCTTAGTGTTTGCTTACACATACAGTCACTACACTATACTTCACTGTAAAATCCTGTGAAGTGCTTTGTGATTGATACATGATAAGGCACTATACCAAATCAAAGGATAATTAAGCCACTTCAACCTAAGTATTAATCTTGTGAACTAAAATCACAGCATGAAATGTGAGAATATTACCACCATCTATCTTTTCAAACATGAAATGTGAGAACATTATTACCATCTTAGTTCCCATAACCATTCTGCCCATGTAATGTGAATCAGATCAATACCACAAAGAAAATTTATAATCAGCAATAACAGTCAATCCAAAAGTAAAAAAATACACATCTATATTTATAGATATGGGTACATAATATTATATAAATAAAAGCAACCAATTAAAGTAAAAATACAATTAAGCAATTTCAAGACAGTTTTCTAAGCTCAGCATCTGATGACTTACCAACAGTCAAGTTTTGCACTTATGGTTTTGGATATTATCTGAACCCCTCAATTAGATTACTCTCGTGTATCACTCAGGTATCTATTTGAATTCAAAGTATGTGAAAAATTAACAAGTTTAAAACAAATTGCTTTCACTCTTAAGTTTACGTAGCTATAAATGTTGTAATAGTTAATCATTTATAGGAAGATAACTACATTCACCTTTTTCTAGAATATTGATATAACTTGAAGGAGTCAAATTATTAATTTCTAGCCTCCAGTAGAAATAAGAGAGTGGGTCTGCAGGCAAAATACCTTAGAAATCTTTTGCAAATCTACCATTAAACAAAGCAATAATTTAATGTGACCTAATAGAAACAACAATAGGATTTAAAAGCAAATGTGAACCTCTCAGGAATACCTTAAATTGATTAATGGCAAACATGAATAAATAGTTGAAGTTAAAACATCCATAAGCCTTTTAAAGTTATCAATATATGCAATTTAGCATTTCAAAAATGTCAGTTCAGTAATTCAGTCAATTTAATTTAATAAATTTAGTAAATAAAAATTCTGTTTTCAGAGAATTTGGTCGATAGCGAGGCTCTTGTACCAAGATTCCACTGCGGTATGTATGCCAAAAAGACAAACAAGGGGTTCTGTAGCAAACTATTAGAAATAGTCCTGAGAGTAGAATACTTAAAAAAAATTACTGGATCACCAATTTAAAAAATTGGTTCTGAATTTCTGTGTTTATTAATTGTGGGGAAAACAAATGCTGAAAACCTTTATGAAACAAAAAAAGTAAATTCATATTCTGGCAACTGACAGTAAAAGTCTGAAATCAGCAAATCCAATCCTACAAATTGTGTTTATGCCACTTCACCATTGAGAAAGGAGTCAAACAAATGGATCCACCTCTAGTCCACTCAACCTCCCCCATCTATACCCTCTGCAACTCTCACCCCACCTCACACTCCACAGTCATCCCACCACCACAATCCATCTGCATTTCCCTGCAAAATATCCGCTCCCTCTCCACTAAAGCCCTCACTATCCATGACTTCATCCTGGATGAGCATATCGATATTCTTGGTCTTACGGAAACCTGGCTCTCTCCTAGTGATCCCGCCCCTTATTTAAAGCCACCTCCCCCAGCTAAACCTTCCACCACACCCCCACCCTTACCAACGCGGTGGGCCTCATCTACAAAGTTTCCCTTGGTCTATCCCCTTATTCCTATGGCTGCTTCTCCTCCTTTGAGCACCTCACCCTCTACCATCGCTCCTCTCCCTCTCTCTCTTTCTCAAACTTATCCTGGTCTACCACCTCCACCCCCCCAAAACACAATGGCTGCTTCCTCTCTAATATCTCTGTTCTCCTCTCATCCCTGTCCATCTGCTCAGAACACCTGCTCATAATGGGCTACTTTATTAAAACTCCCCTTGCACCACATCCTCAGACTAACCTGCCCTCCTCGTCTCCCTAAACCTCACCCTCGACATCAATTCGCTGACCCACAACCATGGTCGCCCCCTCAACTTCGTCACCACACTTGGCCTTGACAGTTTCGACCTGTGCTTCGCAGAAAAGGCCATCTCGGACCACTTTTTCATCTCCTTTGCCTCTCGCAACCCTACCTCTTCCATCAACCCCCCAACCATACTCTTCTGCTCATGGAAAGGCTTGCAGCCACAAGGAGAGCGTCACAAAGGCCCTCTCATCCTCAGACCAACTATATCTCTGGCCTTCCACTTGCAGCGATTCTGAAGCAGCCATCAAGCTGCTCCATGATCGCCTCTCCTCCACCTTCAACTCCCCCGTCTTCCTGAAATCTAGGACCGTCTCCAAACTCACCCGCTACCCCAACAACAGCCACCACCGCTTCCTAAAATCTCAAACTCGGCTGCTTGAGTGCAGGTGGCAGAAAACCAGCCTCACGGTTCACCACCAGGTGTGGCTCGAGCATCTTCACAGCTACTGCGTCCTACAAGCGAAAGCGGTGCACTACTTCTAACATAATTCTGGAGGCCACAAATAACTCCCAAATCCTATTCTCCACCACCCACCCTACGTGCACCCCCTCAAGCATCCTCAATCATCACATCCAACACCAAGTGCGAAGGTAATGGACTTCCTTAACTCCAAAATTGATAGCATCTCCTGGCAGCTTAATTCTTCTGCTCCACAACCCCTATTCCACCTCCCTCACCCACCCCGTTCTTAGCTCTTACCACAGCTCCCATCCTATATTCTTTTTCCTCCATCCCTCTCATCCACCATCACCACAGTGAAACTCACCACTTGTTGTCTCAACACCTTCCCAACTCAATTGCTGATCACCCAGCTCCCCCTCCTCTGCCCACTGCTGGTAGACAACATTAACCATTCTCTCTGCTCAGGATCAGTCCCACTCCCACTCCTTAAAAAAACGCATCCTCGATCCCTGCAACCTAAGGCACTACTGCTGTATATAATATTCCCTTCCTTGCAAAAGCTCTGGAACGCTTTGTTGTCAACCAACTTCACGCATATCTCTCCCATCACATCCTACTCGAATCTCTCCAGTCCGACTTCTGCCCTGCCATAGTACAGAGACTGCGCTCATGAAAGTCACAAGCAATGTCCTCTCTATCTGTGACCAGTGTGCTCTACCTCCTCATCCTCCTGGAGGTCTCCATTGCATTACTCACAGTTGATCACACCATTCTCCATCATCCACCTCAGTGGGACTGCACTCACTTGGTTCAAGTCCTGTCTCACTACATCTCTGCAAATGGTTTTGCAGACATAGTGATGTCATCCACAAACACAGGTTTAACTTCCACATGTACACGAATGAACCCTAACTCTACTTTTCCACCTCTAGTTTTGACTTCCAGTCACCTGATGCTCTGTCAGTTTATCTGTCCGACATCAAGAGCTGGACGAGTGCAAATTTCCTGCAGCTAAATGTCAACAAGAAGGAAGCCATATTCTTTGGCTCCCGTCAACATTTTCTGTCCCACAGTTTCGACCTCCCCAACCTATCCTTAAAGCTTTCCGAACCCATGCGCAACTAAGGCATCAGGTTTGATCCCTAGTTATCCTCCCCCCACATCCGTGGGGAGGGGAGGTTAATCGAAAGCACAGTCAAAGGGGAGGGTCTTGAGATCGGTCTTGAAGGAGACAAGGGAGGACGTGAGGGCGAAGGGCTGTGAAATGGAGTTCTAGAAGGTGGTGGCAGACTAGCAGGAGGTGGGGCAGGCAAAGCGAGGGACGTGAAGCAGGCTGGAGCATGCTGAGCGGATGAAGCGGGCAGGTTAGTAGGGGGTAGGAGGTCACAGAAGTAGGGGGGAAGCAAGGCCAAGGAGAGCTTTGCAGGTGAGGACCAGGATCTTGAAATGTATCCTCTGTGTGATGGGAAGCCAGTGGAGTCAGGAGAGTATGGAGGTGATGGGTTCATGGGAAAAGACATAGGCTGCAGAATTCTGGATGATCTGCAGCTATGGAGGGAGGGGCTGGAGAGGCCGACAAGCAAGGAGTTTGCATAGTCAAGCCTGGATATTATCAATGCATGTATAAGTTTTGGCTACTTGAGGTATGAGACAGTGGCGGAGGTGTGCGATGTTGCAAAGGTGGAGAAGGCAGAGAGGGTCATGGCACGGATGTGGGGTAGAAAGGATAATTAAGGGTCAAACAAAACAGCAGGTTTCAGTCTGGCTTAGTAAGGTGGATTGTGTATCCATGGATGGTGATCCTGGCAGCATTATCATCAATATCACAAACAAGAGATTCTGCTAAGGAGAAATGGGTGTAGCAGCCTGCAGCAAGTGAGCTGAGTGGATCATGCTGGAGCTCCTTGAAAATACAATATAAAATACAATGAATCCACAACCCAAACTATGATGCAATTTAGACAAACGTAAGTTTCTGAACAGATCACTTTGAAGGTCCTCAACCTCACATACAAATTGCTTCCCACCCCAGCAAGTCTCCCCATTCTTTGATCTCCTCATATCCCATTGCCCCCACATCCTACGCTCAGATAATATGGAATATTCCACCCCCGTGTGCCGACATCAGTGGCCTTCATCTTAACTCAGCAGCCAACCCATCACTGTATGTCACTTCCTATTTGAAGGCCATTAGATAAATAGAAATTGTTCTTACCACAATTATTGACATCATCTATTGTTAGCTAATTTTGGAATCAATTGCACTTTTAAGCACACCTGGCATGATTTTACATGGTTCAACTTAGAAACAGCATTTTATATGGGCAACTAAGAAACCAAAATTGGACAATATTTCCTATTAAACCTTAAGTTCTCTTACCGGACAATTCCTAAAATCACCGATTGTACTTGCTGCTTGTAGCAGTTCTGCAAACATTTCTGGTCGGGGACGTTCATTTCTCTCCACCATCCTTTCGACCTGATTACTATTTAATAAACAAGAGTAGTTTAGTATTTTTCAATCTCTTATTAAGTTCTGAAGAATTGATTACCATAATGCAAAGAATTACTTACCACAGGGCTGTTATTGACACATAATGCACGAGCTCAGTGAAAGGTAAAGGATCTGAAGTGGCTCCACAGCTATAGCATACACTCTGCAGCAAAGCAAGATATATTATAAATTCATAAAAGTTATTTATTTTTAAAAGTTTGTGCCTGCCAAATAAGTTTGTGCCTGCCCATCACTATTTTTCATAATGGAAATCTATTTAGAGCCACGTCTCAGTATGTCAGGCACCAAACAACTGACACCAATAACGCAGAACCTGCAGCATAAGTCTTGAAAAAGAAATCTCAGGAACAATAATTTAAACCACTTTTTATTCAAAAGAAACTATTACCATATTGTTCCGATTACAAGTCAGTCATTTTTAAGGAAAACCTCCTCCAATATTCATATTGGGAATAAGGGAAAAAATTAGTAAAAAAAAGGTCATTACAAAGCAGTAAAAAAAAACTAATTTCACACTAGGATCTGCTCAAGATGGACAATGTGTATCCAAATTGGAAGCAATTATTTATCTTCATTAACACAAAATTAGCTTTTTACACTAACATGTGATTATTATTATGAAATTTCAAATACGTGCCTGGGATAGTTCTGAAATTAATAAAAACACATTTGTACATTTAATAACCATTTGGCATTGTCCTAAATTTCTATGTATTCAAACAAAATGTAGCTCAATCACTTAATTGGCCAAAAAGATCATCTATCATCCTATGCTGAAAGTGATTGCCTACCAAGTGCCTCACAAAGTTAGTAATCCAATATCTTCTCTCATAAAATCCAAGATGCCTATATGTTTTGAAAGCTGCTGTCACTCTATTGTCAGTCAATTAATTCTAGGATGATTATAATAAATTAATTTCATTTCTAACCTGCTCATAAAGGGTCATGGCAAACTTCTGGTGGGTAATGCAGGATTTGATAGTGCAGGTATCCACTTCATTGTCTGACACTATGTGCAAATGTATTCTCTCCAGAATATTCTCCTGAGGGAAAATAAAACAAAGCATTTGTATCTTATGTTCTTATTAAGCGCTCTGCGATGCTACCCACGTAAAGGGTGCTACATAATGCAAATTGTTGTTAATATTCAGTGCGCTAATCATGTCAAATCTAGAGGTATAATAGCTCCGTCGGATCGCCCGTCTCCGGCAATATCTCACCCCAAAAGCCGCTGAAACCCGGGTCCATGCCTTTGTCACCTCTTGGCTGGACTATTCCAATGCCCTCCTTGCCGGTCTCCCTTCCATCACAATCCATGAAATCCAACATTCAAAACTCCGCATTCTCGCCCACATTCTCACCCGCACCAAACGTCGCTCCCCCATTACCCCAGTCTTTGCCAGACTTCACTGGTTTCCTATCCCAGAGAGGATCGATTTCAAGATCTTCACGCTTGTCAGGTCCCAGCTAAAGACCTTTCTCTTCAACCGCGCGGGAGTTCCAGAGCCTTGGGGCATAGTAGCTGAAGGCAAGGCCCCCGACGGTAGATTCGGGAACAAGGAGGAGGCCAGACGTGGTAGAGCGAAGGCAACGGTGACGCGAGGAGGTCAGACAGGTAGGGGGGTGCAGAGGAGTGGAGGGATTTAAAGACAAGAGTGAAGATCTTGAAATCCATCTGCTCTGAGATAGGGAGGCAGTGAAGTCTGGCAAGGACTGGGGTAATCGGGGAGCAAAGTTTGGTATAGGTGAGAATGCGGGCGGCAGAATTTTGGATAACTTGGATTTTGTGAATGGTGGCGGAGGGGAGACCAGCGAGGAGGGCATTTGAATAGTCCAGCCGAGAAGTGACAAAGTCATGGACCAGTGTTTTGGCGGCTTTTGGGATGTGATATTCACAGTAAACATCTAGTCTCCTAGATTCTCATTTACATGTTCCCCTTAAAAATACAATTGAAAGCTCACACCCTGCCAATGTTTTGCGGAAGACATAGGACATCCTTCAAATTTTGATTATTTCTCCAGTAATGATATTACAATACCTATTTTTAAGTATTCATCCAATGTCATGGCAAACTTCACTGAAAAAGATCTATATAGGGAAATATGCACCATTGACGTGCTCTCAAAATTAAACGGTGAAAAGTTAAAATTCACAAGCTTCAAGAGACCTCGAACTCAATCTTTGCATCTTGGAAATCATAGTGTTGCTAACAAATCAAAATATAATAAAGTACCAATTCATTTTACAGAACTGCAACGTACTCCTATGGTAAAAGTAGGGTCCATCGATATCGAAATTTTCCGATATCGATATATCGGTTTGCCCATATCGATATATACCGATATATCGATATCACAGGTTTTTTTGTCCTGCGCATGAAGAGGTGCGCACGTATTCAGGGGTGCGCAAGTTGAAAAAGTCCACATCATACCAATATATCGCCGGACACGATATACTGATATTTGCGATATATCAATATTTTTTTCATATCAAATTTTTCGATATATCGATGTATTTTAAATTCCAATATCGGCATATCGATATGAAAATTATATCGATATAACCGATATATCGCCGGACCCTAGGTAAAAGGCATCATCAGAAACTGTTGTAACACTGAAAACTTTGCATTCTCATACAGGTTCATATATCGCACTCAAAGCTGGATGAATTACGTAGTAATATATGTGAAAACTTAAAACACATAACAAAATATTTTTTAGCCACAAATATATCCATATTGTAAAAACTTCTATGAAAATGCTCTACCTTCAAAGAATTTGGTTTTAGAATTTTCAGTCTATGTTGTGTACACAATAACCTGCTTCAGGATTCCTGGGGATATGAGTGAGCTCTTGCCAATGATAGTGCCTGGCAAAGTACACTTTAAATGAAATGGATGTAAACAAAAGGTGAAAATTATATATCTCAATTCCTCCATGTCTATTCTTTCACTAAAGCTGATGACATGGTTGAAAGAGCATAATACGGGGTATTAATGTCCACATAGGCAAAATAAAAGCTTCAAAACTATCATGAAGAAGGTTCATCCACCAATGCAACACCAACATCTTCCAATTAGGGTCCGGTGATATATCGATAAAACCCGATATAATTTTGATATCGATACACCGATATAGGCATTTAAAAAATATCAATATCGAAAAATCGATTCTATCGAGGTAAAAAATCAGAACACGCACACACTGAACTACAAGACCCAGAATGCTCATCTCTATACAAAATGCACAGACCGAGGTGCAAAGCCGCCATATTGTATTCATAGTCCCAGAATATAATATACAGGTATGCAAGGGGTGAGGGGGGGTGGTGGGGGAGGGAGAGACGGCTGGGGGGAGGGGGAGGGAGAGACGGCTGGGGGGAGGGGGAGAGAGACGGCTGGGGGGAGGGGGAGAGAGACGGCTGGGGGGAGGGGGAGAGAGACGGCTGGGGGGAGGGGGAGAGAGACGGCTGGGGGGAGGGGGAGAGATACGGCTGGGGGGAGGGGGAGAGATACGGCTGGGGGGAGGGGGAGAGATACGGCTGGGGGGAGGGGGAGAGATACGGCTGGGGGGAGGGGGAGAGATACGGCTGGGGGGAGGGGGAGAGAGGCGGCTGGGGGGAGGGGGAGAGAGGCGGCTGGGGGGAGGGGGAGAGAGGCGGCTGGGGGGAGGGGGAGAGAGGCGGCTGGGGGGAGGGGGAGAGAGGCGGCTGGGGGGAGGGGGAGAGAGACGGCTGGGGGGAGGGGGAGAGAGACGGCTGGGGGGAGGGGGAGAGAGACGGCTGGGGGGAGGGGGAGAGAGACGGCTGGGGGGAGGGGGAGAGAGACGGCTGGGGGGAGGGGGAGAGAGACGGCTGGGGGGAGGGGGAGAGAGACGGCTGGGGGGAGGGGGAGAGAGACGGCTGGCGGGAGGGGGAGAGAGACGGCTGGGGGGAGGGGGAGAGAGACGGCTGGGGGGAGGGGGAGAGAGACGGCTGGGGGGAGGGGGAGAGAGACGGCTGGGGGGAGGGGGAGAGAGACGGCTGGGGGGAGGGGGAGAGAGACGGCTGGGGGGGGGAGGGAGAGAGAGAGATGACGGCGGTGGGGGGTGGGAGAGAGGGACAGCGGCGGGGGGGGTGGAGAGACGGGGTGGATGTGATAATATACAGATAGATAGAGATGGGGGGGATGTGAGAGAGGAGAGAGACACAGACAGAAAAACACAGAGATGGAGAGAGTGAGAGACACAGAGAGAGAAAGATATTTACCTCCTGAGGAGATAGGCCCCGAATGCGCGCGCATGCGCAGTACGAAAAACCTGAAAATAGCGATCTTTCGGTATATCTCGATATGAACCCAATGATATATCTAAATCGGAAAATTTCCATATCGACGGACCCTGCTTCCAATGCAATTTTGCTTAGTGAGCTAATATTCAGGAGCAACATCCCAGTTAGCAAGCTCCTTCAAATAAGGAGGATACTGCTTTTCATCTGCCTGTTCTGGTGAAATTATAAATTTCATTGCACACTAAAGTAAGATGGCAATGTCTAGGATCTGTTGAGGAATAAGATAAAACCCGTGGACTACTTACAAAACATTCTGCTGCATCATCCATTAGACCTAGCTGAAAACGATGCTCATCTTTGAAGCTTTCAGCCAGAGCACTACGTAAAGCATCTGATGGGAGAGCTTTTTCCCTGCTATGTTGAAATTGGGAAAATATATTCTGCAAGACAAGCAAATATAAAAGATTTGTAAGTGTAAAAAGGGCAACAACAGTATATAACAACCCATTTTATTTAGACTACAATGAAATTACAGTAAAACCTTGATAATCCGGCAAGTTTGGGCTCACATACCTCCCGGATTTCAGAGCTTTTCCCCTGTATCCTAGTCGGCCTCCCCAGCTCCTCCATTCATAGGCTGCAGGCCATCCAAAACTCTGCAGCCCGTGTACTATCCCGCACCCGCCTCCGTGACCACATAACCCCCACCCTCGCCCATCTCCACTGGCTCCCCATCCTCCAGAGGATCGAATTTAAGATCCTCGTCCTCACCTACAAGGCCTTACACGGCCTTGCCCCACCCTACCTAGCCGATCTACTCTCCCCCTACACGCCCACCCGGGCCCTCCGTTCAACAGGACTTGGCCTACTCCAAGCCCCCCGCCCGAACCGCCCCACCATCGGAGGCCGGGCCTTCAGTTTCTCCGCTCCCACCCTATGGAATGCCATCCCTCAATCCCTCCGTTTCACCTCTTCCCTTTCCTCTTTCAAGGCCGATTTGAAGACTTTCCTCTTCGATCGTGCCTTTTGTTCCACCCCAAACTCTTTTACCTCCCCTTCGTGTTTCACCCCTTCCCAAACACTCCCCTCCCAGCTCGGGTCACACGCCTCTTGTTTAGCGCCTTGGGACGTCCTCCCGACGTGAAAGGCGCCATATAAATGTAAATTGTTGTTGTTGTTGTTGTTGTATTTAGAAACCTATCTGGAAATGGCTGGGGAAGCACCGCTACATATGCTGTAAGCACAGCACTGAAGCCAAACAATGCCTGAGCTCTAACCACTGCACTGGATGATACATTATGAACTACAAGCAGTTATTCTGAACTTCAGGAGATTTGCCAGACATTGTGAAAAAAATATAATACTGTTGCATTTTGAAATCTTGCTGGTTTTAGGAAATTGTCAGCTTTTGGAATGTCGGATTATCAATTGTGATTTACAGTTTTACTGTATTGCATTTTAAACACAAAGTCACCGGTTTCAAGCCTGTATATCATTATGTTGCCACTGTGTCTGCTGAACATATTCATCCACATGGTTTCATCAGAATTCGATCTAGAAACTGTGATTACCGTATATCTCCGCGTATAAGGCGCCACCCGCGTATAAGAAGCACCCCCCACTTTTGACCTTTTCTTGGTGAAAAAAAACGGAAGCATTTTCAATGATATTGCCGACAGAAGGGAGGAGAGACAGGAAGGTAGTGAGAGAGAGAGGGAGAGAGGCAGGCCGGCAGCCTGGGAGAGAGAGAGGGAGAGAGGGAAGCAGGCACGCAGGCAGGCAGTGAGAGAGAGAGGGAGAGAGGCACACAGGCAGGGAGGGAGAGAGAGAGGGAGAGAGGCAGGCCGGCAGCCCGGGAGGGAGAGAGACAGGCCAGCAGCCCGGGAGAGAGAGAGGGAGGGAGGCAGGCCGGCAGCCCGGGAGAGAGAGAGGGAGAGAGGCAGGCCGGCAGCCCGGGAGAGAGAGAGGGAGAGAGGCAGGCAGGCAGCCAGGGAGAGAGAGAGGGAGAGAGGCAGGCAGGCAAGCAGGCAGGGAGGGAGGGAGAGAGAGCGGCAGGGAGGGAGGCAGACTGGGTTCGGCAGAAAGTAAGCACAGCACTGAAGTCCGTTGCTGCTGCCGCCGCCCGGGCGGCCGAGGCCGAAGCCCCGTCACCCACTCCCCTCAACCCCCGCCAGACACTGACCAAACCCCGGCTGACAGCGCGCCAGCCGCCCCTCCTGTTTACTGTATTTCCGAGGCTCAAAATCTCTTGTACCTGCGTATAGGGCGCACCCCCTACTTTCGAGATCTTCCGACCTGAAAAAAAGTGCGCCTTGTACGCGGAGATATACGGTACATTATTCTGATGAACATGTATCTTGAATTTGATGGCCATTATTGGAGGATTTTCCAGCCAACCAGCCTAAACAAATAGGCACATTCATGAGACGAAGGATAAAATTAAAGAATGAATCAACATCCACCTTTTAGAACAAATAAAACAGGAGGCATTTATAAGATCAGCAAGACTCACTAAAAAGCACCAGCTTTTTCTTTTTTCAAAAAATGTTTGGGTACTGAATTTAATTTAGAATTCATCCATTGTTAATAAAAATCCATCACTCTTGATTTGTTAATAAAAACAGACAGACATCAGGATTTGAAATGTCAGCGCTGGAAATACAAAGTTGAATGTCTGAAATAGTTAACTGTACAGATAAAAGAAAACAATGAATTGGTTATTCCAGAGTTGGAACAATGAATGAACATTAAAGGTCAGCTTTACCTTCAAGGCACAAAATATGCAAGCGTTTCCCAAGCACACGTGTCCAGGAAGCTGTCTCAAACTTCGTCTAAAAATATCTAGGTGCCATAGAACCTACAAAACAAAATTACTATGTAAACAGCAGTTCTTCAGGTAAGAAAACTAATTTCCAACATTACAATTAACTTTAGATACGAAACATACTTCAAATATGAAACTATCTTCTTACTATATTTATTGAGTTTGCATTAATTGTAGATACCCAATATCATAAGCACAAATCCCCTGCCCCTTAAGGTAAGTTATTCTGGTAGTACACAGAAGTAGAACATGCAATATATGATATGATAATTATCTCAACATGGCACACTCCATGACTGGAGATTGTGCAGTCAATAAATACTGTGGGAGAACACACCCAACCTTGATAATAGTTTTATTCAAGAGCAGAATCCTGCAAATAATGAGATAGCCACCCGGATTCCAGGATTTAATGCCCATTGATGGATCTAATGGTCAGATACCAGTACCATCTTGAAGAAAACCAATTTAACTCAAGTTAATAAGTATACAAATCCTATATGGCATCTTATTTATAGAATGAATATACTGGAAACAATAATAATAACCCTTGCATTTGATATAGTGCTTTTCATGTCTTCTAGATGTCTCAAAGCGCTTCACAGAGTATACTATAAAGCAAATTGACTGTATATTTATGTGGGCAAAATGCGGCATCCAATTGCGCATAGCAGTGTCCCATAAAATCGTGGATTGAAATGATCATTTTATTATTGCTTTTTTCTTGAGGGAACATACCCAAGAAGCAGGCGTAATTTCTCCCACCAAGTTATTTGTTTCGTAAAATCAACTGCTGCAATCCTGGAGTCCTGCATCCCATTGAAATAAATTTAATGCATTGCTAAATGTCTTTTAGTGCAGGCACTTGCTCTGGACATTATGCTCTGGACATAATTTAAACCATGCTAAAAGTTTAGGTAATGATTGGTAGCAGTATTATACTAGTCATAAAACTACTAATTGCATCAACAATACTTGGCCAGATTACTTCTATTTACAATCACAAAATATAAATTCACTTTTCAGCAGATTCTGTGAAGCACTTTGAGAAGTCTCAAAGACATGATAAGTTACTATATCAAATGCAAGATTACTATTTTAAAAAGGTGTTGTAACTAACCTTCGAAGGCTTTCTTGTATAGATTGTAAAGAGCAATCATTTAGCTAATATGTTACTGGGATCACCTCAATGCTCAAATCAAACTAAGTGGCAGAAAAATTTAAATTGCATGTACTGCACTGTACACTGAAACCCACTTAGTTAGATTTAAGTGAAACCCATTATGGCCATTCAAATCACAATAAAATTGCATTCAAGTTGAATTATTGATTTGGCACACAGTAGGAGGTGATGCTGGGGCACCCACTGCTGGGGCAGAAAAGGGAAGACCAAAACTTTCCTTGAACCATGCCTGTCCCCCGTCATATCTGGCTGGACCACATAAAAACTTACAACTCCGGTTTGGCCTCCACCAAATAGTCCTTCTACTTCAGGATAATCCATCAACTGACTCCCCATCCCTCCCCGCCTCGCAGATTCTTCCCTCTAATTCCTACTGCGAGGAGGTGCTGGATTTCCTCAAGTCCAAAATCGAGGGAATCCGCTCAGCTGTCACAGACCCCCTCCCACATTCCGACTCCTACCCATCCCTCCTTCGACTTCTACCCATCCCTCCTTCCACATCTTCGAACCCGTCTCCCCCTCCCCTGTCATCACCACCATTTTCACTATGAGGTCCACCACCTGCTCCTCCCTGGATGCCATCCTCACCCCTCCCAGCTCTACCTCCTTGCCCACTACTCGACGACACCATCAGCCTGTCCCTTTCACCCTACACCGTTCCCACCTGTCTCAAAACAGCCACTATAATAAATTGGGTTACCATTTTGTCCTACAGTTACAAACATTATATTTTGCAGTAAAAGCTCTGTGATGTGTTGTGACACACTTTGAAGTGAGAAGAGGCTGTATCAAATGCAAGAAAAATAAAAATGAAGGGAGTGACTTTCTGGTTGTAGGTTTAACAATAATCCTTGCATTTGAAATAATGCTTTTCACATCTTCTAGACACCTCAAAGCACTTCACAGAATATACTGTAAAGTGAATTGACCGTATATTTGTGGGCGAAACGTGACAGCAAATTGCACAGTCCCACAAACAGTCGTGGATTGAAATGAGCAACTTTTTTCAAAAAAACTGGTTATTATTAGACATGTGGAGTAAGGAAACTTGCCCAAGGTTTCGCCCTGACCTGTCTGGATTTGAACACAGATCTCACACTTGTAAGGTGAGTATTAACCACTGAGCCACAAGACCATCACCCCCACTATGAAGAAACCTTCCCTTGACGCACAGCTCTCGCAACTACTTGCCCAACTCCAACCTCCCTTTTCTGTACAAGGTCTTTGAAAGAGTCATTGCCTCCCAGCTTTGTTCGTTCCTCCCATCCCACTCCCTCTACGAGCACCTACAATTGGGCTTATAAATCTTGTTAAATCATAAATTATTTTGCTCTAAAAGGAAACTAACACATCAGGTGTTAACAGTAAATTGCATTCAGCAAAAAAGTTACAGTAACACTAGTACTGAGTAATTCACATCAATCAATTCAAATAGAGAATTTAAAAAACAGCCTCTGATTGTACAGACTTCTGAACATAACAATCCTTGCATCCGATACAGCATGTTATCACATTTTCTAGATGTCTCATGGGCGCTTCACAGAATATACTGAAGATTGAAAAGGAGGAAGCGAGGCAAAGGGACTGTGGGAATGAGTTCCAGAGTGTGGGGGCAGAGAGGCTGAAAGCCTGGCCACCGATGTTAGGGTGGGTCAGGCAGGAGACATGGAGCAGATCGGAGCCAGCTGAACAGAGGGAGCGGGCAGGTTGGTAGGGAGTCAGTAAGTCGGAGATAGGAAGGGGCAAGGCCGCTGATTGCCTTGAAAGTGAGGGCGAGGCTCTTGAATTCAATCCTCTGGGGGATGGGGAGCAAATGGAGTCATGTGAGGGAAGCTTGTGAATGGAAGAGCTGGGATGGCCAATAAGGAGAGAGTTTTCGTAGTCAAGCCTTGATGCATGGGTGAGGATTTTGGCAGCCTGAGGAGTGAAGCAGTTGCAGAGTCTGACAATGTTACGGAGGTGGTGGAAGGCAGTGCTGGTCATGGCGCAGATGTGGGGGAGAAAGTTCAGTTCAGAGTCCTTGAAGGTTGACTCTCTAAGAAGCGCTTCGAGACGCCGCCCGGCATGGGGGGCGTGATATCAATCCAAGTTGGGTGGGAGGAGAGGCAATGGAGGAGGACTAAATGGTCAACGGTGTCAAAAGTGGAGGATAGGTCGAGGAAGACGAGGAGGCAGAGGGAGCACTGATATCCTGACCATTTATGACCTTGACCAGAGCAGTTTGGTTTATATAAACAACTGAAAACCTAGTGACCAAAAATAAAGGCGAGTATATGTGGCAAAAGAGTGTAATTAACTGTAACAAGGACCAACACCCTTAGATATAAATCAAACCAATTGCTGGAGACACAGAAAGCCAGAAAGTTTTCCCAAACCATAAAACACAGTATGGCTCTTGGTAATAATAATAATCCTTGCATTTGAAATAGCACTTTTCATGTCTTCTAGACAGAATCTCAAAGCGCTTCACAGAATATACTGTCAAGTGAGTTGACTGTATATTTGTGGGTGAAATGCAGCAGCCAATTGCCCACAGCAGCATCCCATAAAAAGTCATGGATTGAAATGACCAATTTTATTTTTGTGTTTTTTTTGGAGGGATTATTATTAGGCATGTGGAGTAAGGAGAGTGCTCTAACCACTGAGCTACAGGACTCCAATAATCCTTAACAAGCAATTGTTAATCTTGCAGTCAGCAAAACTGGTTTCCAGATGTACTCAACTACAACAACAAAATTAAATTTTTAGAGCGGCTTTCACATTGGGAGGACGCCCCAAGGCGCTGAACAATCAGGTCGGGACCCGAGCGGGGGGAAAGGGGAAAGAGAGTAGGAGAGAGGGAAGAGTTAGGAGGGGAGCAGAAGGCACGGTCAAAGAGGAAGTTCTTGAGACCGACCTTGAAGGAGGAAAGAGAGGAGGGAGTGAGGCGAAGGGATTGTGGGATGGAGTTCCACAGTATGGGAGCAGAGAGGTTGAAAGCACGGCCACCGATGGTGGGGCGGTTAGGGCAGTAGACGTGGAGCAGGCCAGAGCCTGCTGAGCGGAGGGGACTGGCGGGCTGATAGGGAGACAGCAGGTCGGAGAAATAGGTGGGGGCAAGGTCGTGAATGGCCTTGAAGGTGAGGGTGATGATCTTGAATTCGATCCTCTAGGGGATGGGAAGCCAGTGGAGACGGGCAAGTGTGGGAGTGATGTGATCGCGGAGCCTAATGCAGGAGAGTACATGAGCTGCAGAGTTCTGAATAATCTGCAGCTTGTGAAGGAAGCAGCTGGGAAGGCTTGGTAGAACAACTGAGAACTTGCACTGTTAGACCTCCAGCCAGCCAGCAGAGGCCACTATCCTATTTCATTACCTTCAAAATACAGGACGCAACAAGTGTACAGTAGGGAACGGCGATTAATCGGTTTTTCGATTAAACCCGATATGATTTTCAGATCGGTATGCCGATATGGTGATTCTAAAAAAAACGTTATATCGAGAGATTCGATTTTAAAAATATACATCGATATATTTTTAATATCGTTCCTGGCAATACATCAATATTGTTGGTATTATCAGTGTAATGCGATCTTTTCCAGCTTACCTTGTCGCCGGCATTGCAACCTCCTAGATCTAGAGCATGGAATGCGCGTACATTCGGTGCGCGCGCACAATTAACGGGCGCGCACATCCGATGCGCACGCACACTTTACTGTGTATACTCGACGTGAGTCGTGGCGTCTTAACAAAGTCGCATCGCTGAAAATTGTAGTTTGAAAATTTACCTTTCTCATCATGGGGAAAAGAAGCCCCATATGGGACTACTTTGAAAACAATGCAGTCAGTAATGGTGTGTATAGATGTACAGTTTGCAAGGTCTTGGTTAAGACATCTGATTCGAGCACAAGCAGCCTGCGACATCACATTAAGCAGCACCACCCCGCCCAGCACGCTGCCCTCAGAGCGAAATCATTGTCGACAACAGCAGGAAGTCGAACCAGCGCTTCGGAGAAAGCGACAGGTAGTGGGGCCAGTGCAGCTCAAACAATTCCTGCTTTATTTAAGAGGAGAACATTGTACCAGAGAGGGGACAAAAAGTGGCGAAGTATCACGAACGTTGTCACTTTTTGCATAGCAAAGGAGAGCTTGCCAATGGCGAAGGACATTAATTCAGACTTCAGACTACATAAAAATAAGTGGCATTTTGTGGCTGTAAGTGTTATTTTTGTGTGTGAGAGAGTTAGAAGCCAGATTATCACTGCTTCTATGTGTATGTCTAGTCAGACACACACATAGAAGCAGTGATAATCTGGCTTCTAACTCTAACAGTCAGACTGTCTGTCTCTCTCTTTTCTATTGTAATAGATCTCATTTACACGTGGACATTACATGCTACTTTCAAGCAAGAAATGGAGGAGAATAAATCTCTAGATTTTGTTTTTGGTGTGTGTGTGTTATATTTTGTGTTTAGAGATGGAGGGAGAGAAGGAGAGGGGGGAAGTTGGGAGAGAAGGAGAGAGGAAGAGAGGAGAGGGAGGGAGAGAAGGAGCGAGGGGAAAGGAGGGAGAGAAGGAGAGGGGAAAGGAGGGAGAGAAGGAGAGGGGAAAGGAGGGAGAGAAGGAGAGGGGAAAGGAGGGAGAGAAGGAGAGAGGGGAGGGAGGGAGGGAGGGAGAGAAGGAGAGAGGGGAGGGAGAGAAGGAGCGAGGGAAAGGAGGGAGAGGGGAGAGAAGGAGAGGGGGAAAGGAGGGAGAGGAGACAGGGAGGAGGGAGAGGAGAGAGGGAGAGTGGAGGGGGAGGGAGAGAGGGAGAGGGAGAGGGGAAGGGAGGGAGAGGGGAAGGGAGGGAGAGAGGGAGAGGGGAAGGGAGGGAGAGAGGGAGAGGGGAAGGGAGGGAGAGAGGGAGAGGGGAAAGGAGGGAGAGAAGGAGAGGGGAAAGGAGGGAGAGAAGGAGAGGGGAAAGGAGGGAGAGAAGGAGAGGGGAAGGGAGGGAGAGAAGGAGAGGGGAAGGGAGGGAGAGAAGGAGAGGGGAAGGGAGGGAGAGAAGGAGAGGGGAAGGGAGGGAGAGAAGGAGAGGGGAAAGGAGGGAGAGAAGGAGAGGGGAAAGGAGGGAGAGAAGGAGAGGGGAAAGGAGGGAGAGAAGGAGAGGGGAAAGGAGGGAGAGAAGGAGAGGGGAAAGGAGGGAGAGAAGGAGAGGGGAAAGGAGGGAGAGAAGGAGAGGGGAAAGGAGGGAGAGAAGGAGAGGGGAAAGGAGGGAGAGAAGGAGAGGGGAAAGGAGGGAGAGAAGGAGAGGGGAAAGGAGGGAGAGAAGGAGAGGGGAAAGGAGGGAGAGAAGGAGAGGGGAGAGGAGGGAGAGAAGGAGAGAGGAGAGGAGGGAGAGAAGGAGAGAGGAGAGGAGGGAGAGAAGGAGAGAGGAGAGGAGGGAGAGAAGGAGAGAGGAGAGGAGGGAGAGAAGGAGAGAGGAGAGGAGGGAGAGAAGGAGAGAGGAGAGGAGGGAGAGAAGGAGAGAGGAGAGGAGGGAGAGAAGGAGAGAGGAGAGGAGGGAGAGAAGGAGAGAGGAGAGGAGGGAGAGAAGGAGAGGGGGAGGTAGAGAGCAAACAACATCGTATAATTCAACAGACCTTGACACCAACATTACAAACTTTCTGGACCTAGAGCACGCATTTCGAAATGTGCGTGCACCGCGACTGCGCGCGCATCGTCAGTGCGGACGCACCGTCAATGCGCGCGCACCGTGACTGAGCGCGCACCATAAATGCGCGTGCGCCATCAATGCACGCGCACTTCGAATGCATGCGCATGTGCAGTATAAAAACTCGATAGATCGGTTTAAGCAGGTATGAGCAAACTGATATATCCATATCCGGAAAAATCCCATATCGCCGTTCCCTAGTGTACAGTATGTATATTTTATTAGCCTTCCTTCCATCAGATCTTAATGCCATAAGGATTCAGTAATGGTCGGAGAGATAAAGGTATCCTTCAGTAAAGAATTGTGCCATCAATAATAAATAACAATTAAGGAATTGGTTGGTTTAAAACATTACAAGTGAACTTAACTTATTATTGAGACGTCCTCCCAACGTGAAAGGCACTCTAGAAATGTAATTCTGTTAATGTTGTTGTAAAGAATGCTGTCAGTCTGTATTCTGAGAAGCTTAGCAATTTATGTACTAGTCTAAACCTAACATTTAACAATGCAGGCTCGGTCACAAGATACCAGACTCAGCAGTGAAAACTCTTCTTGCACAAGAATCAAATACATGGACTCGCTCAGCTTCATTCATCTTACTTTTCAGCAGGAAATACTTTATGACAATTTGGACAACCTAATAATAAGCACAGACCTCTGGCAGTTAATGAAGGGGAGACGTGGTTATGAAAGGAATGGCTTCACGACTTGTTTGTTTTACAGATAAATAAGAAAATACTAAATATTTGCATCATCAATACAAATCTTTTTTAATTAAACAAACTCAGTATAGAAGTTGAATATATAACAGTCAATAGGTAAATAAGTAAAACAACCTGATTTGCATTTACTCTTGACGCTCGTGAATGAATAATTACTTGAGTCTATGTTGGACAGCAACTATTACCTGTGGAGCCAAGAACGAGTCACCTCCCAGTAGGGTCCGTCGATGTGGAAATTTTCCGATTTCGATATATCGATGGGCTCATATCGATATTTTGGGGGGTTTTATACTGCGCATGTGTGCGCGCATCCGGAGGGGCACGTGCGCATCCGGGGGGGCACGTGCGCATCCGGGGGGGGCACGTGCGCATCCGGGGGGGCACGTGCGCATCCGGGGGGGCACGTGCGCATCCGGGGGGGCACGTGCGCATCCGGGGGGGCACGTGCGCATCCGGGGGGGCACGGGCGCATCGGGGGGGGCACGGGCGCATCGGGGGGGCACGGGCGCATCGGGGGGGGCACGGGCGCATCGGGGGGGGCACGGGCGCATTCGGGGGGGGCACGGGCGCATTCGGGGGGGGCACGGGCGCATTCGGGGGGGGCACGGGCGCATTCGGGGGGGGCACGGGCGCATTCGGGGGGGGCACGGGCGCATTCGGGGGGGGCACGGGCGCATTCGGGGGGGGCACGGGCGCATTCGGGGGGGGCACGGGCGCATTCGGGGGGGGCACGGGCGCATTCGGGGGGGGCACGGGCGCATTCGGGGGGGGCACGGGCGCATTCGGGGGGGCACGGGCGCATTCGGGGGGGGCACGGGCGCATTCGGGGGGGGCACGGGCGCATTCGGGGGGGGCACGGGCGCATTCGGGGGGGGCACGGGCGCATTCGGGGGGGGCACGGGCGCATTCGGGGGGGGGCACGGGCGCATTCGGGGGGGGGGGCACGGGCGCATTCGGGGGGGGGGCACGGGCGCATTCGGGGGGGGGGGCACGGGCGCATTCGGGGGGGGGGGCACGGGCGCATTCGGGGGGGGGGGCACGGGCGCATTCGGGGGGGGGGCACGGGCGCATTCGGGGGGGGGGCACGGGCGCATTCGGGGGGGGGGGCACGGGCGCATTCGGGGGGGGGGGGCACGGGCGCATTCGGGGGGGGGGCACGGGCGCATTCGGGGGGGGGGCACGGGCGCATTCGGGGGGGGGGGGCACGGGCGCATTCGGGGGGGGGGGCACGGGCGCATTCGGGGGGGGGCACGGGCGCATTCGGGGGGGGGCACGGGCGCATTCGGGGGGGGGGGCACGGGCGCATTCGGGGGGGGGGGGCACGGGCGCATTCGGGGGGGGGGGCACGGGCGCATTCGGGGGGGGGGCACGGGCGCATTCGGGGGGGGGGCACGGGCGCATTCGGGGGGGGGGCACGGGCGCATTCGGGGGGGGGGGCACGGGCGCATTCGGGGGGGGGGGCACGGGCGCATTCGGGGGGGGGCACGGGCGCATTCGAGGGGGCACGGGCGCATTCGGGGGGGGCACGTGCGCAGTCGGGGGGGGCACGTGCGCAGTCGGGGGGGCACGTGCGCAGTCGGGGGGGCACGTGCGCAGTCGGGGGGGCACGTGCGCATTCGGGGGGGCACGTGCGCATTCGGGGGGGCACGTGCGCATTCGGGGGGGCACGTGCGCATTCGGGGGGGCACGTGCGCATTCGGGGGGGCACGTGCGCATTCGGGGGGGCACGTGCGCATTCGGGGGGGCACGTGCGCATTCGGGGCACTGAACTAAAAGACCTGGGGGCACGTGCGCATTCGGGGCACTGAACTAAAAGACCTGGAATGCTCATCTCCCCCACAAGGCGTCGCCACCGATTGTCCGAGGTCCATTTTGGTTGGTCCTCGATGCAACAAGAGAGCGTGTGACAGGGAAGAGAGAGTGTGACAGGGAAGAGAGAGGGACAGGGAAGAGAGAGGGACAGGGAGAGAGAGAGAGAGAGAGGGACAGAGAGAGAGAGAGAGAGAGAGAGAGGGACAGAGGGAGGGGGGAGAGAGGGAGGTGGGAGAGAGGGAGGTGGGGGGAGGATGTGGATCTGGCTCAGGTGTTGGCCTATCTCCTCAGGAGGTAAATATCTCTCTCTCTGTGTGTCTCTCACACTCACTCTCTTCATCTCGCTCTCTCTGTGTCTCTGTCCTCTCTCACATTTCCCCCCCCTCCCACCCATCTCTCTCTCTATCTAATATACTGTATATTATCACATTCCCCCCGTCTCCCCCCCCCCCCCCCACCCGTCTCTCCCTCCCTCTCCCCCGCTGTCCCTTCCTCCCTCTCTCCCCCCCACCCCCGTCTCTCCCTCCCTCTCCCCCCCCACCACCGTCTCTCCCTCCCCCCCCACCCCCCCCCCACCATCTCTCCCTCCCTCTCCCCCCCGTCTCTGCCTCCCTCTCCCCCCACCCCTTGTATACCTGTATATTGTATTCGAGGACTACACAATATGGCGGCTTGCACCTCGGTCTGTGCATTGTCTATAGAGATGAGCATTCTGGGTCTTGTAGTTCAGTGTGCTCGCATTCGGATGTGTGCGCGCATTCCATGCTCTAGTCCCAGGAGATTGAATGCCGGCAACAAGGTAAGCTGGAAAAGATCGCATTATACCGATAATACTGATATATCGCCGGAAACGATATACCAATATTTACGACATACCAATTTTTTTTATATCTAATTTTTCGATATATCAATGTATTAAAAATTCCGATATCGGCATATCGATATGAAAATTATATTGATATAACCGATATATCGCCGGACCCTACCTCCCAGGTAAGGAGAGGAGGGATTGAAAAATTAGACTAATTTGGTAGGTTAAAAAAAGGACGTAGTTTTGTGCTTCTTTTTAAAAATAATTACTGTTTTCTATTTTGCTTAGCACTGTATTTGGAAATCAAATGTGGATAGTGAATGTAAAATATTTCCATTAAGCTTATGTACTTTGAAAGGGTGTCTGTCTGTGGTGGTGGTGGTGTGGCAGGGGGGGGGAGAAGAGTGGAGATGTAGTCTTAGAAAGATGTAGACACAATCCACACAAACTAGCAGCAATTATCTGTGGAAAAATGTTATTATTCAATGAGTTACGCATCATTATTGAAAGAGGTTCAAATGATTAATAGAGTCAATAATCATCGGTAGATGTTTAAGTGGCCAAAGTAGATAGATCCTTGAGGTACAGGTTGGGTGTTACTTTGGAGGACCATGAAAATCTACTGGACTGAGCCAGTATTTAAAAGGAACAGAATCTTGGACCACTGGTTTCCTGCAATTCTATTGCTCTAAAGTCTTGAGCTAATATCTTAGAAGCTTACAGCCCCAACAGACTAATTAAATACTGTGCAAAGACAATTGAGGCTGACAATTGAGATGGATAGAGTACAAGCACCTACTAAAGCAGTGGTTCCCAACCTCGGTCCCGACCCAAATCTAAAAAAAAGTACCCGAGGCGACACCGCCGACCAATTTGTGTGAAAGAGCTTACTTACGAGTTGCGCTGAGTCCACAAAAGAGACGGAGATAACCGTTTGGCTGAGCTTCGCTTCAGTCGCCCCCTAAAACTGGGAGGACCTGTTGGAGGCTCATTTGGGTCTTGGGTCACTTGGACCTGCTGGTGGTTAATTTGGGTCACAGCAAAAAGAGGTTGGGAACCACTGTACTGAAGGAATGCAACTCAATCCACTGCACAAGACTAAAATACTTTCAATCCTACTTTTACCACATTATGCACGTATGTGTGCGCACGAGTGCACATGCGTATGGTTTCACCCACAAATATACAGTCAATTCAATTTAGTTACATTCTGTGAAGTGCTTTGAGACGTCTAGAAGACGTGAAAAGAACTATATCAAATGCAAGAATTATTACTATTACCGTATATCTCCGCGTATAAGGCGCACTTTTTTTCAGGTCGGAAGATCTCGAAAGTTGGGGGTGCACCCTATACGCAGGTACAAGCAATTTTGAGCCTCGAAGATACAGTAACAGGAGGGGCGGCCGGCGCTGTCAGCCGGGGTTTGGTCAGTATCCGGCGGGGGTTGGGAGGAGCGGGTGACGGGGCTCCGGCCTCGGCCGCCCGGGCAGCGGCAGCAGCAGCGGACTTCAGTGCTGTGCTTACCTTCTGCCGAACCCAGTCTGCCTGCCTCACTCCCTGCCGCTCTCTCTCCCTGCCTGCCTCTCCCTCCCTCCCTCCCTGCCGCTCTCCCTCCCTGCCTGCCTGCCTGCGTGCCTGCCTGCCTCTCTCTCTCTCTCTCTCTCCCTGGCTGCCGGCCTGCCTCTCTCACTCTCTCTCTCCCGGGCTGCCGGCCTGCCTCTCTCCCTCTCTCTCTCCCGGGCTGCCGGCCTGCCTCTCTCCCTCTCTCTCTCCCGGGCTGCCGGCCTGCCTCTCTCCCTCTCTCTCTCCCGGGCTGCCGGGCCTGCCTCTCTCCCTCTCTCTCTCCCGGGCTGCCGCTCTCCCTCTCTCTCTCCCGGGCTGCCGGCCTGCCTCTCTCCCTCCCGGGCTGCCGGCCGGCCTCTCTCCTTCTCTCTCCCGGGCTGCGGGCCTGCCTCTCTCTCTCTCCCTGCCTCCTTCTCTCCCTCCCTGCCTGCCTGCCTCTCTCTCTCTCTCTCTCTACCTACCTGTCTCTCCTCCCTTCTGGCGGCAATATCATTGAAAATGCTTCCGTTTTTTTTCACCAAGAAAAGGTCAAAAACGGGGGGGTGCGCCTTATACGCAGGTACGCCTTATACGCGGAGGTATACGGTATGTATATGTGTGATTTCTGATGCTACATATTAATGGTTTCCATTTGTACAGTATGGAATGAAGGATACATCCTTCTCATCTAATCTACAGTTTAGGTAAAGGGGTCCCCCCGAAAGTGTTTCAGCAAGACCTGTTGTTGAGGAACTAACATCAGTTGTGCTTCCTAAAGTCTCAAAGTGCTTCACAGAATTTAAGGTTAACTGAAGTGACTGTATATTTGTAAGTGAATGCGGCAACCCAATTACACACAGCAATTTATATAACCATGTAGATTGGCAATGTGAATCACTGGCAAGCTTCAGTTGCTTCTTCAGATAGGACTTCTACTGGTTATGTCCCAAGTGTCCATATAAACAGAAATTGAATTTTCACTTGTACAATACCGTGTGAAGATTAAAGAATATACTACACCACACTGAATTGATAGCAGATGGGTAACTAATAAGAATCCTTGCACTTGTTATAGCGTCTTAGCACATCTTCAAGACATCTGAAAACGCTTCACAGAATAACTGTAAAGTAAATTGACTACATTTTGTGGAAGAAACGCAGCAGCCAATTGCTCACAGTCATGGATTGAAGTGACCAATTTTTTTTCCTTTTAAAGAAAAGCAATCCGCCAATGGAGTAGCAACTGGGTTCCTACTTACTGTTAGGTAAACAGAGGCATATGGAGTAAGGAAACATGCCCAATGATTTACCCTGCCGGAATCAAACCCAGATCTCTCGCTTGAGAGTTGAGTGCCCTAACCACTGAAATATAGGACTCCACACTGAAACATAGGACTCCACACTGAAACAGGGCACCTTTTTTATAATAATAATCCTTGGATTTTGAAATAGCACTTTTCAAATCTTATCAATGACTCAAAGCGTTTCACAGAATATACTGTAAAGTGAATTGACTGTATATTTGTGGGCAAAACGTGGCAGCCAATTGCGCACAGCAGTGTCCCACAAACAGTCATGGATTGAAAAGACCAATTTTATTATTGTAGTTTTTTTGGAGGGATTATTATTAAGCATGTGGAATAAGGAAATTTGCCCAAGATTTTGCCCTGACCTGCCTCCATTCAAACACAGGTCTCACATTTGTAAGGTGAGTGCTCTAACCACTGAGCTACAGAAACTCCATATATCCTGGCATTTAAAAGATAACCATTTATATTGCATTTATAACATTTGCACCTTGACTATAATGCATCTCAGCAGCCACATTATCATCAAGGTATAAAACATACCCAAAGTTAGATCACCTTTGCCATTAATCAATGTGTATGAAATGTGCAAAACACAAGGGACGCTACGGATATCACGTCTTTCACAAAGTGATGTGGTTAATGTTTCCTAAGCATAAAGCCACGCACAGGAAGTATACATCAACAACAACAACAACGATTTATATAGCACCCTCCAGGCTGGGCAGCATCTCAGAGCGCTTCACGATAGCTGATCCTGGGACCGAGTCAGGGGTAGAAAGGTGACCAAACATCCTACACATAAGACACAGAAGTTGGATATTTTTCAACACAGAAAGTCAGTTTGAAAACAACTTGCATTTATATAACTCCCTTCACACAAGGTAGCATCTTGGAGAGCCCGACAGTGGCAGAGTCTGAGCCAGTTGGAGCAGGAGGTGGGGATGTGACCATAAGCACGATCAAAAAGGAAGGTCTTTTGATGGGATTTGATGCACCCCTTTTATAATAGCAACATAAGACAGGTGCACCTCACTTTTGGTCAGTGTGGGTCCACAACAGACCTTCACTAATCTCGAGGCAGTGTAATATAGAACAATACTGTAACTATGTGTGTATATAGATTATATAATATGTATATTATATATGTCACACATAACACTGTGTCTGCCTACAATCTGATCTAGTTATAACAATAATAATCCTTGCATTTGATGTAACACATTATTCGAGATGTCTCAAAGCGCTTCACAGAGTATACTGAAAGCGAATTGACGGTATATTTCGTTGGGCGAGTATAATGTTGGTTCAGCTACAACTAGTGTAGACCACAAAGTAGTACACTTCCTGCATGTTACATGCAGGTGCACCAGGCTGAGTAATATCAGCAGCAACACTGGAGATGCATATAAGCAACTGCAGTATAACAGCTCCATTAAAACATGGGGAGAAGAAGGGTTATCAAAGGTACAGTTGAAGAGAGGCAAGGATGGGGGTGAGGCAGATGAACTGTGGGATGGAGTTCCAGAGGGTGGGGGCAGAGCGCCTGCCAAATGGTGGGGCGGGCGAAGCGGGGGACGTGAAAGGGTGTTACTACATTTTATGGATTATTATTAAATAATGTATTATGTATGAACACGTTTACCTGCTTCACACTGTGTGATGCTATGAGTGATATGTATATATGAATATACATATCTGTACTACTGTGTATTGTGTAATAATATATGATCATTCTTACTGTGTGTAATATATATGATTATATTCTTATTTATACCATACTATGTGTATGTATATATAGATATATACATATTAAAAATATACATACTTATCTACACCCCACTGATACAAGTTTTATATGCCTATATATGTATGCCATATACAATACATGTATAGCATCAGTTGTACCACTATGATACTATGGCGTGGAGTCCTGTAAGGTTAGAGTACACTTGTCTTGCAAGCAAGAGACCTGGTTCAATTCCAGGCAGGACAAAACTTTGGGCTAGTTTTCTTACTCCACACACCTAATTCTTACAGTCAATCCACTTGATAGTGTATCCCGGGAACCGCTTTGAGACTGTCTCAAAGCGGTTCCTGGGGTACACTATCAAATGGATTCACTGTGGACTGAGTTGGCAAATGCAGCAGCCAGTTTGTGCACAGCAATATCTCACATACAGCCATGGAATGAGCAACCAATTTTATTTGGGGAATTATTGGCCATGACACTAGGAAATACTTCCATCTCTTTTATAAAGTGCCATAAATGTCCATTTAACATGCACCTGAACATGCAGACCTTGCTCATCCGAAGGCACAGCACCTCCAACAATGCAACACCCCACCTCCTAAACTAACACTGTGCTGGAGTGTCAGCTTTGACTATGATTCCATGTCCCAGCATGTAGCTTCATCCTACAACCCTCTGACTCAAAGAGTGCTACCAACTGTGCCAGGCTTAGATAATGTATCAATATATGTGAATCCTTTCTTACCTGCATCGGTAATACATACAGTATATAGGTAATAATCCTTGCATTTGATATAGCCCCTTATCACATGTTTAAGACATCTCAAAGCGCTTCACAGAATATACCACAACTACTGCTAATAATAATCCTTGCATTTGATATAGTGCTTTTCACATCTGGACATCTCAAAGTACTTCACAGATTATACTGTAAAGTAAATTGACTGTGAAACGCGGCATCCAATTGCACACAACAGTGTCCCACAAACAGACGTTGAATGAGTGACCAAATTATTATTATTTACGTTTTATGGAAAGATTATTATCACCAGAAAAGCGATCTACCAATTGACTAACAACCGGGTTTCTACTTCCTGCTAGGTAATCATAGGCGTGTGGAGTAAGGAAACTTGCTGCGGAAGGTGTGAACACTTTCTTACCCGCATAACACTGTAATAAATGTAAAAAAACAAACAAAATACTGCAGATGTTGGACATCTGAAACAAAAACCAGAAGTCGCTGGGAACACTCAGCAGGTCAGGCAGCATCTACGGAGCAAAGAAAGTGAGTCAACGTTTCGGGTCCACAAAGAGTTCTGAAGAAGGGTCGTGGACCCAAAACGTTGACTCACTTTTCTTTCTCCATAGATGCTGCCCGACTGTAATAAACACAGTATATTTGTGAACAATGTCCTACATGTACAGCACTGTATCATAAATACATTCTTACCCGCACTACACTATGCGACAAAACACAATTATATTTGTGTAGCGCTTTAACCCGATGTGCAATAAGGTAATACAGTATTAATACAGTATACAGTTGTGAAGACCCTCTTACCTGCACCGCGCTGTTGAGGAAGCAGCTGTTCTCGCCAGGTCCGTTGAGCAATCCCTTGGTGGGGGCCAGGGAGAGCATGCTGCCCGGCTGGTAACTATTCCGCAGGTTGCCCCCAGGCTTCAGCAGCAGCTTGACCCAGGCCATTCCACCCTTTTCCCGCGGACCCGAGGTCGACAAACGAAATAAAAGACCGTCAGCCACCGGGGAGAGGAGGAGAGCAGTGACTGTGGGAGTGCAGCGGCCCGGGGGCCGCAGAGGCGGCGGAGGTGAGGGAGCGGCCCGAGTCCACAAGCAGGTGAGGCCGGCGCCGTCTTCAGGTCATGGTTTCCCCCTGGCCGGTGAGGGGAATAGTAGTCCTCGTATCACCTCACCTTTTCGGCTCCCCGCTCCCGCATGCCCCGAGCTTCGCAATAGCTCCGGCGACTTGTCCCTTTAACGCCAAAGTCTCTGTGTGAGTGTGAGAGAGAGAGAGAGCCAGAGCGAAGCACAGGACGCGCCGCCACGCACTGATTGATTGACCACCCGCACCGACTCCCAGCACCCAGTGCAACCAACTGTCGGAGACGGCTCGAGAGTCCAGCGGAACCCAACCGCCACCGCTCGAGCTTCGGGAAGAGGAGCTGCCACCGCCTACGCGTCACAATAACACAGACCAACTATTTTGCGCACGCGCACTGCGCCGTCACTGTGTTCCGGTCACGTGAGTTTGTTGTTTTTTCGCTGCGGTCGGAATGGTTGTGTCACGTGACACGAGCAACACCTGATTGCATTGTTCAGCCGTACTGCGTACAGTATTTAAATCGGGGTGGGAGCATCACGTGTCTACACATGTGTACATACCACCTGTACACCATCAGCCACTGTTGAAACACAAATCCCTTCATGCCTTGGCACCAGCTCTGACCCGCTCAGAGCCCCAACCCGCTGCTTCTGCTGGACTCTTATACTGACCCGGACCAAACTCTACATTGCACCAATTCTGCCCAGGGCCCACTGGCTCCCCATCACCAAATGGATCAACGTCAGAATTTTCACATTCGTGTTCCAATCAATTCACTCCCTGACACTTCCCTACTTTTCCGACCGCCTCGCTCCCCAGTGCCCCCACCCGGCACCTCCTCACCCCACTTGCACTAACCACCTGGCTCGTCCCTCGCGTCCTCGCCCACACCGTTGGAGATCATGCTTTCAGCTATAATCCTCCGAAACTGTGGAGCGCTCTCCCTCAGTCACTCCGCCTTGCCCCACTCTACCTTTTTTCGTGTCCCGCCTGCAAACCTTCCTTTTTGACTGTGCTTACACGGCTCGGAGTCAGGCTCCACCACTGTTAAGTGCTCTGAGACGCTACGCTGTATGTCACTCGTGTCGTCCATCCCACTATTCATGGTCGAGCTTTCAGCCACTATGCCCTGAATCTCT
Organism: Hydrolagus colliei; assembly: GCA_035084275.1. Classification (NCBI taxonomy): domain Eukaryota; kingdom Metazoa; phylum Chordata; class Chondrichthyes; order Chimaeriformes; family Chimaeridae; genus Hydrolagus; species Hydrolagus colliei. The sequence continues at coordinate 62,969,273 of CM068742.1, read as the reverse complement.
GGAATACCTTCCTCTATCCCTCCACCTTGCCCCTTGCTTCCCCATCTTCAGGTCATGCCTGAAAACCTTCCTATTTGACAGTCCAGTCGCCCCCTCACTCTGACAGGCTTGTGCTCTGATAATGTCAAGCATTCTGGGATGCTACCCTTTGTGAGGGATACTATATAAATGCCAGTTGTTGTTGCAATTCTCTCACCTGGAGAGATCTAGAGCATTATGACGCAGAGCATTAAGAGCCAAGGCTTGGGCACCCCAGACAGTGCGTTGGAGGTACTTCCTGAGTTTAACCAACTAGAATTGCACAGCTTTGGTACTGTTTTTCCAGCTAGGACAACCTTTCCCTTTATGGGTTTGGGTTGCATGGTTATCAGGAGATGATTGGGAAGAAACCCTGCACTTAGTGACTATCTGCGTGCACCAAATCTGCTGATGAGCTAGTCTGGCTGAACTGTCATCAGCAGTGTCCTGGAGTAGAGGCGACTTGCTTGGCTCAGAAATTGACCACGTAAACCACCACGGTGGTTTGACTCAACTCCGATGTTCTATGTCATTTTAGAGGCAGCTCGGCTTCAAGCAGATTACACTTTCCTCCTCCCCTTCCCCCACCCCAGGAAGAGAAGGCATGGGATAGAGCAAGGAGTAAAGTGATTTTCAGTCATTCCTTTTACCTGTTGAACAGTTTAATGTTTTAAATTGCTTTCTTTAGCCTAATCACAATATACATTTGCTTACAAGTTACCTGAATGTTTTGTGGTCAGGAAGCTTCTCATGTAAACAACAACAACAATATTACACTTGTATAGCAAACATTATGATTGAAATGGACGTCGAGAAAACTGAGGCAGGATGCTGACTCAAGCTTGCTCCACAACCCCACACCATCCCATTCCTGATCATCATTCGGTGAAATTTCAGCCACTTTACCTACACATTTAGGATTGTTTTCCCTAAAACCTTTACTGTCTGCTTTCAAAGCCATCTGCATGCCCATTACCATCAATCTTTCAGACACCACTGGATCTCTATTCAACTTGAAGCTCCTCATTCTTCTTTCCAAATTCTTCTATGACCTTGCCCCACTCTACCTCTGCAACTCCTGGGGTTTTACTCCTTCATGTTCCCTCACCCTTCCACTCCAACCTCAGTGGGTGAGATTTTAGTCACGTTGTCTCGATTGTCTGCATCTTCATCACATAAACTCCCTCTCTGCTTTTCAATAATTGTAATTGTACCCATTTGATGGTCAACTCTCTCCTAAGCACACTTTGCTACCTACCTAGACTCACACTAAAGGTACTATATATGGGAAAGCTGTTTAGCAATACTGTACATTCAATTATAGAAACATAATCTGGCAAAAACGTATACATTTCAATAAAAAACAATTTTTGAAATTTATAATTTCTATGACTTTAAAAAAAAGTGAGTTCTTATTTCGATTTTTTGCTATCAAGTCAAGCTTGCATGCTTTTCTTCATCTAACCCCTGCCAACAGGTCATTATTTACATGTTTTGGTACATGACATCCTGATAAGAAAACATAATAAGTTCCTTTCTGCTCATATGCAGAAAATTACTGTCACTGCATTCTCTTGAAAAACTGGATGACCACGAGTGCTCACATAAGGTCTGTTTAAAAAAATGTACTGAATTATTTTGCATTTTAATTTCATATAAATATGACATGTGGAATCCCAGTGCCATACTTACCAATATCCCAAACTCTGTTGCCATCTACACATGGAGATTTCCTTTTGTCTGTAATGTCTGCACATTCTCTCCTTGGAGGAATGCATCCTGCTTCCCTAATTTCAGAGCATTGCAGAATTGGAATCTCAGAGTGCGCATTGCATCTGCTGAAGTTTAATCAGCTTTAACTGCATAGTTTGTCTTTAGAAACACTGACTGGTAAGCTTCCCACTACCCGTCTAGTACCAACCTATCCATTAAGGTTTTGGTTTGCAGGGTACAAGACAAGCCAAATTAGAGCCTACCCTGTGCTAAGCCATCCTTTCAAGGTCCCAGTGTCAAGCACCCAGTCCCCTGAGAGTACCTGATGATACATGGTGGCAACATAGATTTTAATTCCAGTAAACAAAAAAGAAGAATGGCAGTATGCTACGTATGCAGCTGGGACCATCCTAATTGTTAGAGCTTGACTGACAGAGCTAAGGACATTCTTGGATTACAAGGATATAATAACATAATAATAATCCTTAAAGCACCTTTCACAAGAAGACAGCAACAACAACTTCAATTTATATCTCAAAATGCTTCACAAAATGTATAGTAAACAACAACAAAATTACACTTGTATACCACCTTTCACGTCAGGAGGATGTCCCAAGGTGCTAGACAGTCATTGTTTCAGACCCGAGCTGGGGTCGGGGACGGGGTGGGGGGAGGGAAAGGGGAGCATTTGGGGTGACCAATGGGACCGTCGAAAGAGAAAATTCTTGAGGTGAGACTTGAAGGAGGCAATGGAGAGGACGAGGTGGAGGGACTGAGGGATGACGTTCCAGAGGTTTGGGGCAGAGTGGCTGAAGGTTCACCCACCAATGGTGGGGCGGGTGGGTTGAGGGACATTGAACAAGCTGAGCAGATGGGGCAGGCAGGTTGGTAGGGGGTTAGGAGGTTGCGGATGTAGGGTGGGGTGAATCTGTGGATGGCTTTGAGTGTGAAGACCGGGATCTTGAATTGGATCCTGTGGATGATGGGGAGCCAATGGAGTCGTCGGGCAAGAATAGGAGAGATGGGGCACAAAGCTTGGAATGGTAGAGGACACGAGCCACAGAGTTCTGGATTATCTGCATCCTGTGGAGGGAGGAATTGAGAAGCCGACAAGCAGGGCATTTGCGTAGTCAAGCTGGGATGTGATGAAGGCATGAATGGGGTTTCAGCGGCCTGAGGGGTGAAGTAGTGGCAGAGTCAGGCAATATTGCGAAGGTAGGAAGGCAGAGTGAGTTATTGTTTGAATGTCGGGGAGGGAAGACAGTTGAGGATCGAACAAGACACCTGGAAATGTAGGTTGATACTGCCAGCGCCTGATGAGTGAAGGCGCTGGCACGAACCAATCAGGAGGGCCTCCGTCTATACACAGTAAAGTGTAGTAACAGACAAGCACAGCAGCCAATGTGACAATATCCTACTGTTAGTTATGTGGGTTTATGCTTGTGGGTTTGTTAATCTGGAAACTGGGAGAAACACTCTTCTCTTTTTGATCTTGAAACACCACGTGATTAGGCAGAAAGTCTGGTTTATCCTTCTCACCTGAAGTATGATTTTGCAACAATGGCAGCAAGTGTCCAACACTGCACTGGAGTGTCAGCCCTAGACTATGAGTTCAAAGTCCCGACCGGTGGTGGGGTGCTTGAACCCATAGACTTCTGACTCAGAGGCTATCAATTAAGTCAAGCTATACCCTGCCAGTTATGTCTTCTCAGAGCCATCTGAACTAAAGGGAGAACCCACTTCCCTGTGTACCAGCAATATTTTGTGGACACATTACTCATTTTATCAACTCTAAAAGGGTGAAAAGTTGAAAAGATCCATAACAGCTGTTTCAATGTACGGCATTCAGCAGACTGAGCTACCTCGGCTGTTTCTTGTAATCTTTGAAAAAAAAAGTCCCTATATACTGTACTAGGTGATTCTATTTCTACAATTATTACAATTCTACATTTATTTTCAATAAATGTATTTATTTCAAAGTATCTGTTTGCTTGTTTAATCAACTAAAGTTAAGATTGAAGGTATTAAATTATTGTTCATCGAAAAATGTGACCGTCACTATGAGGTGTAATTTCCCCCTTGGTATTTCTAATCCTTCCATCATTGTGTGTCAGTTGCTAATTCAGGAAGAGCATTTCATTGTTCTTGTCAGCTGTTTGTCACATTCCCAGCCAGTTCAATACAACTGAATGTACCGTCAGATTCGGAATGGAAATAGCTGTTCACCAATTTGTCTGCTTGAATCGTGTGTCATTTGAATCCAGAATTGGGTTAATTGGATTATTTTTGAAGGCAGAAAACTTGTACAGGTTATAACAAGTATTCATGTAATTGAATATTTGCTTTTTGTTATCAAATCATGTTGTGATTTGAAACTTCGCTCCCCCATTACCCCAGTCCTTGCCAGACTTCACTGGCTCCCTATCCCAGAGAGGATCAACTTCAAGATCCTCACCCTTGTCTTCAAATCCCTCCACTCCTCTGCACCCCCTACCTCTCTGACCTCCTCTCTCGTCAAATCAGCACCCATTGCCTTCTCTTCACCGGGTCTGGCCTCCTCCATGTCCCCCGAATCCTCCACTCCACCCTCGGCAGCCATGCCTTCAGCCACTATGCCCCGAAGCTCTGGAATTCCCTTCCTCACTCCCTTCGCCTCGCCCCCTCTTTTCTCAGCTTCAGTTCCCAGGTGAAGACCTTTCTCTTCGTCCTGACAATTTTTGTTTTAGAAATGTAAATAAGAAATTGAATTTTTTTTAGTTCCGCTTCAGACTGAATTAAGGAGAATTTCCTTTCTCTTTTTAAATGGTGCCATAGACTCTTTAACATCCACCTGGACAGATGGGATCTCGGATTAACATGTCATCTGAAGGTCAGCACTGTCTGACAATGCAGCAATCCCCAACATTACTTTGGAGTATCAATTCAGAATCTAAGCTCAAAGTAACAATGTATGTTTGAACCCACAACCTTTTGACTCAGAGGCAAGAATAATATCAATGAGCTATTACCAAATCTGGGATTCAGGTTTTGAATGGACAGCTTTGAAATTAAGCATTTGGAATGAGCAGCTTGTTCATCTACGAACACTCAGGCACTACAATTCACAAGAACAATTTAAGATTAGGATGGGCTCAGCCCTTCTTTCCCCTTGGAAGCACAGATATAACGAATAGGCTTCAAGTTAAACCAGTTAACACTGTATTGTTTAATACCTTTTGAAAATAGCTTGAATACTATCTGGTTAGGGACAGGATTTGAGGGTTATTAAGATAAATAGATTGAGATGATCCACCACTGAATAGAACACAATAGTTCGGGAACTGTTGTCAGCTTAGAAAGGTCATATCAGAGAAGTCAACTGGTCAAGTATACAAATGTTGGATATAAACCTGGGTAATGTTCCAAAGCTTTGTTTCAGTGATGTTTGGGATGGGGAGAAATAGTGCAGTTTTCCTCATGAGATTAAATTGATTAATCTGATCCAAGGATTAACATTGATGCTTTATATTGATTTCCACCTCTGCTAGATCATTCAGCATGTCATTTTGTTGATTCCAAGATGTGGAGTCCTGTAACTCAGTGGTTACAGCACTTGCCTTGCAAGCAAGAGACCTTGGCAGTTCAATTCCTGGCAGGGTGAAACCTTGGGCAAGTTTCCATACTCCACACATCTGATAATAATCCCTCAAGAATAAACCCCATAATAATTTGGTAACTCAATCCACAACTGTTTACGGGACACTGCTGTACACAACTGGCTGCTGTGCTTCGCCCACAAATCTACAGTTAATTCACTTTACAGTATACTGCATTTTGTGAACCACTTTGAGACGTTCGAAAGACTTGAAATGCACTATATCAAATGCAAGGATTATTAATTATTATCTCAAAAGCTATTCTTTGCTCTGTAATATATCAATGAGAGAATAACCCCATGATGTCTGATATTCTCTTTCCCCTGGATTATCCAATTGATCAGTTCACATCACCCAAATTCAAGGTTAGTAAAAAAAAAGTTTGCCGCTAAATTCTACATTATGGTAGCAATCATCAAACCAGACTGAAAACTCTTGGGTGCTACCTTCTTGGATTCTACTTTTTGCAAGGATAATTTTCAAGCACCACAAAATTACCTATCTCTGTTCATTTCCTTTATCTCCTTTTATTTCTTTCTATATTCTTTACAATCTCGTTCGTCACTATTCATTTCCCTCATAATGGCCTCAAACTATCAGCCAGCTACGTAAGCCTTTGAAACGTCTTCTGTTGTCAAAAGTGCTAGAAATAAAAGTTGTTGTTCATTATAGATTTTTTTTCATGTTTTGATGATAGAGGTAACCAGTTTGAAGGTTCAACCTCTCTGAGATCCTATCCTTGGTGAAGGATGCTCTAGAAATGCAAGTTGCTGTTGTTGAAGTCACTGGACACTCCCACCTCACAAACTGCCAGCACTATACCTCTGCAAATGGTGTTTCTTCTCGCTTCTGTCTTGTCACCTGTGGGGTAGCCTAAGGATCCATCCTTGGTCCCTTCTCTTCCTCATCTGCATGCTCCCTCTCAGTGATATCAATCGCAGACATGGCGTTAACTTCCACATAATAATAATACTTGAATTTGATGTAGCGCTTTCCACGTCTTCTAAATGTCTCCGTCACATTGCTCATCTTCGCCAATATCTCACCCCAACAGATGCTGAAAGATCCTCTAATGGCCTCATCGCCTTTTTCCCCTCCTACACCACCCACAAAATTCAGCTCATACAAAACTCTGCTGCCCATATTCTCACCCGCACCAAACTTTGTACCCCGATTACCCCAGTCTTTCATAAACAGCACTGGCTCCCTGTCAAAGAGCAGATCAACTTCAAGATCCTCCCTCTGATGTTTAGATCCCTCCACTCTTCTGCATCCCATTTACTCTCTAACTTCCTCTTTCCTCATAGGAGTACCTGCTCCACTGGGTCCAGCTTCCTCCTTATCCCCCAAATTTTCTGCTCCATGATTGGTGGCCATGATTTCAACCATTACACCCCGAAACTTTGGATTTCTCTCCCTCAACCCTTTTGCCTCACCCCGTACTTTCCCATCTTCAGGTCGTGCCTGAAGACCTTTCTCTTCAACCATGCCTACATTCACTTTCCCCCTAACCCTGGCTCAGCCTTGTGCTCCGCCATTGTGAAGCGCGCTGAGACACCGCCCAGCATGGAGGGCGCTGTATAAATATAAGGTGTCGTTGTTCTTTGCTGTTGACAGCAATCAAGAATTTATTTTCTCCTCTTTTTTACTTGCCACCATTACTGAGGTTAGCTAATTAAAAACATGACAGGGATTCAATCCAGGATTTTCCTGGTTTCTTGTCATATTTGCCCACATTCTCTGTCACAGTCTATCATTGCATCCTTGTCAAGCTTCATTGGCTTCCTGGAGTTCCCCCACAGATTGACCTTGAACTCCTCCCTATTCTTGCTTCAAATGTGTCCACGGTCTTGCCCCACTTGCCTCTGTTATCTCCTGGGGCTTCCCCTCTTCCTGATCGTTGTTGAGTGATAAATGAAATGTCAGCTTTCCCGCGTTTTAGTCATCTTCCTATGTATTAAAGGATGTTCTCACCAACAGGATTATATATTTTTAAATAAAGCTATTGCAAAGAATTAGGTTTAATATTATTGTCCCTGTCCAATTGATACATGGAATCATTGCCTCCAATTGTTATTCGATCATCATTATGATACCATGCTTAATTATATATTTTAAAGGATTGATGGTATTTTAAAATAAGATGACAGTCTGTGATATGTGTCAATTTCTATCTATTTTTAACATTGACAGATTTTGTATTTTATCCTGGTACATTCACATTTGGTGAAGAGTTTAAAATTGCTACAGATTTCAAAATGAATGTTAGCCATTGGTGCATCATAATCTCAGGATTTACTGACATGATATTACGTTTATGGTTGTGCCTTATGCCCATTGCTTTTCAGAGATTTATTACAAAAATGATATGCAGTTTAACACTTAAAATGCCAAATAGGTCCATCAACTAGTTCTAGCTTTGTACCTTTAGAACCTGCACATTATGATCCTAAAGCAGACACTGATATTTCATGATAATGAAATTATTATTTTAATTACTTTATACTTGCTTACTAATAATTACTTTATTATTTTTATACTATATTAGCCTTAAGGTAAGACATTTTATTTGGAAATAAACAACAACAACAAATTACATTTGTAAAGTGCCTTGGAGACCGGGAGGACGTCCCACGGCACTGGACAGTCAGGGATTTGGAACTGAGCAGGGAGTAGGGATCAGGGCATTTGAGGGCAGGGAGAGCTGGGGTATGAGGGTGGCTGAATGTTGAAGAGGAGGATCTTGAGATGCGCTTTGAACGAAGCAAGGCAGGGACCAAGATGAAGTTCCAAATAGTGGGGCCAGAGAAGCTGCAGGTCCGAACCCCAATAGTGGGATGGATCAGGTGGGAGAGGAGCCTGCTGAACGGAGGCAGCAGTTAGGTTGATATGGAGCTAATGGGTGGCAGAGGTAGGAAGAAGCAAGACTGTGGAGGATCTTGAAGGCAAGCACAAGGATTTTTACCTCTATCCTGTGGGGTAATGGAGAGCCAGTAGAGCCGGGCATAGGTGGGAGTGTTAGGGTTACTTTGAAATATTTTGAGGATATTATTACTAATAATTAATAGTAATAACCCTTGCATTTCATATAGTGCTTTTCACATCTTCTAGACAAAGTAGCTTGTTTGTATATATGTGGGCGAAATGTGGCAGCCAATTGTGCACAGCTGTGTCCCATAAGCAGTTGTGGATTGAAATGACCAATTTATTATTGTTTTTTTGAGGGATTATTATCAGGCATGTGGAGTAAGTAAACTTGCCCAAGGTTTCACCCTGCCTGGAAATGAGCACAGGTCTCTTACTTGTGAGGCGAGTGCTCTAACAACTGAACTACAGAAATCCATTTAATAATTCCTTATTGAGGAAATCCACTCAAACTAATGTTTTTTGATTACTGTGGCTGTCTATTTTATTTTACCTTCTTATTTTATTTAACTTCTCATTTCACCTCTACTTCAGGTCATTGAGGTTTGTCATGCAGTCATGTAAGCCGACTTTTGAGAACTCACTGTTTGTTTTAGGCGCTTTGTGCTGGTCCTGAATAACTTTGAAGGGTTTGTTTTTCATGACGTGTTGCGAGAAACTCAGATTGCTGATAACTGAAATGAGATTGCCTCCCACTCGTGGATTTATTATTGCTGGAGCTGCTAACATCTTCCAAACAGCTGTAAATTTACTGCAAACTTACCGTCAACTATCGAATCCTGTAGGTCAGTGGTTAGAGCATTCGCCTTACTACCAAGAGACCTAGGTTAAATTCCAGGCAGGGCAAAACCCTGGGCAAATTTCCTTACTCTACACGACTGATAATAATCCCTCAAGAAAAAAAAAGATAAATTGGTTATCTCAATCCATGACGTTTGTGGGATACTGCTGTGGTCAAAGTCTTTAACAACATCTTAAACATCTGTGATCAAGGCTCTCTCCGCCTCCTTGTCCTCTTTGATCTCTCTGCCGTCTGTACCATTGTCGACCACTCCATCCTCTTACACAACCTCTCCTCCCAGCTCAATCTTCATGGACCTGCACTTGCCAGACATGGGTCAACTTCCATATGTATGTGGATGACACACAACTCTTTCTATCTGCCTCTACCCTCGATTCCATGACCACTGCCCTCCTGACAGATTGCTGGTCAGACATCATGTCCTGGATGAGATCTAACTTTCTACAGTTGAATGTCAACAAGATCGAGGTCTTCCTGATTGGCTCGCGCCAGCGCATTCACACCTCAGGCACTGGCAGCATCAACCTTCATGGTTGCACACTCCACCTCACCAAGCCAGTCAGGAACCTAGGTGTCTTGATCGAACCTCAACTGTCTTTCCTCCTCCATCTCCAAGACATGACCCACTCTACCTTCCCTTGCTTCCACAATATTGCCCAACTCCGCCACTACCTCAACCATCAGGCTGCCGAAACTCTCATTCATGCCTTCATCACGTCCAGGCTTGACTATGCCAATGTCCTGCTTGTCGGCCTTCCCAATTCCTCTATCTTTAGGCTGCAGATCATCCAGAACTCTGCAGCCGTGCCCTCTCCTGCACCAAGCTCTGTCACCCCATCTACCCCATTCTCGCCTGACTTCATTGGCTCCCCAACATTCAGAGGATTCAATTCAAGATTCTGGTCCTCACTTTTAAAGGTTTCCATGGCCTTGCCCCACCCTCTCTCTGTGACCTCCTAATCCCCTACTAACTAATCCACTCTCTCTGCTCAGTGGGCTCCGGGCTGCTCCATGTCCCCTGATCCATCTGCCCCACCATCATCGGGCTATCCTTTAGTGACTCTGCTGCCAACATCTGGAATTCCATCCCACAATCCCTCCAGCTTGCCCCCTTCTTGGCCTCATTCAATTTCCGCCACAAGACACTCGTCTTCGACACTGCCATCGGTCACCCCAACTCTCCTCCCTTCCCTCCACCCTCCCCGATCCCGACCCAGCTCAGGTCTGAAACACTGACTGTCCAGAGCCTTGGGATGTGCTATCAACGTGAAAGGTGCTATACAAATGTAATTTTGTTATTGTTGTTGTATCATAAAATGTTCATGTAATGTGAGCATTTTAGTTATTTAATAAAGCACTGCTCCAAAGTGACCCAAATAGAGTATGGTTAATAGCAAAGATACTTTGGATATCTCGTCAACTCTGATAAGTCAACCATTGAGCTAGTTCACTTGGGGTGCCCAGAGTTTCACTGTAATGTTATCTACCTAAAAAGCAGAATTCCCACAAGCCATACCTTCCATTCATATTGCTTATCAAGGAATCCAATTTGGAATCATGACATTCTCAAATATATTATCACTGCATGAAATCAAGACCAAAAGTAGACCGTCCCCGACATATTACAATGATTTGAAGTGGAGGCGAAAAGTGAGGTTAGGTAAAATGAAGACAGACATTGTGCCTGTGCTCAAAAGTTGTGGCTTTCTGTCTAAAGCAATGCATGACTAAACTGGAGTGACTAGGATGTCAATTGCAACTCAACTAATTCTTGTATGTGAAATTGTTAACAACAAATTGACCTTGGTGTGCAATTTGCATAGCTCTACAGCATCTGTCTAGATTTCTTCAAACCTTTGTCGCCCCACTCCCCAATGTTCTGGCTATGGGTCATGGTTCATGCTTTAGTCCAGTAGTGGCTAATCTTTTTGATCCACCAACAACATACATTTTCTTGATTGAATATTTATACCATAAATCAAGGAAAACCTAAAAACACACTACCGATCAAACGCGGACTTGCTTAGACAAGTGCAAATGTTCGGGTGGCTACCTCATGATCAGTAGTTTGCTCCAACTTTATTTTATGACAAAAGAGTTTCAGAGGTAGTATCTCAGGCGTTAATTTGCTCCATCACCTCCCTGGCTAGTCAATTCCACAACAAAGTCTGGAGCAGCTACTTGGGGGTGGAGTAAATGTGGAAGAAAATCAAGTATATGTACAAAAGAAAACCTTTCTTAGCCAATCATTTGTTTGTAAAACATTTGGAAATTAGAATCTCAGTGTTCAGTCCTGGAATGTATGACAGACAATAACAGCCACATGTTTTGGCAGATCGCCAAGTTAAGCAGAAGTCAAGAAGTTCACCCAAAGGGAGAGGGAGAGAACATTGAAGGAAGAATCACTTCAGGTTGTTTGTGCACGTCTTGGTCAGTACTTATGTTTTTACAAGTTAATAGAAAGAGATCCCCACTCAGATTCCCTAAATGCATCAAATGCAAGGATGATTATTATAACAATTTAAAAAATATGTTGGAACCCTGTTCCAAATTTTGCATTTGAGAATCACACTGTACTGTGATGTACATCTCTGCATCAAGAGGGAATTAGATAGTTGTTTGCATTGTCAAACAGCCACTTGTGAGTGTGTCGACATAAATGTGCCTGAATAATCCTTTCAACCCCTTTTAATAATGAAAGTATGGAAAGGGAAGAGGTCATTCTGTCCACAGAAGATTAAAAGTATACTCTATTATGGACTCCACAGTATCTACTTGAGACCCTGGAAAGGAGTGCTTTGTGAATATTCACAGTTCAAAAAAGGAACTTATTCAGAATATGCCTCCATCTCTACATTTCTACTATTCAATCTTGGCCTGCTTCCCCTTGTAGACAATAATTCCCATACATACAAACAGAGAAACTATTGTGTTGCAAGAAATATTTGTTCATCTCAATCTGTTCCTATCTTATCAGTTTTTACGTAGACTGTGTACCAAGTAAAGCTGATAGCTAGACCGAGGATTATTGAAACTCTGTAAAGCTATGTTTTGATATGGGCTCCTTCAACAAGCACACGCTGGGAACAACGTGTGGCCAAAAAATGTCAAGGCTCATATTATTGCGTCATAAAAGTGTTTTCAACATAACTAAGAACAGTTTTTTTTATAATCTAACGAAATAGAATGCCAAGTAAGGCAATTAAGAATATGATGTAAAAGAATAAGCCCAAAATATACAACGAAAACAACAACTTGGATTTATACAGCGCCCTTCACACCAGACAGCGTCTCAGAGCACTTCACAAAGGAGATTTACTAGGATAGTACCAGGAATAAGGGACTTCAGCTATGAGGAAAGGCTAGAGAGGTTGGGTTTATTCTCATTGGAACAGAGAAGGTTGCGAGGAGACCCAATAGATGTTTTTAAGATCATGAGGGGATTCGACAGAGTAGATAGGGAAAAACTGTTTCCACTGGTGGGCTTATCAGTGACTCGTGGTACAGACTTAAAATAGTTTCAAAAAGAAGCAGAGGGGAGGTGAGGAGAAATGTTTTCACTCAGTGAGTTGTTCGAATCTGGAATGCATTACCTGAAAAGGTGATGGAGGCTGATTCGATAACAACTTTTAAAAGAGAGGTAGACATTTATTTGGGGAGGACAGTTTGTGCGGTTATGGGGAGAGAGCTGGGGAGTGGGATTAAATTGCTCTTTTTAAAGGGCCGGGACAGACTTGATGGGCCAAATGGTCTCCTTTTGCGCTATAAGATTCTATGATTGTATGATTCTATGAAAGCAGAGCCCAGGGCTGAGCCAGGGGGAGGGGAAAAAAGGTGAACAAAAGCATGGTCGAACAGAAAAGTCTTCAGACACAACCTGAAAATGGCAAAGGATGGGGTGAGGTGAAGGGAGTGAGGGAGGGATTCCAGAGCTTTGGGGCATGGTGGCTGAAGACACAGCCGTCAACGGTGGAATGGAGGTTATGGGAGACAAGTGGGAGGACAGACCCAGTAGAGCGAAGGCAATGGGTTGTGAGGAGAGAGGAGGTTAGAGAGGTAGGGGGTGCAGAGGAGTGGAGGGATTTGAACACAAGAGTGAGGATCTTGAAATTGATCCGCTCTGAGACAGGGAGCCAGTGAAGACTACAAGGACTGAGGTAATTGGGAAATGAAGTTTGGTTCAGGTTAGAATGTGGGCGGTAGAATTTTGAATGAGCTGGATACATTATAATGAAGCATATGTAAGGCTTATTATTATTACATAATGCAGCATATTCATAATGGAAAATATTCATAGTGTAAGAATAAAACCTTTGGTGTTGCTTGTAGGATTGTTGCGTATGAATTTCCTTCAACTCAATGTTGACAAGATGGAAGCCATTCTCTTTGGCTCTCGTCGACGTCTTCAATCCCATGATTCTCACCTCCTCCACCTACCCGATCTGCCCCTAAAACTCTCCAAACCCTACGCAACCTAGGTGTCAGGTTCGATCCCCAATTATCCTTCCTCCCCCACATCCGGTCCTTCACCAGCACCGCTTTCATCCATTTCCGACACAACACCCATCTCCGCCAATATCTCACAGCAACGATACGCTGGTCCATGCCTTTGTCACCTCTCGGCTGGACTATTCCAATGTCCTCCTTGCCGGTCTCCCCTCTGCCACTATTCACAAAATCCAGGTTATTCAAAATTCCACCGCCTGCATTCTCACCCAAACCAAACTTCCCTCCCCGATTACCCCCCAGTCCTTGCCAGAATTCACTGTCTCCCTGTCTCGGAGAGGATCGATTTCAAGATACTCCCTCTTGTTTTCAAATTCCTCCACTCTTCTGCACCCACCTAACTCACTGACCACCTGTCTCCTCACAACAGTACCCATTGCCTTTGCTCTAGCCTCTTCCTTGTGCCCGAATCTCGGTTACACCGTCGCCGACCGTGCCTTCTGTCACTACACTGAGGTTCTGGAACTCCCTTCCTCGCTCCCTTCACCTCACCCATTCCTTTCCTATTTTCGGGTCATAGCTAAAGACCTTTCTTTTCGAATGAGCTATCGGTTATCTTTTTCCCCCTCCCAATGGCTTGGCCCCTGGATCCATTATTGTGAAGCGTTCTGAGACGCAGTCTGGCGTGGAGGGCGCTACATAAATCCAAGTTGTTGTTCTTGTTATAGAGGATTCTTTCGAAATTTAAAGCGGGTTAGTTAGATTTTGAGATGCTTTTCATTTTTCTTTCAGTTCCAAAGCCTGGAAAGGCCCTCAGACTTAGCCTGCATAACTAGTTTGTCTTAAAATGTAAGATTGAGCAGAAATTTTGGGAAAATACTTCAATTCTTCAATTCCTAATTTAGAGTGGGAGAAAGAACCAGCATTCCAGATTGAGGTTATATTTTAAGATAATATACAACAACAACTAAATTACATTTTTGGAGCACTTTTCATTTCGGGAGGACGTTCCGAGGTGCTGAACAATCAGGTCGGTACCCGAGCAAGGGGGCGGGGCAGGGTAGGGGGGAGGGGAGGGGGAGAGTTGGGAGGGCAAAATAGTTTTAAAGGCTATGACCTGGTGGAATTTCAAGCCTTGTATCTGATTTCTAAGGTTATCAATCAAACATAAACAATGGTTAGGAATGTAAAACAATTCAGAGTTTGTTTTAAGTACAGAGGAAATATATTTTCCCTGCAAAACGTTTGATAGATTTCCTGTAATTGAATTTCCACAGTTCTGCTACACCCCATCCTGTTTAACATAAAGAGATATTCACATTTCAAGAGACTAGATCAGTAATTGAAAGTTGGGTGAAACATGGCACGTTTGAGACAATATTGTAAACTGATTAAATGAGCTCCTTGAATTAAATTCTCAAGTTTTTTTAATTTATCATTCCGTTATATGTGTATGGTTATGCGTTCTATGACATATCTAGCAAATAAATGAATTATATTTACAGTAGTTCAAAAATATTCCAGAGACCAGTGCAACATGAATAAATAGCGGGTTTGATAATCTTGACTGTGAACATATGAAAGGGTGAGGTCAAGTATGCCTCTGAGCAAATGACTGTGAGTTTAAGCCCCATGAGCTCGGGCTTTTAGTTCATTTTGTATTGTCGGAATTGCGGCCTTTTGGATGAGACATTAAACCAAACTCCTACCTACTTGTGGCAATATATGTTAAAGATCCCATGACACTATTAGAAAAAAGTTTCTCCCAGTTTTCTGAACAATAATCTCCTAGATAAAAAGAAAATTGGTTGTTATTGGTTGTTTTGCTGTTCATAATCGTCTGTAATGTTCATCCACAAATACATTTGTTGCACTTTACAGAAAATTCAGTAAAGTGGTTTAAGATGTTTCAATATCAATATGAAACCAAAGAATTATTTTTATATGTAAGTACAGAGAGAATTAAGGACAGATGAAATTCTTTCTGTCTGCATATTTTACAAATAATCTACACATAGTGTATAACACAGCAGCATTTACCTATGGTTATATTGGTTATTAAACAACTGATGATAAAGTTTATTAATCACTGAATTCACAATCTTTGTTATTTATTACACAATAGAGGTTATATATACTCTTTTCTGTACATGTATTTTTTAATTAATGTTTCGTTTTTTGATCAGCCGGGTGGCTAACACATCTAGTACCCTATCTATCAAACATCCAAACCAGACTGAGATCATCACATATACAGTATATAGATATACCACCTGCAAATGGGAAATTCCCTGTGTCTGGAATAAAATGATTAATCTGTCCGTGTAAGGAAAACTAATTTTAACTAGAATAATAATCTTTAATAAACCTTACAATTGGTACAGTGCTTTTCACATGAGGAGGATGTCTCAACGTGTGATTCACAGGATAATGTATAGTTACTGTGTGTTATTTTGTGGGCAGAATTCTGCAACTTATTAGGTGCCGGTTGGCACAGCCAGCTCTAGAGAACCCCCGAGCATGTGATGGAGTCCTTCTGGAGTCGAAATGGCTATAACCATATAGTTTGCTGCACTATCTATCACTTTATTCATGACATGGTAAGAACCACCTAAGCTGTAAACAGTCAAACTACACGCATTCTAATGTACCTCTCCAAGTACTGCCAATGAGCCAGACTGTAATGTACAGGTCAACAAAATGGAATAAAAAATTGGTAACAGTGGAGCATACTAAAAGTTTACATTTCCATTAAAAACAAATAGTGTATGAAGCTACATTATACCTAGAAAAATAACTAGATTTTCTACATTTGTATTGAAGCAGGTTTATACATTGACAGTTTGCTCCTCATTTCTTTTCCATGGTTTTTGGGGGGTAAATATTGATTCAGCACTTATTTAGTCTTGCAGTTCAATGTAAAAAAAAACTCCTCTCACAAAAGTCACCAGCTTCTCTTATATTTGTGTTGCTCATGAATCAACCAGTGGAATTATAGGGTTCACCCTACTGATGACATTCATCACATGAATATTAGACAGGCTGAAATGCTGGCATGGCCTCGCTTTCACTTCACATAAACAACTTTCTATATATTACAGGAATCAGTGACAAGAATCCTGGCCACATATTTTCTCTTGCTATTTGCACTTCCCCTCCCTTCTCCCAGGAGGCATTTGTACCACTGTGCAATCTACAGTATTTTTACAAGCATTGAATTAACAACAACTGAACTTGCTCTGTGACTAATTGCTTACAGAAGATTTCACTTATAATTTAATATTAAATGTTTTGATCTGGGTTTGGAGAAGTAAATCTAAGGGAGTAATTACCAATTTTTGGACATAAAGACAGTAAAGAGTGGTTTATATAAGGCAAAAGCATTTTGAACCACAAATCTTGTTACTTTAAGGCCTTAATGTTAAACAAACTGATGCTAGGAACGTTCAGGAGACAAACTAAAGGAGAGTACTTGGTGAGCAATGTTGCAAGTAGAGCATCTAGGATCTTTAATTTGTAATACTTGGATCAAATAACAGGGTGATAGGCTGGTCCACAGTTATCTGTCAATATTCAGTCAGGTTTCTGAATGGTTCATGTAGAATTTATCAACAACCAGCAAGTGTGGGAACTGAAAATTGCAAGTTTACTTACCGGTACTTAATAGGATCAATGTGTTAGGCACTATACAAGTGTATTTTTGTTGTTGGTGGTAATTTGCACTTCAAAAACAGGGGAAAATTCCACTGTGATCCAGATTTACTTTTATAACATAGCATTTCACAAAGTACAGAATTTGGGCAACTTCTTAAATACTGTATAGTCTTCATTTTGAAAACTAGTTTTACCTAAGTCCTTTAAGAATAACAGAAAGGTATTTTAAAAACTAGAGAAATCCAGCTTCAAAATTAAGACAGAATTGGATGATCTGCCAAATTCTGGACTCACTGAAATGCTGAAATGTTAGTGGAAATTGACCCCACAAATCTATGACAAATTATTGCAGTTTTCATCTCTTCTGTGTCAGTCATTGATTTTTGTAAATAAACTGCGGAAAGGAAACATGATTATTTAATTACCTTGGGCCTCACTTGTTTTGAGATTCTTTCCAAAGTGTGAGAGTATTTTGACCTCCCGTATTCTTTTCTGTTTAAATGCAGGCAATTAGGATTTTTTTGGGGGAAAATGCTTACTAGACAAACTATATACACTGGAGTTTAAAGGATACTTTCTTTTTATTTGAAAAAAAACTAGTTTTCTCAAATGTTTTCTCAAATGTTTTTCTATGCCATGCCCTTTGAAACAAATACAAAATACAAAATGAACAGGAGTGACAGCATAGGCTGTTTTTTTTGCCAATGCTGCTATTGAACTGTCACCAAGAGTACGTGTGAGAATGTTTTTCCTTCCCTACTCTGTGAGGAAATGCCTGGCTCCAAAACAAACCCACCCATTGATGACTGGCTGAGATGGGGAACCGCCATGCAGTGAATCAGAGGGAGAATCAATGGGATTATTTTATGGTGATGGAATTTCAGCAAAAAACCCACAAAAAATATTTGCCAGTAACTGCAGCTATTCACCTCTCAAATTCTGGCCAGTCAGAGAAAGTGTCCCATTCCAGCCTCCAAAGTCATGTTTCCATAGCTTTGTTCATGAAATTTCCATTTTGGGGGGCTAGACGAGTGGTCTGACACATGCGGAAATCCATCACAATCCTTCAGAGTATCCAAACCAAACTGAGAATTCCATGCATCCCACCTACACATCCCAGAAATTGTTGGAATGAAATACACACTCTGTCCCTGGAGGGATGCAACCTGCTTATCTCATTCAGGAAAGTATTAGGCGCAGATTGGTAAGGGACAATGCTTGGGAATCCCAGAGTGTGCTTTGGGTAACTGCTGGAGTCTGATCAGCTAAAACCGAATAACTTTCCATAGATATTGGTGTCTGGCAAGCTTTCTCGCTGCTTGTCCAGCTTGGACCAGCCTACTCATTAGGACTTTGACTTGTAGGATTGAAAGGAGCTGAGTGGGATGACTCCCTGCACCCCCAGTAACTGGCCTGCCCTTCCAGGTCCTGCGGATCAGCCAGTTATCCTTCCTCCCCCACATCCGTGCGTTGACCGGCACCGCTTATTTCCACCTACGCAACATTGCCAGGCTCCGCAACTATCTCACCCCCCAAGCTGCCGAAACACTCGTGCACGCATACATCACCTCACGGCTGGACTACGGAAACTATCTCCTCATCGGCCTCCCCAGTTCCTCCATTGACAGGCTGCAGGCCATCCAAAACTCTGCAGCCCATGTACTATCCCGCACCCGCCTCCGTGACCACATAAACCCCACCCTCGCCCGTCTCCACTGGCTCCCCATCCTCCAGAGGATCGAGTTCAAGATCCTCGTCCTTACCTTCAAGACCTTACACGGCCTTGCCCCGCCCTATTTAACCGATTTACTCTCCCCCTATAAGCCCACCCGGACCCTCCATTCAGTAGGACTTGGCCTGCTCCAAGCCCCCCGCCCGAACCGCCCCACCATCGGAGGCCGGATCTTCAGTTTCTCTGCTCCCACCCTGTGGAATTCCATCCCCCAATCCCTCCGCCTTGTTTCCTCCCTTTCCTCTATCAAGGCCGATTTGGAGACTTTCCTCTTCGACCGTGCCTTTTGTTCCCCCCTGAACTTTTTGACCTCCCCTACGTGTTTCACCCCTTCCCGAACACTCCCCTCCCAGCTCGGGTCACACGCCTCCTGTGCAGCGCCTTGGGACGTCCTCCCGATGTGAAAGGCGCTTTATAAGTTTAAGTTGTTGTTGTTATGAGCAGTGCCCTGCAATACTGAGGATCCATCTGGCTCAGGAAACGGATTGCTGAGGCTGCCACAGAGGCTTGATTCGGTTTCCAGTGCTTCCCAATCAAGCATCAGAAAAAAGATATAAAGGAATTAGTAAATAAGTAAGTAATCCTTAAGTTTACATAGCGCTTATCGACGTCCCAAAACGCTTCACAGAGTTTGGGGAAGGAAAGTAGGAAAATTAACTGTATATTTGTGGGCGAAATTATTTATCACAACCATGAGAAACTCAACCCATTTAATCTCATGCCTCTAGAACATCATCCTACTCCACACCACTGCATTATGGTGTGTTTTAAATGAGTGCAGCCTCCTTCCCTTGACCATCCTTCCTATCTACCATTTACAGTCATTGATTGCCAACTGCATAAAGAAAACCTTCCTTGTTTCTGTCCAGAAATTGCCCTTTACAACCTATGTCACCTCAAGGCTCGACTACGGCAACTCCCTCCTTGTCGGCCTCCACAACTCTTCCCTCCACAAGTTGCAGATCATCCAAAACTCTGCGGCTCGTGTCCTCTCCTGCACCAGGCTCCACAGTCCCATCACCCCCATGCTCGCCCAGCTCCACTGGCTCCCCATTCCTCAGAGGATCAAATTCAAGATTCTTGTCTTCAATTTCAAGGCCATCCATGGCCTTGCCCCCTCCTACCTCTCTGACCTGCTGACCCCCTATAAACCTGCCTGATCCTTCCACTCAACAGGCTCCATGCTCCATGTCTTCCGTCAGAACTGCCCTACGATCGGTGGCCGGGCTTTCAGCCTCGCTGCCTCAGTGCTTTGCAACTCCATCCCACAGTCCCTTTGCCTTGCTTCCTCCCTTGCCTCCTTCAAGTCCAGTATCAAGACCCTCCTCTTCGACCGTGACTTAATTCGCCCTCCTACCTCTCTACCCTTCCCTCATCCCAACCCCGCTCCCATCCCCAATGCTCAGATCCTGACCTCTGACTGTTCAGCGCCTTGGGATGACCTCCCGACATGAAAGACGCTCTACGTATGTAATTTTATTGTTGTTGTATCTTCTCTTGTTCTGCTGTCAAGATTAATCTGGGTAATATCTGGGTTTACTTTTTCAATTCTGTTTTAAATTTGGTATGCCTTCATGAGTTCATTTCCTCTCATGATAGAAGAGTCTTAACTTGTCTAGTCATTGCTCAAAGCTCACTCCTCATTGCTCTCCTCTGCCTCCCCAACTCTCTTACTTTGTAGTGACCAGAACTGTATACAGCATTCAAAGTATGATCTCATCAAAGCATTTTAAAGGCTGAGAATGACATCTGGGCTTCTTAACCCACCTGATTTAGCAATATAGCCCAGCGAACTGTTTGTCTTGTTTATTGCTGCCTCACATTGTTTGACATAGTGAGTGATGTGTCAGCTAACACTTTTAGAAGTCATTCAATTTCCCTTTGGCAAGTTTAATCCCATTCATGGAGTACTTGTGAATCCTATTCAGGGATCCTACGTGCATTACCTTGCATTTATCAGTCTTCATTTGCCAGTTATTGGCCCACATCCATACCCACTCAAGCTCTCCTTGTAGGGACTTTGTAGGGACCTCGTCTGATTCCCCAACTTCTGCAAAGTTAATGATCTTACATTGGGTTTGTGAATTCAGGTCATTAATATATAGAAGACACAGGAAGGGTCTCAGAACAGCCCCCTGAGATACCCCGCTTACTACCTCTTCCCATTTTGACTAGTTTCCCTAAAAAAGACCCTCTGCTTTCTTCCATTTAGCTCATTCTGAATTCATGTCCACATCTTGCCCTTGATACACAGTGACACACAGTTTGAGGAGACATTCCTGTGAACAGCCTGCAATCTAAGAATCCCACATCTACTGAGTTTATCCCGAGACAGGGAATCCCTCTCACAAAGTAAAATAAGAATCTAGAATACATAGTCCCAGAAATCCAAAAATGGGAAATCAAGAGCAAATTTAGAGAGAAACGAGAGGTACTTTGAAAGTTAAAACATTAAGGAATAAGGAAGGGTGGTGGGATGAAGGGAAATTGTCATACGCAGGATGGAATAGTCTGTGATGGAGCTGGCTTGATGGGCTGAATTGTCTTCTCCTAGTCCTAATTTACAATGTAATCCAGTGTAACTATTCACTGAAACTGCACGTATTTTATTGATGTAATAAAAACATGTCAGTTTACAGTAACACTGTTTGTTCTAGTACTAAGAAACAGCTCAACTATTGTGTCTCGGTTGTCTTGGTTGATACTCTAATAGTGTGGGGGTGACTTTGCATTATCAGTGGTGCCGACCTTCATATGTGATATTAAACTGAGTTCCTGTCTGACTGTTTCAGGCAGAAATTAAAGACCCCAAGTTATTATTGAATAAACAAGAGATGGGAAGCTCTCTCGGTGTCCTGGCCTACAACCCTGCATATAAAACAAAAACAGAGAGCTGGGAAGATTCAGCAGGTCAGGCAGCATCCATGGAAAAAGGAAAGCGAGTCAATGTTTCGGGTCCATGACCCTTTGTCCACTTCTGAGCACAAATGATAAGATAGTTCTGTTGAATGAATATACAGGGAATATACAAATATACAGTCAATTCACTTTACAGTATATTCTGTGAAGCGCTTTGAGACGTTGATAAGATATGAAAAGCGCTGTTTCAAAATGCAAGGATTATTATTACAATTATTATTATTACAGATGGATCAATGGAAAAATCTTGATGAAGCTGTTACTTATATCGAAAATACAGCCATGGTTTTCTATATCAATTAGTTTTTGTACCAGATGTATCTTGGAGCTGCTTCTCTTAAGCATGTACTTCTGACAAATAAGTACAATTTGTGGGAAATGTGCTACACTGAGTTAAGCAGGAGGGCATGATCTGTGAATAAAATGTCTCTATCTTGTTTCAGGGTCACATTATTGTAATTTTATTAAATATTTAGTCCTGTAGCTCAGTGGTTAGAGCACCTGCCTTACAAGCGAGAGACCTGGGTTCAATTCCAGGCAGGGCAAAACCTTGGTCAGGATTTCTTAAACCACATGCCTAATAGTAATCCCTCCAAAAAAATGGTTCATTTCAATCATGACTGTTTGTGGGACTCTGCTGTGCACAATTGGCTGCCGCATTTCCCCCACACATATATACAGTCAATTCACTGTACAGAATATTCTGCAAAGCGCTTTGACGCATCTAGAAGACGTGAAAAGCGCTCTATGAAATGCAAGGATTATTATTATATATTTAGACATTAATGTCAAAAATACTTGAATCAAAAAACATTGCTGAATATAGTCCAGTATTGCAAATGGGTGATGAACTGGAAAAATTCACGAACATAAATAATTCCAACAGAAAAAACAGTTCAGCACATAACAAGCAATGTTGGTTATCCGCAGCAAGCTTTTACTAAAAGAAAGGAGGCATTTAGAAAATCAGCCTGCAATGAGTCTTCCTGTTTATAAAGTTCCAGCAGGTTGCCAAAGCCTTTATGCCAGTAAATAATTACCAGCAGTAGTTCAAACAAATGAAATGGCAAGTCACACAGTAAGCTTTTGAAGTACCAGTCCTCGGTTAGAAAAATAAATATCTTTCAAAAATATTCATGTTCTAGACTGTTATTGCTACAGCCTGTGTTAGAGGTTTGGCTATTTATCAGCTCCTTTGTACATATTGTCTCAAAATCATTCGTTCAGTTTGCTAAGCTAAAATCTGCAAAAGAGAAAGGCTTTAAAACTACAGCAATAACAACTTGCATTTATATAGCACCCTTCATGGGTGGTAACATACGCCTATCAAATACATAGTCATTGCATTGTGAATCCTGTGAAGCACTTTCATTCATCCTTTTGATGTGAAAGGCACTATATTAAATATACAGATTACTATTATAAAATGTATCATTAGGGAATTCATGCTTTATAGACTTGAAACATGTCAAAAGTGCTTCTTTGTAAACCTTCACATTTTTCAAGAGAAGGAAAGGGCACTTTCTTATTGCTTAACATGACATCAATTAAAGGGTCTTATCAATTTCCTGACCTTCAGTATTGTCTCTCCTGAGAATTTCATTGTGTTTGATTTTCTATACTAGATGGCTTAACAACAGGATGCAGCTGAAATAATTTTAACAAACTCCACATAGAAAAGCCACTGCCTGCAGCAACTCTCTCTCGTTCACACCCATCCTGAAAAAACCTTCACTGGATCCATCCCTGCTCTCCAGTTATCGCCCCAGCTCCAACCTCCCATTTCTCTCTGAGGCTCTGGAACAAGTTGCTCCTTTTTCTATTGCCATTGAACCCCATCCGGTTTCCGTGCTGCCCATAGCTGCCCATTAAAAAAAATGTAATACATTTAAAAAAATAATAATTTTGTTGGGTTTTCTGCCAATTATCCGGCAGGCGCTTTAACCGGCACTGGCCAGGTCCCGAGGGTGCCAGATAAACGGGCTTCTACTGTATATGCAGATGACACCCAACTCTATCTTTCTGCCTCTATCATCGATTCCAGGACTACTACTTGGGTCTGCAACATTGACTGTCCAGCACCTTGGGATCTCCTCCCAACGTGAAAGGCGCTACTGTATACAAGTGTAAATTTGTTGTTGTTGTTCAACGAGTGAACATTCAGCATTTAGCTACTGCTTACAAACCGCAGAGCTTCAAGTGATGACAATAGGATCGATAATGTGCAGATCAATAACAACAAGCTGCACTTTTATAGCACCCTCCACTCAGGGTAGTATCTCAGAGTTTAACAGTGGTGGAGACCGACTCCAAGCCAGGGATAGGGTAAGTTACCGTAAGCATGGCCGAAAAGGAAGGTTTTCAAGTGGGCTTTGAAGAACGGGAGAGAGGAGGCGAAGGATTGAGAGAGAGTGTTCCAGAGCTACAGGGTGTAGTAGCTGAATGTATGACCTCCAATGGGTTTGAGGGATAAGCAGGAGGTCGATGCCAGTCACATGAAGCCACTAGATGGTGGGTTGGGAAGGAAGGAGGTTGGAGAGATAGCTAAACATGGCAATTCTTTCTTCAATGGAAAATCAGGATACGGAACAGAAAACTATTATTGTTAGCACGGTACAGGATTCTGTAGGAGTGAAAAATTCCCAGTAATAATGCATACATTTAAACAAGGTTTGCCCAGGGGCTGTTAGTCCACATTTTATACCCTGTGTTTATGAAGGCACTTTCCAGCACCCAAGAAACCAATTTATTTATACAATATAATACAATGTGCATTGATTTAGTGCATTTCACTGGTATTGTGCATATGTGGAAGCCAGGTGAAGAGAGATGACTCTCTCTACAACTGAGTAGCCCACCAGAAGTCATTGCCAAGGTTGCCATCTTCTTCTCACTGCTGACTGGGCATCCAAGTTGGAGGTGGGAGAAGAGAGCAACAGCGAGGGGAAATATAACTGAAAGTTCAGGCAAACAGGTATGTCTTAAGATGCACTTTGAACGTGAAGAGGAAGTCACAGGGACTCTGGGATGAAGTTTCAAAGAAGCATAATAATGATAATAATAATAATAAGACTTGGACGGTCTAATGGATATCTCAAAGAGCTTCACAGGCTTTACTGTAAAGTGTATTGAATGTGTGTTTTGTAGCCAAACATGATAGACATAATGGTTAGGTATGAAGCTGCTGATAGCTTCCATTGCAATTGCTGGCCACAATGCATCTAAGTGCTTTCCATGAATACCTGCTTAATTCAATTTGGACACCCTAACTCTGGTTAGCCGCTTGTGCTCCACGCAAATGGTCATTTTGCATATTTGAGCCTTAGCAATGAATGCTGATAGGACACTCAAATGCAAAAGGAGTCACCTCTCTTCAGATGGCTGTCACATATACTAGTAGAGGGTGGTGAAGAGGGACCAGGAACAGAAAGTCAGCTGATTGTTTTTCTTCCCTAATCCTGGGAAGACTGCAGCCAATTTAACCTACTGAGCTGAGTCCAGCAAACTCAATTTGGACAGGATTTGATTCATTGAGCTCATGATTGGTAAGTTGGCTGTCTCTCTACTAAACCATTGGTCTATCCCAGTTTTATTGTAATTTTCTAAACGTCATCAACAGAATATGTGGAAGTATTTTTTTGAAAAACATTAGGAACATCAAGGGACCGAAATCTGCACTTCAAGACAAGTTCCAAAACCCATAATTATCAAATTTGTTGAGGAAAAGTGCACTTTTCACCCCAAATAACAAGAATCTTCTAAGACATTTAAGAATAATGGGATTGTTCTCCTTAGAATAGAGAAGATAATTTAAGGGGAGATTTAACAGAGGTGCCGAAAATCATGAGCATTTTTGCTACAGTAGATAGGGAGAAACTGTTTCCACTGGCCAGTGGGTCAGTAACTAGGGCACATAGATTTAAGATAATTGGCAAAAGTACCAGAGGACAGATGAGGAGACATTTTGGTGGAAACATGCCAATAACTTTCAAAATGGAATTGGATAGGTACAGTACTTGAAAAGGAAAAAATTGCAAGACTATGGGGAAAGAGCGCGTTAGTGGGATTTATTAGGTAGCTCTTCCAAAGTGCCGACGCAGGCACAATGGGCTGAATGGCCTCCTGCTGTGTTGTAATATTCTATGATTCTATCAATAAAGGGATCAAAAGAGTCTGAGAACAAATTTGTATGCACCTCTGTTCTTCACTTCCTTTCCAGTTAGAACTTGTAGTTGACTCTTTGGGAAAGACGTCAGATCTTTCTATGGAGGAGGATTTTCTAGGCAAGTGTTGTGCAAGCAAGAGTTCATCTGAGGACTGGATTATATAGTTCCAGTCAAACAAAGTATTACTTGGCTCTAGCCCTGATGCATGGCTAGGCCACAAGGTGTACTCTGCCAGTGCTGTGGTTTGTTGCAATTATATTTTTATTTTCATATTTTACTGCAGAGTTTTGTATCCAGCTCATCTCTAATGATGTAGTTAACATATTGCTGTAACTTTTAAGATAATTTGCAGTTAGTATTATTGTTTTTGATAATAATAACAAGCTCTCTGAGACAATGCCATGAGTGAAAGGCACTATATAAAAACAAGTTGTTGTAATTGTTGTACCCTTGTAATAAGGGTGTAGTGTGGAGTGGTCGTACATTTTCAGACTATTGCAGCAGCTCAATTGCACAGAGCAATGTCATGAAGTGGGACCAGCTCTGGCCAGGCTCCACTGGCTCCTCATCACTGAACGGATTGACATTAATATCCTCTAATTTGTGTTTAAATCCCTCCACTCCCTAGCACATCCCCACCTTGCTGACCTGCTAACTCCTCAATCCACCACTCGACTTGCAAGCAGCCTGCTGCTTGTCCCTTGCACCCTCCACTCCACCATTGGATGTTTGCACATTCATCACCTTTGCCCCCAATACTCTGGAATACTCTCCTTCAATCCCTTCAGCTTGCCCCCTCTCTCCCCCTTTTCAAGTCCTGCCTGCCTGAAAACATTGCTTCTAAGCTATGCATCACTTTCCCCGCCCACCCCCCGCCACCCCACCGCTCCCCTCCCCCCCCCTCCCCCCCCCCCCCACTCCTGGCTCGGAGTCACGCAGCATCACTCTGAGATGCTACCATGCATGCAGGGTGCTATATAAGTGCAAGTTGTTGTTTAGTATGTGGGTGTTGTATGTGAGTCTGTAATACGTAGATTTTTTTCACATTTTTCTGTGTATGTTTTTGTTCTACTTGTTTGTGTTACATGTGCTACATGTGTCTTGGGACGTCCTCCCAATGTGAACAGCGCTCTATCAATGTAATTTTGTTGTTTTGTTTGTTGTTGTTAATAAAGGGCTTAGCTGAGAACTGATTTACATACATTCAATTGCAAAACGGTGCAGTTGACTCCATTAAAATTCAGTGAGAGACTTATTCGGATGTTGACTTGGGTCTGTTCCAGAGAGTTTACTCAAGTTTGTTGCAAAGAGTCATGCAGTCCTGGGGGACTACTGGTGCCACGGAAGACAGAATAAAGTGATTGTAAGAAACTGAGCATACAAAAGGAGGGTGTGAGGGTATTCAGCAATTGGAAAGGATAACTAGAGGAAAGGTGGTGAAACTAAACAACCGATAGTCCACCAAAGTGGACAAATCAAGTGACATGCATCTGAGAATGCTGAGGCAAGACAGAAGAAATAATAGATGCTCTGGCTACAATCTTTGTAACATCCTTGAATACACCACCTCTCCTCCCACCTCAACCTTAAAGGTTCTGTCCTTGACTGGTTCAGGTCCTGTCTCTCACACAGTCTCCACTTTGTGTCTGCCAATGGCTTATCTTCTAGTCCCCGCACTATCTTGTGTGGCGTTTCTCAGTGCTCTGTCTTTGGTCCCCTCCTCTTCACCCCCTACATGCTCCCCATCAGTGACATCATCCACAGACATGGGGTAAATTTCCACATGTACGCAGATAACACCCAGCTCTACCTCTCCATCTTCACTCTCAACTCCAGGACCACTGGCATCCTGACTGCCTGTCTGTCCGACATCAAGTCCTGGACAAGGAACAACTTTCTCCAGCTCAACATCAGCAAGACAGAGACCCTTCTGATTGGCTCACATAAATGCCTACGCACCCCAGGCACTGGGAATATCAGCATCCATGGCTGCACATTCCATCTCATGAAGTCAGACAGGAACCTGGGTATCTTGTTTGTCCCTGAACTGTCCTTTCTCCCCTACATCCGAGCCATGACCACCACTGCCATCCACTACATCCGTAACGTTGCCAAACTCCACCACTGCCTCATCCCCCACAGGCTGCTGAAACCCTCACCACTGCATTCGTCACACCAAGGCTTGACGACGGAAACTCCCTCCTCGTCAGCCTTCCCAGCTCTTTCCTTCACAAGCTGCAGATCATCCAGAACCTTGCAGCTTGTGTCCTCTCCAGCAGCAGGATCCACGACCCCATTATTCAACAACAACAACAACGTGGATTTATGTAGCACCCTCCATGCCAGACAGCGTGTCAGAGTGCTTCACAATAACGGATCCCGGGGCTGAGCTGAGGGGAGGGGGAAGAAGTTGACCAAAAGCACGGTCGAAAAGAAAGGTCTTTAGTCATGACCTGAAAATAGGAAAAGAGGTGGCGAAGGAAGTGAGGGAGTTCCAGAGCCTCGGGGTGTAGTGGCTAAAGACATGGCCTTGCCGCTTCCTACCTCTCCAACATGCTGACTCCCTATCAGCGTGCACACCACATCCGTTCAGCAGACTCCAGGAGCTCCATGTCTCCCGCCTGACCCGCCCTACCATCGGTGGCCAGGCTTTCAGCCTCTCTGCCCTCACACTCTGGAACTCCATCCCACAATCCCTTTGCCTTGCTTCCTCCCTTGCCTGCTACAAGGCCAATCTCAAGACCCTCCGTTTCGATCACCTTCTGCCACTCTCCCTTCCCCCTCCCATGCCCCTCCCCCATGCTCACGTCCGGAACCTCTGAATGTTCAGCGCCTTGGGATGTCCTCTCGATGTGAAAGGTGCTCTATAAATGTAATGTTGTTATTGTTCACACAGGGTAGCATCTTGGAATGCTAAAATCCCCCAAAGTAATGCTTAATTGATTTGAATAATTAGTATACTGCATTCTGGTTTCCTCAATTCGCACCAGGAAGGGAAATCAAATTTATTACAAGGTGCCAAAGGAGCTTTATTAGGCTTATACCAAGGGTATGTGGTTTGACCTACAAGCAGAGCCTGTGGGAATTTAGCCTATTTTCACTGGAACTGAGAAATTTGAGGGAGGAACTGAAAAGGTGTTTAAAATTATGTGATAGACCTAATGGAAAGAAATTATTTCTACTTGTTGGTGTTAATACAGAGCAAAGTGCCAAATGGCATCAATTAGAAGAGTTTACCAAAAGGGAGAACTAGCAGGATTTTAATACACCAACTTTATACGATGTGAAATGTGCCAGGAGCCGTTGCTGCAGCATATTAGTTTTTAAGCAGAAACAACAACAAAATTACATTTATACAGCGCCTTTCACGTTGGGAAGTCATCCCAAGGTACTGGATAGATATTCCAAACACTAATAAGTCGCAGGCATATGGGATAAGTAAATGGGACTGAATAAATTGCTCTTTCAAACAG
Organism: Hydrolagus colliei; assembly: GCA_035084275.1. NCBI lineage: Eukaryota > Metazoa > Chordata > Chondrichthyes > Chimaeriformes > Chimaeridae > Hydrolagus > Hydrolagus colliei. The sequence continues at coordinate 62,939,790 of CM068742.1, read as the reverse complement.
GCAGCACAGGCACAGTCAGCCAAATAACCTTTATCCATGGAAAAGTAAAGTTCCATGGAATGTACTCTGAGTCAGGAAAGAAACGAAGGAAAACAGGTGAGAAGGAAATGAGCAAAATAACAGATAATAATCCTTGTATATGATACAGCACCTTCCACATTAGGAGGATGTCTCAAAGTGCTTCATTGCATTAACAACAATAACAACTTAAACTTATAAAGCGCCTTTCAGGTCAGGAGGACGTCCCAAAGCGCTGCACAGGAGACGTGTGACCCGAGCTGGGAGGGGAGTGTTCGGGAAGGGGTGAAACACGTAGGGGAGGTCGAAAGATTCGGGGGGGAACAAAAGGCATGGACGAAGAGGAAAGTCTTCAGACCGGCCTTGAAAGGGAAGAAACAAGGCGGAGGGATTGGGGGATGGAATTCCACAGGGTGGGAGCAGAGAAACTGAAGGCCTGGCCTCCGATGGTGGGGCGGTTCGGGCGGGGGGCTTGGAGCTGAACAGAGGGTCTGGGTGGGCTTATAGGGGGAGAGTAGATCGGTTAAATAGGATGGGGCAAGGCCATGTAAGGCCTTGAAGGTGAGGACGAGGATCTTGAACTCGATCCTCTGGAGGATGGGGAGCCAGTGGGACGGGCGAGGGTGGGGTTTATGTGGTCGCGGAGGCGGGTGCGGGATAGTACATGGGCTGCAAAGTTTTGGATGATCTGCAGCCTGTGAATGGAGGAACTGGGGAGGCCGATGAGGAAAGAGTTTCCATAGTCCAGCTGTGAGGTGATGTACACGTGCACGAGTGTTTCGGCAGCATGGGGGTGAGGTAGTTGCGGTGGCTGGCAATGATGCGTAGGTGGAAATAAGCGGTGCCGGACAAGGCACGGATGTGGGGGAGGAAGGAGAGTTTTTGGTCGAACGTGATGCCGAGGTTCCTGACTGGCTTTGTGAGGTGGAGAGTACAGCCTTGGATGTTGAGGGTGCCAGCGCTCGATGTGCGGAGGCGCTGGCTTGAGCCAATCAGGAGGGCGTTGGTCTTGCTCACGTTCAATTGGAGGAAGTTGTCCCTCGTCCAGGACTCAATGTCGGACAGACATGCTGTCAGAACATCGATGGTCAGGGGGTTGAGGGATGAGGCAGAAAGGTACAGCTGGGTGTCGTCCGCATACATGTGGAAATTTACCCCATGTTTGCGGATGACATCGCCCAGAGGGAGCGTGTAAATGGTGAAAAGGAGGGGGCCGAGGACAGAGCCCTGGGGGACACCGTGAGAAACTGTGCGGGGGTTTGAGGAGAAACCGTTGGAAGAAACAAAATGTAGGCGGTGGGTCAGGTAGGAATGGAACCAGTCAAGGACTGTGCCTTGAAGGTTGAGGTGGGAGGAAAGACGTTGGAGGAGGATGGTGTAATCGACTGTATCGAACGCAGCAGACAGGTCAAGGAGGACAAGGAGGCAGAGAGAGCCCTGGTCGCAGGCGGTTAGGATGTCATTAGTGACCTTGACCGGGCAGTTTCCGTGCTGTGAGCAGGGCAGAAACCTGATTGGAGGGGTTCAAGGAGTGAGTGAGTTGAGAGGAAAGAGCGGAGCTGGGAGACAACTACTCTTTCAAGAACCTTAGATATAAACGGGAGGTTGGAGATGGGTCGGTAGCTTGATGGCTGCGATGCATCAAGGGAGGGTTTTTTCAGGATAGGGGTGATGGTGGCTGTTTTAAGGGAGGTAGGGACGGTACCTGAGGAGAGGGAAAGGTTGATGGTGTCAGAAATGAGCGGGGCCAAAAGGTGGAGCTGGGTGCGGAGGAGTGGGGTGGGGATGGGGTCCAATGAGCACGTGGTTGGTTTCATGGAGGTGATTATTTTTGTGATTGAAGACGGGGAGGTGGGGTTGAAAGTATGAATGTGGGGGTGGGTGGGGGTTGAAATAACGGATGGAGGGGCGGAGGTGGAGGAGTGGTGGGGGGAGGAAACCGCAGAGCGGATTCTCTCTATTTTGGACTAGAAGAAGTCCAACATCTCCTCACAACGTGCGTTTGAGGAGAGGATCTGTGAAGCGAGACGGTGGGGGGGCGGAGGAGCTGGTTGGTGGTGGCAAAGAAGAGGCGGTGGTTGTCCTTCGCTTCCAGGATTATCCTGGAGTAGAAGGCTGATTTGGCGGTGGCTAGGGCGGAGCGGTAAAATTTGATGCGGTCCAGCCAGATTTGCCGGTGGACCATGAGGCCAGATTTGAGCCAGGTGCGTTCAGCTGCTCTCACTTGACTTTTGAGGGAACGGAGGTAAGTTGTGTACCACGGTGATGATCGGGAGTGGGAGATGGTTCTGGAGGTGCGGGGGGCCAGGGTGTCGAGGGTAGTGGAGAAGGTGTTATGGAGGGTGGTGGAAGCGGAGGATGGGTCGTACAGGAAGAATGCCACAGTGGGAGGAAGTCGGTGGTTACGAGGGCAGAGGTGAAGGTTTGAGGGGGAATCTTCTTCCAGGGCCGGTAGAAGATGGTGGTGGGTTTGGAGGTGGAGGGGGGAGGGATAGAGGTATTGAAAGAAATGAAAAAATGGTCTGAAATGACCTTGTCGGTGATGGTGACGCCAGAGACGTTGAGGCCTCGGGTGATCACCAGATCGAGCGGATGGCCATGGGTGTGGGTTGCAGTGTGAATGTGAAGGGAAAAATTGAAAGACGAAGGCAAAGAGGAAAATTCGGAAGAGATGGGGCGGGGGGGGTGAAATGGAGGTTAAAGTCACCAAGAATAATAAGGTGATTAGAGGAGGCACAAAGGGAGGTTATAAGTGAAGAAAAGTCTGAAATGAAAGTGGGGGAGGGTTTGGGGGGGTGATAAACTAAAAGGATTTTGAAGGAACTGTGGGAGGAGTGAGAAAGGGTGAGCTGTTCAAAAGAGGGGAAGGAACTGGAGGAGTAAGGGGATAGGGCGAGGGATGTCTTTGAAATGTGGCCACACCACCGCCACAACGGTTGGGTCGAGGAGCATGGTGGAATGTGTAATTGGGTGGTGTGGCTTCAACAAGGGGGAAGGTGTCGCCTGGGGTGATCCAAGTCGCTGTTAGGGTCATGATGTCAACGTTCTCATCAAGGATGAGATCGTTGATGGCCAGGGTCTTGTTGCAGACAGAGCGGACATTTTGGAGGCCGATGCGGAAAGAGCAGTTGGCCGAGGGGTGTGAGTGGGGGCTGGGATGATCGGCGGGGAGGGTGGGGATCTGGATAAGGGAGGAAAGATTGACCTCCCGGGTTTGTGTCCGATGGGGCTGGCGGGGATGGTGGGGGACAGGGCACTTGGTGTGGCTGCTGTTGGACAGCCAACGCCGAGTGCTGCGGTGAGCCCGACGGAGAATTTCAAAACTGGAACAAAGGGAAACGGTGGGAGGGTCGAGCAGGGACAGTAGGCGAGGAGGGCGAAGAGAAAGAAGGGTAGAGAGGGAATAACGGAGAGGGGGGGTTGGAGGGAAAAACATGAGGAGGGGGAGGGAAGCTCGGGTCATAACAATAAAGTGTAGTTGCTGTTTATATGGTATGCAAAAACTAAGAACCTTATTATGGTCTTCAAATGAATGGACAAGGCTTGGCAGCTGACTGATTTATTGTACAGTATTTGCAGAAACTGAGACAACAAAATGATGGACCGAAGTGCTGTGGAGAGAACAAAGGAGAGAACAGCAGCCAATCAAACTGGATATTTCAGCAAAATAGTGTGAGCCTTAACCTGCTAAATAAAGCAAAATTGCACAAGTCAGCAAAATAAATGTTGCAACAAGCCCTTTCTAGGCTAATGTTACTGACGTGAAACTGTGCACACATTAGCTTCACATCTTCACATATGTTATTTTAACTTGCAGGATAAAGAATATGTACAGTGTCTCTGATACCATAATTGATATACTTGTACAGTGTCAAAGATTATCAGTAGCAATCTTTAAAGAATCAGGCATATGTTCGAACTTTCTACTGAAATCGATATTACATTTATGTACAGACTATGCAAATGCTTATATCTCAATGGGTTATCTTTTGTTCATTGTGAATTATCATCACAGCAGCATGAAGCACAAGCTACATTATCATCCATATGTATTAAAGAAAGATGATGCCTCATCAATGTGATCAGGAGCACAATATAATTTCAGAGGTCATCTGTTTCAGGAATATCCATTGACAGATCAATAAATGTTGGTTCATTGACAGAGGTCCAGCCTTGGGCAGTCCTGTTGAAGCTTGGCCGAGGAGAAACACCATCTTGGAGCAAAGGAAACCTGAGCTCAGATTCCAGTGATGTAAAATCTAGCTTTGGTATCTTGAAATTTAAGGCTTTGGAAGCCTTATCAAAGCCTCCGTAAGGTGTTGCAACTCTGCGGTTACAGAAAAAAAAGTTCGATTTTTACAATGCCATCTAATGTCAAAATAGTGCCATCTTATGTGTAGGCTTGTCTCATTTGATAACTCTCTTATCTCCCAATGAGAAGGTTGGTATTCAAGCCCCATATCAAGACTTTCAACTTACTTTCTAGACTAATATCGCTGCATTGTTGGAGGTACTGGCTTTCAGATGAGTCATTAAACCCAAGTTGTGTTTGATTGCTTTTGTGTAAGTTCAAGATCCAATGGCCCTATTCAGTGGGGGGGAAAGGAGTTTCTTGTGGTATCCTGGCCAACAATCATAAAATTGGTCATTCACTTCAAGGCTGTTTGTGGGATGCTGCTGTGCGCTAATTGGCTGCCACATTCCTCTATAAAATACACAGTGCTTGCAATTTAAAGTAAATTGTGTGAAATGTTTTGAAACACCCTAGTTTTGTGAAGGGTGTTGTTATTAAAACACTTCACAATGCGAATAGGTCATTACGATCAGTCTTTTTTTTAATGGAGAAACTAAGTAGTCATTTGTGCCACTACAATGCTAAACACAGCTATGAGGTAAATGATCAATTAATCTGAAGAAATTGCTGTCTAGAAAGTCAGGAGAAAATACCTTCCCCTTTTGAAGTGTTCCCACTGAAAATTTATACTTTCCCAAAATACCATACATTCGTTAATTTTAGGAGGTAAAATCCTGCACATAATCACTGTTTGTGTTCAAACGTCTCTGGGGTACGCGTCTTGTCAATCTCAGACAGGCCATCATGGGAGGAGAGGAAAACTATCTGAGAAGAAGGGAGAGTCCCTTCCCACATCACTCAACTCCAGTTCCTCACAGAATTAGTAGCACATGTGGAGATGGTTGGAAGACTGACAGTTGTGCAAGCAAACCAGCAAACAAAATTACATTTATACAGCACCTTTCACGTTGGTAGGATGTCCCAAAGGCTCTGAACAGTCAGGTCAGAACCCGAGCAAGGGGGAGTGGCAGGGTAGGGCGGAAGGGAGAGAGGGAGAGTTAGGAGGGGAGGAAAACTGTCTGAAGTTGACAGTTGTACTCTTTGAACCAAGATGGTTAACTTTGTGGGGTGGAAAATATTAGAAAAACTCCCAAAACAAAAGTTGTCAAACCTGTTCTGATCAATAACATTGGTTGTGAACTTTCTGCTTATAATGGGATTTCTTTAGTAAAGAAATAACACAAAACATACTTGCTGAGTAACATTTCACCACATGTCATGGGTCTGAAAGGCAAGCTTAAAGACAGGATGCAATGAACTGAATTATTTGTGCAAACCAGCCCAGTAGTCTAATCAAAGCATCAGTGCACTCATTCCTTATTTTCTCTTATTCTTTGAACATTATGTACTCCTTCTTCAATAATGATTGAAGAACAAGTTCTGGTAGGATGATGCCCCTTACTTTTTCAGAGCATTGTGCAGACTGCCAACTTGAAGATCAGATCTTAACATTTATCACACAGTTCCTGTAAACATGAAGATGAACAAACTCTTTTAACTGTTCACAGGGTTCGGGTATCCAGTTCCTATCTAGAAATAAAATACAGTAAATTTCTTGACTGTCTAGGACAATAAATCAAACAAAAGATTAAGCATTCTTCCGCTTGAAATACTGATGTGGAAGCGAATTCCTTAGAGCATTAAAAACAAATGTAAGGCAAGTTTAATAATCCAGTGTGACTGATCTTTGCAGCAGTACCCAGAATTTGGCAATGCTGAACAGTGCTAATGCGAAGAGTTTTATGTTTACGCTCATTTAGCAGCCTATGAGAAGGCCCAACAGAACCTGATACTTATAAAGTGTTTCGTTGAAGAGATTAAGCCTTAAATAAATCCAAAAATGTTAATCCAGCTATGGAATACGGAACTTCAATTAGAAACCTAAATTCACCGAAACAAAATGAATCAGTCATTCATCTCCTTGCTGTTGTTGATGGGAAATTGCTGCTACACATTAGCTGTTACATAATCACTACACTTCATAACATCCAATTGTTTGAACCTGTTTAAGATTCATATACATACACACATGCATACACAGCTACCCACACTCATACCCTTGCATTTTATATAGTACATATAACATGAAATGTCTCTATAGCCTTCACCGGTAATTGCTACCACGTGTATCGACAACAACATCAACAACTTGGATTCATATTGCGCAGGCAGCGTCCTCCCTCTGTCATCTGCATACATGTGGACGTTAACCCTATGTCTATGGATAATGTCAGAGGTTGAAGATGTTCGTTAGAAGGAGGGCTAGGAGATAGAGCTGGGAGTTGAGGCAAGAGGTGGGGATGAGGTTGAGGGAGCAGGTGGTGGGTTTCATTTTTCAGATGAGAACAGAGAGAGGGGGGGAGAGATACACTCAGAGGTATGTGGTGGTGGGTGGGAGGTGCGTGGTTTGTGGGGGAGAGGTAATGGGGAGGTAGTGGTGGACAGAGTAGAGCTGGCTGAATGGATCCCCTCGATTTTTGATTCAAGGAAGTCCAGCATCTTGTCGCAGTTGGAGTTGGAGGATAGGATGGGTGAGGCATGGGAGGGTGGACAGAAGAGATGGTTTATGGTGGAGAAGAGGAGCCCAGGATTGTCCTTGGCATCCAAGATTAAGGAAACTTTCCCAATGTTTTGCCCTATCTGGGAATCAAACCTCTCGCATGCGAGGCAAGTGCTCTAACCACTAAGCTACAGGATTCCACATTCCCTTTTACTGGATCAGCCATTTAACTGCGTCCTTGGAGTGTGCATAGAACGTGTGTTGTTTTCACAGATGTTTTCTTCTGTGCACTATGGTACCGCAAAGCTTTAAAGTAGTTATTATCAATGGAATCCTGGACTCTCAATAATAGCTTTGATTGCTGATTGCAACCCATGGTTAAATAAACATTATGTTGATTTTAAACACATGGTGGTGCACAGGAGCCAGGGGTCATGCCACCTGACTGGGATTTGAAGTGTTTGTATCACCTGATTACCTGCCTGCAGGCTGGTGTCAACCTCAAACTCATAGTTCTTATTATTTTAAGAAGCTGTGTGAAAGGTTGATCTTTAATAGTAAATCCAACTATGTATCATCTTTCCCAGAAGTGAGCAAACAACAACAAAAACAACTTAGATTTATATAATGCCCTCCACGCCGGACGGCGTCTCAGAGCGCTTCACAGTAGTGGATCCCGGGACCGAGCCAGGGGCAGGGGCAGGAAGGTGACCAAAAGCTCGGTCGAAGAGAAGGGTCTTCAACTGTGACCTGAAACTGGGAAGTGAGGAAGCGAGTTCCAGAGCCTTGGGGCGTAGTGGCTAAAGGCACGGCCGCCGAGGGTGGAGCGGAGGACTCGGGGGACATGGAGGAGGCCAGACCCAGAGGAGCGAAGGCAGCGGGTGCTGGGTTGGAGAGAGAGGAGATCAGAGAGATAGGGGGGTGCAGAGGAGTGGAGGGATTTGAAAACAAGGGTTAGGATCTTGAAGTCGATCCTCTCTGGGATAGGGAGCCAGTGAAGTCTGGCAAGGACTGGGGTAATGGGGGAGCGAAGCTTAGAGCGGGTGAGTATGCGGGCGGCAGAGTTTTGGATAAGCTAGATTTTGTGGATTGTGGTGGAGGGGAGACCGGCGAGGAGGGCATTGCAATAGTCCAGCTGAGAGGTGACAAAGGCGGTACAAACGTACTCTACCTGCCTAAGATTACGCTATTGATAGGAATACTACAAAGCCCTTTAGCCCATCAAGCCTGTTCCACCAGACCTTGGCAGATCTATTAATGCTATTTTCTTATGTTTTCCCTACACATTCTTTTATGCGGCAACCTCCCACCCCATCCCCCCCCACCCCCCACACACTTTAAATACATTTCCCCAACAAAATTGACAATCAATTCTCTTTACTATGAAGGGCTTTAAGATGTCTGAACAATGTGATAATGCGCTATATTAAATGCAAGGATTATTACTATTATCTTGATTTATTGTGTCTCCATAGCCTTCTGTGGCAGTACATTCCACAATTTTACAAGTTTTACCATCTTGCTTCTAACCACTTAATTTTAAGATATTTGCCCCTTGTTTTAAATGTCTCTACCAGTGGAAGAGACATTTACTACCCACTGGCTTGCCAATTCCCTTCATTATTTTAAACACCTGAATCAAATTACCCCGTAACCTCCTCAACTCTGAGAAGTCTAATCCAAAACTACCAGCCTCTTATCAAAGCCTTAATATAATATTATTATTAACCCAGTAATATGGGAATAGTGAACCCAGAAACAATTGAAACAAAAAGCTTTCTCTGGTATTATTCCCATTACCAATCTGAAAAGATGTTCTGTGGGAAAGTAACAGAACTCTGATAGACCCTATATTACTTGAACTACAGACTACATTTTGCTCAACTTCAACATTTATTTTCCTTTGGGAAATCTCAACTTCCTCTAGATAAGCAATCAAGAACCAGGTTACTTTTACAGACTGAGGGTAAATGGATGATTGCCTATTATAGTTAGGTTTTAAGCAGTGAACAGAATAATATTGCATTACGTGCTAATAACTCTTGAGTTGCCTCATTCATAGTCCTGCCTCGTTGGACACAAGTGCTTGATAAGGGCGATCCAGTGCTTCTCTATCCTTGTTAGGAAATTGTATAAACATAGAATAGTGCAGGCAGATGGCCAGACTGGATTTTAGATTTAGGAAACTATTACTTTGTCATCCGGCATCTCAATGAAAGTCAGCACAAAGTGGAAGCCTGCTGCTGAGGCCACAAGCAGACTGCAAGCATTGCCAAACAGTCAAAGAGTTGGAACAGAAACTTCCAAATGATAAAAGGTATAGCAGCCTGACGCTCATGATTAAGGACATCTCTGTTCTGCAGAAATTTAAAGCTATGCAGCAAGCAGCGCCAATTTTAAAAGCACCATTTTCACAAATCAAATCACAAATGACAGGGGTGGATTCCAAGCTATGACCCCTCCACTGATGGAGGCATCAGAAATAAATGAAAAGAGTACAGTACAGTTACCAACACTTGACTGAAAACTCCTCTGCGAGATATGCAGTGAAATTACATTGCCTGGGATAGATATATGCATCTTTGACTTATGGTGCCCTGAAAAGCAGAAGGTGAATTGGTTTGCTTGGTAAATTGGATATTATAATTGGATATTATTCCATGGTTTGACTGCTAATAGATCAAAAATAGATCAACAGTCTCAAAAAAGGATACAATTGTAATTATGGCATCACATTTTTGTGTATGAAGTTAGTGGCTCAATAACGGATCAGCTAAGGATCTTAAACATAATCAGATCTCAATACATTCCTTTAAGAAATGTTAACAGAACTGATAAGGCCTAAAATTATCTTTTGATGCTTTGGTAGAATGTGACCTTCAGAAATATTCGCTGAGTATCCACGAGATGTTCCCAGTGGTTGGTAATATATTAAATGCAAAAACTGTAAAAATTCCTACCTTGCTTGGACTCTCACAGTCTTGGCATTCCTACACATGAATGGTACAACAAGTATATATTCTGGATGTTTGACCAGAGAAGCAAAGGAACAATGTTCTTAAACAACTGAAGCTGAAATCACTGGCTTTCATAGGGGAGTTATACAATAAAGAGACTACAATAACATTACATTTATATAACACCTTTCATGTTGGGAGGATATCCCAAAGGCACTGGACAGACAGTATTTCAGACCCGACAGTATTTCGGATACAAGCTGGGGGTTGGGACTGGGGAGGGTGGAAGGCATGGGTGAGGGGGGGAGGCGGGGTGGGGCGAAGGAGGTTGATCAAAATCATGATCGAAGAGGAGGACCTTAAGTAGTCTTGAAGGAGGCAAGGGATAGGGTGAGTCAGAGGGACTATTGTGCACAGACTGAGAAGTAGGGTAGGAAAAAGTGTAGGACAAGTATTACTAAATGAAAGTAAATTAAGGGATTTTCAAAAGTAAAAGATGGAGAGGAGTATTGTTTGAAGGCACAGTTGAAGAAGTAGGTTTTTGGTGATTTTAGAGCATAGATGGAGAGGTAGTGAGATGGACAGATTAAGGGAAGGAATTCCAGAGAGTGAGGATTTTGTAGCTGAAGGTTTGTTGCTAAAGTAGGGGTGGGCATTACACAGCAAGCCCACATGTGTTGAGCGGAAGAGCAAGCAGAACAATGGGGCTACAGAATTAATAAAGGGGGGAGAGATGCAAAAATGGCATGGAGATATTTATAGATGAAGATGTGGACAGCGGAGCTTTGAAGCATAGAAACAGGAGTGGGCTATTCAACCACTTCGGCCTGTTCCACCATTTTATAAGAACATAAGAATAAGGAGCAGGAGTAGACCATTTGGCCCCTCGAGCCTACACGCAGATCATCTCTGATCTGTAACTCAGTTCCAGTTACCTGCCCTTGCCCCACATTTGGACGATAAACAGAGGTTGGATAAGTTATAAGCACTACTATTTGCTTTGTCTTTCTATTCCTTTGTATTCTCTCTTACTCTTTGTCCATTTTCCATTTTTCCATTTTCTTTATTTGAAATTTAGTTTCATTTAATTCTCAATGTTGCTCATTTTAACATTTTTAAACTTTTATAAAATTAGTTTTTCTGTTATAGTGCTTACCTATGTTTTTAATGTTTATTCTGGATATGAAATACACATTATTTAAAATGAATACACATTGCATTTATTCCTAGCACATATAACGCCTAAAGGCCTCAAAGTATTTTACAGATAATTGCTGTCAAGAGTTGAGATGGTGACCAATTTACATTTAGCATTGTTTTCAATCAGTCATGAATTAAATGACCAATATATTATTTGGAGATTGTTGGTCAGGAAATTGGAAGAAACTGCCTTCTCTTTTTTGAATCGGGCCATGGGATCTTTAACATCCATTTGAACAGACAGATAGGACCCTGGTTTAACTTTACATCTGAAGCAGTGGTTCCCAACCTCAGATCCCGACCCAAATCAGGGTCATGGGGGTCCTCTGTAGAGTCGCGAAGGGTCATCAGAATTCTTTGTTTTTTCCTTTTTTTTAACATTGAAAATGCTTTTTTAACACTAAAAAAAAAGTGACACCACCGACCGATCTGTATACAGAGCGTATGTACGAGTTGCATTGGTCCACAAAACATGGAGATAACGTTTTGGCTGAGCTGAGTTTCAGTCGCAATATCGCCCTCTAATGGAGCGAGGATGCGAGGACCTGTTGGAGGCTAATTTGGGTCACAGCAAAAAAAAGGTTGGGAACCACTGATCTAAAGGATGGCACCTCTGATAATACAGCACTTCCCCAGTACTGCTGCGGAGAGTCAGCCTATATTGTGAGCAGCCACACTATGGACCTTGAACCTGCAATCATCTGATGCAGAGGCAAAAGTGCTGTGAATTGATGCTTGTTGATCTCTTATTAGTTGGTAAATAGCTGAAAATCTGCTCTGAAAGTTGATTTTGTAGATAATGTTGGCTTAGGAGATGAGTTCCAATTCTGAGTATTTTTCTGTTGTTCAAATAGACAAGGGCTGCTACACAACAAGTTCTAATGTCATCCCGTTGAGTTCACTCAACAATAGTATTTTAGACAATTATCATTTAATGTATGTAAAATAACACCCGGTTATACTTCCTCTCCCACATCCGGTCTCTTACCAGCATCGCTTTCTTCCGTCTCCGTCAATAGCCCACCCTAAAAGCTAACAAAACCCTTGTCCATGCCTTTGTCACCTCTCGGCTGGGCTACTTTAACCCCCTTCTCGACAGTCTTCCCTCCTCCACCATTCACAAAATTCAGCTTATCTAAAACTCCGCCACATACCCCAATCACCCCAGTCCTTCCTAAACTGCATTGGTTCTCTATCACAGAGCAGATCGATTTCAAGATCCTCATTCTAGTGTTTAAATCTCTCCATTCCTTGGCACCCCCCTACCTCTCTACTTCCTCTCTCAGCACAGCTGTATCCGCTGCCTCCGCTGTACTCGGTCAGGCGTTCTACATGTCCCCTGAATCCTCCACTCCACAATTGGCAGCTGTGCTTTCAGCCACTATGCCCCAGAGAATTGGAACTCCCTCCCTCAACCCCTTTGCCTCACTCCGTCCTTCCCCATCTTCAGGTCATGCCTGAAGAACAACAATAAAATTACATTTGTACACAGGTAGTTTCTTTCACTGAAAACCTTTCTCTTCGACCGTACATACAGTCGCCTTCCCCCTCCCCCTGATTCGGCCTTGGCTCTGCCATTGAGAGGCGCTCTGTGACGCTGCCTGGTGTGGAGGGCACTATATAAATGTAAGTTGTTGCTGTAATCAATGGCGTAATACTATTACTAATCCTCATGTTCCCATCCTGTAATTGTATAATGGTATCAAACAAAGTTAAGCATATGCATTGGTGACTTGAAAGACGCTCTATAAATTACATTGTGTTGTTGTTGTTGTTTTGGTGGTGGTGGTGGTGTTCAAGAACATTTTACCTGTTAAAAGTCTTATACTCAGGCAGTTCTGTCTTAGCTGCAACCTCTGGCATCCTGCATTGTAAAGTTGAAACAAGTTCAGGATCACCTCTAATGGCTTGTTCCCAAGGTGTCTGATAGGATTTGGGTACCACTGTTGAGTTGAATTTTTCGGGTGGAATTTCCTTCAGTGGTCCAGTATAACCTGTATGGACGGACAATCTCTCACAAATTACAATGATCCAATCTCATCCCTTCAGAACTCTCATCCCTTCAGAACACCCACCCTCCTGTCACTGCATCAAGCTGGTTTTTAAATGAGTCCTGGCGTCTACCACCCTTTTTGACTACCCGTTCCAGTCGTTAATTACCCTTTGACCAAAAAAATCTAGTACAACTGATATCATAATAAATGGAACCCACTCTAACAGCTCTGTGATTCTAATACAGCACTACTTTGACTGATACATAACTTGGTTTGCACTCTTAAAAATAATTGATTCAATATTAAATGTATTGAAAGGCATTATAATAATATCATAACAATCCTTACATTTGATTTGGTGCCTCATAACATCTTCAAGATGTCTCAAAGTGCTTCACAAAAACTGTAAAATGTAGTGACTACTATACTACTGCTCACCTACTGCTTACCCAGCTCCCCTTCCTCTGCCCACTGCTGGCTGATATCATCAACCAGTCCCTCTCCACCGGATCAGTCCCTGCCCTCCTCAAAACTGCTGCCATCACCCCCTCCTTATAAAACCCTCCCTAGAGCCCTCAAACCCTAGCCACCATCACCCTATTTCAAACCTGCCCATCCTTTCAAAAGCACTGGAACGCAAACCAACTCCGCGTCCACCTCTCCTCCCACTCCTTCTTCGAACCCCTCCAGTCCGGTTTCCTCCCTGCCCAAAGTACAAAGACTGCGCTTGTGAAAGTCACAAATGATGTCCTCTCTATCTGCGACCAGGGCTCCCTCTGCCTCCTTATCCTCCTGGACCTGTCCGCTGCATTTGACTCAGTCGACCATGCCATCCTCCTTCACCACCTGTCCTCCGTCATCCACCTCAGTGGGACCGCACTCGCCTGGTTTGAGTCCGACCTCACAAACCGCCAGCAGTACATCTCCACAAACGGCTTTTACTCCCGCTCTTACCCAGTTATCTGTGGGTACCCCAGGGATCCATCCTTGGCCCCCTCCTCTTCCTCATCTGAATGCTCCCTCTTGGGGATGTCATCTGCAGACATAGGGCACTTCCACATGTACGCGGATGACACCCAACTCTATTTCTCCTCTTCACTTTGCGACCCCCAGTCCCTTGATGTTCTATCAGCCTGCCTGTCAGGCATCAGGAGCTGGATGCGCACAAATTTCTTTCAGCTGAATGTTGACAAGACGGAGGCCATACTCTTTGGCTCTCGTCAACGTCTTTATTCGCATGGCTCTCATCTCCTCCACATTCCCGGCCTGCCCCTAAAACTCTCCGAACTTGTGCACAACCTAGGCGTCAGATTCGACCCCCAACTGTCCTTCCTCCCTCACATCTGGTCCCTCACCAGCACCGCCTTCTACCACCTCCGACGGATCGTCCATCTCCGGCAATACCGCACCCCATTGTCCAGCATATATCGGTTATATCGGTATAATTTTTCATATTGATATGCCGATATTGGTAATTCAAATATATCGATATATTGAAAAATTTGTTATAAAAAAAATCAATATATCACAAATATCGATATATCATGTCCGATGATATATCGGTATATAGTGGTATAAAGCAAACTTTTTCAGCTTACCTTGTCGCCAGCAATGCAAACCTCCTGGGCCTAGAGCATGGATTGCGCATGCCGAATGCGCGCAAATGCACAGTATAAAAAACCCGGCGATATCAATATATCGGTAAATATCGATATGAGCCCACCGATATATCGATATTGGAAAATTTCCATATTGACGGACCCTATCTCACCCCAAAAGCCGCTGAAACCCTGGTCCACGCCTTTGTCACCTCACGGTTGGACTATTCCAATGCCCTCCTTACCGGTCCCCCCTCCACCATAATCCATAAAATCCAACTCATTCAAAACTCTGCCGCACGTATATTCAACCGCACCAAACTTCGCTCCCCCATTACCCCAGTCCTTGCCAGACTTCACTGGCTCCCTATCCCAGAGAGGATCGACTTCAAGATCCTCAACCGTGTCTTCAAATCCCTCCACTCCTCTGCACCCCCAAGCTTTCTGACCTCCTCTCCCCTCAAAACAGCTCCCGTTGCCTGCGCTCCACTGGGTCTGGCCTCCTGCATGTCCCCCGAATCCTCCGCTCCACCCTCGGCGGCCATGCCTTCAACCACTATGCCCCGAGGGTCTGGAATTCCTTTCCTCACTACCTTTGCCTTGCCCCCTCTCTTCTCATTTTCAGGTCCCAGCTGAAGACCCTTCTCTTCAACCCCGCCTTTGGTCACCTCTACCCCTGCCCCTGGCTCGGTTCAGGGATCCGCTATTGTGAAGTGCTCTGAGACGCCGTCCGACGTGGAGGGCGCTATATAAATTGAAGTTGTTGTTGTTGTTGACTATATATTTTGTGGACAAAACGCAGTAAACAATTGTACACAGCAGTGTCCCGCAAACAGTTGTAGATTGAGTGACCACATTTTAAAAATTGTGTTGTTACCTCTGGAAATCGATCCGCTAGTCGACTATCAACCGGGTTCCTACTTACTGCTAGATAAACAGAGGTGTGGGGAAGTAAGGAAACTTGCCTAATGTTTGTGCCAGGAATCAAACCCACGGCCTCTCGCTTGCAAAACAAGCGCTCTAATCACTCAGCTGCAACACTCCTCATTTTAGCTTAACACATAATTGTTTATATAAAGTTCAGTAATCGGGTATTCTAATTACTGTTTTTAATTCTCTGTCTCGCTTTTCAAGTTGTATTTATATTGTTTCTAATGGTAAACATAAAGCAGGGAAAGTAAATCACTAATGTTAATGTGATGTCAGGTGGCTGCTAGCTCACTTCCTTGCTTCCTCACCATTTAAAGCTGCCTTGTGCTGTGGGTTTGTTCGATACTTTAAAAACTCGGTCACTCCATTTCTGGAGCACAAGGGAGGAGGGTAGTGTGTACTATTTCCTGATGCAGTATCTCTTACCTGGAGCAATAGCATCTGGATTTGGTGGAGTCCGTGGATCAGGTGTATTAGGAGGTGTTTTAGGTGTATGTTGCTGCCCGACTTCTAATCCATTTCCTACAGTTTTGTCGTTCTCCGTTCCATCAATGAAATGTGTCTGGGAAGTAATGTAGCTCTGGAAAAGATTCAAAAGAACTAGGGTACATGTTATAGTGTACTTAATGTGGGTCATTCTTTAATTAATTACATTTTCTCGGGCACCAATTCATTTCTAACTTGATTGAATCGGCAAAGAGGTTTGTTGATTCGGATGATCTGCTAAAAGAATTATAGAAGTGTAACTTTTAACTTTGATTCTTTTTTAAAATATTGATCATGCTTAGATCTTCTCTGTATTTTTTTAACATCTTTGCAAATTATTCTGTACTATCTG
Organism: Hydrolagus colliei; assembly: GCA_035084275.1. Classification (NCBI taxonomy): domain Eukaryota; kingdom Metazoa; phylum Chordata; class Chondrichthyes; order Chimaeriformes; family Chimaeridae; genus Hydrolagus; species Hydrolagus colliei. The sequence continues at coordinate 62,923,401 of CM068742.1, read as the reverse complement.
ATTTTGAGGTGTGTAGAATTAGAGAACAAATGTTGAATGCTAATATTCATTAATACTTTTCAAAGCTCTTGTTAAAACTGAATAGTATTGTGTCTCTACCTCGGATGACGTAGTTTCAGAGTTTACTAAGAAAAGAGTTAACTGGATATTGGATTAAATAATTGACTAATCAGGAACTAATCAATAAAAAATTAATTCTAGTTTCTAAAGATTGATATTACTGGACAGAATATCTCTTTATCATAGCCTAAATATTATACAGTCCTCAGCAATTATTATTCACCATTCAGCCAGAAATTTACGTAGTGTGAGCTCAAAATTGTGATGTGTGAGTATTATGATTAGTGAGAGCTATCACACCACAGTTGGTAACTTTCATTCATATATACTGGCATAGCATACGATAATGTATTAATATCGAAATACCCTAAGTGCAGAGGATGGGTCGATGCGGGAGGTGGGCCAGAGGAGGAGTAGTTCAGAAGTCTCCAGGGCAGCAGTGAGGGATTCTGTAGATATCTTTTTTCATGTGTGGTAGAAGATGGTGGTAGGTTTGGAGGTAGTGGGTGCAGGTATAGAGGAGTTGAGGGAGATTAAATGGCTATCAGAGATGCCCTTGTCAGTGATGGTGACATCCGAGACACTGAGGCCCTGGGTGATCACCAGCTTCAGCGGGTGGCCGTAAGCATGGGTGGCAGAGTGGATGTGGAGGGAATGGTTGAGAGAGGAGAGGAAGGAGGAAAATTCTGAGGAAATCGAGCAAGAGGGGATGAAATGAAGGTTGAAGTTGCCGAGGATGATGATGTGATCGGAGCAGAGGCAGAGGGAAGCTAGAAGGATGGAGATGTCGGAGATGAATGTGGGGGAGGATTTGGGGGGGCAATAGATGAGGAGAATTTTGAGTGAAAGATGAGAGGGATGGCAGAGGGTAAGGTCTTCAAATGAGGGCAATGAGCCAGAGGCGTAGGGGATAAGGCAAGTGACGCCCTGGAGATGAGGGCCACTCCACTGCCACGGCAGTTGGTGTGTGGGGCACGGTGGAAGGGATAGCAAGGTGGTGTGGCCTCAGTGAGGGTGCAGGTGTCACTTGGGGTGATCCAGGTTTCTGTGAGGGATATAACATCAACGTTCTCATCGAAGATGTGATTGTTGACAATCAGGGGAACAGACATTTTGAAGACAAATATGAAGGGAACAGTTGGCAGGGGCATGTGTGGGATGGGAAGGGGTAGTGGATTGGATGGCAGGGAGGATGGGGATGCAGATGAGGTTAGCGCCCGGGATCTGGGTCCAACGTGGCTTGGTGGAGGATTCCCAGGCTGGAGCAGAGGGAGGCTGTGGGTTGGTTGAGTAGGGATAGGAGGATAGCAGTACCATTAATATGCTGAACACAGTGATTTTTATTGAAATAAACAGTAATTTTCATAGAACCAATGATTTTCCATGTAACAAAGAATACTGGAATAGGATAAAAGCAAGGTTAGATAAAATAAAGTCGGACTGTACTGTGAATACTTACATTCATTTGTGAATTGATGGAGTTTTGGTATCCTTCAAATGTATATTTCTCAGATCTTCTCTGCCTCTTTTTAAATAGCCTGGATCCTCTATTTGAAAGGAGAGAAAGTTCTTCCAACATGATGTCCTTGGGAACACTGATCTTTTTTCCAAAGTCAATATCCATGTCTGTGACATATACAGCAAACATTAAGCACAAATTTAGCATTTCTAAATATAACCTTTACATTTTATAAACGCCTTAAATTCTCTTTGTATGTTCACAAACTTTTCCATGAGAAAATTCAAAACCGATATGGAAAGCTTCAGCAAACTCACAGTGTTCTCCCCACCACATAATAATCCTTGCTTTTGGTATAGCGCCTTATCACATCATTGAGATGTCTCAAACCACTTTACAGAATATACGGGAAGGAACTCCTCGGTATTTGTCGTCCCTATATCCTTTGATTCGATTAACCGTTGTTGATGAAATAATCACAAAATGTGTTACGACAACCGTCGTAAAGTTTAGAAAAAATGAGCGCTAACCATGTGCGCAACCACGTGCTAGCGATCAGCTGTATGGGGACGCGATGTGGGGAACGCAGCTCAGCAGCCAACAGGATAATAACGAGTGACATCTTCATCTTCAAAATGTTGGGGTCGGGATAACCTTGTGCAAATGCATGCCAGAAATTAGAGGTGCCCTTAGTCGTAATTTGCAAAACCAATAAAAATAATTGCAGAATGCTGCACATGATTAACCCAACCTGGCACTGTTGCATATGGGTTGCTATACAAATTAGACCCAACTGTAATTCAGTTGCGTGTTTAATGCCATATAATTATTAAGCATTCCAACTGTCTCACTTGGAAATATAATTTAAAATCTTTCCATTATTTGAAGCTTTTCATAACTTAATGAAGAAAGGCCTGTTTGTTATCCGTGACATTGTTTGCTGCAAGAATTGGTATATGGTCACTCAATCCAATTGTTTGTAGGACACCCTGCTGTGTACAATTGGTTGCCACGTTTTTCCCACAAATACAGTCAATTAACTTAACAGTATATTCTGTAAAGTGCTTTGAGATGTCTAGAAGATGTGATAATGCACCATACTAAATACAAGGATTATTATATGTCTGGTAGTAGAAAGTTGTAAATCATTAGAGGTGTGAGTGAATTTGCTGCTCGAGGAACTATCTGAGAGTTCACACTCGCAAAAGCTTATATCTGACCTCGAGCAGACTCCTTTGAAAGTCAATTTACAGTTGACGTCACTAATAGTGGTAACAACAATTTGTGTGTATGCAGTGCCCTTCTCAGAGCTATTTTATAAAGATAGTGTCAGGCACCAGGCAGGGGAGGTCGGGGGTGGAACAGCTTCAAGACTGCACCCAAACTGCATAAGTACTTAGGGATCATCTCTAATTTTAAAATCTGACACCAAATACGACCAATTAACCTGGAAGATTGTTAGCCTGGATATTGGGAAAAACTCACTTAATTTCTGAAGTAGAATCATGGAATTTTTAACATTGGAACAGGCAGTCTGCATCCTCGATTTAAATGCATTACCCTCCAGCAATATTCTGCACTGGAGTCTCAGTCTAGACTATAAGATTTTTTCTACACATTGCGCTTGAAACCACAGCCCTGTGACTCAGAGGCGTGAGTGCTACCAGCTGATATAGTGACACACTGACCTTACACATGTGTTCATATGATTCCCATTTGGTATTGTCCAGATTGTTCAAACAACTCTCTCAATGTTTATTGTTCTCATTGCTAAGTGCTTGGAAGTATTATTTTTCACATGATTACAAGTTGTTATAAATGGGCTTCAAGTTTGTCTTGTGTCAGTGGGTGAACAGCTCCTTCTAATAGATGTGTTAAATGTGGATACTGAATATAACAGAGGAGACTGCAACTCACATTCCTTATTGGTGTTCTGGTTTATTGGTTGCAGGGCTGGAAAATTCTACTTGGCAAACACTCAGGAGTGACTTACTCACCATCTTGCAAGTAAGATGTTTTTATCCTATCTCCGTCCTACGTTGGAATTGTTTTCTCTGCTTCTTTGTGGTCTGTGCAATTGTTCCTTGGTTTCTGACCTCTTTCCTTTACCAATGTTGCATTTTATTTTTTTGTTAGAATTAATTTTATTTCTCAGCTAGCACTTTGACAATTGGAAAAAAAAGTTTCAGCTGAGTTTTAAAGAATCTCTCTTGCTAAATGATGAGTATCTAAAAAAAATTAAACACTAGTTGAGATGTGGACTTGGCGAGTGATGTGAAAGAGGAGATTGAAAGGCATCGATAAAAATAAATAATAATCTACTTCTGGTTTTGAATTCAAAGGCGTCATGCCACACCTGATTAAACAGGAGTGACATTTAATGGTGTAAGATGACACAACCAAACTGCTGACAGATGTGAGCAACTTACACTTTCAGAAGGAATTGTGTGCAGTTCATTCAATTGAAGAAATATATTCTCAGTCTATTTCATTGGATAGTAGTTTTAGCACCACATTTTAATTATTGGAAAAAGCAATTGCCCTTATTTTTTCTTTCTTGCTGGCATTATACTTAAATGCTGACATTTAAATGCTCAGATGCTATTCTATGTGAAGAACGCTATGTAAACGCATATTGTTGTAGTAATTCACATGGAGTGGATTACAAATGTTTATCAGGCTACTGCAATGCTCTTACCTCCACGCTGGTTCTGGATCTCTTCTTATGCTTTGGAGCTCTCTTGATGTATGGAAGGAAATCTCCAAATAACAATCTTTGAATCCTAAGTGCCCTTACAAAATCTTTATTTCATTGTTTGGTTTCCATTATGTAAGTGAATTTTGTCCTGTGTGATATAACCAATGGTTCATCAGTCTTTCTGGGTTCATAGTTCTGTTGTTAGGAATGCAGCCTGAATTCAATCCTTTGAGCAGCTGCGAGTTTGTGTAAGATATTGCAGGATACTCAACATCCACCCTTTCTTTAACTCTGTAAGGAGATAGCACTTTACTTGGTGCCTCTCCATCAAGCATTCCGGATTGAAAGTTGAATGGCCATCTTCGCATTCAAAGAATTGTTTGCATTTGTGAACATTAAAGAGATGTGTGAGAGCCGACAAGAGCAATAGTGTCTAGCACACCCAATACAGGCATAAACACAGTACAATGTTTCTAATCATATACCTCTGAAAGGATTGTACACTAAAGCATAATGACACTCATTTTTTAAACAGCAGATGTGCATGTGTGGAATTAAAACTTTTAACACAAGGTGACTTTCCTGCCCAGCCCACCATAAAGGGTCAGGTCTTTAGCCTTTCTGCATGCACCCTCCAAAGTTCTATCCTGGAGTCCCTATGCCTCACCCCTTCCCTTCCCTTCAACATCCGACTCAAGACCTTCCTTGTCCATTCCTTCAGTCATCTTCCCAACTTTGCACCCTACCCCTCTGGAATCCAATCCCCAACTCGAGGGAAGCGCTTCGACTGTCCAGAGCCTTAAGAGTCCTCCCGATGTGAAAGGTGTTATGTAAATTAAATTTGTTGGCTTTACATTGCTGGTTTGACTACTAAGTTGAATAGCTGAGTTTGGACTGGCCAAATTATTTTTACTTAAAATATTTAACTTCCTAGAAATATGTTTTGATCCATCTAATTTTGTCTGACGTGGATTTAAATTAAAACTCAGGGATAATAGTAATAATTCAGTCCAGTTCACAAATAATACCTTGTTGCAGATTTATAAGGAATTTGTTCAGGTTCTTAAGTAAAACTAATTTGGCCAGTCGGGACTGAGTTGCCACAGAATCTGCCGCATAAAGTCAATTGGATTTTCTTATCTTCTTTTGATTGAAACCAAAGAAATAAGACAAATTAAATAACACTACGTCAAGGGAATATTATAAACCATCAGATTTAGGAAAACTCTTCACCCATTTCTTTTGATTCCACAGACTATATATGTAGGATATGTATCCCACTCTCCAGTCTTTATCAATGGTTTTATGTCAACTGGTCCATTTTGATCTTCATTTACCCTGTCCTTGTGGAGAAGTACCAGGCAATAACAGATGTTCGCCACAGTAGTGATGATCAGGAACTCAGCAGAGTATTTGTGCAACACACCTATGAATTGTGCTGCATCACCATTTAATGGTGCTTCAAACTACTGGATTGCTGTTAGGACAACTTTTCAAATCATAAAAGGTGTTGTTTTGTGAATCCCATTGTGAGTCTCTCTGATATTTTGCCCAAAATTGTTTGTAACATCATAAATTACATGTAAACGTGAAGAATTCAGGTGTGACAATATTTTCACATGGAAAATTATAATGGCTAGCACAAGAATTCAGTATCACTGACAGAACTGATGAGGTCAGATCCACAGATCTTCTGACTTTCAGATTTGTTTGGTGATTACTTAAACATGGGTAGATCATATTTATCCAGCTTTAATATTTTTGTTAATTCCACCCATTTGTTTCATGTACATACACATCTATATATATGTATATATATGGACACCAAAGCTAAAACTTCCCACCCAAATGCCTATCGCTGATGCAATTTACAACCTCGGCCAAATAGCTACATATTCTGGAATTTACATCAGCTGTCAAAGATTCCAATCCACTACGCAGCTACATACAGTTGTTCCAACCAAAAATAACTTTCAAAGGACATTGGTAATGACAAAAGGATTGCTTACCATAGAGAGCATATATCCCATTGCATTATTTTAGATAAAATACACATCATGCACATGACCTTTGAAAATTAACCGGTATTTTAAGTTTAACTTTGTGACTTCGGAGAGAACCTTACCGTTTCCTTGGATTTCTTTTACAATGGCCGATGCTTGTTGTTTCAGTTCTTTTGTGAGGCTGCTGTAAGATTGCATTGTCTGTATAGCTGGTGCTTTTATCTACTGTTGAAAGATTCAATAAAATAATGTGCATGGATACGTCAATAATGGACATTGTTCACTTTAATTTTGAATGGCGAATATTCAAATCTTCTGAGCTTGCATTATTATTAATAACATTAAAACATAGTCTTAAAATGATCTCACCAATTCAGGCTTAAGAGTGTAGAGCGTGTATTTTCGTTGAATGCATTTCTGAGTGACAAATGCATTTCTTATGAATTACAAATGTTTTTCCCTTGTCTTATGTTACAAATTAGTTAGGTAGAGAGGTTTACCTTGTTCTGGACAAACTGAACTTTTTATCTATTCTCAGATGTCTCTTGCTTTCTCAAATCTATTTTATTTATTTTTAAAGGGATATTAATATTCCAAAATGATTGCAACCATGCATTTGAGTTTGTTATTGATGCATCTATACATTGGACTAATGGTGAAAAAGTAAAATTATTTGGATTGTTACAATGGTGAATGGCAATATTTTCTCATGGCTCATGTATTAAAACAATGTTTCAAAATGCTTGAATGAACAAAAAAACGTACCTGTGCCAAATACCGCAGATCCTTTTGGAAATTGAAAAGATATTTCTCTTCCAATAGTTGTTTCCAGTGAAATGGTTTGAGATGTGTCTGTGGTTCACAGAGGACTGATCTTTGCAGCATCAGTTCTGCACCAAGATTAACTGGACTCAAGGACTGGCATCAACTTTTCATCAAATAGCTATATTTAGCCCCCAGTATTTCAGCCACTCAGTTGTACCCAACAAAAGGTTGAAGTTAGAGGACATCTACTACAGTAATTATTTGCAGTAAAGTCTACAGCACAAATTATAAAAGCGCTGTAGACGTTATTGGTTAATCTGTTTAAATCTGGTTAATTTATAGATACAGGAAAACATCAATGTATCCAACAAACAAATTTTCAAAGATTTACAAAGAATGCAGAACACGGAAACAGGCCACTTGTTTATACTCCATACAAATCTGATAATGCTGTTTAGTTTAATTCCAACTATGAAAAATATATTGTAATTATTTTAGTTTGGGATTTAATTAATTTGAAAATTTGGATAGCACTTTTCGAAGAGCCGGCACAGACACGATGAGCCGAATAGCCTCATTCTGTGCTGTATAATTCTATGATGTTTCCATGATGAAATGTAATAAAAGATCCTTGAAAACCTCTCAATGTTATTGGTATAGGTATTACAAGAAGCTTATCATAATATCATTGATTAAGTAGTTACATTTTGAGCTGTTGCTCTCTTTATTTGAGAAAGGATGAATAACTACCAAGATTATTATCGTTTTCAGTTTTATAATACAATACTAAAGTATATTACAGCAATGAGCTCTGAATGGCCAGATTAAGCACGAAACAGTGTTCACAAATGGTCTTTTAAGTGTAGTTGGCTGTTAGATTCCTAAATATTTAATGAAATTTTGTGATTCTCTCATCTGTGAAGCCTATAGCTGAATCTTTGCTACCATAATCATATCATGAAACTTCTCTATCTCAAATGATACAAAACATTATTACTGCTTCTTTGCTTTTAGGTTAAGGCCACTGGTTTTCTGGACCAGTGGAAAAACTGGGGTGGGGGCTGGGGGGTGGTCAATCCTCTGTCAGCACTTGCTGATTGGTGCTCTCCTGTCAATTCAAACCATTTTTGTCATAACCAGCTCTTCCAATAATGCTGCATTCCCCCAGCTCTGCACTGGAATGTCAGGCTCATATAGAATTGAGCTCAAAGGTATCAACATGGAGCTTCAACCCATAATCTTTTTCTGATCTAGAAGCAACAGTGCTGCCATTTGGCTGACAACGTGACATCCCAGCTGAAGGTTTAAGGTCTCATTTGAAGGATCAACATCTCAGAACATTTCTGTTATTCACATTTTTGCATTACCGAGCACAAGGCCAAAGGCCAAAGGGTTAGGGATGGCCAAGCAGTAAGCAACATCCAAACAAGGCGGTTCATTCACAACATTAGTTCTCGAAGGTGTTCAAAGCAGTTTGGTGCATAAAGAAACTTTCAGTACTTTCTTCTGTTTTCCACAGATAAAGCACTCTGAAAAATGTCCGTACTTGTTAATTGTTGCTTTCATGTTGTATAGCATGATTGTCTGGCCGGTATTGTAAGTACACATTTAGTATTTCAATAATTAACACTGTGATCATGTGTCTGGTCTGAGCAATTACAAAATTACAGCGCTTTGCACACTTGGCCAAATTTATCACATAATTTGAAAATAATTGTATTTGTGCAGCTGCTTGGTCCAAAACTGATAAATGACTCCAAATAAAACAGATGATGAAACAGCTGATTATATAGTGCTGTAAATCAATTGAATACAATAGTTGCTACAGTGATAGGGAAGGGAAAGGGAGTAATTTTAAGTTGGTTTCAGAATGTCAGGCCACAGGAACATGGTAAATTTAAAAGTCAGAATATTAATTGTTTGTGTTACAAGTGGTCTTATTATCCCCCGGCATTCTGCTATGTTATTTGTGATTAGCATTAAAATTAATGCCATGATGGAAGACAAGCAAGATTTGAAAATACTTTCAGCCAGAGTTTGGACTTAAAATTCCATAGATATTGAGATATTTTATTCTGGACTACCTCATAAGATCCTCTGATAATACAGTGGGTGAAAATGTTGCATAGCGAGGACAAGGCTGTGCGAACCAAAGGTAGCAAATTCTAATTCTGGTCCATGCTGCTGAGTTATTTGATCCTTCGCGGGCAGTCATTGTAATGCTAAAATCAGCCTCATGGTTTCATGGGCAAGGGAGGAGAAGCTATTGTGTTCAGGGAATTAATCTAATGTCAGTCCCAAAACTGTTTGTGTATTTTTAATCCACGACTGTTTGTGTGTGTATATATAAATATTTGTCTGTGAAGTATAGTGCTTACAATACAGTATATATATATATATATATATATATATAGATATACATACTATCTATATATATATATATAGTATATAATTAAATGAGATAGCCAATTTGAACATAGCAATGACCCACAAAAAGCCATAAATTACCAATTTAATGCAGGGGATAGTTGATTAGAATGCTGGAAAAAAATCTGTTCAAGTACAGTCGTGGGATCTTTAACATGCATTTAAGCAGGCAAACAGCACTTCATTTTAACATCTCATCCAAAGAACTTCCAGCAATACAGTGTTCCCCCAGAACTGCTATTGGAGTATCAGCCTGGACTGAGATCAATGTCCAATCATAAGATAGGAATTGCTGACCTTCTAACTCAGTGGTGAATTATTATGAGCCAAAGGAAAGAACGTCAAGTACTTTTTAAAGCCAGCTCAAATTGTCATGAAAGCTAGATTCCTAGTTCAATTAAGTCATTTTTATTATAACGATAATCCTTAGATTTGTGTTGGCACATTATCTCATTGCCGAGACATCTCAAAGCGCTGCACAGGATATACTGTAAAATGGATTGACAATGTATTTGATTCATCATGCCTAAAGGAAAAAAAGGTCATATGATCATAATGGAGCCATCAGAATTTTGGCAATACACTACTTACAAGTTGCTCAGTAAAACATCAGGGTGACTTGTTCTAATACATAGCAGAAATGTTAAAGCTTTGAAGGAAAGACAGCAGAAGCAATAAACTATTAATGAGCCTGGAAATAACAACAGCCTGGAACTTTTCAAGATCATTTCCCCAAAACGTGCAAGGACTGGAATTGTCAAGGTATTTCCGTTGGCATTCACGTACACCATGTCCGCAGCAGGGACAGCTGTCATCCACAAGTCTTTCCAAGATGGTCACTCAGTGGAGAATAGCAGACATATCTAACCAACTGCAGGGACATTCCAGGATGTCTGTCCTACAGGGCTGAATGAAAGCATAAAGACTGAACTTTCACGGCAACTTCAATGTCAATGGAATTGGACATTCAAAATGGAATTATCTGGTTGAAGTTATCAATGAAACATACTGTGGATGAGCCCAAACAGACAGAATTTACAATGGGCAGATTACCAAGATCCAGGTATAGCTGATCCCGAGCAAGTAATCCTGCATTCACAAACTAGATGCACTATACATGCATCAAGGCCACTTGATTCAGAACTGTAGAACTTGCATGTTAATCAAACCCAAATAAGAAGTCTTGTTTATTTCTCGTATCACGTTTTAATTGCTTACAGACGCTACCCTGCCTGGAGGGTGCTATGCAAGTGCAAATTGCTGCCCTTGAAACATAGATACAATTTTACAATAGTCCTTCATTTGTAGACTCCTGTAGCTCAGTGTGTAGAGCTCCCCGTCACCCAGAGGATCCAATTCAAGATCCTGGGACTCACATTCGAAACCCTCCATGGCCTTGCCCCACCCTACATCTGTGACCTCCCAACCCCCTACCAATCTGCCCGCCCCCTCCACTCAGCAGTCTGTAGCCTGTTTCACGTCTCCCGACCCACTCGCTCCACCATTGGTGGGCAAGCTTTCAGTCGCTCTGCCCCCAACTTCTGGAACTCCATCCCACAGTCCCTCCACCTCGCCCCTTCCCTGGCTTCCTTCAAATCCTATCTCAAGACCTTTCTCTTTGACTGTCACCCCAAATCCCCCCCTTTTCCGCCACCCTCCTCATCCCTGAACCCAGCGCCGGTCTGAAACAATGACTGTCTAGCACCTTGGGATGTCCTCCTGATATTAAATATTAAAAAATATGAGGTCAATTCACTTTAGAGAATATTCGGTGAAGCGCTTTGAGACGTCCAGAAGACATGAAAAGCGCTATATCAAATGCAGTGATTATTGTAACACTGATTTGCAAGCCTCCTGCTACATATCCAGTTAGGATCACCCTATCTGCTAGGGGCTGTGATTGTACAGGATGGGAAGCGATTAGTCTACTTTGTCAAGCCCTGCTGACTAACCCGACTGGCTGATCTGTCATCAGTAATGACTTGGAATAGTATAGATATGCTTGACTCACTCAGTAACTGAATGACCAAAACCACCCAGAGGATCAACTTGATTTTATTACTAGCAATATCACCTTGGAGACAACTCACTTCAGGAAAGTCCTGCTTGGACAGGTTTGAACTCTCATGCGGTAGGTACCAGTGAATTCAAGTGAGCCACTTGACAAGCAACATGCCTGAAATGCATGAGAGTATTGCAACCATCTTCCTGCCCTCAGTTCGGACACACAATCCTAACCACTGGGAAGTGGTGCACCAATTGAATTGTATAGCTTTAGCAGCAGCTGCTTACTCATCTGCATATCAATCAAAATTGGTACCAAACTCTGGATTTATGAGGATGTAGTCATGAACATGGACTCTCCTAATACCGTAAAGCAGCTGTTCTCCCAAGCTCAAGAGTTTTCTCATTAGCTATTCATCAGAGATCAGATTCAGAGTGAGGATCTATCCAAGTTAACCTGTGATGTGTCAGGCAACCTTGATGTACTAGAAAAGCAGATTTACTCATCACAAACTGCTTCAGGGATCTTGAAAAAATCTTCTGGGACTTTCTCACGTGTGATAGCCAATGAATCAGTTAGATATGTTGCGGCAGAATAAAGTTTGAGATATATTTGGAATGAAGACGCACAGCTACCGACCCATCTCCAACCTCCCGTTTTTATCCAAGGTCCTTGAAAGAGTGGTTGCCTCCCAGCTCCGCTCTTTCCTTTCAACTCACTCACTCACTCCTTGAACCCCTCCAATCAGGTTTCTGCCCTGCTCACAGCACGGAAACTGCCCTGGTTAAGGTCACAAACGACATCCTAACCGCCTGCGACCAGGGCTCCCTCTGCCTCCTCGTCCTCCTTGACCTGTCTGCTGCGTTCAACACAATCGATCACACCATCCTCCTCCAACGTCTTTCCTCCCACCTCAACCTTCAAGGCACAGTCCTTGACTGGATCCATTCCTACCTGATCCACCGCCTACATTTTGTATCTTCTAATGGTTTCTCCTCAAACCCCCGCACAGTTTCTCACGGCGTCCCCCAGGGCTCTGTCCTAGGCCCCCTCCTTTTCACCATTTACACGCTCCCTCTGGGCGATGTCATCCACAAACATGGGGTAAATTTCCACATGTATGCGGACGACACCCAACTGTACCTTTCCGCCTCATCCCTCAACCCCCAGACCATTGATGTTCTGACAGCATGTCTGTCCGACATCGAGTCCTGGACGAGGGAAAACTTCCTCCAATTAATCATGAGCAAGACCGAGGCCCTCCTGATTGGCTCAAGCCAGCGCCTCCGCATATCGGGCACTGCCAGCCTCAACATCCAAGGCTGTACTCTCCACCTCACAAAGCCAGTCAGGAACCTCGGCATCACGTTCAATCATAAACTCTCCTTCCTCCCCCACGTCTGTGCCTTGACTGGAACCGCTTATTTCTACCTGCGCAACATTGCCAGGCTCCGCAACTACCTTACTCCCCACGCTGCCGAAACACTCGTGCATGCATACATCACCTCATGGCTGGATTACGGAAACTCTCTCCTCGTCGGCCTCCCCAGCTCATCCATTGACAGGCTGCAGGTCATCGAAAACTCTGCAGCCCGTGTATTATCCCGCACCCGCCTCCGTGACCATATAACCCCCACCCTCGCCCGTCTCCACTGGCTCCCCATCCTCCAGAGGATCGAGTTCAAGATCCTCATCTTCAAGACCTTACATGGCCTTGCCCCGCCCTATTTATCCGACTTACTCTCCCCCTATAAGCCCACCCGGACCCTCCTTTCAGCAGGACTTGGCCTGTTCCAAGCCCCCCGCCCGAACCGCCCCACCATCGGAGGCCGGGCCTTCAGTTTCTCCGCTCCCACCCTATGGAATTCCATCCCACAATCCCTCCGCCTTGTTTCCTCCCTTTCCTCTTTCAAGGCCGGTTTGAAGACTTTCCTCTTCGATCGTGCCTTTTGTTCCCCACCGAACATTTCGACCTCTGCTACGTGTTTCACCCCTTCCCAAACACTCCCCTCTCAGCTCGGGTCACACGCCTCCTGTGCAGCGCCTTGGGACGTCCTCCCGACGTGAAAGGCACTTTATAAGTTCAAATTGTTGTTGTTGTAGTGTATCAGCCTGACTCAGTTGGTTCAGTGAATGAGTGACTAGCTCAGTTGGTAGCGCATTCTTGCCTCTGATTCAGAGATTGTGGGCTCAAGCCACAGGTCTGGGACTCGGAACTCATCTAGTCTGAGCTGAGACTCGAATGCAGTGTTAGGGTGTGCTGGATTGTTTGAAATGCCATTCTTCCGATGAAACATTTAACTGTTCAGGTAGACAGTAAGATCCCAAGACATTGTTTAAAAATAATAGGATTCTGGTCAACAACCTTCCAGATAAAATTAGCTATTCACTTTTGGCTGCTTATGGTACATTGCTGTGTGCAAAATGATCCATGCATTCACCTGTAAATACACAGTTACTGCACTTTGCAGTACTGTGAAGCGTTTTGAGACATGATAACATGGTGCATGATTATTATTAAGTTCCATAAACCAGTGGAACAGGCTCGATGGGCTAAATGGCCTTCTGTTTACCTGGGGTCCTAAACTGCCCGCATTCTCACCCATACTAATCTCCACCCCCCGATTACCTCAATACTTGTCAATCTCCACTGCCTCCTTGTCACAGAGCGAATTTACTTCAGGATGCTTACTCTGGGCTTAGCATCGAGCCACACCATTGTTAGAAACTTGGGATACCGCTCGGCATGGAGGGAGTCATATATATACAAGTTGCTGTAATATCCAGATCCATTTAATGCTTTTTTTTCTCTCTTTTTAATTTACAACACCACCAAAATTACATTAGTAGAGCGCCTTTCACGTCGGGAGGATGTCCCAATGCGCCATCCCCTTGGGTCTGCTCTCAGATCACAACACTAAGGTTGGAAAATTTACTGAAGATTGGAGAATCATCTGTGAATCTGAATTCTTTACTGCAGGCGGGATGGATTTGTCTGACCAAAAAATGCAACGTTAAATCCTTTTATTGTATTTTCAGCATTTAAAAGACTTTGTGGATACACAGTAAACAAAGACAATTGCACATGCTATAGATTTTCATGAATGCTTCAACAATAATACAGGAATAAAGTATTTCATTTTTAAGCACTTTTGAAGCACAAATCAAATAAGTGCCCTAAAACATTTTGTACCATACTGAGATTATCAGGATCAAGATAATGTCAAATATGCTCTACATAAACAATAATTTGTGCCCATTTGCCATTTCAAAAATATGTGATGTGCTGCATATAATATTTTTTTCAGTGTTTAATAAGTGATAAGAGTGCTGCATATATTCCTTCTGTACATGAATATAGCATTGCAATACAACAACAAAATCAATGTTTTGGACTGAAGGCACATCATGGATAACATCAGGATAAGAATGCTATCATTTCAAGAATGTGCACAAAGTATGGTAAATAGCATTACATTTCAAATATTGTACAATCATAGATATTGCAGTCTATGAAGCGATCATTCGAGCCAACGAATGTGTGCTGACAGCGAGCTCATGCACTTCAACAATTGATTCTAAATCACTTCCTTGCTCTTTCTCCATCCCCTTTTTGTATTTTTCATCTTTTTCCAATTTCCTATTGAAAGTTACGGTCTTAGCCTCAATAACCAGATATGGCAAAGAATTTCATGTTCGAATAATGATAGTAACTTGCATTCATAAAGCACCAACGGGGAAATAAGTAAAGATCTGCTTGGGGCTGAGATGACAACACGCTGACTTGCCCGGCAAATGGAATCGCGGAATTCAGTTGACCTCTTGCGGTGACTTCAAGAGAGATTGGTTCCTGAGCCAGGCGAGTCCAGAGTATTTCAAAACGCTGCTAACGACAGACCAGTCAGCTTGGCCTTTGGCAAGACTGGTCATTGGGGGCCAGGATTCCTTCCACTCACTTCTTTTTAACCCAGCAAGCCAGCAATTTAGTCATAAAGTTGAATTAGGAAAGGTGTATAAACCAGATAATCAGGAGAAAGACTGCATTTCTCTGAAATAGCAACCCTATTAAGTAGACATTGTGTTTCATAAGGCAGACAGAATCTAATATCACAATCAGAAAAATGGGATGATCTTCTGAAAATAAATACTAAACTTGTTTTTAATATTGAGCAACAACAACAACTTGCATTTATATAGCACTTTTCATGTGGGGTAGCATCTTGTTATATAAGCAAACGTGACACCCAATCTGCATGAAAACATTTATTTTAATCTCCTTCGAATGCTATTCCTCTTCTTATTCACGCTATAAATACACAGTCAGTAAAGTAAAAATCCTGTGAAACACTTTCTTGACAAGGAGTTCGGCGCTATATCAAATGCAAGGATTATTATTATTAATCATCAATACTGAATTCATAATTAATAATAATATACTGATTGCCGTTGTGCTTTAACTAGTTGCAGGAATGCACTGCAATTTTTTATAGCATGCCTTTGAGTGCACACTCCTACTGAAAACAAGAAGAGAATGAGAAGGCATGAATTCTACAAAAGGCCAGGGAAACAGGTCACATACACATAGAAAGTCCTATTGTATTTAATGGTGGTGGTGGTGGGTGGTACCAAATGGTTGATTCAACTAATAGCCATTATTTTGTTGTGCTACTTTTATATAAAAAAACCAGAATGCAATATTTTCAGAATAAACATTTCAAATGCCATCTAAGCAAAATAGAGGTTATACATTGTGAATCATTTGAAGACCTCAAGCATATCACGATAGATCTTTGTAAACTGAATTCTACATCTTTCATCTGGCTTCTTATTCAATGCGATTAGCTGCCCGAGCAAGTATCACCATTGACTGTTAGATTTTGTGGTAAAGTAGGTTATTCCATGTCGACTAGTATAGACAGCATGCTAATTCTTTCTATAAACTACTAAGCAGAATAAATTTACAATTCAAGCCATTTTTACAATCCCTCGGAAATTCTGGACACGTATCACATAACATATCTCACTTATTGTTCACCTTCAATCTTTCGGATGTTACATTGAACCCCTCAATTTACAAGTTGAGCAAATGCTCCCCTAACACCCCTTAGACCTTCTTCGAGTATTCACTATCTCTTTCAGTTTCCTTCAACAGTTTCCAATTCAGGATCTTCCACATAATGTAAATTAACTATCACTCACAAAAAAGCAGAGCAAATATCCAACTGTATTCTATAGAATGTCTCTCAACTGGGACCGAAATGTTTTGGCTTAAACTACCAGCAGTGTATTTTTGATAATAATAATCCTTGCATTTGATATAGTGCTTTATCGATGTAAAAGGCGCTACACAAATGTAATTCTGTTGTTGTTGTTGTTGCTATCACATATTCAAAATGTTTCAAAGCCTTCACAGAATACATTGTAAAGTGAATTAATTGACTGTATATTTTGTGGGTGAAATGCGGCAGCTGATTGCACACTGCAGTGTCCTACAGTCATGGGTTTATGTGACTAATTTTTCTTTGTTCAAGGAATTATTATCCTTGAAAAAGGGATCAGCCAATCTTCTAACAACCAGGTTCCTCCAGATGTGTGGAGTAAGGATACTTGAATATCGTGCTGGGAATCGATCCCAGGTCCCTCGCTAGCCAGATGCTAATCACTGAGCTACAGGGCTTGAAAAGATAATAAAATTACAAAATATTTTCTGCTGCTTTCAATGATTACACTGAATCAGTTTCATAGGCTTTCACAGTAGTTCCCATGCCTAAAAGATTTTAAGCTGTGATTTTTTTTCAACACTCGGCTTGTAATGCGTGCTTTATTTTTGGATTTTTTTTTCTGAAAGACAGTTTTCCAGATCTTATCATTAGTTTACACAATCCTATGTGTGGAATCTATACCACATTGTATTTTTGAGTGGCACAAAAGCCACTAAAAGACATTCTGTTGAACATAATAATAATCCTTGCATTTGATATAGTGCTTTTCACGTCTTCTAGACATCCCAAAGCGCTTCAAAGAATATACTGTAAAGTTAATTAACTGTATGTATGTGGGCGAAACCCGGTAGCCAATTGTGCACAGCAGTGTCCCGCAAACAGGAATGGACTGAAATTACCAATTTTTTTGGAGGGATTATTATTATTAGGCATGTGGAGTAAAGAAACTTGGCCAAGGTTTCATCCTGCCTGGAACTGAACCCAGATATCTCGCCCGTAAGGCGAGAGCTGCAGACTCCACAAACATTCCCTCTTTGTTTTGAGATGTTGCCTCCTTCTGATCGATGTTTCTATTTAAAAGAAAGCTGTCATCCTCTATCCAAGAAATAATGGACAAGTCCTCATGCAAACAATAAGTAGGTCAGAATTTGTTTTCATTTTTAAAAGAAGTTGAAATTGCATCAGTCAAATGATTAGAAGTGTATTACAAGGACATAGTGACAATCTCAAAGTTCACTCTGACGGAGTTTGTCTGTAGCAGTCTTGTGTAATTCCTCTCATAATCTTCTCAAATATGGTACAGCCTGCCAACACTCCTAGGCTGCTTTAATTCCAGATGTGCTTGCCAGAGATCAAATGGTTCTCTGATAATAATAATAATCATCCTTGCATTTGATATAGCGCTTTTCACATCTTCTAGGCATCTCAAAGAGCTTCACAGAATATACTGATGCATTATTGTTACAGTTAAGCAAATCTGAATATACTGTACTACAATACCACCTGAAATGCATGTAGGTGCAATTGGTTGTTGTGTTTTGCCCACAAAATACAGTCAATCCATTTTTCAGTATATCTTTGAGACGTCTCAAAGATGCGATAAGGCACTACATCAAATGCAAGGATTATTATTATTAGAGTCAGAATGGGAAATGAATTGTGCAATGTAGTGAACATCTGCTGTTATATTATTACAGTGTTTCACCTCACATCAATATTTCCTAAAAGTCTTCCATTTCCCCACTAAGGCACCATGGCAGCAACTTCACTCTGTAGCACTATCTCCAAACCCAACCAGATTATATTAAAGAATCAAATCATTTGCATATGCACTGCATACAAAAGCTTGGTGATTATCACGGTATTCATTCTTAGATATTGTTTAGCAATTTGTAATCTTGCTGGAATATGTGCTATAGAAATCATTTTGCAGGTTGCACGATATTATGGAAAATCAACACTGAGGATGTGCCCTCTGTAGCTCCTTTGTCCCTTTTCCTTTCTGGATTTTACTTTTGGATTCGGGGCCAATTTCCTGACAGTACAATTACACATCAAGTCTCACGCCAAGACTTTCCCTTTGATTCATGCTCTCATCTTTGCTTTCTCCAGCCGCGGGGATAAGGGTTATAATTTGGATCAGTCTTGTGCTTCCCTGAACCGGGATCAGAGCAGACGCTGGTGGCGATGTCGGAGTCGGTCAGTGATCGCTGGTAACTAAATGAACGCCTGTGCATTGATCCCCCTTGCACTGAGGATTCAGGAGCAGACACTGTGCTTTTGACAGGGGATACGATGTTAGACGGTCGCCTGACGTTGAAAGTGGCCACGGAGGAGTATCCACTGGGGGATGGGGGTTCGTAGGCCACCCGAGCTTTCCATTCCTCTGGGGGCTCGGGTAAAGTCTTCCGACGAGCGGCCAAAACAATGTTCTTCACTATTGACTCTTGTATATTTCTGAAGGAAAATGCATCCTCCACTGAGCCGACGGCAGACTGTGCTGCTGCGTCCCAGGGACTTAGCTTCTTCGATGGGGATTTATCCGCTAAAGAAGCCAATCTTCCTGACGATTTGCTTGTTGTCTGTGCTTCAGAGAAACGCCGTGGATAGCTCGGTGGCAGCTTTCCTGATGGTATCACAGAGGAAAAACCTCCTTGCTTCTGCTAAATAAAAGAAAATGAGCTGTAGTGACAGACAGAAACAACACTGATAGCACACTGCAGACATTAAGGGTTCCATTCATAAATGAGTACTCTACTTAGCATACACTTAGAAAATAGCCTGTAAAAGACTCTCTAGATTTATTCTGTTTCTACAGTGTTTCTACAGTGTCCTTGTTCAGAAGGACAAACACAAACTTTTGATTCTTCTGTAACCAAGTTCTTCAATTTGGAATCACAATGAAGGCATTTACATCCGTCCAAGTTTGTTTGATAATTCAGGTCTAGGATCCTTGGCAGCAAAAACCCTAAGAAGAATTATCATAGGGACTGGTGGATGAAGTTGCTGCTGCTGTTGATAATGAGTGCAAGACCCAATTAACATTGAAGTGGAGGCCACAACTTCCAAGTAAATTCCTCACCCACAGCAATATGCATTATGAATCATTACATATTTTACACATTAAAACGACTCGAATAGTCTTCTTTGAGGTAGAATTGGTGTGCAAAATGATAATGACTTAATTGTTGAAACTTCGAGTTCAAATTCTATTTATGTTTTCTTACTTAACAATAAACTATGTACTAAAGTGGCAATTTTAGTTAGTGCTGCGTCTATTGTGTGGAGAGAATGTGAAACCGTCATCAAAAGTACTGACATGAGAGCAGTTTTCTGCTCAATTCGTCAACTGCAAGTAAATACTTCATATTAATCCCACCACCACCTCTGGGTCCTGAGATATTCAATTTCACTGCCAGCACTTGTCTACAGTGTCATTGCTTTGCTTAACGTGACCAGAGCTTTTCCTTCTGTTACTTCCCCCTGTTTTTGTATGTTTTTCCTTTTCTTTTGATACTTCTGTTTCTGTTTACCATTTAAACACCCTAATGCAGACAGCAAACAATTAACATTGTGGTTGTGTGTGTGTACAAATAAAAAAAGGTAACTAGGTGGAGTCCTGTAGCTTAGTGGTTAGATTACTACCTTGCAAGCGAGAAATCTGGGTTTTTATTCCAACCTTGGGCAAGTTTCCTTACTCAACACGCCTAATAATAATCCCTAAAACATTTTTTTTTTAAAAATCGGACAATTCAATTATGTAATTTCCTGTGACATAATGCTCAACAGCAAATTTGTGGGACACTGCTGAGCGCAATTGGCTGCAGCATTCACCCACAAATACACATTCAATTCACTTTACAGTATATTCTGTGAAGCGCTTTGAGACAACTAAAGATGTGAAAAGCACTCTATCAAACGCAAGGATTATTACTATTATTATTATTAAAATACACCTTGGTGAGGTGACTAACCTCCAAATCAAATGCAAGAAATACTTACAAACAGAGAAATCTACAAAGCAGTAAAAGGCCATTTGGCCCATCAAATTTGCAATTGTTCAGAGCAAGGAGAATAAATCAATCCTATGCGTTATTCCCATACCGCTTCATCTCTTTCAGATGCCTGTCTAATTCCCTCTTGACAGCCACAATGTACTCTGCCTCCACCACCATACTCAACAGGATGTACCACATGCCAACAACTCTCTAGGTGGAAATACCTTTAAGCTCTCCTTTCGAGTCTTCATTTGTTTATTATTTATTCTGCCTCATTCAATATGTTTCATGAATAAACCCATATTAGCTTATCAATAAAGGCACTACAGTTTTAAACACATCAGTTAGTTTCATTTTCATACATGTACATATCAGTTCAAATTACATAATAGTAATCTATAGGCAGAAGTATCATTTAACATAAGGTGCTTTCAGCCACTATGCCCTGAAACTCTCTCCCTCAATCTCTCCACCTTCGCCCCTCCTTCCCCATTTTCAAATCATGCCTGAAGACCTTTCTTTTCAACCATGCTTACGCCACCTCCACCCAGTTCAATGTCAGGCTATTTAAGCGTTCACAGATGCCACGCTGGGTGAAGGGAGTTACATAAATGCTAGTTGTTGTTATTGCTATATGGAGCTCTGCATTTGACTCACTTTATAATGGGTGACCAGAAAATAAGAGTATCTGCTACCACCACTTGGTGGCTAGGCTGTACTGCATCTGATGTTGCACATTTCAGCTGATCATTCTTTTTGTTCATTACATGTGGGTGTCTAGATTTTTACAAGTAGAATATCTGACACAATATACATATTTTTTAAATGTACTGTTTTTGTACCTGCTTCTCCGTTGTTGTCCTCCATCATTTTTACACTAGATTTTACACTTGCTGGTAGCCAGGAGAGTCACCGCTGCAATGGTTCAATGGTCAGCTTCCAGGAAGTTGTACATGAAATTAAGTCTAGACAGCTTTAGCCAGTTCCTAACACTCCGAGGTAATATGCTCAAAGGTTTAGACCTTGTCATCCTGCCTCAAAACCTGTAAAATTTAACATGATTGAGTAACGGCTGAGACGAGGAGGATTTTTTTTTGCACAGAGTTGTAAGAGATGGAATCCTGTTCTGAGTAAGGGGATTGAAGCAACAACAACATCTTGTCCTCCATGCCAGATGGCGTCTCAGAGCACTTCACAATAAGGGATCCCGGGGCCAAGCCAGAGGGAGGGGGAAAAAGGTGACCAAAAGCGCGGTCGAAAAGAAAGGAATTTTGACATGACCTGAAAATAGGAGAGTAGGGGACAAGGCGAAGGGAGTGAGGAAGGGAGTTCCAGAGCCTTGGTGTGTAGGATCTTAAAATCGATCTGCTCCGAGACAGGGAGCCAGTGAAATCTGGCAAGGACTGGGATAATCAGGGAGCGAATAAACTGATGTTAATTTAAATATAGTTTCAAATCTATCCATTCTCCAATTACAACTAAAATAATGCATCACTTGGTAAACCTAAAGATATGCAGTTTACAGATTAAACATTGAGACAGAACAGCAAAACCACATGGTGTCCTATGGCTTTCTGGTTAGAGCACTTGCCTCGCAAGTGAGAGGACCCAGGTCAGATTCCTGGGCAGGATGAAACATTGGACATGTTTCCTTACTCCACACGCTGCTGTTAACCGAACAGTAAATAGGAACCCGGTTGTTAGTCAATTGGTGGATTTTAATTTTTTTTTAATTTAAAAATAATTTGAGCACTCAATCCACAAATGTTTTGGGGGCACTGCTGCACACTGCCACTTTTCGCCCACAAAACATATAGTCAATTGATTTTACACTATATTCCGTGAAGTGCTTTGAGACGTCTAAAAGATATAACAAGGCGCTATATAAATGCAAGGATTATTATTTTTATAGGTTAGGATTAAAAAGGGCAATTTCAAGCCAGACAACATATGATATTCCATTACACAGAGGTAACAGGTTGTCAGGTATTGAGGTTAAAGTGACTTGAAGTCACACTCACAACTCTGCTAACTGGAGCCAAACCCCAGAGCAGTTAATACAGAAACCAGTGATTCATGATTGTCTTGCCTGTTTAATTCACAAGATCACAAGATTCATTCCAAAACAATCTTGTGATCTTGTGAAGTAAGCAGACAAATCAATCATGAATCACCGATTTCTGTATTAACAACCAACCTGGGATTTGGCATCAGTTAGCAGAGTTGTGTGTGTAACTTCAAGTCACTTTCAGTATTCTAAGTAAGGCATTTTGTGGATAAATTACTTGATGCGCAGTCACAAAAAATATATTGCTAACCATCCTAATGAGTGCTATGTCCTTATTGGGGGGACCGCTATCAGGATGTACAGTTTCTGGAATGTACCCCCAGCATTTAGTTACCAAATGAAATGAAGGCTCACTGGTCACTGATCTCTCTTATTGATTAGTCTAGCTTTTTCGGATATGCGTCAGTCCACTCAGATAGTGCAGACAGATTGTGGGCGACAGGTTGTAGACCTTAGCCACTGCCGCCCTATTTCTTGCCAAAGCACTCGAACGCATTGTGCCAACCAACTCTGCGCCCACCTCTCCTCCCACTCCCTTTTTGAACCCCTCCAATCAGGTTTTCGTCCTGCCCACAGCATAGATACTGCGCTCGTGAAAGTCACAAACGATGTCCTCTCTATCTGTGACCAAGGCTCCCTCTGCCTTCTTATCCTCCTGTCCGCTGCGTTCAACACAGTCGACCACCCCATTCTCCTTCACTGCCTGTCCTTCATCATTCACCTCAGTGGGACTGCACTTACCTGGTTCGAGTCCTACCTCACAAACTGCCAGCAGTACATCTCAACAAACAACTTTTCCTCCCACTCTCACCCGGTTACCTGTGGGGTAACCCAAGGATCCATCCTTGGCCCCGTCCTCTTCCTCAGCTATATGCTCCCTCTTGGGGATGTCATCCACAGATATGGGGCACACTTCCACATGTACGCGGATGACACGCAACTCTATTTCTTCACTTCACTTTGCAAACCCCAGTCCCCTGATGTTCTGTCAGCCTGCCTGTCAGACATCAGAAGCTGGATGAGCACGAACTTCCTGCAGCTGAATGTTGACAATACAGAAGCCACACTCTTTGGCTTTCAATAACGTCTTCAATCACACAGCTCTCACCTCCTCCACCTTCCCGGCCTGCACCTAAAACTCTCCGAACCGATGCACAACCTAGGCGTAAGGTTCAACCCCCAATTGTCCTTTCTCCTCCACATCCGGTCTCTCACCAGCACCCCTTTTTTCCACCTCCAACAGATCGCCCATCTCCGGTAATATCTCACCCCGAAAGCCGCTGAATCCCTGGTCCATGCCTTTGTCACCTCTCAACTGGACTATTTCAACGCCCTCCTCGCCAGTCTCCCCTCCACCACAATCCATAAAACCCAACTCATACAAAACTCTGTCGCCCGCACTCTCATCCGTACCAAACATCACTCCCCCATTACTCCAGTCCTTGCTAGACTTCACTGGCTCCCTGTCCCAGAGAGGAACTATTTCACGATCCTCACCCTTGTTTTGAAATCCCTCCACATCTCTGCACCCCCCTACCTCTCCGATCTTCTCTCTCCTCAAATCAGCATCTGTTGCCTTCGCTCCACCGGGTCTGGCTTCCTCCTTGTCCCCTGAATCCTCCGCTCCACCATCAGCGGCCGTGCCTTCAGCCACCTCGTCCCAAGGCTCTGGAACTCCCTTCCTCACTTCCTTTGCCTCTCCCCCTCTCTTCCCAGTTTCAGGTCTCAGCTAAAGACCTTTCTCTTCAACCGTACCTCTGGTCACCTTTCTCCCCCTTCCCCTGGCTCGCCACCAGGATCTGTTATTGTGAAGTGCTCTGAGACATTGTCCGGCGTATGGGGAGCTATATAAATCTAAGTTGTTGTTGTTGATAGTTGAATCAAGGAAACTCTACATCTTTGTTGTTCTTGTTACTCACATATCCAGAAAAAATCCTTTGCATGTTTGGATTATCTTTCCTAGCTACACAAACCATCTGGGAGGATCTCCAGAGAAGTCACTGGGCTGATTTGCTCGTCTTCTCTTTCAATAATTTAGTGAACTTTATATGGTCAAAATTGTGGTCCTTGTAAACATATTGCATAAGTATCAGAAATATGAGAAGTCGGACAGGACCTTGCCCTCAATGACATTCCCCACCTCCAATTTCTGGTCAGTAGTCTTTTCTTATTATTAATAATGCAGTGCTCTGCATTGAGTGTCAACCTACTCGGTGAGTTTCCAGTTCCGACGTGGGGCTTGAATACACTAACCTCCACCACAAATACAGGGACAAGCATCCATATGGTGCAATAATCTATTCAACCAATTCTGTGAATACAATCAGCAAATGTAAATCTTTTGCTGTATCACTAAAGTGACTAATATAGGTTGGTTTATTTATGTGAGCAGACTGCTGTGCATATTTCATACTAAGTGGCACCTCTTGAGCTCATATTGCAGTTCTTTAACCCAGTCAACATGTCCTAAAATATGCCCCCGCCAATCCCAACCCACCCAAAACATACACACACAGTTGCTCTGAAGCTGTGTACTCTGGTCCCACTATATTCAGTTTCTTCTGCAAGGAGTGTTGATTGTATTTATAAGCACGCATAACAGTCAATTTGCACACAGCAATGTCCCACAAACAGCAAAGCATATCTGAAAGTATTGTATGTGTTTAGATACCCATTTAGAAGAATTATTATTATGTGATACTCTGTCAGCCATCTCTTTTCAAAGTTGAAATGCTCTAGGTTTTCTCTATGTTCCCTATAGCTTGTCCCTCTAATGTCACTATAATTCAGGTGGTAGCACTTTTACCTCTGGATTAGAAGGTTGTGAGTTTAAAATTACATCAGAAACCTGGAGCTCACAACTGACCATCCAGTACAGCATTGGGAAACGTTATATTTTGGGAATGCCGACCTTCAGAGAAATGCTAAACCGAGCTCCCGTCTGCCTGTTCAGATGGACGTAAAAGAACCCATGACCTCATTCAAAAAGAGAAGGACCTTGGTGACCTTGCCAGGAATCCCTCAGTTCATTTGGTATTTCCTCTTTGCTGTTTGTGGGACATTGCTGTGTGATTGTTTATGTGTGCCTATAAATACAATCAACACTCCTTACAGAAGAAACTTTAAAAAGCGGTTTGAGACATTTCAATGTGATAAAGCTCTATATCGAAGACAAAGGATTATTATACTTGGGATCAATCTCAATGTCACCTGCACTAGGCTTGGGTGCCTAGTCGCCTTCACTATGTCATGGTAACTAGAACTACACACATTACTCCAGGTTTGGCCTCACTGTTAATTTTTAGTATGACCTCTGATTCAGCAATACAGTCTATTCCGTGTTGTTTAATGCTTCATCACATTATTGCCACACATTAAGCAATGAGTCGACTAACACTCCTAGGTCTCTTTCAGTTTCTCCTTTGCCAAGTTCTATCTTGTCCATGGAGTACATGTATCTTCTATTTTTACTTTTATGTGCAATGCCTTGGCTTATTCGTATTGAACCATCTAGGTGGATATCCTGTGAAGCTCTCTTTGTGGGAGCTGCTTTTAATGTAACTCAAAAAGCAATGATAGAAATCTAAAAGTTCAAGTAAGATGGTAGCACAATGAGCTGGGACAGTGGTGGGGTGCAGATTTAACCCCTTATAATGTTGAGTTCCTGATGCTTGTTGTTCTTCCATGGGATGTACCAAACAGTTCTCTACAGAGGGACAGGGTCCGAACCTATGGCTGCTGGGGTTTTCCCAACAACTGCTCAACAGTTCCTTTAGAAGAAGTAAAGCATTGTATCATGTCCACCACTCCCCCCCACCCTTCCCCCTCCCCCCCCAACCCATCTCCTCTCGCTGCCTTACTCAGCCACAGGGCTAAGGGGCTGCAAATAAAATAGAGGCATTACATATTTGAAGAGAAAAATGAAATATGTTCAAATAAAGGAAAATAAATCAATGGGGATAATTCCATCATCCACTCTCCACCATTTCTTGCAAGGTGACTGTTCCAATTATATCAGCTGACACCACAGTTGCGCTTTAGAGATGAGCAAGACAAGAAACCTGCTAAACTGAAATGCTCTGATATACTTATATATTACTAAACTGATTCAGCAATATCGTCCATTCTATATGCATTGCGTAATGTTTCAACACATTGTTCTCACATATTGAGTGATGAATCGACTAACACTCCTCGGGCTCTTTCAGCTTTCCCATTGCCAAGGTCTATCTTGTCCATGGATTACACGTACTGTATATCAATATACAATACTGTATATCAGTTTCTTTTCAGTCAGGTTCAGCATCAGCAGTTAATTCATACCTATGTCAATAACATAGTGGTCTTGTCTGCTTTCCTCAACCTATATTATGATGCACCACCACCCTGTTTCACTTACTGTCCTCTATTTTAGTTTAAAATGATATTAAAGCACATGCTAATCTCACTTTTGAAAGAGAAATCAATTTACCGTTGAGTTTAGAAATTACAGATCACTGATTATTCTTCCTGGCAAATATTAAATACTGTTTTCAGCTTTGATTGAGAACAGGACATTGTGTATACTGTACTCACAACGTGAACAAGTCACTTGAATGAAGTGTAGTGGGCAGCCCATCAATCAAAAGAGGTGCGAGAAAAGGGGAGTGGGGAAGGGGTGCAAACTAAACATTTTAATGATAATTATTGATTTACATCAAGACAGAAAAAAAGAAAAATGTTTTTTTTTAAAAAAGAGTGATATGAATAACCCTGTGGGTAAATATTCAGATCCCTGCTTATTGCTTTGTGACTGCCACCCCCACCCACCCCTCCCCCACCCCCACCACCACCACCACCACCACCCCCACCTTCTACATGTTCCCCCAAAAATCTCTCTTACCAGCCAGCAGAATCCATGTCACACTCACCGACACTGCAAACTCTCACAAAATCACTGATGTTTGAAATCAAATGTAACTGCCAGTTTGAGCTGGTGTCAGCTGTCATAATGCTGCTTGCTAATGTTACAGTTGTTTTGCCGTTTAGTTTTCTGCAGATAAATGCTTGTTTAAAATGAAACAATCAATAAGTAATTATTCTAACCTACTAAAAGTTGTGTACCTTTCAAAACATCAAATGGTGGGTTATGGTGGGGTTATTATTCTGGCCAAGGTAAAAATGAACAAAACAGGCCTGAACAATGATATGAAGGTGAAATAAAATGATGATGGCTGACTTTGCCCAAATAACAAGTGTAAGTTTCTTGATATCATTTTACCATATACTATATGTGAAGATGAAATTTCCCAAACATTTGCAAAATAATGCAGATAATGTGGAACTGTTACGATCTGCAGTAGTGTGTCTTAATGCTTTTGGAGAGGAAGCAGATGTTGCATGATTACTATGATGAATACTGTAGATCAGTGGTTCCCAACCTTTTTTTGCTGCGACCCTAAATTAGCCACCAACAGATCCTCCCGACACTTAAGGGTTGACTGCGCGACTGAAGCGAAGCTCAGCCAAGATGATATTTCCGTCTCTTTTGTGGACTCAGCGCAACTCGCGAGTACAGTCTTTCATACAAATTGGTCGGCGGTGTCGCCTAGGGCTCTTTTCAGCATTAAAAAAGCATTTTCAGCATTAAAAAAAAGCAACAAACAAAAAAAATTCTGATGATCCTTCGCGACACTACTGAGGACCCCCCGCGACCCTGATTTGGGTCGGGACCTGAAGTTGGGAACCTCTGCTGTAGATAAATGAATATATAAATAAATAGAACATTATGTTCTATTGCTCAGCAATGCTGCTATTCAAAACGTTCCCAAAGAATTCCTTGTGGGTTTTCAAAGCGACAGTACTTACACAGCAATTGCAATGCACTGCATTGGTTGTAGACTTGCAGCTGCTGCCTAATATCATTATCAAGCCATGTTGCCAATACTGTGGGGACACTGCGTCATATGCAAATGAATGATGCATTGCAGTAAACAGCACCCAACCAATGTAATATTTGCCATGCTATCTCTATGGGAGTGTGAATAATATGTCTTATTTATAAAATCACGTGTAGGAGGCACGGCAGAGAAATTCCACCTGGTTCTAAATTTACTCAAGTTATGTAGGTCACCTTTCGCCCCTTCCCTCCCACTGGCTTGGGGTCAGACTCTGCCACTGTCAAGCGCTCCAGGATACTGACCAGCGTGAAGGGTGTTGTATAAAATGCAAGTTGTTGTTGTTGTGGAGCATCGACAATTTAGCAAATTATTGATTCCAGTTTTTACTTCAAAGTCAATTTTCTGTGGTTTGTTAAATGAATGTACGGAAAAGCAGCTTCAAATTGGCTGTATTTCAGAATTTGTTATCTGATATACTCTTTGAAATGCTACATAAATAGAGTAAATCTACACCCATTTGGAATTTCTGCCCACAAATCCTTAACAGATTATTGCTACCAAACTGCATTTACTTAATATAAGCTGTTATTTTTTCTTGAATACATTTCAGATTTGTCTTGCCCAGAGTGAAAAGAAATTAAAATAAATATATAAAGACAGTGAGAGTTTTAATAGTACAGTAAAGAAGAATACAGGATGTACATAACAGGAAGAAAAATTAGATTTGAACATAAAAGAAAGCTGTAAGGCACGCGGCTACAAATAATAGCCATTGACAGAAAAGAAGAAGCTTTTATGTGTAAATGAGTCAATATTTGCAGATTATTTTTTCTTTGGTATGGATAGAATGAAGATGCTATTTTACAATAATTAGCATATCTGTTTTCCTGGCTGATATTGCAGCCTTCATTCTTGAAACTCTTAAGAAGCAGAAACGTGAAATTCAAAGAAAAAATATTCAATATATAACAAAAGCAAAGAAATAATAGAAGCGTGAAGGTGTCTTAGAGCAGAAAAGTTGTAAGCGCATCATCTGAGGTTGTTGCAAAGCAATCTCAATTCTAGTGGGTATGTACCGGTATACCCTTTGTGTTTCTGCAACCTTCAGATTAGTACTAAGCAGAATTCATTCAATCCTTACACATTGTGCATACAAAGGAAAAACCCAAACTTGCCAAATATTATACCTTAAACCACGTTCAGGAGCTCCTGCCCCTATTACCTCATTATCAAACTGTGCAACTTTTCCCAGACTCCTTACTTTCCACTGAACATAATAAAAATCCTTCTGTGTAATCGCAGATAACCTCAATCACTGTGCGTTCAAATTGATCTGATGTTTCATTATTTTTGCAAAACCTACTTTAACTTTCATACAGATTTCCCTGCATATTCTTTTCACATCATTGAGTCTCTGAAGACCTGTAAATTTCCATTAGCAAACGCATATTTACCCAAAACTATGCAGAGAAAGTAATAAACCTTGCATAATCGTTCTTCTCCTTCTTATGTCATGATAACCCTGCCTTTTTAGGCAATGTACTTCTGGAGTGGAATTTCCTTTCTCTGCCCAGCAGGTAATATGAAAATGAGGCAACATTTAAAAATAAACAGGGCTGAGATGACGTATGTTGTGTTTCAAAGAGATGAGATAAACTTTATCATTTCGACCCCAAAAAGAGCTGGAAGTATTAGTTAAAAATAGATTCATTTAAAAAATCTACATTGAGATGGAAAGAATGCACCTCTCTTAAATTGTCATTAACTCGGGTGCCATACTGCAGACTGCAAAATTAAATATAAATCTCACAAATAAAACTGTTAGCGTTGCTTTTAACAATTACATTACTCCACTATCGAAAAGGGTTTCCACACCTGTGCTGCAACTCCAACTTTCTTTGCTGAAAACTTGGGTCTTGGCACCATGGCAACTGACATGGCTGATGACACGTAACCTGGAGGTACAAAGGCATTCTCACTTGGAAGAGAGGGTACACCAGGACCCCCTCTAGAACCATAGGCATGATCTTCATCTGCAGAGGTTGCATAAGCTGGGGCTTGATTAACAGATTGTCCTGTTGGCATAGATGAGACACTCTTAGAAACAGGATAGGCAGCATTAACTGGTGGAGGGATTTGAGTTTGTTTCATAGGTGGAAGAGGACCAGGCTTTACAGATTGCTTAGAAAGTGATGAGCTTTTGGGTGGAAGTGCCTTAGTATCAGAGGTGGATGAAAAAGTGAACAAGGATGGATTAAGCTGATATGGCTGATGTTTCATGATATCCAAAGTATTGAGAGGCTTTTTGCCTTTACCTTTGGCAACTTTATTTGACTTGTTTGAGGAAGTGGACTGTGCATGTGATTTTAAAAGGCCAGGTGGATATGATGGTGAAAGGATTGGGTTGTAAGCCAAAGGGGGAGGTGCTCTTATATTAGATGAATATTTCCAAGACGATGGCAGGGAAGGGGTAGGTGACGGTGGCCGTGGTTTGTTAGCCTTGACTGTTGTTGAGTCTACTATGTATTTTTCCATTCGAGACTGCCTCCTTGCAAATAACGCAGCTCCTTTGCCTTTCAAAGCTGGCATTTCAAATGCTGGACCCATACCTCCAGCTGCTGCAGAATGTAATAAGGGAGTTGTGGGTGGTGTTTTGGAACTATGTGAATGTGATGACACTAGTGATTGAGGTCCTGTCGAAGGTGTAAACTGATTGGTAGCATTGGTAGATGGGGACGAAGAACTAATAGGTTGAACTGGGCGTGATATTACTGGCTTCTGGTGAGTGGTTTCAGAAGAATATACAGGAGCTTCAACAGGGATCACTGCCAGAGGTACAGGAGGTGACAGCACAGGGGTTATCCCAGTGGGAGCGTTCTTAACAGACGGCTTTGGTGCAACTGGAGGAGGGGTCTTCTGCTTTATAGCTGGGGACTGTAAAAAGTTTGATGCTTCCGCACCTAAACTTAAGTAATCTTCCTCGGGTCCTGATTCAAAACCTCCGCCGGGCTGGTCTGCTCCTCTACGTTTGACTTTGTTGCGTTCAACGAGGGAGAGGAGCTCTGGGTTTGGGGCTACCTTAGGGCGATCCACGAAAGTAAACATTGGCTTTGCAGTGTTCCGTTTTCTCGCATCTTGCAGAATACCAGTTCTTATTGCAGGGATAGAGATTCTCTCATCCCTGGATGCTATTTGCTCCCCTGCAATGCTTACAGGTGACCATACAGCCGGTTGAGGTGTGCCAACCAAAGGAGGAGATACAACATGGTAAAGAGTGCTAGGTGGTGGACTGATGGAAGAGTAGGGTGGCGGGGGAGGTAAATCGGACAGGGAACTTGTTAAATTTCTTGTAGGGGAAAAAGGAGCAGCAGCTCGGTTTTGCACACCAGGGAATGGTCTGGCTGTTCTGTTCAGCACACCTGATCTATTGTCTTCAGCCACTTTGAAGTTTTGGACAATCATCTCAGATGCCATTCCAACTCCATTGACATTCTCAACAATAGGATCATTACTATGTGGCTTTCTCATGTCCACACCATTTTCAGAAGCATGATTTTGCATTGTGACTGACAATTCATTGGCACTGCTTTTCACTGCTTGGTAAGAACTTTCTATTTTTACAGACTGCGTAAAGGAAGCTTCAGATGCTCTTCCTGATCTCTTTATCTCCTCTTGCTCAGCTGTGTATTGGTCAATTCTCTGCCTCCTCTTGGCAAACATCAAAGCACCCTTGCCTTTGGTTTCTGGTAACCGCTGCATTTCGTCTTCACTCTTGTCTTCCTTCTTTTCAACTTCTCCTAAATCTGTGTCCCAATCAAACGTCACAACTTGGGTTGAATTATTGACATCCACATTGAAATCCTCATCAAGATCAGATTCGCTAGTTGATATAAAGGTGAATTCAATGGAATCCTCTTGTTCGTCGTCGGGATCAAACTCTCCCGTTCCGTAGCTGACCAAAGTATACTTTTTTGCCCTCTGCCGACGTTTCTTAAACATCAACGCCCCCTTGGAGCTTGGAGTTGGAGTTCCTGTCAAGAGCAAGGCAATGCTTTTACATTTAGACTTGGCTTCCTTAACCTGCTTTTCTGACAGGCTTTCACTCCGACGGATTTCTGTAGAGAATACACAAAACATAAGTTTAAAACTAATGCATATTAGTAGCCAAATCGATCTGCCAATAAAATATCTATATTGGAGAAAGGAATTTAATAGTTAAAACCTTTAAAGCCTGTCACATAGCCTGTTTACAAACAGCCAAATAATCAATGTTACCAAATACAGATCATTCAAGTTAGTAAAGCAGCAAGAAAAACACTTTTTATTTTAAATGTTCAACTGAAGTTCAGAAGCAAAATGTTTTTCATCAAAAAATTATTTTGCCTGTAAATATTTTCCAGAAATAGAACTCTAAGCATTTGCTTTTGTGGGAAAATTAATTATTCTGGTGTTTAATTTTTTAGTAGTTAATATAAAATGCTTCTTTACAAAATAATAAAGATGCATAAGAGATGCCTATCAGTTTTTTTTTTAAATTGCAATTTTCAAATTATTGCTTTATGTACCTATTAAAAGCATTATAGAATGGCAGATTGTTGCTGTGCAGAAACAAGGCAATCAGCGTATCAAGTCTGCGCCAGTCATTCTCTACTCAAGTCACACCTAGATAATTCTATTCAATTCCTATAGTGTTTCTTATTCTTTTTCAATCATGCATCCAATCCAATTCCCTGATAAAATGATTTCATATCGACAAGAATTCCACATTCCACTTATCATCTGGGTAAAGATTTATTTCTAACCTACCCTTTAATTCCTTTTGTGATTGATTTAAATTGGTGAAATCTTATTTTTTATTATTTAACTGCTAACAAATTAAACACCAGAATAATTAATCAATTTTCCCACAAAAGAAAATTTAGACTAATAGAGATAATTAATTACTATTTAAGTAGAAATCTCTATTAAACTAATAGAGATAATTAATTAATATTTAAGGAGAAATAATCTATTACTATGAAAGCTAACAAAGAAAACAAAGTAACAAAGTAAGTAATATATTTGGTAAGTATGATTACAGTCAATGATTATTGTACATAAAGTCAGCAGAACTAAGGTTACATTTTATGTTATAAATTGGAAGCAGTGTTATCTGATAATATTTGTATCATGTTTGATATTTGACATTATACGTTTAAATAAAGAAAATTGCAAGTACAAAAAAATTTCCTCTTCCTTGCCCACCCCACCCACCCAATAAGTAGATAGGCATTTCCATTTTAAGTACTGTATAGAAAATATGTCAAACTAAATTCATTGTTGAATTTGTATGTTTCCGATTTTAAAGGATTACATTGAAACTCCTTGTTTTTCAATAATTTGTTCGTAACAAATTTCTGTCAACTGCTCGATTTCTAAAGCCACCACTTTCATTTTAATAGCTAATGGCAACAACTTTACATTTACAGTGCACCTCTAATGTAAAATAAACATATTGAAGAAACATTTCTAACACTGCAGTGCAGTGAGGATTTGTTTAATCAGTACTTTAGTCATCAAATGCTCACTGTAATCAACATTCACCGAATAACCATGTAAGGTGTAAATCTTGATTGGATGCAATTAAAATGCTAATCACATAAAGGGATTCCATCAATCCTGTAAATCACAAATAATATCTTCATCCCCTGAAGGTAATGGTAGAATACCACGATCCAAGTGATAAATAATTTGTGCTTCTAACCTGATTAGAATTAACACTAATATACTGTACTTGTAGAACCTTCAGAGTTTATTTGAGATATTTAAGACTCATTCCCTCCAATGTGCTCAAGAGGAAAAATAATTCAATGAAGAGATTCAATGAATATACATGTGAATATTAATATATTAATGAAGATCAGATATTATGTCTACCAAGCTGATAAATAACAGAACCTGAGGTATTACATTAAGAGGGTAATTTTAAAATAAGCCTGGTCCCATAAGTTACAACTCTCTCAAATATTAAATATGTCATATATTTTCCATGTTTCTTTCCGCAAGGAACACTGGCAAACATTACTTAATAAATCCCAAGATCCATTCAAACCAGATTTTACTGAAGTTAAAAATCTAAATATGCTTACAGTATCCAAGGCTCACCTTCCAACTAGAAGACAGGCAACATTCTGAGTTCACTTTTCACTGGAGTGAAGACATTGCTATTTCAGGGGCTCAAATAACTCCCAGGATTACAACTGTCGGTGTCTGTCAAAGTGAATTCTGCAACCATCATCAGTCTGCAGCTATTAGCTTCATTCTACAGCTACAAACCCTACAAGCAGTACATTAGAACACCTCATGCGCTGCTATTTTATATATGTGTTTAATTAGGGGCAATAATTGTAACAGCATTACATTGCGTCTTATATAAATGTATGAAATGTACGGGAAAGAGTCCAACTTACTGGCCTGCCTTGCCCGGTGCTTGTGGGTTCTTGCTAAATCTTTGCCAGAGCGCGTCTCTTCTGGTCCGTGCTCTGTCCCCTCTGATGAAATTCCAATGGAGAAAGGAGGCGTTGTGTATGCCTTTGACAGCTCTTCTTCAGCTGGAGAATCAGTACACCCACTGCCAACCTCGGGGGTGGAAACCCCCCTTCCACTTTGCTCTCTGTCAGAGCAATCCAGAGACAGCTTGACTCTGGACTGATTGGAATCCACTCCTGCTCCTTGCCACTCACTTTGGACTAACTTGACGTCTTTGTCACCGCTGCTCTGAAGTGATGTGGCAGCAGAGGCTATCTGGACTGTAACCTTTCCATCACTCTCTGACAGTGCTGATTCAGTTCTCTGGCTGTTCTCAAGAAGTGTAGTGGGATCTGAAGCTGCAGAGTTGAACGTTTCTGCCCCAATGATGGTCACAGCAGCTGTCTCTGGGTCTCCATCCTTGCCATGCACTAGGGACAACTGGAGTTCCACCACCGCTGGTTTGGTCAGTTCTTTCTGCTCCGCAGAATCACTTTCCTTCAGTGATCGACCAGAGCTTCTGCATTCCTTCAGAAACAATCTAGAGCTGCTCTGTTTCTGCTTTTCTTCTTTCTTCCCTGAAATGTCTGTATCACTTTCCGTTTCTCCATAGTACGCTTCGTCCTGAGATTCGGAGATGTAAAGCTCGAATGGAAGGGATTGCTCATAAGGTGGTCTGCTGCTTGTAATCTGTTGTGTGCTCTCTACTGCTTTATCACTCTCTGTCCCTTCATATTCTGTGTACTCTGGCTGATCACTAACAAGTCTGCAGGAAAATGACACAAAAAAATCCATAGATAATATTGATTAAAGCAATTAGAAACAGCAATTAGAAACAAATTAGCATTTAAATCTCCACTGTCAACAAGTTTTTTTATACAAAAATTCTGCCTCAATTGATTTCAAATGCTTATTACTGAATTTATCTTTTCACTTTACTTACTTTCTCTTTATTGTGCGGATTACACATTACAGTACTAGGTTTGGCCAGCAAAGATGCAGATATTAAAACCAACAGTTAAAATGCCAGAAAAACATTCTATTTTAAATATTGCATGCTGCGGATATTTCTTGGATGCATATTCTGGTCAGTAGCTTCATGACTTTATTTAGGTCATTAGCTCTTTCGTACTCGACATAGTTGCATCATGATCTAAATTTGTACCCAATCCAAACAGTTACGTACCAGTGATTGCAGAATATTGCTGTACTTGGGCAACATTTTGTAGTGGGAGATTTGATCTATGCATAAACTTGCTATATCCAACCTAAATATAATTGCAGACACCATTCCAGTCATGATCCTTCCTTGTGGAAGTTTCTGACCAGGCTAAGCAAATGTTTTCCAGGGAATGGTTTGTAATCGTTTGTATTTAGGCCAGTGACACAGCCCTTGAGCAGAAAGTTAAGAGCAACAATCTGCAGTTGTCTGTGCAAACTATCAGGTAACAACCCTCTAATCTAATTACCTAAATATACATTGAAGACACAGAAACCAAGGGCTAAAATAGCACCAGTGAAGTATTGATGGGTCGGGCATTCAGAATGATGAAAGGTTCTCCAAGACATCATTCAGATTTACAACCACTCATAGTCAGCCAGACACAAGTCAATTAAACTTTAAACAAGACCGAGGCAATCTACAAGTCAATTAAATTGCAAATAAGCGAACTAAAAGGTCAAATCTATAAACTAGCGCCTCTGAAATTAAGCTGTGAAGCCATTTTAATAGTGTTTACTACTTAATCAATCACTATGCCTCAGCCAAATGCACAGTACATGAGACATAAATATATATTGCATTGTGGGTTAACCCTCACCCTGCTAACCAACAAGGAGTTCTACAGCAGAAACACAGCAAGTACTGTGAATAGGTTGTAAAATTTAATATTTCTACAGCAATCATAAATTTTTTTGGAGCTCCTGTGGCTTAGTGGTTAGAGCACTTGTCTTGCAAGCTAGGGAGACCAAGCTGGGGAGACCTGTGTTCGAATCCAGGCAGGTCAGGGCGAAACCTTGGGCAAGTTTCCTTACTCCACATGCCTAATAATAATCCATCCAATAAAAACACAATAATAAAATTGGTCATTTCAATCCACGACTGTTTGTGGGACACTGCTGTGCGCCATTGGCTGCCACGCTTCACCCTCAAATATACAGTCAATTCACTTTACAGTATATTTTGTGAAGCGCTTTGGGACGTCGATAAGATGTGAAAAGCTCTATATCAAATGCAAGGATTATTATTAATATTTATTTTAAAATTCTCATTGCAAAATTGTGTTTTCGATAGGAATGCACCTCAAAAAAATATTTTGGAATTTATATATTTCAGTGAAAAAGGATTCAATTAATTAAAATATTTGATATACATGAATAATAGCATTGTGATATTTTGGTATATTTCACCATACAATAGAATTGTAGTTTATATCAATAACTTTGTGGAGTTCTTTAGCTCAGTGGATAGAACATTTGCCTCACAAGCAGGAGACCTGGGTTTGATTCCTGGCAGGATGAAATGTTGGGCAAGTTTCCATATTACACATGCTTCTGTTTACCTAGCAGTAAATAGGAACCTGGTTGTTAATTGATTGGAAGATCTCTTATCCAGGGATAATAATCCTTCTAAATAAAACAATAATAATTTGGTCACTCAATCCAGGAGTGTTTGTGGAACATTGCTGTGTGTAATTGGCTATCTAATTTTCCCCACAAATATACAGTTAATTCACTTTACAGTATATTCTGTGAAGTGCTTTGAGAAATCTAGAAGACGTGTAAAGCGCTGTATCAAACACAAGGATAATTGTTATGATCAATTACATTTCCATCTTCCCTTTTGCCCTATGATATCAACAAACAGTATCTTCAATTAATCTAATTTTATAAAGTACTGTACAAATCACTTCATGCTCTGGCATCCCTACCTCTCTGACTTGCTTACACCCCGCTGCCTTCACTCAGCTGGCACTGGCCTCCTGCATGTCCCTCATCCCCTCTGATCCACCTTTGGAGTTTGTGTCTTCAGTTAATTTCTCAGAAATATGCAACTCTCTTGTAAGCTTTTGCTTTCAATAAAGTTTAAACTTGATGATAGAATGATGTAATGGGCTAAACCTTGTCCTTTCATCTCAAGGTTCAGATTGAGTCCTAGCTCATAGGATAAATACAGTTTGTTTCTCTCCTTTCATTCTGCTTCAAAGGAGATAGAGTTATAATAATACTGTATACAAAATGAGGTTATGTGGTAACAGAAAGGTAACAGTATAGCAAATCTGTGCTAGGTTTTGATTCATACAGAATTACACTGAGTGACCTAGTAACACATGGCAAGCACATCGGATATATGGTCCAAGTAGTCTATGCCCACGTTAATACTTCACACAAGCCCCCACCACGTGTTTGGAGCTCCTGTGGCTCAGTGGTCAGAGCACTTGTCTTGCAAGCTGGGGTGAAAGTTTCCATACTCCACACGCCTAATAATAATCCCTCCAAAAAAACCACAATAATAAAATTGGTCATTTTTAACCCACGACTGTTTGTGGGACACTGCTGTGCGCAATTGGCTGCCGCGATTCGCCCACAAATATACAGTCAATTAATTTAACAGTATATTCTGTGAAGCTCTTTGGGACGACGATAAGATGTGAAAAGCGCTATATCAAATGCAAGGATTATTATTATATTATTATTATCTATTCCTCTCAACTATATCCCTTCTTCATCGTGTATGCAGCAGGTCTTCTCTTAAATATCTTGGCAAAGTAGTATGGAAATCTGCTAAAAAGAATTTATGGGTGATGGAACAATATGATTCCCCAGTACATTATTTGCACACATACTGCTTTGGACATACAAGTCAAATGAAATACTGTATAAGACACACTTGGTTCCTGATGCGAAGGGAAAGTGATGATTCTGTTAGAACAGTCAAAGGCTAAGCAAGCAGAATGTAGAATGAAGAGGTTGAACGTCTGTGATTGGTATTTTGTAGAGATAAGAAAAGCTGTAAATATATACAACTCCTCATGGATGGATTTCCAAATTCTTCGAGGACTACATATGTCAAGGACACAGCTGTGATTCTGAGCTCCAGTGAGTGATTTGAAATCTGTAGGATGGATGTTATGCAAAAGAAACTCTGGTCAGTGAATAGAAATAATAATTGAGATTTTTCTGCACAAAATACATGTAATTGAAATTAAGATTTGTAATAAGATATGGAGCTGCAAAACCTCAATTAATCAAACATTACATTGAACAAGGGGAACTTAGAGACCTCCTAAAAATATGTAATTTACAACATTAACTCCTATTATTAACGGCTCGTTCAAATGTGTATTTAACATAGCTCACCGTCTGCTCAGATGTAATGTGATAGGGACCCAAATTGCATAGGTCCCTGCTTTTCCATTAGTTAATGAAACAACACAACTGTTGCTGGAAAATATCTCTATCTTAATCCATCAAACAATTGTAGCAATGTCTGCCTTAGTCCACTCATTCCTCATGAAATACTTTTAACAAAAATGTGCATTTACATTGTATCTTTCAAGCTTGGTAGTGCCTTTGAACACTTTTAACCTTGTTAAGAACTACTGGATTTTTATCAGATTACAGTCTTTTATTGGCAGTAGTGTATCTTTCTCTAACATCACCACAAGGAACTATTTTACAGGTTTCAATTTTTTATTATTAACTTGTAGCTAGGCCTCAATTTTTGAACGACAAGTTTGGATAGTCTCAGCCATTCTCCTAATGAGCTCTTGTTCACAGCCAGAACCTTCCCAAAATTCAATTGATTTGGAGCTATTGTGGACAGCTCCCAATCAACTGTGGAATTTACTTGGACACAAGATCACAAGATTGATTTGGATGAAGAAGGTCCTTTGGCCGATCTGTTCTCTTCCCTCCAGATTATCCACTCAACCATCCTCCCCCTCACAAAAAGCTGTTTTTTAAATGATTCCAATGTCCTATCTTCAACCACCCATCTGGTACCATGTTCCAGTTGTTAATTATCCTCTGAGTAAAGAGAAAACTTCCTAGTGTATCCTGAAATTGCCCTTTACATCTCTAAACCTATTTGTCTTGTTCTTCTTATGATAAACCTTAAAAAAAACACTGGTTAGGACACAGCTTGAGTACAGTGTTCAGTTCTGGGCACCTCATTTAAGAAAGATGTCAGGACCTGGTACAATTTTGGTATATCTCTTTTGCACCCTCTCTGATGTCAAGGCATCAGAGAGGGTGCAAAAGAGATGTACCAAAATTGTACCAGGGATGTGGAGAGGCAAGAGAAACTAGAATTATTCTCTTTGGTGTAGAGAAGACTAAGAGGACACAATAGAAGTTTTGAAAATTATGGGAGGTTTTCGATAGGGTGAACAAGGAGAAACTATTTCCACTGGCAAGTGGATCAGCAACCAAAGGAAATCGATTTAAAATAGTTATTAAAAGAAATAGAGAGGAGGTGAGGAGAATTCATTTCAGACAGAAAGTTGTTTGGATCTGGAATGCATTGCCTGAAAGGGTGGTGGAAGATGATTCGATAAAACTGTTAAGAGAGTAGATAATTATTTGGGGATGACAGGTTTGCAGGGCTTTGGGGAGAGATTGATTTGGACAGCACTTTTAAAAGAGCCGGCACAGACATGATGGCCGGAATGGCCTCTTTTTGTGCTGTATAATTCTAGGATTATATCTTAGTACATCTGGAAGTATTATTCAGGGTTTCGTTTTTCAATTACATTTAAACTTTTAAGTATTTAAACTTTTAGGTTGTTTCTGAGTTGTCTTCTCTCAAGAAAGATTGCAACAATGACTGATGTGGGAAATGAAATAATGACATAACAGACAGAGCTTTTCCTCTTTATCTAAACTATGCTATTTTGATGAGCACAACCATTCAAACCCTTCACTCCAAAATATGCTACATTTACTTTATAAACCTGTTCTCTCTCTCTCTCTCTCTCTCTCTGTCTGTCTGGGTCCCTTCTGCCATGCATCTCCTTTCACAGTCAGTGTCATGTACAGAGCATGGAATGATCCAGCTCGCATGGTATTCTATTGCTATAAAAGGCAGCCAGGAAGAGTAAACCAAGTCATAAGAGCTGGCTGATGCCATTTCTTCCTTCCAGCCATTGATGGAATTCCTTGTTTTTGAATAGTGCTCCATCTAGTGGCCTCGATATGAACCAATACATCCCCCAATCCATACAAATGAACAAATAATTCATAGGTGAACATTGAACAACCCATAAACTTCTGGTTGGCTGGAAAATGAACTGGCCAACCGAGTCTAGATTGCTTCGATTTTTGTACCATTTTAGTGCATTTAGAATTTGGCAAATTTTAAAATACAGTCTTAATTTAGAATCAGTTTTCTGTCAGTTCTTTTAAGAACTATGGAAAACTGGCTTCAAAGGTAAGACTTAAATCATTAATTTGCCAAACACAACACTCTCTGAAATGCTATGTTAATAGAGTAAATTTAAACCCAGATGGAATTTCGCCCCATCTGTTTCTTTCTTTTCATGCTATCTTCAGCACTTTAGGACATCCTCCCAATGTGAAAAGTGCAATACAAATGTAATTTTTTAGTTGTTGTTGTTTCTACCATCTTTATTACGATGTATTATAAACAATAACAATTTTATTCATTGAATAATATAGTGGGACTTTACTACTCTACCTTTTAATGAGCATTTGGAGGGTGTCGCTTGTCCCATCTACCAGTTGCATGACCTCTGAATGGGATAAATCTGAAGTAGGGTTCCCATTGATGGCAATCAGTTCATCTCCCTCACACAGTCCAGCTCTGCAGGCTTTACTCTTCTTCCGAACCTGGAAATGACGAGACAATATTTTCTATTAAAAACAACCAACTTTTGATGACCTGTAATGACCTCCTGGCTGTCAGGCAGGGAGTCCTTCTATGCACAACATACCAAAGAGTATTTATAAAAATATATATATATATATTTATTTATAAAATTTTTGTTATAACATAAATCCAAAGAAAAATACAAAAACTCCTTTTCCATTTTCCAATACAAAAATACCATTCCTTTGTTCATGGTATATTTCTTCACTGCACACAGGTTGTACACACATTTTTTCATGTCCACTCCCTATAAAACAGTTGGGAGTCACCCCCTGTGTGCACAACCATGTGTGCACCAACACACACCCTGAGAAGGTTACCTGCTGCCTTCAGAAGGCCCCCCCGCCATGATATGCACCGTACGTGCGCATGTCTATGTACATACATTTTCCAGACGCTGTTTGGTTACATGTTGAGTGTTCATCGGTATGTACCTTTACGCTTATTTATAATCATTTTGGGTGCGCTCGTGCCAAAGAGTAAATAAAGGTAAAGAGAAAAAGGTGATGCTTTCTGCGTTAATTAATTCTTACAAGAACAAAAGTACAAAGCACCTTTCATGTCGGGAGGACGTCCCAAGGCACTGAATAGTCGGGGATCAGGACCGGAGCGAGGGGGGACGAGGTTGGGATGAGGAAGGGCAGAGAGGCAGGAGGGTGGCTGAAGCCAAAAAGGAAGGTCCTGAGTGGTGCCTTGAAGGAGGCAAGGGAGGGAGCAAGACGAAGGGATTGTGGGATGGAGAAATAATTCTTAACATTATTTATCAAATCAGTGATCTGTAGAATAAGAATCTCTTGTTATTGTATAGCAATAGATTTTCTGGACCATACATACATTATTTCATAAAAGGAACCCACGGTGTCCAAATGAATTGTCAGATATAGGTATTTTAATCGTGCATTGAAATGGCCCAGCCAGTTAAAACCTTTTGATGGCCCAATCAGTTGACACTGGACTTGGAACTAGAAGGTTCTGGGTAAGTGAGGGTGAGCAGTGTCTCCCTAAGGTCTCTCTATCTCTGTGCAGGAATGTTTTGCAAAAGCCAAGCAACATCTGCAGGAATCCAAATCCCTGTCACTGGAAAATCAACCTGTGCGGTTCATCAATGAGACTTGAGAGTGTGGACATGTCCTCAAATTTGTGAACCCAGGGACCAAGCAGATTGGACTATCCTACCTGGATACACACCATGAAACTTATCAGTAGTCATAATTATAAATTGCACATTACCTTTAGATGTATAATTGACTGTATTGTATTATAATTGCAATACTTGTTGACCAACTATCCTTTCTCTATAGATGCTGCCTGACATGCTGAGTGTTCCCAGCGACCTTCGTTTTTGATTCAAATCCCCATAATTATAATTGGTCATTCATTTCATCGCTGTTTGTGGCAATTGTTGTATGCATATTCTGTGTTTGCCTAAAAAATACAGTCACTGCACTTTAAAATAAATCCTGTGAATGCATTGAGATGTCCTCCCGAATTGAAAGGCGTCATATCAAATGCAAGGAATATTATTATAGTGACAGCAACCTGCATACAGCAGGTTGTATAACATCAGGACTCAAAAGTCCTGCTTCCATTTTGTTGCTAATTATTAAAACTACATGATACCCAGCATGAAAGCACAGGATGTTTGCAGGGACACACAGATAAGGCACATTTGGAGGTTGTTTGATTTGAGTTATGCATCTGGCAAACAAAGTTGAAATTTTTTGTCCACGGTTTTAAGAAAAGTGTGAACTGACACTTTATTTAATATCTTTGAATCCCTGATTATAACCAATTTTCTCAATCACAATACCTGTATTATCATGGCACCAAATCAACTTGAGCTAAACATCCTTTCAATTGTCTTCAGAGGTCAAATTCTGCAGTTTGATATAGTATAATTAGCTAAGTTCCTCAACATTCCCATTTTCTTTGTGTTTTGGCCATAGTCCATGTATATCAGAGAACCACTTCCTGATATGGTTCACTTATCTTTGCTTCCAGCTCTCTGTTTATTATAGGGCAGTGTTACAGCACTTGATTTAATCTTAAAACAACTTGCGGGTAAGTTCAGGAATGTGACGGTCTTTAAAAATCAGCTTGTCCAACATGGCAAAACGTTTCTGCCATTTTATTAGCTTTTAAAATATATAAGTTGCTAAATGGGATTGATAAAATAAACTGAGAACAATACTCTCAGATATGCCAAGAGAGTAGAACAAGAGGACACACATTGAGTGTTTCAAAGGCTAATTTCAGGATACCACATAGAGGGTATTTATCCAACCGTTACAGTTCTCAATGGTATTGGCGACGTCTGTAAAGCTAGGGTTATACATCTGATTTCGAACTCACAAATCATGGCATTTGAATCTGGTTAGAGTGATGGAGGCTTTTTACTAAATAAAACACTCAAGCATAATCAAATTTGAAAAACAAACGAATTATTGGGGAAACTTGCAGTGATAACCCCCAAACAGCCTTTTCCAGCCTTACCTTTAATGGCTGAGCTATAGATATCTGTGCATGTCCTCACCAACAAACTCTTGGAACGATTGTAAATGATCCCAGCTTTGTCCCTAAAAAATCTCATGTATATGGTTTAATCATTATGCAGTACAAGTCCTGTCATCATTTGTTCTAAATATGGAATGGTTACATGACCTTAAGACCTTTCCCAAGGAAAGCCACCCATAATTCCCACTGAAAGGAGTGGATATTTCTCAATATATATTCATGGACAGAGGATCATTAGTACCCGTATTCTTTTTGACA
This sequence comes from Hydrolagus colliei, assembly GCA_035084275.1. NCBI lineage: Eukaryota > Metazoa > Chordata > Chondrichthyes > Chimaeriformes > Chimaeridae > Hydrolagus > Hydrolagus colliei. The sequence continues at coordinate 62,878,649 of CM068742.1, read as the reverse complement.
AGGTGCCCCCTGCCACCATAGTCACAATAAAGTACTTTCCAGTTCACAATCCTAATTAATTTTTGCACAGTATACACTACCTATTTAATAGAGACCGTACTAATCTAAAGGTATTATAAAGGTTCAAGGGAAAACCCAGCTCAGTCATAAAGATTTATTCACCACATGTTAAATGGAAAACATTGCTGGTTTATAGACCACTTTGGAATCACTGCCTTATAGGGTCAGTTCTTAGGAGCACTACCACTAATCTATCGTTTGCATTACACTTGAATGTAAATACTTTAGAGTAAATTAAATACAGCAAGTTTAGTGCTTGGATTCTGTATGAATCCCTCTTACAAGTGACATAAAACTAATCCAGCAGTAATGATCTCTGGTCAACAGATGGTGCTGCTGTTACCAGAGAGCCAAGTCTATGATAACTAGTTAAGCCAAAGCATAAGTAATAATATTTGATTTTTAAATATATACTGTACCACCTTATCACATCACAAATCTTTTCACAAGTTATAGCTGTCAGATGCAGTTGTAGACAAACTCAGCCATTTTACATACAGGAAAGAAAACACAAACAGGAATGAGATGAATAAATAATATATCTGGAGTGGAGCAACTGTGTAGTCCTGTAGTTCAGTAGTTAGAGCACTCGCCTTGCATTTGATATAGTGCTTTTCACGTCTTCTAGACGTCTCAAAATGCTTCACAGAATATACTGTAAAGTGAATTGACTGTACATTTGTGGACGAAAAGTGGCAGCCATTTGTGCACAGCAGTGTCCCACAAACAGTCGTTGATTGAAATGTGGAATTTATTATAGGTTTTTTTTGACAGATTATTATTAGGTGTGTGGAGTAAGGAAACTTGTCTATGATTTCGCCCTGACCTGCCTGGATTCTAAACACAGGTCTCACACTTGTAAGGCTGTAACCACTGAGTTACCTGGGTTCGATTCCAGGCAGGGCAAAACCTTGGGTAAGTTTCCTTACTCCACACGCCTAATAATAATCCCACAAAAAAATAAAAAATTAGTCATTTCAATCTATGGCTGCTGTGCGCAATTTGCTGCCGCATTTTGCCCACAAATATACAGTCAATTCACTTTGCAGTACAGTATATTCTGTAACGCGCTTTGAGATATCTAGAAGACGTGAAAAGTGCTATATCAAATGCAAAGATTATTATTATTAATATGCTGTTCCTCCAATACTGCACTGGAATGCCTGTGAGCAAAGTCCCCAAATAAGGCTTGAACCAGAAACCTTGTGTTTATAGACATTACTACTATTTGAACCAAGTTGACCTTAAAGGAATTGTATATAAAGTGGATTCCATAAAGAGCCATGTAAAAGTATAAATACCTCTCTCAGTGAGGGTGGCTGCTTCATTTACACAAAAAAAGATGAGTTAGGCATGGTTGCTTCACTGTATTTGCAAATATATTTTTACCCACAAGCGGGTAATGCTCCACCGTCAGCACAGTACCTGATGTATGTATATCATCATTAAGTTTGACACAGTGTTTGTGGCTTGTATTTTGGTAATAGCAAATTTATTTTGAGAGGCTAGATTTACATCTGTGCTATACAGATGCTAACAGCATTCATTATATTTACATTTTACGGAGTGCTGCAGATCGGTGGTTAGAACACTCGCCTTACAAGCGAGAGACCTGGGTTAAATTCCAGGCATGGCAAAACCTTGGGCAAGTTTCCTTACTCCACACTCCTAATAATAATTCCTGAAAAAAACAAATTGTCATTTCAACCCATGACTGTTTGTGGCACACTGATGTGCGCATTTGGCTGCCAATTGTTTCGCCCACAAATTTACAGTCAATTGACTTTACATTATATTCTGTGATGCACTTTGAGACGTCTAGAAGACATGAAAAGTATGATATCAAATGCAAGGATTATTATTATCTTCAGCTGCACTAGGATGTTACCTGATGGTGTCAAGCAAAATCAGATGCCACATATACAGTAGTCAGAGAAAATCAATAGATGGAGCTCAACAGCAGTGACTAACTGAAGAGCAGCATATAGGATCCTGCGCTTGGCCAGTTCCACTTCCAACTACAACAAAATTCCACTTGTATAGCGCCTTTCACATCAGGAGGACTTCCCGAGGTGCTGGACAGTCATTATTTCAAACCCGAGCTGGGGTCGGGGACGGGAAGGGTGGAGGGAAAGGGGGGGATTTGGGGTGACCGCTGGGACCGTCTAATAGGAGTCTTGAGGGGGGACTTGAAGGAGGCTAGGGAGCAGGTGAGGCGAAGGGGCTGCGGGATGGAACTCCAGAGGTTGGGGGCAGAGTGGCTGAAGGTTCACCAGCCAATGATGAGGCGGTGGGTCGGGGGACATGGAGCAGGCCAGAGCCTGCTGAACGGATGGACGGACAGATTGGTAGGCGGTTAGGAGGTTACAGAGGTAGAGTGGGGCGATGCCCGTGGAGGGTTTTGAATGTGAGGACCAGGATCTTCAAGTGGCAGTAATGAATGCCACAGGCATCTGAGCAGGAATAAATAATAATGGTGAAAGACATAGGTGAAAAGGAAATTAAAAATACACCAAACATATTTTTTATTTCACTGTGTGAGAGCCGATTTCCTTTGTTTCTTGGTTGTATATAAACAAACTAAGGGTTTATTACACAAATTGCTGCCAACATTGCTTGGAGATAAGCTAAAGTAAGTGTAACATGGACTTTGTCATTAATTCTCTGCCAGAGTTGGAATGCTGTGCATTCTGATGTTTGACAAAACCATAACAAACAATGCTGACCATGTAGCTTACCTATATGAAACCTTGGCAAGTTTCACCATATTTGTCTATTTTAGACACTAATCTACCCACTTAGTGGGTCGAACACATATCTTATTCACAAGTTTTAGTGAAGACCCAGATCTTGTCACAGGACCTTTAGTTTCCATCGAAAAAGGGAGTCAAGAACTTGATTAAAGATCTGCTCCAAACGATAGCACCTCTGACACTGCAGTGCTAGGACATGCCATGTACTATTCCTGGGCTATGCCAGGTGCTTCTCTTCTATTTCAACCACCAGGAGATCCCACTTGTCTCATTCTTGTTGGTGTTATAATAATAATAATCCCTGTATTTGATACGGCTCTTTTTCATGTCTTCGATACATCTCAAAGATCATCACAGAATATACTGTAACGTGAATTGACTGTATATATGTGGGCAAAACACAGCAGTCAATTGCGCACAGCGGTGTCTCACAAACAGTCGTGGATTGAAATGACCAGTTTATTATTGTTTTTTTTCTTGAGGGATTATTATCAGGCATGTGGAGTAAGGAAACTTGCCCAAGGTTTCGCCCTGCCTGGAATCGAACCCAGGTCTCTCGCTTAATAAAGCGAGTGATCTAATCACTGAGCTACAGGGCTCCACATCCTATGACTTGCATTCCCTTCCCGACGCCTACCCATCCGCCCAATAGAAATAGACCTAGGGTCAAACATAATGACAAACATTTATTGATACACACTTGGTATTAAGGGTTGTGGGAAAAGCAAGCAAATATGGGCTTTAATGGGCCAAGAGCTATCCTCTGATTCTATATTTTGTATTATTTCTGATGTGAAGGGCGCAAGTGTAATTTATCATTGTTGTTGTTCATAACCAAGTGACTATGTTCAAGTGACACAACAATACTTTACATTGTGTACTTTATCATGTCAGCTGGCTAATTTCGTGCGCATGAATCTTTCTGTACACATTTGAACCTCTCCAATCTGATGGTGGAAGCCAGTTGAATGCCTTGATTTTACAATATTAAATTAAAACTTTTAATTTATAAAAAAATGTTTAGTCCATTAGGTCTGTTTAGATGCAAATGCCATTATTTTTCTTATAATAGACTTTCTTGTCACACCTTTTAAAATACTGTAAGACACTCCAAATCCCTTTAAATAATCATAGTTTTTGCCTTTGATATAGCACCATATCGCATCATTGAAACATCTTTAAGCGCTTCACAGAATATAGTGTAAGCAAGAGGACCTAGGTTTGAGTCCCAGACAGGACAGGTCAGGATCAAACCTTAGGTAAGTTTCCTTACTTCTCACACACACACACACACACACACCTCTGCTTACCTAGCAGTAAGTAGGAACCCGCTTGTTAATCGATCGGCGGATCGCTTTCCTGCAGTAATAATCCCTTCATTAAATAATATTCACTTCACAGTGTGTTCACAGTATATATGGAGTCCTGTAGCTCAGTGGTTAGAACACTCACCTTACAAGCGAGAGATCTGGGTTTGATTCCTGGCAGGACGAAACCTTGGTAGAATCCCTCAAAAAAAATAATAAATTGGTCATTTTAATCCATTATAGTTTGTGGAACACAGCTGTGTGCAATTGGCTGCTGTGTTTCGCCCACAAATATACAATCAATTCACTTCACAGCATATTCTGTGAAGCGTTTTCAGACATCTAGAAGATGTGATGAGGCGCTGTTTCAAATGCAATGATTATCAAGTGAATTGACTGTATATATAAGTGAATATATACAAGTATATGTCATCCCAAGATCATGTTTGAAATCAAAGAGCTGTTGACGTGAAAGGCGCTCTATAAATGTAATTTGTCTTTATTGTTGTTGTTATTATCATCTATGCAAATAAATACTTCCTAATATTTGTCCTAAAATCAGCCTTTGCAACATTCAACCTGCACCTTTTAATTCCATTGCCCTGACGCATCTGAAAGTATATTTCTGAGTTTTTTTCTCTATTCTTTTTAACATCCTATATTCTTGTATAAAATCGATAATACAAATTGGTCACTGAATCCACGACTGTTTGTGGGACACTGCAGTACGCAATTGGCTTTCACGTTTCATCCATAAATATACAGTCAATTCATTTAACAGTGTATTCTGTGAGGCGCTTTGAGATGTCTAGAAGATATAAAAAGCACTGTATCAAATGCAAGGATTCTTATTAAGGACCTCTCTGAAACTTCTCTTTTCAATGTTGAAGAACTCCAGATGATCTCATTGTTCCTCACGGTTGATCTCTCTGATACTAGAGATCTGACTTATTGCTGGCTGACAATCCTCAAATGTCACTGCAACCAGTGACATAGTATCTATATTATGCTCCAGGTATGGCCTGACCAGACAGCCTGAGCCTGACTTATACAAATCTGAACTCAAATTACTCAGTAGTTTTGTACAACATTTTTTTAATGACTGCTGGGTAATGCAGCTGCTCCCAGTTGTTTGGGGGAGAATTTCTACATGAATATCTCTTGGGGAATTGCTGCTTATGTTCTTCAAACATTTCATTTGATTGGCACCTTGACTTTGCTGGACCCATGTTGGAGCTTTCATAGATAGTTTGCACGAATACCCTTAGGCTATTTGCCATGAAACTCCTTGAATGTTGTTCTTTATGCATTCATGAAAATGCACTAAAAAGAGCAAGGAAATAATAAAACTGCTGGGATATTTTCCTCCACTGCTAAGAGTTACAATCTGTTTTTCTCAATCACTTAATTGGAACATGACGTTATTTAAATGGAGCATAGTGGCATTTTAGAGCTAAAAACAGAAATTTTGCAATTAGTTTGAAAATAAGAGCCTTAAACCCTACTGGTTTGTGAGCATGCTGTTTTCAACCCCAAATTCACAAAGAATGATAATTTGATTCAGATAGCAGAGGGTTGCAGGCACCAATGAAACAATATCTCAGCACAAGTCATTGTGGAGAGAAAGTAGGAGGAACATGTTAGTTGCATTACTGTATATTCTGTGAAGCACTTTGAGACATCTTGAAGACGTGAAAAGCGCTATATCAAATGCAAGTATTATTATTATTATTCCTGCAAATGAGTATCTACATGGAACCATGTGTAATGAACCATAAACCTTTACAACACAGAAATCAATTCAGCCCAATTCAGCCCACTATGTATCACTTACCTGATTTTTTCTCATACCCTTGTAAATTATTCCTTTCTACATTTCCATCTCATTTCCTTTTGAAAACTGAATCCTGCCTTGATCACCATACCTGGAAGGGCATTCCACGGCCTAATAACTCTCTGTGTAAATTTGTTTGAGCTAATCTCCCCCCTTTGATCCCTTGTTAATCATCCTAAATTGATAGCCTCTAGTTACTGACTCACCAGTGGAAATAATTTCTCCTTATTACTACAGCTGTACTATTCACTCAAAAGTTGGTTGGTAGTCAGGTAGTCAGCTGACTCTCAAAACCCATGTCATTTTAAAGACCTCTGTCAGTTCTCCCATTAACTTTCTCAGTTCTTCTCATCTATAAGACTTTGGTGAGGCCTCAGCTGGAATACTGTGTTCAATTCTGGTCACCACACTACAGAAAGGATGTGAAGACATTGGAAAGGGTACAAAGAAGATTTACTAGGATGGTGCCAGGATTGAGGGACTTCAGCTATGAGGAGAGGCTAGATAGGCTAGGGTTATTCTCTCTGGAGCAGAGAAGATTGAGGGGAGACCTAATAGAGGTTTATAAGATCATGAGGGGTTTCGACAGGGTAAATAGAGAAAAACTATTTCCACTCGTGGGCGAATCTGTGACTCGTGGTCACAGATTTAAAATAGTTTCAAGGCGAAGTAGAGGGGAGCTGAGGAGAATTTTTTTCACTCAGCGAGTTGTTCGAATCTGGAATGCATTGCCTGAAAAGGTGGTGGAGGCTGATTCGATAACAACTTTTAAAAGGGAATTAGATCTTTATTTAGGGAGAACAGGTCTATTAGGCTATGGGGAGCGGGCAGGGCAGTGGGATTGAATCGCTCTTTTCAAAGAGCCGGCACAGACTAGATGGGCCGAATGGCCTCCTTTTGTGCCGTAAAATTCTATGAATCTATGAATCTATGAATCTCTGCTCACATGGAGTCCTGCAGCAAGCTCACCTCAAAGTGAGAGGACCTGGGTTCAATTCCCAGGCAGTGCAAAATCTTACGCAAGTTTCCTTACTGTGCACACACCTTTGTTTCCCCAGCTGTAGAGGGAGCCCAGTTTTTAGTCAATTGGGTGATCATTTAACGGAAGTTAATCTTTGGACCTTGATATAAAAACTTGTATTCCACTACATTTCTTCAAAGCTTTCTCTATGTGCCTTCTCACCTTTAACAATCTACCAGTGTTAGCCGCCTACAACAACCATTTTCTTCCTCACAAAATATATCAACATATTTTGCATTAGATTTCATCTGCCAACTCTGCACAATCTACTAGTCTGTGTCCATCCTTGAAATTACTCTTCCCGAAAAGGACAAAAAAATGTTGGGTTAGATTTAATTGCACTTTAAGGTTAATTTTGCCTTTTTGTTTTCTTTTAATCTCTCTACCTAATCACTGCTTGAAGTCCTTTGCTCTATTCACTCAAAAGTTGGTTGGTAGTCAGCTGTACTGCTGGAGTCTCTCAAACTCATCGTTCCCTCCCCTACCTCCCCAAACTCCAAATTTAAGTGCACATCCAACATCGTTAAGAACTTTGAGCTGTGGTAATGTAAACTAGAAAATAGTGGTGATAATTTGTGCCACTTACACAAGTAGCTGGTAAAATGGGATATATTTTATCCAGGATATCCCATTGAAACCTCAATACAGTATTGCAAACTCAGAAAAATAATATATTATGTAACAACAACAACAACTTCGATTTATATAGTGCCCTCCACACTGGACGGCATCTCAGAGCTCTTTAATGTAGCCGTCCTCCAAGCTGCAGTGTATTTAGGTTAATTTCAAACACCATAACAAAGCAAAGACATAGAAAAATGCAATATTTCAGAACAGTCCAATGTGACAATTCTTACATTACGTCTGATATGATCACCCTATCGTGCCCCCCCCCCGCTAACACACACAATGGTAAAACTATGGCCAACAATTTGTCCTGTTTGCTATCTTTGTTTTAAATGGTTACTAAATCTCTTTAGTGCTGTGTTCCGGAAAATCAAATCAAACTAATGCCACTGACCTTGCATGTACCTCGAGCACGTGTTAAGTCTGAACTTGAGAATTCTCCAGCAAATCCAATCTGGCTTAATCATAAGACATTTCAGATCTCTGTATTCCTCATTCATCACTGTCAAATGTAAAATTGCTTATATGGTCTGAATGCATATTCCAGAAATGAGGGGCATTGTTGGCCATTACTTGGAAATTTATAATGAATAGCTCCTCTGGGTTTTTATATTTCAAACCATTTATGGTTCACAGTTCATGACATGAATGATTGATCTGGTTAATAACTTTCCTTGGCTAATTTAGAAAATTATGTTGTTTGAAAGAGTGAATAAAAATGAACCGCACAATATATCTTCGATTCATGATACTATTTCCACTAGTCGGCATTGCGCCAACTTGAGGGTTACGAAAAAACAAAAGGAAAGGTTATGAGAAATAATTTACTGAGGCTTTAAAACACCACATCCAAAGCGATAGTGTCACATTAAATGCTTTAAGAAATGCCATGAATTTAGAGGTTAACTAACACTGGCCACTAAAACGTCCTCTCTTCCCACAAACCAACCCCACCCAATCCCCACCACCCCCACCCGCCTGCCCCCTCCCACCCACCCCACACACTAGTTCCATGTACAGTATATCTTTATCGTTGGAATCTAATCATTTTCATTGGATTTCTGCTTTTCAGGCTGTTGTTTTGAAAATGCTACTTTACTTTCATACTGGAGTGAGCTTCAATTTTAAGAGCTGGAGGCAGCATCTGTTTCCCAGGCCACCCACAGAATTACATTGATGTCCAGTTTTAGCTTCACTCAAATGCTGATTAGTTTCATTTTGATTTCTCCTTTCTTTCTCCATTTGTTTGGTCTTGATCTGTTGTTGAACCTTGCTTATATTTCTGTTTCCAATATAGATGTGTTTTCTTACAACTCCCTTGAAAGGTTTTCAAATAATTTATCTTGTTTCTCTTATTTGATTTTTGAGTTTTGCTTGTGATTTCATCCTCCCTGGAGCTCTTTTCATATCTCTGAAGTTTGTGTTCATAAAGTCATGCATTGCAATTATTATTTTTGTTCATAGCGTTTAATAGAGTATCCAGTCAAAAGTACCCAATGATTATTGTTAATCCAAGAGTTCATCAACCCCCAAGTTACTGATCTGTTCTGATGGACTGCTAACGAACACTGGTAAATCTAAGATAGCATCTGGTTCAGTACTTTGCTTCACTGTTCAGGAGCAATGAGTCATTACCTCCATGAAATTTCTTGCACATTAATCTTCTCCTTCTGGCGATCCCAAATCTGACCATTTTTCTTCTGGGGACATCAAAACTCCTTTTTTTTTATCCCATTATGGTTTTCCCTGCAGTCTCTCTCTCTTACTTTCCTAAATAACTCTCTATCTACATGTTCAGCTTGAGCTCACTCCACATCATCTCATGTTCACGCACTAAAGTACTGAATCAGCACATCTCCCTATATAATTAATATCAGATTGTCCTGGGAAGCAAACACTGCAGCATTTGTACATTTATCAGATCATTCTATTCATTTCATCGCTGAAGATAAAATCGTAAATCTTTCTTTGGTCCTATTTTCTAGTTCAGATTCTAAAACAAAACTGCAGTACTTTACCACTCTGCTCTCCTTAAAAGGAATACAAAATAGTTTTAACTTTATTCCTACAAGTCAATACATGGATAACCCGAGTGCATTAAGATATCTAGAAGATGTGAAAACCACTATATCAAAGGATTATTATTATTATTAATGACTGAGTCACTTGGAATTTCAGGCTTTTATATCTGTTAAGAAACATACAATTTTCTTTTCACTGTAAATTATCAATGGATGTGAGATGGGATTCATTTTGGCCACTACACTTAGAAAATCATCCATGTATTTCATCCCTATATGTTCATCGACCCATGGTCACAGAGAAGTATATCTGTGAGGTACGACCATTAAAATAATTTCGCTAAATCTAGTTGTTTTACTTTTCCATATACAGCCCTGTAGGTCTACTGCTCATCTTTACTTTTGTACAGACGACAGTACAGCCACTGCCTGATACTTCCCTTTTACATCTTTACTCTAAGATAGATATTTCAAATAAAACTTGCTCTAATTATAGTTAATATAAATATACTGACAGATGTATCAAACACACTGCTGTGCCAGACAACCCTGATCAGAGCTGCAATTTTATTAGGCATCCCCATTAACACCAGCTAAAATCATTCAATATTGTGTTTAGGTAAAATGCATGTTTATGTACACTGCAAAATGCATCAATTGAGTTAAGAATAAATGTTAGTGACCAGTAACCTTCCTCTTAAAGTTGGTGTACCTGTGAGTGTATATACACAGTGTAACATGAGCAATTGCAGATCTGCATACGGTTGGTTTTGGAGGGTTTGTTTTAGAGTATGAGTTTTGTTTAGAAGGATCAATATCATTATGATAATTTGTTTGGCAATCTTTCTATTTGGACAACAAGAAGATCTTAGCTTTTATTGTTAACATTAATTTGTACATGAATAATATGCTAGTGAACTACAACACAGTTTATGACATAACACTGGTAAATTTAAGATAGCATCATGTGTTTTGGTTTTGAACTTTCAGCAACAACAACTTACATTTATAAAGCACCCTTCATACAGAATGGTGCCTCAGCGCACTACAAAATGGAGGGATTGAACATCAAGTGAGAGAGAAGGGGGAGGTGACCATTGACTCAGTCGAAGAGGTAATAATAATAATCCATGCATTTGATATAGCGGTTTTCACGTCTTCAAGAATCTCAAAGCGCTTCACAGAATATACCAGTAACAAAATTACATTTATAGAGCGCCTTATACACTGTAAAGTGAATTGACTGTATATTTGTGGGCTAAATGCGACAGCCAATTGCACACAGCAGTATCTCACAAACAGTTGTGGATTGAAGTGACCAATTTTATTTTTGAGGAATTATTATTAGGCTTGTGAAGTAAGGAAACTTGCCTAAAGTTTCGCCCTGTCTGGAATCGAATACAGGTTTCATGCTTGTACATGTTCTAACCATTGATTTACAGGACTAAGAACACACCTTAGTGTACAATATATTCTTAAGTCATATACTCTTTGGCTTCTATACATAACATTAAATTGAGACAAAAATACAAACAGTATATATCTAAACGTGCCTTCTGTTGAAGAAAAAAAAAGTTGCGATCAAATGAGCCTTCAGAAGCGGCGAGTGAGGAAATTAAAGAATAGCTGGTGTTAATTAAGACAACATCTGTCACACTAACACTAAACACAAATATGAACAAGGATGATTTCTAGTCGACTCACTTGAAATCACTGTGAATCTGGCAGATTTTTCATGAAATACAGCATGTACAAAAGAAAATAAACAACTTACTAATTCTTATTAATACCACAGGAAATGTTACCAAAATAGATGGGAAGTTGTTTATCCATTTGAGTATTGTTTGGTTAGACCCATTAGTCCCAATCACAAAGATCTACTTTTTGTAAAGAAAAAAATGCCATACTCAACAAAATGTGGTATTAATTCCCCAACAAATAATCTTAAGCTTTGTTTTATCACCACATCAATTCTGATTTTCTACTCTTCAAACAGTTACTAAAATGTAGTTTCTCCATGAAAGATGGTCTTTGATTGAACTCCAAGCACTGAAATTGATTGAAATGCTCATCAAGGCTTGGAAAACATACCTTCTAACTTGTAACATCTGCAAAAATACACACCAAGTGCTTCAGGATCCTTAAGTCACTGTACTTGTTCTCTGTACTTCCTTTTCTCTTTCATTCTCTGAGTCTCTCGTTGATACACTCTAACTTTCTACCTTTCTGTCTGTATCATAGAATCATAGAATCTTACAGTACAAAAGGAGGCCATTCAGCCCATCAAGTTTGTGTCAGCTCTTTAAAAAGAGCAATTTAATCCTACTCCCCAGCTCTCTCCCCACAACCTCGCAAACCCGAATAAATGTCTACCTCTCTTTTAAAAGTTGTTATCGAATCAGCCTCCACCACCTTTTCAGGCAATGCATTCCAGATTCGAACAACTAGCTGGGTGAAAACATTTCTCCTCATCTCCCCTCTGCTTCGTTTTGAAACTATTTCAAATCTGTGACCACGAGTCACTGATATGCCCACCAGTGGAAACAGTTTTTCTCTATCTACTCTGTCGAATTCCCTCATGATCTTAAAAATCTCTAATACGTCTCCTCGCAACCTTCTCTGTTACAATGAGAATAAACTTAGCCGCTCTAGCCTTTCCTCATAGCTGAATTCCCTATATTTCTCTCTCTGTTTTCTGCTTCTAAGACTGTGTCTCTTTCACTCTCACTCTAATCCTAAATCGTACAAATGTATAAACACTTGACTTTGCACTACAACATGAAAACAATCTAAGGGTGAGAAGTTAGGTATATGACTGCGAGGTTATGAGACTTGCAATTTACTGATCCTGTTGTGTCCTCAATGACCTTGTATTGTGCACTCAACTGCAGATTCTCACAACCCCTTCCATATCAGAGTCCAATGTTAGTGACCATGGGGATGAGCAGTATTCCATTATGTGTGGCTCGGAGTGTGCTCCGCTACCGCCAATTGTTCTGGGACTCGACCCTGCGTGAAGGGCGTGATATAAATGTGGGTTATTGTTGTTTGTTGAAATGTACTCTGAAATGCCCTAAGAAGCCACCTGTTGCAAGGCCTTATCCCCACCTTCTCAGGGTAATCAGAAATGGAAATAAATGCTGGACCTGTCAGCTTTGGATGAAGAAAAATAAGAGGTTCAGGTACTCTACAGACACAGCAATAGTTTTGCATTCATGTAACGTATTTGATATCAGGAGGGTGCTTTAAGTGCTTTACAGAGCTGACTAGGAGCCCAAGCCTGGAGGTGAAGGGAGCTGATTAGGCTCAGGACGGACATATGAATGATAGAAGGTTTAAAGATGAAGAGGCAGAGAAATTGAGGCTGGAAGTTGCACAACCCTCTGTACAAGTGTACTTCTTTAACCTTGCCTTTGGTCAATGCCATCAAACTCCCTCCTCTCATGATTACTTTCACCTGCTCATGAAAGTACAACTTGGATTGAAGAGCCAGCCTTTGCAGAGTAAAGTCTGGTGCAATATATTGCACTGATTTTAAAAAAAATCTCAACCAGTCCTGTACTAAAAAAAATTAAGTGATAGAGAATCAGCCTGCATCTAAAATCCCACAAACATTCAAATGTTAAGTTTGAAATTTCATTCGTTATTTACCCTCATCTTCCCTTATTTTCTACATTTACAGAGATTTATTATCAGTAGCATAAAGGAGAGGGAGGAATCCTTCATTTTGTGGCAAAAAAGTGATAAGATATTTACAGATAAGCATTCTTTGTCTGTGGAACACAATGAAACGAAGAGTACATAAACATATCTGCTTCGTCGCTGAGAGGCTGGTTTGCCAATTCTGGAAACTCATTAACAATGTGTACATATTGTTTATAATATTTCAGTTGCTGTGCGGCTGTTTCTATGGCTGGAAGTGTTGATCTGAATACTGTTGTGACTCTGGGATGCCCATATTGTGCTATTTAAATATGACCTTTCAGTAGCAATTCATTAATCTGATAGCAACACAAGAACAGGAGAAGACCATTCAGCCTATCAAATCTGTTTCTCCATTCCATCTTGGCAAATCTTTTTATCCCATTATCTGCTCTTTGACAATACCTTTTAAGACTATACCCGCCCCCTCCGTTCAGCAGGCTTGTCTGCTCCATGTCTCCCGTCCTATCCGCCCAGTGGCCGGGCTTTCAGCTTCTCTGCCCCTACACTCTGGAACTCAAACCCACAGTCCCTTTGCTTCACTTCCTTCCTTGCCTCTTTCAAGGCAGGTTTCAAGACCCTCCTTTTCGATTGTGCCTTCTATCTTGTGCCCTCCCATCTCTCTCCCTCCCCTCCCACCTTATCCTGCCCCTGCCCCATGCTCGGGTCCTGATCCCTGACTGTTCAGCGCCTTGGAACATCCTCCCAACGTGAAAGGCGCTCTATAAATTTAACTTTTTTCTTGTTGTTTAAAACCACTGCTTCCCAAGTACTTATTTTCCTTTTAAATATCCCCTTAATTTCTGGATCTATGACATTCTGAGCCCTTAATTAAAAAATCCCTTTCTAAAATCATACTGTCAAGATTGGCACATTTACAAATGATCTTATTTTGAACTGTTTACTGATCCAACCAATGTACACATGATAATAATCCTTGCATTTGATGTAGGGCTTTTCATGTCTGAAACGTCTCAAAGCGTTTCACAGAATATACTGTAAAGTGAATTGACTACATACATGTAAGCGAAATGCGGCAGCCAATTGTGCACAGCAGTGTCCACAAACAGTCGTGGATTGAAATTAGCAATTTATTATTGTTTTTTTTGAGGGATTATTTATCAGGCATGTGGAATAAGGAAGCTTGCCCAGGGTTTTGCCCTGCCTAAAATCGAACCCAGGTCTTTAAGGTGAGTGCTCTCACCACTGAGTTGCAGGACTCTATATTGGGATTTGTTGGGTGGAAAACAGGTATTTTCTTATATTAAAGTGAATGAGAGCGAGAGATTTAGTCTAATCCAGAACCTCACAGACTTTCTAATGCAATATACAGAGAAAAGCAGAGTTGTTAAGATCACCAGCATGCTGCCTTAGCTAAGAATGATGAAAGCATAGCTGCTCCCCCAGAAATTTAGAGGAAAAGCCTTGGGATGTCCTCCCGATGTGAAGGAGCTCTATCAATGTAATTTTGTTGTTGTAAATGTGGGTCTCAGCCTTTTTCAGGAACCGGATTTGTACGCAGAATGTCACCAGCGGCCATGACGTGTTCTTTCAAACCATTACAATAGACATGACACGTGAAGATAGTTTGCTGAAAACGGGGAATAATAGACCAAGTATGTTTGTTATCAGTAAATCAGAAGTTATAACAACAACATTATATTTATAGAGCGCCTTTCATGTCAGGAGGATTCTAAACATAATCTCACAGAAATATCCAATTGTTGCTGCTTGAACAAGCAGAAAGAGCAGCCAAATATCACCTTTATTATTGAATGTGACACTGGGTCAAAAGCTGCTGCTCAGTTGTTGGATACCTTTAACAGGAGGTCCACAGTTTTACATGAGACATCAACAGTCATGTGTTTAGGAGCTCATCAGGTGTTAGAAATGCACACAATTCTGTGTTTGGAGGAAAGGGCACCAGGGCAAGTGCTTTAGTGAAATCTGGAAGCAATATTTGCTTTCCACTTTCTTCTGAATGACTGCAGTCGGTCTGTCCAACATAATTGGTTTCAAAAATGTCCATCAAATAAACTAAACCTCTAATGTGTGCTTTTGTCTATTTTATCCAATGCGCACTCACATGTGTATGTAATAAAACTAAAACACAGTGGGTAGAACTTTCCCCTCATTCATAAGCAATGAGGGGAAAATTCCACCCAAGGTCAGTAGTGGAAATCTTACTTTAGTTATGAAAAGACTGGAATAACTCATAAGTATTTCATCTCTCTCTCTGGGATATAAAATCTGGGATTCAACTCCCAGCTGTGCATTATTCTCCATTCCATTTGGAAGATGTACAAAAGTGCAAATTTCATTGATGTGGTCTGGGGATTTTACTTCAATCTCAAGCTGTTATGAATGACACCATACAAAAAAGCTAAGTATTTTATAATTTCACCATGTACATGTTACCTTATTGTATGTTGTGGTACTGTACTATAATTAATTAGGATGCTAAGTCAATACAAATTAAAAATTTCTTGTAGGGGCTTTTTGTTATATCTTCCTGTCTTCCGCTCCAGAAAAACTGCTGTTAATAATTGAATTGTTCTAGTCTAAATCTGCTGAATACTGTCAACTTCAATGTCACCCCTTTATCTCGTCTCTGCTACATTAACCATCCCTGCCTCAATCACTTTAATGAAATTTATTATTTTAAAACAGACTTTACGAGTATGAATGCTATATTATATGAATAGCACTGTAAATTTTCCAGCTGTGAGTTTCAAGCTGTAATTCAATCGTGGGATTCTGGTGTTATCCAGAAACCGCTGGAGTTTCATACTTACAGTTAAGGAAATCACTCAGAACTGCTCAGTTGATTCATTGCCTTGTACAGTATTTCACTGTCAGAGATCTATTATTACACATTAGGTCGTAAAGTTGACCCAGTTAGATCACACAGAGTAGTGCACTGCATAAAGCCATTGAGGTAAAAACTTAAGTGTGTGCATGTCCCTTTTCTTAAAGAATGCACTAAATCAAATGCAGCAATTTAACGGAGTCTTTCCATTGTTGAATTTGGGGATTATCACGTTAAAGCAAACTATAAGTGTGTTGAGTTTTACACGAGTGTTTGAGGGTTTGTGCCATTCTTTTGCACTTCTGAATGTGAATCATAAGATAATAATTTCCAGTTTGTGGCCAATTCTCTGGAGAGGCACAGAGCTTGGAGCAACTTCCATTTAAGGGAATCAATCCCTGCTGTTAAAATAAATTCCTCTTTCCATCTCTGAAAATGTACACCACAGGAAAAAATCTGTGTGCTGCAGTGATCATACCTGTTAATGCAGAATAAACCACAGATTAAACAGGAATCAATGCCAAACGTCTGTTTTATGCCTGCATTAGGTTGGATTATTTTGTTATCTCATGTGCCATTCGGTCAGTGAGCTGCAAGAAACTATTGCTGTTAGACTGGCCAGTACTGTATATTTTATTTTCCAGTGGCACCTTGCCAGGTCAGAACACATTATGACCAATGTCAGTGTCTGGTGAAGGAAACCATAAACACTAATAATAATAAACTTTAACATGACACCTTTCATGTTGAGAAGGCATTTAAAAGGGATTCACTGTACAGCAGGAGGCTCCAATTGGTCCACTGACCTTAGGTGGAATCTTGCGAGTACGGTACTCAATAAAAACATGGAGTGATATTTCCAACAACAATTTGCATTCATATATTGCTCTTCCTGTGGGGTAGTAATTTGGAGCACTTTACAGTGACAGAGCATGATGCAGAGCTGGGGTCAGTGAGGAGGTAATCCAAACCATAGTCATGGCAGAAGGTCTTTAGATATGATCTGAAAAAGGGGAAGGAGGAGACAAGGCAGAGGGTGAGAGTTCCAAAATTTTGAGACGCAATGGCCGAAAGCACCACTGTTGTTGGTGGAGCGGAGGGATCGAGGGGTGAGGAGGACACCAGGGCCAGCCGAGCGAAGGCAGTGTGCTGTAGAATGAGGAGAAAGAAGGTCGGAAAAGTAGGGACGTGCCAGGACATCAAGGGATTTGCAGAAGAGTGAGAGAATTTTAAAGTTGATCTGTTCTGTGCTTGGTAGCCAGTGGAGTCTGTTGTGATGAGTATGGAATTAGTATAGGGGAGTATATGAGTGGCGAAGTTCCAAATTTGGCTGCATGGGTGTGAGGTACTGTAGGAAGCAGTTAATTTGACAGCGGTGGAAGAAAGTGGTCTTGATTAGTGATCAGAATTTACTGCAGTTTCATCCAAAAAGTTTATATTTGTATTTCCAGATGCATCAAATACAGGTACCCTGCCCCAACCACAGCCTCGTCAACCACAAAACTCACGCATCCACGGTTTGCTAAATGTGACAACCATTGCCAACCATGGCTTATAACCCTGGCTTATAACCCTTGCTTATCCACGGGTTTTAACACTAACACTAGAATTTAGCGCTAGGACCCAGTTGCATCAACCAGCCTCGATGTCGCTTCCCGCTAGCGTATAGCACTAGGACCCAGTTGTGATATCACAATCAACCAGTGACAACGCTTCTTTCTCAGGATTAAGGTAAATACAGTAACATGAATTTATTGTCGCTTCTCCGCAGCCTAGCTAGTAAGTTTGGGAGCATTGGCTGCCAGGATCTGCAGATCTCTGTCTCTGTGTAAGCATATCACAGGCTGTAGAAGTCTCTCTCTGTGTATCTCAGGCTGAAGAGGGATCTCTCTCTCTCTCTCTGTGAGTGCATCTCGGACTTTAGAAATGTCTCTCTCTCTCTCTCTCTGTGAGTGCATCTCGGACTTTAGAAATGTCTCTCTCACCTTCTCTCTATTTCACCTTCTCTTCCCCCCACACCTCCCTTCTCTCTCTCTCACCTTCTCTAATTTATTTTCTCTTCCCCCCCCCCCCCTTCTCTCTCTCACCTTCTCTCTATTTCATCTTCTCTTCCCCTCACCCCACTCCCCCACCTACCCCCTCTCCCCCCCCCACCCCCCTTCTCTCTCTCACCTCTCTCTCTTCTCTGTCTGTATGTGGATCAGTCAATCAGTCAGACAGCCTCGCGAAATGCTGCAGATGCGCCTAAACTTATTCCCCCTATCAACATGTATGTTATAACTGTATGTGTTTTTTTGTGTTTAGTTCTACGAAACGCGAACTATCCCCATGTTTCCCATAGGGCCCTGCATTTTCCAACCGCGAAAAAGCAAACTTACTTCCCCTATCCCCATGTTTGCCATAGGACTCTATATTTTCCAACCGCGGTTTTACCAACCACAGAGGTTTACAGGAAAGTATTCCCCGTGGTTGGGGAGGGATACCTGTACTTCATGTATCTGGCTTCATTTTCAATTGGGCTACATTTTATGCATTTTATCACTCCATCCTCTTGTATTTTTGATCAGGTTCAACAGTTGTAGAAGACTACTGTAGTACAGTGTAATGTCTGTATATTTTGTTGGCAAATTAGATGGCCAATTTCTGCAAAGCAATGTTCTAAAAACAGCCACAAAGTGAATGACCAATTTCAAACATCACCACAGGAGATGGCCATTCAGCCCATTTTTCAACTCGGTGTTTACTCCTCCAAACAACATCTATCCATTCCTAATACCAATTCCTGTTCTTTCCCCATAGCCTCTGATATGAAAAGCAACAATATATTTTGCTCATTACATGTTTTCTTATGTTTTGATTGCAAAACTAAATAAAAAGGAAAAATCCACCAATGACAATATGCCAGGCAATAAGAAAAGACTATTTAGTAAACTATTCCAAATGACTCAACGCACAAATAGCATGTCTCAATATTGGCTAATGAAGCATCTCCTGTTTAGTCCACCCACAAAGTGTTTACTGTGAAATTATAACTTGAGCCAGTAAATCAATCTCTATTTCAGTGTACAGCCCCTTTCGAGTACGATATTTCCAAATAAAGTTGTACTTTGCTTTATTCTAGCTGATAAATGTGAAAGACAGATTGCTCTGACAGCGATAATGATACATGTTCAGGAGCCAAGTTGGAACAAACGAATGAAGCATATTTTCCTCCCGATTCTGTGGTCACACATAGCTGAAAATCTGGATTAAACGTGAAGTACAACATTTATTGAATTAAACTTATGCTCAGCATATCATTAAAAGTGCATCATATCAATGACAATACAAGTTCAAGTAAACTATAGGACTGCCATGTAAAACAAATGTTTTCCCTGTACTGCAGTTACGTTGAAACCTGAAGAATTTTTTGTTTACTTTGGTTTTCTTAAACATATACATCGTTCATGTTCTGATTAATAATAGTAAAATGGCTAACTATTCTGCATGTTTTATATTTAAAATTTAGCATTCACTTCAACTTTATCCCCTCTCCTCTCTTTGACGCACCACTATACATTTGTAACTTTGTTGTTGTTGATTGTTTGACAAGTTCCATGGATTCTTGCCACCCTCTGGTAATTCAGCCAATTGGCCAATCTTCATATGGGAGCTTAGACAGCTCTTGCTCTGGCAGTCTCTGCAACCAGTGAGTATCACAGCCAAGTCCAATCCTGACCTCACCCAGCAATCATGCATTCAGCTTTCCAGCAAGGATTTTCTAAACAGCGATAAGAGAGCAGGAATACTGACTGATTTTTCTGCTGTCTCCTTTATCTTTGTTTAGCCAGGTGTCTGACACACACACAGAATCTGATTGCTATGCTTGAATATCTAAACCAGATTTGGAGTTCCACCTATGCATGGAATTTCCCATTTGTTTGGAATGAAATGTCCACTCGCTCTCCCTGGAGGCACTTGCTCTGCTTACCCAATTATGGAAAGTATTAGAAACAGGTTAGCAAGAGCCAAAGTTTGGTGACTCCAGTCTGTACATTGGTGTTTTTCTAGGCTTTAACCAGATTAAGTCTATTGGCTTTCCATTGCAAACATTAACTAGCAAGCTTCCTATTATTTAGGATCACCTTACCTGTTCGAAATTTGGCTTGCAGCATGTATATAGCACATATATATATTTGTATATATATATATTTATACACATATAGTGTATACAAGTGTATATTACACTTCCATACACTTGTATCCTTTCACATTAGGAGGACATTCCCAAGGCGCAGGGACACATTCCTCAATGCAACTGTAATTGCAATCTATTCTTGCAATTAATGTTTTATAGATCTTGATAATATTGCCTAGGCATCTGAGCTTTAGGTGGGAGGATCGGGGGAGGGGAAAGATGTCTAAAAGAGGTATATTACGAGACAGTCCATGAATGTGAGGAGGGAGAGAGGGAGGGAGCAAGTCTGAGGCACTGTGGAATGGAGTTCGAGAAAGATATCTTGGTGTGTTGATTGACTCAATGCTCAACATATGAAAACAGTGTGAGGTCAGTAATAAACAAGCCAAAACAGGATGCTGGGCAACATTGCCAAATCAGTTAAGTTCAGATTCTCAGAAGTCATATTCAAGCTGCACAGTGTTCTGGTCAGGCCTAGAGTATTGCACACAGTTCTGGTCGCTGTGACATAAGGAGGCTTTCCAAGTGCTGGAGACCAAGGCAGAGAGCAACAAGAATTGTTAACATTGGATTCTTAGCCTAGGAATAAGCTATGAGTAATGCATCTGATAAATGCAATTTCATACAATTTCTCATAGTTCTTCACAGAATCTTACTGTAAAGTTTAGTGACTGTATATTTTGGAGGTGAAAGCCTACAAGATTAGACAAGCGAGGATTCTCCAGTCTTGAAAGGAGACATTTCAGACAGGACCTTATAGGTACATATGATTTTTAATTGGATTAAGAAAGTAATCTCAGAACAATATTTCCAATATATGCAGATGCAAAGAGGTTTAAAAATGCAAAGAGTAATTTGGGGACAAACACAGGAAGTATTTATTTAATCAGAACATAATTAAGGATTGCAATAGGTTATTAGGAAGAGTGCTTGAGGCCAGGCTGGTGGACATTTAAAAAACAGCTCATTGCTGGAAAGGGAGGACAGTAGGATGTGTGTTCTTGAAGGATAAGATTAAATCAGCTGAAGAGCATGCTTTATCTGAAATTATTTGTGATCTTATAATGCCTACAGCACAGACACATACTCATTCACTAATCGAGGGCCCCATCATTTGGAATTTTGTAGCTTCGGCAGCAATTTACCTTAAGACATTCAACATCTCTCTTCATGCTAATCAAGGTACTGTAGATACCAAACCCTGGATATGAATGTATGTTCACTAATCCAGACTCCAAGTAATGCTTTCCAGCACTTGGTGCACTAAGGCTCAGAGTTTCCATATCAACTACTCAATTGACATCTGCATTCAGGATGGTGGAAGGGACATATACAGGACAACTTGTGACATCCCAGCTAGTTTGATGTTCTAGACGTTGATTATGCAATGTGATTGACATGTTTATCCGATTAGGCTTTTTTTTAAAGCCTGTTTTCCTAGAGCGAACCTCTTTCTATTTGACTTTCTGCTTTGTAGTAATCATATTATTCTTGCCTCTGTAATTCATGTTTGTGCAATCGAACCGTGATAAAGTATCAAATCAACTAAAGCACCAGGAGACAGTAGAATACTAGAAACTGCTGATGAGAACACTTATCTGTGTCATTTGTTTCACACACAAATATATACGGTCAATTCACTTTACAATATATTCTGTGAAGCGCTTTGAGACGTCTAGAAGACATGAAAGTGCTATATCAAATGCAAGGATTATTATTATGATTATTATTCTCTAACTTCCAATTCAAGGAACAAGTCTTACTGACCCTCAAAACCAATTCCCAATATAATACGATGAGCTTGGGCCACAGATGTATTTACTGCAGGCGGCTGCTTATTGCATTTCATTGGAATTAATCCGTCCACATTCCTAAAAGGCACCTACTTTTGTTTGAGGGAGTGGAAAGGAAGCAAAGAGAAGATAATTTAATTTCTCTCTCAAGCTACTTCAAGCCTCTGCTTAAAAAATTTCAATCTATTTAAAATGTTTTACACCACAAAATATACATCAATTCCACTTTACAATAGATTATGTGAAAAGCTTTGAGATGTTGCAACGACGTGATAAGGCGTTATGCCAAATGCAAGGATTATTATTTTAAATTAGCCGAATCAAACGCAATGATTATTATTAATAAATTGAGAAGCCAAGATAAAATGCCAGGGGCTATATTGCAGTACACCACTGAAAAGTTTTAAAAGTTCAAGATAAACAGGTAGATGATTATGAGCGTACATTTTAAAGTCCGCAGATTGAAGGAGGAAGGAAATACTGAAAGAACTAAGGAGTTTCAGTGTTGAAATCGTGTGAAAGAATCAGTTAGAATAGCCATGCTGGGCTGCATCTTGAATTCAGTGCAATGAGAATAAGGCATTCACCAAATTTCATGGTAACCTTTTTTAAAAACTGAAAACATGTTTTCTGTGGGGAGAAATTAGGCTGAGAGATAAATAATTTTATTTCTCTATCAAACATAGGCGAGATCTATCTGGTTCCTGTGACATTAGAGGCAAGAGAGACAGTACAGAGGATAACAACTAGGATGATCCTTAGTGTTAGAGGAATGAGCTATGAGCCAATGGTTGGACAAGCTTGGATTCTTTGATCTTGAGAGAAGTCTTACGTTATAGAGTTGTGTGTAAAAAAAAGTAAATCCAGAACAATACTTCAGCTACATCAAGACAATAGAGATCATAATGGCATGCATTTAGAGTTGTAAAGGGCAATTTCAGGACGAACTCCAGCAAGTTTTTCTTTACTCCGTGGGTAATTAGCAACTGGAACAGGTTGCCTGGATGGGTAGCTGAGGCCAGCACGTTGAACTCAATTAAAATGCAGTTCATTTCAAAAGCTGGGTTACAGGAGGTAGTTTGGCCTTTCTTGGCTATAAGCTATTGGCAGATCTTCAAATAAGTTACTAAATATAACATGCTAATTGTCGATAGTTTTCTCTTGTGCAATAACAAAGGGCATAAATATAAGATACCTATTAGCAGATTTAAAAGAGTTTGGGAGGAACGGCTTTACACAGAGGGCATAAGAATGTGAGAGTAATGACTAGAAGCTGTAGTTGTTGGAGGTACTGCACTGTTGGAGGAGGAGACAATAAACTGTGGACCCACATGCCTGTTCAGATGGATGGTAAAGATCCCATGGCTGTACAGAAGGGAGTTTCTTCTGGTGTCAATCCCCCATATAAACTTGGCCTTTTACTTCATGACAATTAGTCAAACATTGTTTGTACATAAATTATCTACCAAGTTTGTCTACCGATACATAGTCACTACACTTTACATTAAATCCTTGATGTCCTCCTGACCCGTGAAAGGAGCAAGATGAAATGTAAGGATTAATACTATATTATTATTTAAAATGTCTACATTAGCTAATTAAGGCCTAAACATGTGTTTTTTAAAAAAGGAGTTATAAAGGAGAATTTGTTTGTGTTACAATACAATGATTCCACTGGTATACTGTAAAGAAAGCAAATGGGAGAATTATTGCCCTCACTACCATCACTAGAAAACAGAAAATAATCGACTCGGTACTCATTTGGTAAGAACACTGATAGTGCTCCACTATCCCTATACTTTGTACACCATTTTCCTTCCTTCCCTTACAATTACCTGTTCCTGTTTAGGTAAGCAGGATGTGTCCGTCCAGGGTGAGAATGTGCATTCCATTCCAACAATCCATCTCTGGGATTTTTATGTGTAGTTGGGATGCATTGAAATTTCACCTAGGCTTAGAAACTCTTAAGCATGGTGATTGGTTTCCACATGTGTCAGACACCTGGCTGACCAAAAACAACACTGATCCTAGGCTGTTATCCTGACCACTGTCCATTAATCTTACACTGGCTACTAAGAGGTATGTGAGAGGCTAAAAGTTGACTCATCCTTCAAATTTGCCTCTCCACCTCTGGGGAATATTCTTGTCTCTGTTTAGAGTGGTTGTCTACCCGCCTCCGAACAATACATTCTCACCAGAGATT
Organism: Hydrolagus colliei; assembly: GCA_035084275.1. Classification (NCBI taxonomy): domain Eukaryota; kingdom Metazoa; phylum Chordata; class Chondrichthyes; order Chimaeriformes; family Chimaeridae; genus Hydrolagus; species Hydrolagus colliei. The sequence goes on along the minus strand of CM068742.1, from coordinate 62,854,342 downwards.
ATAAACTCACTCTGTTGGAATCTCAATGCAGAAACAAAAGTTACAGATCACTCTGCAACTGTGGTGTATTGCCAAGTGAGACTGGGCACTTTACCCAAAAGACAAGGGGGAAAATGATTAGGCTGTTGGTTTTCTGAAAGCTATCTGCCCTATCATTTTAAGAGGGTTCTTTCATTTGATCTATAGATGTTGGGATAATTCCGCTTCCTAAAACTCTTCACTTGCCTACTTTGCAGAGACGTAAAAATGAGAGAAACCAGCACTGAATCCCAGATCTCTCATGAGATTCTATGCTTTAAAACCTCAAGCATATCTCTCTATGCAACAGGACAACCTTAAAATTTTCAAACCTTACTCAAATATGGTATTTTCTAGCAATTATTACTGATGACTTGATCACTAGGATCTACTGCAACACCATTTTGTTTGGTCAGCAGGACGTCTGGCACATCCAAAAACCCATCATCAGGTGTAAGAGTATCCAAACCAGCTGAGAGTTCTACAGTACATACTTGTGTATGCCAATTACACATGGAAATTTCCATGTGTCTGGAATGCACACTCTAAACCCAGAGGGATGCATCTTACTTACCTAATTCTGGAGAATGTTAATTACAGGTTGGCAAGAGCTAAGGTTTGGGGTGTGTGTACTTGGGTCATAGAATCATACAGCCCAGAAAGAGGCCACTCAGCCCATCGTATCTGCGCCAGCTCCAAAAAGAGCTGTCCAACACAATCCCACTGGCCCGCTTTATCTCCATAGCCCTGCAATCTTGCCCTCGGCAAATACCTGTCTACTTCTCTCTTAAAAGTTGTTGTTGAATCGGCTTCCACTACCCTTTCAGGTAATGCATTCCAGATCCAAACAACTTGCTGGGTGAAAATATTTTTCTTTTAACAACTATCTTAAATCTGTGTCCTCGAGTTACTGATCCACATGCCAGTGGAAATATTATTTCCCGGTTCAACCTATCAAATACCCTCAGGATCTTGAAAACCTCTATTAAATCCCCTCTTAATCTTCTCTGCTCCAAGGAGAATAATCCTAGTTTCGCTAAACTCTCCTCATACCGGTAAGTAAGATCTTTCATTCCTGGTACCATCCTGGTAAATTCATTTGTGCCTTCTCCAATGCCTTAACATCTTTCCAAAAGTGTGGTGCCCAGAACTGAACTGAACTCCAACTGAGGTCTAACCAGCATTTTATAAATATTCATTTATAAATATTCATCATAACCTACTGATTTTTGTATTCTATGCCCCTATTTATAAATCTTAGTATCCTGTATGCTTTTTTTTTAACAGCTTTATCTACCTGTCTTGTCACCGTCAGATATTTGCTTATATAGACCCCCAGCTCTCTCTGTTCATTAACCCCCCTTTAAAATGGTACCATCTAGCATATACTGCCTCTCTTCATTCTTCCTACCAAAATGCAACATTTCACATTTCTCCACATTAAACCTCATCTGTCATGTTTCTACCCATTTTAACAATTTGTCTAAGTCCTCTTGGAGTCTGGTGCTATCCTCCTCGCCATTGCTACTTTTCCTAGCTTAGCATCATCTGCAAATTTGGAAATTGTGCTCCCTATATCCAGGTCCAGATCATTTATATAGATCAGAAGGAGCAGTGGTCCCAATACTGATCCCTGAGGGACACCACTACACACCTTCATCTAGTCAGAAAAGCAACTGTTCAGTACCACTCTCTGCTTTTTGTCTGCTAGCCAGTTCTGGATCCATGTTGCCACAATCACTTTAATACCGTGGGCTTCTATTTTGTTTATAAGTCTCTTATGTGGCACTTCGTCAAATGCCTTTTGAAAATTCAGATAAACTACATCCACTGCACTATCTGCATCCACCGCCCCCCTCCGCCACCATCACCTCCAGTCACTTCATCAAAAAATTATATTAGGTTTGTCAGACACGATCGACCTTTAACAAATCTGTGTTGTCTGTCCTTTATTAAACCATATTTTTCTAAGGGTCCTGTTGGAGTTTGAACAACAACAACAAAATTGCACTTATATAGCGCCTTTCACGTCGGGAGGACGTCCCAAAGCGCTGAATAGTCTGGTCGTGACCTGAGCGGTTGGGGTGGGGAGTGGGGGAAGGTCAAAGTAGGGGAAAGGGGAAGGAACATGGGAGAGGTGGAAGAGTTCGTGGGGCAGCCGAAGGCGCAGTCGAAAAGGAAGGTCTTGAGACTGGCCTTGAAGGAGGAAATGGAGGAAGCAAGGCGGAGGGGCTGTGGGATGGAGTTCCACAGTGTGGGAGCAGAGAAGCTGAAAGCCCAGCCGCCGATGGTTTAGCGGTTAGGGCGGTGGACGTGGAGCAAGCCTGAGTCTGCTGAACGGAGGGTGTGGGCAGACTGGTAGGGAGACAATAGGTCAGAGAGATAGGCGGGGGCAAGGCTGTGAATGGTCTTGAAAGTGAGGACAAGGATCTTGAATTCGATCCTCTGGGTGACGGGGAGCCAGTGGAGACAGGCGAGGGTGGGAGTGATGTGGTCGTGAAGCCTGGTGCGGGAGAGTACACGAGCTGCAGAGTTCTGAATGATCTGCAGCCTGTGAAGGGAGGAGCTGGGGAGGCCGATGAGGAGGGAGTTCCCGTAGTCGAGCCTGGAAGTGATAAAGGCATGGATGAGGGTTTCGGCGGCGTGGGGGGTGAGGTAGTAGTGGAGTCTGGCAATATTAGGGAGGTGATGGAAGGCTGTGCCGGTCATGGAGCAGATGTGGGGTAGGAAGGATAGCTCGGGGTCGAACAAGACGCCCAGATTCCTGATTGGCTTTGAGAGGTGGAGAGAGCAGCCTTGAACGCTGATGTTGACAGAGCCTGAGGTGCGGAGACGCTGATGTGAGCCAATCAGGAGGGCTTCTGTCTTGTTGACATTGAGTTGTAGGAAATTTGCCCTTGTCCAGGACTCAATGTCAGACAGACATGCAGTCAGAACACCAGTGGTCCTGGAATCAAGGGTTGCTGCGAATAGGTAGAATTGGGTGTCATCCACGTACATTTGGAAATTTACCCCATGTCTATGGATGATGTTGCCCAGGGGGAGAGTATAGAGGGTGAAGAGCAGGGGGCCAAGGACAGAGCCCTGGGGAATGCCGCATGTGACTGTGTGGGGGCTAGAGGAGAAGCCATTGGAAGAGATGAAGTGAAGGCAGTGGGAGAGATAGGATCTGAACCAGGATCTGAACGAGGACAGATCCTTGCAGGTTGAGGAGGGAGGAGAGGCGGTGGAGGAAGATACTGTGGTCCACGGTATCGAAGGCAGCGGATAGGTCAAGGAGGATGAGGAGGCAGAGGGAGCGCTGGTCACAGATGGTCGGGATGTCGTTTGTGACCTTGACCAGGGCAGTTTCCGTGCTGTGGGAGGCACGGAAACCCGATTGGAGGGGTTTGAGGAGTGAATGTTGTGTGAGGAAACATCGGAGCTAGGAGGCAACCATTCTTTCAAGGACCTTGGAAGGGGAGGTTGGAGATGGGCTGGTAGCTAGATAGCTGAGACGCATCGAGGGAAGGCTTTTACAGGATGGGAGTGATAGTGGCAGTTTTGAAGGCAGTGGGAACAGTCCTGGATGAGAGGGACAGGTTGATAGTGTCAGTGATTAGAGGGGCTAGAAGGTGGAGCTGGGTGGTGAGGAGAGGGGTGGGGATGGGATCTAGGGAGCAGGTGGTGAGCTTAATTGAGGAGATGGTCTCAATGACGGAGGATGGGGAGACGGGGTCAAAGCTGTGGAAGGAGGGGTGGGTAGGAGACTGGGTGTGGGGGGGATGTGGGGAGGGCATGGAAGTTGGGGGGACAATGACTGCAGAGCGGATTCCCTCGATTTTGGTCACAAGGAAATCCAGCATCTCCTCGCAGCGGGAGTTGGAGGAGAGGATCTGCGAAGTGAGGCGGGGTCGACGGAGGAGATGGTTGGTGGTGGAGAAGAGAAGCCGGGGGTTGTCCTTCGCCTCCAGGATTATCTTGGAGTAGAAGGACAATTTGGTGGAGGATAGGGCGGAGCAGTAGGAGGATATGAGGTCCAGCCAGATATGCCGGTGGACCCTGAGGCCTGATTTGAGCCAGGTGCATTCAGCGGCCCGCATCTGGCCCTTGAGGGAACGGAAGTGGGTGGTGAACCAGGGTGAGGTTCGGGAGTAGGAGGCAGTTCGGGAGATGAGGGGGGCAAGAGTGTTGAATATGGTGGAGAGAGTGTTGTTGAGCAAGGTGAGTGTGGAGGATGGGTTAGTGCAGAGGTGGGCCAGAGGGAGAGGAGTTTGGAGGACTCCAAAGCAGCGGAGAGACTTTGTGGGGGGATCTTCTTCCATGGGTGGTAGAAGATGGTGGTAAGTTTCGGGTAGAGGGAAGAGGGTTAGAGGAGTTGAAAGAGAAGAAGTGGTGATCGGAGATGGCCTTGTCAGAGATGGTGACATCCAAGATGCTGAAGCCCTGGGTGATCACCAGGTCAAGTGGGTGGCCGTTAATGTGGGTGGCGGATTGGATGTGGGGGGAGAGGTTGAGAGAGGAGAGGAGAGAGGAGAATTCTGAGGAGGTGGAGCAGGAGGGGGTGAAGTGGAGATTAAAGTCGCCGAGGATGCCGAGGCAATCGGAGGAAGCACAGAGGGAGGCAAGGAGAGTGGACAAGTCAGGGATGAAGGTTGGGGAGGGTTTTGGGGGATGGTAAACAAGGAGGATTTTGAGTGAGAGATGGGAGGAGTGGAAGAGGGTGAGGTGTTCAAAGGAGGAGAAGGAACCAGAGGAGTAGGGGGATAGTGATGCCCTAGAGATGAAAGCTACGCCACCGCCGCACCGATTGGGGCGAAGGACATGGTGTGAGGTGTAGCCAGGTGGTTGGCCTCTGTGAGGTGGAAGGTATCCCCTGGAGTGATCCAGATTTCAGTGAGGGCCATGATGTCAACGTTCTCATCGAGGATGAGATCATTGATGGCCAGGGTCTTGTTACAGAGGGATCGGACATTTTGGAGGCCGACGCGGAGGGAACAGTTGGCAGAGGGGTGTGAGAGGGGACTGGATTGGGCAGCAGGGGTGGAGGGGATGGGGATGAGAGAGGAGAGGTTAGCCCCCCAGATGTGTGTCTGGCATGGCTGGCAGTGGTGATGGGGAATGGGGCAGTCAGTGTGGCTGCTGCAAGACAGCCAACGCTGCGTGCCACGGTGAGCCTGGCGGAGGATTCCCAGGCTGGAGTAGGGGGAGGCTGAATAGCTTTAATATACATAATAATAATCATTGCATTTAATATAGCACTTTTCACATCTTTTAGATGTATCAAAACACTTCACAGAATATACTGTAAAGTTAATCAACTATATATTTGTGAGCAAAACACGGCAGCAAATTGTGCACTGCAGTGTCCCGCAAATAATCATGGATAGAGGTGACCAATTTAATATTCTATTTTTTCTTGATTGATTATTATCAAGCATGTGGAGCAAGGAAACTTCCCTAAGGTTTCGCCCTGCCGGGAATCAAACCCAGGTCTCTTGCTTGCGAGATGAGTGCTCTAACCGCTGAGCTACAGGACTCCAGCTAAAACCATATAGGTTGCTATTTAGAGCACTGGGTCTGTAAAACCTGCAGCTGCTTGTCCAGCTAGGACTACCTTTAGGGCATTGGCTTGCAGGGTTAGCAGAAGCTGAATGGGTAGAATCTCTGCTTCCAGTTTCTTATCTACCTTTCCAAGACTTACTGATGAGCCAGGCTGGCTTGTCATAAATAGCGCCTTAGAGAACTGTGGACCTGCCAAGCTCAGGAATCTGATTACTGAGATCCATTTACTGCAGCAAATATATAATGCTTTTATAATGTGGGCAAGTGCTGAGGATTAGTGGTCAGTAAGTCAGTCTGATAGACAATTATAATGGGGCAATCCAGAATAACTAATCTATTTTAATTGATTCGAGATATAAAAGATATAATCTAGATGACTCAATTTTTAAAATAATTTTACTGCAGTAGATGGGAACCTTTCAAACATTTGATGTACACATACATCAAACATTACATGCACTGTACACTGGTGACTAAAATGGTTAAACCGTGATCCTATCTGCTTGTTCACATGGACATGTAGTTCCCATGACACTACTCAAAAAGGGAAGAGTTTTAATCAGTCATTCACCTCATGGATCTTTGTGGGACCTTATGGCACAAATGACTGCCAGATTTGCCTGAACCAAAGTCACTAAACTTTGCAATAATTACCTGTGAAATGCCCTGAGTTGGTTTGATAACGTTGTATGAAATTGTGAGGTCATTGTTGCATTATTTTGGTTGATAATCCTGTTGCTTGGAGAATAAAATATAATATGATTCAGCTACCTAACACAGAAAGTATCCACACAATACATCAAGGCAACACTGCCGAGGCAGACCATGTCCTAAAAAGAGGAAACCAGAATTCCATTAAATATTTCAGTAACAATTGCTGGCACTGTACTGTAGTCTTGAGGATAGCCAATTGCTCTTACTAATCATTTGTCAAAATAAATAAACCAAGCAGAAAAATCTTCAAGGTATGAAAATCTAACATGGCAAACAAAGTGTCTGGACAAAAATAAAACAGAGCAGGTCAGTGAGGATTCTGAGCACTTTACAGTATATTCTGTGAAGCGCTTTTAGACGTCTCGGAAATGTGATCAGACTCTATATCAAATGCAAGTGAGACATAAGCTATCAGTTTGGAAGCCCAACTCAGGAACATGTGTGCATAGGATAAGCATAAGCGGTAGGAGGAGAAAAGGGGGGAACTAAGATGTAAAAAAAATACTGTACCAACGTTCAATATAACATCACTGTAATTTCCTAGTTGATAATTTGGCAAATCAATGTTCCAATAATCTATTAACATCGTGCAGAAATAAAATTCTAAGCTAACCATCTAAATCAGAATACTTGCAATGTCAGCTTGTAATAAATTATATACATATACATATACATATATATATATATAGCTCTCTCCATTTCGGTCAGTTCTCTCCAATTTGCAGAATCCCTTGTGTGCACCAAAGGCAATTTAATCCCCACTTGCAGTTATCAAAGCCTTTCACATATCCTTCACTCAATTCCTTCTCATGGAGAGCATAACTTTTTGAAGTCACTGTTCGTCCTTTATACAGACAACGATAGCATTGTACAGCACAGTGAAGAGCCATACGGCTCAATTTTTCGTGTTGGTGCTTGTAGCTCCAAGTCAACAAACCTAATCTGAATTCCTTGCTCTTTCTTTTTACTCTCTAACATCCTTCCTCTCATGTGCTTTTAAAGATGCCTCAACTGACTACTCTAATAGCAAATCACTCCATGCTCTGACAACCCTCCCCAGGTAGCAAGCCCATGTGGGGCCCATATGGGCATGGATCAACCCAAATTGTCCCATATGGGGCCCATATGAGCTTGCTACCTGGGTCTGAGAGAAGGAGTTCTTCAACATTTCTCTTTTTACTCTCCTAGTCACAATCTTGAATTCATGACTGGTTGTCTATGAATCCCCGACCAATATTCATGAGCTGCCAATGTACAAATGAAAAATTGTGACCATTTATTTACATCACAAGTTTTGTGTTAATGCTCGGCAATGGAATCAGGCTGACCAAAGAGCTAACACATTCATTCATTGACGACAGGTAATTAGTTACTTCCGATTTATAATGGGAGAGAGATATTTAAATTACATTTCAAAAGAAAAAAAAGATTAATTTAGTGAGAACTGTGATAAAATCATAGATTTACTAAAAGTAAAATGTTGTCGTAGTTTTGAGTATAATTTCATTTAATAAGCTATAACTCATTAACCTCAGATGAAAGAGGCCGGACACAAGGCAGGCAATGATTCAATTACTACTGATTTGGTGGCTAACCTTTATAGAGCAGAACAGTTTAGTTTCAGGAATAAACTTCATTTTTGCAAATGTAGTGTCAAGAGACTAAAAGCCTGGATTTGCTACTTTAATCCATGTTTACAGCAGACTGAAATACAGTAGTGTTTGTGTTTTACAGGACACATTCCGAGGAAATTGTTTGCATTCAAAAGTCTCATGGTAGAAATTAGACTTTTTTAAATTTTATTTAATAACTTCACATTGGATTACATAAAGGTGAAGTTGTATATTTTGCTTGGACAATATTTACAGTACATCCTAATACTGCGCATGTAGATCATGCACAACAACATGTGTTTTCTTGTGACCATTAAATGGGAGCTGGACGGTAAGATGAGGAATACATAGAAGTTGGGTTTTGCCCCTGTTCCTGTGCTATTTGAAGCACAAGATAATGTCAGTAATTTAACACATTACAGAATAAATCTGTACATTAGAATCTTTTAAGAATTAGCATACAAATGTAATTTTGTTGTTGTTATCTATAGCATCTAAAGCTTTCATAAAAAGTGTTTGGTTAAACCTTTAAATTTTTTTTGAGGATAAATAGCTGTGCCACTTTTTCATCATAGTCATTCAAGCGAACATTGTGATGATGCAATTTCATGTGATTTACATTAGGTTTATACTAAATAATAACACTTCTTCTTTGATACAGCACCTTATTATGTTGACATGAATCAAAGTTTTTCACATAATGAGTTACATTGAAGTGTAATTACTGTTGTTTGTGTAGTGAAAATTGCATGTGATGTACATCAGCTTCTAACAAACAGCAGCGACCAATTAAATCCCAATTAATTTGTGTTTTATTATTCCAAATTTGAAAGAGTGAAGTATTTTGACTTAAATACATTAACAACTAACACAGACAGAGGAGACCTTGGTTAAAAGTTTCAGTTGATGAATGATACATCCTACAATATAGCACTCCTTCAGTTTTTGTCTCCACCAACGTTCTCTTTTCCAGCCCCTGTACCATCTCGTGCGGTGTTCCTCAGGATTCTGCCCTCAGTCTCCTCCTCTTCAATTTCTACATGCTCCCCCTTGGTGACATCATCCCACAGAAATGGGGTCAATTTCCACATGTAAACAGATGACACCCAACTATATCTCTCTGCCTCCACCCTCAATTCCAGCACTACTGACATCCTGACAGACTGCCAATCAGACATGAAGTCCTGGATGAGAGCCAACTTTCCATAGCTGAACGTCAACAAGACCAAGGCCCTCCTGATTGATTTGCGCCAACACCTCCGCACCTCAGGCACTGACAGCATCAGCATGCATGGATACACAATCCACCCTACCAAGGCAGTCAGGATCTTGGGTGTCTTGTTCTTTCTCCCCCATATCCACGCCATGATCGGCACTCCGTTCAGGGGGCGCTGGCCCGCTCCATGTCTCTTGCCCAAGCCACCTTACCATTGGTGGCCGGGCTTTCAGCCTCTCTGCCCCCACACTCTGGAACTCCATCCACAATCCATTCACCTTGCTCCCTCCCTTGCCTCCTACAAGGCCGGTCTCAAGGAGCTCCTTTTCGACCTCACCCTCTGCCATCATCCTAACTCTCTGCCCTCCCTCATCTCAACACTGCCCCTCCAACCCTTCCCTTCCCCCCACCCCACGCTCGGGTCCTTACCCCTGATTGTTCAGCACCTTGGGATGTCCTCCTGACGTGAAATGCGCTCTACAAATGTAATTTTGTGGTTGTTGATGTTGTCGTTTTACACCAGTTTCAGGCTAGATTATTTTTAGCTCAAGTTATTTTGTGCGGTTGATACCACCATGCTGTACCACAGCACAGTAACAAGAGGTGAGAGCATTAAGAGCTGAGCAGACCCCAAAATGTTTGTAAACAAATAGGAAAAAGTTTGTTAAACGCTTTCTGATGCAAACAGGGACTCTGGTGTCTTGTCTGCTCCATATAGAAGGTGGTTTTAAAACATGCCAGTTGTGTGTTTTCCCTTTTCTCTTGACAATTTTGTCAAGTGATAGAATAAAAGGTTTCCTGAAGTGTTCTGAACTATAAGGGCACTAAGAAAACTCTGGTGATAATGGAACCCAGTTTCAACTTTCTTTTGTCTCGAGACCTACAGGAATATTTTTGCTTAAAGTTGTAATTGCACAAGAGATTCACTAGGTGACACACTTCCAGGATTACTGGTTGCTTTCCACTTTGTGAACAATTCCTGTTTATGAACAATTTCACAAGTTTTCTCACTACTCGGATCTTAAATTACACCTTTTAAAAAACAAACATGAATGCTTTATAACTCAAAAGACGATAGGTATTCATCCGACCAATATTTTGGAATACCAAGATGTTTTATGACACGAATCAAGAAACAGTGTTTAGAATTTGTTTTAATAATAAAAAAATTGACTATTCTTCACGGCTTCAGAAAAGAAGATTAAAAGCGCCAATTGAAACAGAAGCAATAAAGCAATTCAAGTTGTGTTTGAGGAATGTTAAAGCATTTCAAAACCTGCCTAATTTAACTATTGCCCAGAGCAATCGAGACAACTGAACACGAACAGCAGCACAAACCACATGAGAGGGTTTATTCCTGGGACTGTAATCTTTTAAGTAAATAGAACTATCAATCCATATTTAACAACGCGGTTCAGCAGCAGCGTGTACATGTGATATTGTGGTTCCCCTGTCCCGCAAAACCAGCGCGGCCTACCAGAAATCTGGATACCGTTTATTGATACACAATTAAATTGAATTGACTTGAACTGGTTCCCCTCTTCCACTCCTCATTTGATACTGTAACTCTGCACCGAATGACAGGGTCAAAAGAGTTTCGCACCTGGACTGTCACCTTCTATGAGCTGAAAGCTTGACAACTGGAGCAAGTTTCAAATACAAGGGAATGGGACAGCCACAAAGCAATGTACATGGCGCTCTATCCACTCCAATGGTGGTATTTGACAACCTGAAGTTCAACAAACTGCTGACATAAACGCTTAGTGATGGATTTGAAGCTTTTTAAATAGTAAATTCTAATGAAAAGCAGAGCCCGGGACTTACCCAGTGCAAGCTTCAAACCTCATTCGCGTGTAAATGTCAAACGTTATTGCTGCGATAATCAAAGCTGCAAATGATACCCTCATTCAGACGGTCAGTGATAACGTTATCCCCGTCTCACATTCGAGTTGAGAGGCATCTACCCCCTCGCCACTTTCACTGCCACCTGAACTTCGTGTCTGTTTCACAAACACGCCGTGCGTTATCAGGGTTGGACGGTGAGATTCTCCCCAGTCTTATCGAGAGATGTTCTGAGATTTGGACCCGTTCTTCACGGGACAAGAAATCTGACGGGCACGGATTGCCGAAGAACGAATTCATCGTTCAACTTTGCTCATCTCAGCAAAACCAAAGGTCCAAAGTGACACTGTACCCGGTGCCTTTCGTTTGGGTAATGAAGCAGCGATGGGAATTCATTTCAACGACCGCATTGCGAGCATTTGGGTAGGTTTAGATACCTCCCTTTGGTTAGAAAAAAACCACACATTGACTAACAAGTTGCAATGCTTACCCTCGAGACGTGTAAAGGCTGCTTGTGATCCTTGCCGCCTTGAAGTCTGAATCCCCAGGGAGCTCCATCCCTGACTGTGACACAGATGTAATCCCCCATGCCCATGGAGATGCTCGTTTGCAGCGCTCACTGGCTGACTGGCTGAGATGCTGCCGGGTGCTCAGACTGATCGCTGGGTTGGAGGTGCAGCTCACTGTGTATCCAGAGAGGCGGTCACTCATCACATCTACCAACCACTTACACTACACTACATACGTCAGAACCAGCAGCTCAGCCCCTTGTATCGAGAGGGAGAGAGAGAGAGTGAGAGAGGGAGGGAGGGTGGAATGTCATCCAGATAGTTTCACACTGGAAACACAGTGCAGTAAAACAGGGGTAGGTCAAGATAAGCAGGAGAACAAGGAACTGTAAGGTGTGGGGTTGGTGTGGGGGGAGAGCAGCATAAATGCAAACCCAAGGGCAGCCCTGCTCAGCCCATATAGCGAACAGTCCCTCCCATGCCAATGAAAGTACACAGAACACTTCAGCTGAAATCCATAGGGAAATATTCAACAAGCATATTAAGTGAAGATGAAGAGAGGTCTGTGCTATCAAAACAGCAGAGAAAGTCTGAAAACAGCACACTGGAGGATAGCAGCAAAACATTGCACTAACCTGACCAAACATACAGTTATTTGAAAAGCATGGGCAGACTCAAAACAAGATGCATGTACAGTACCGAGAAGATTTGGACTAATGGTGAAGTCTGGCTGACAAACTTCTCACTCGCACAATTTATATGGACGGGAAGACAGAAGAGCGAAAACCAAGGAACTTTCATGCGTTATATTAAAACAAAGTCAGATCACTCAAGGGTCATTTGACACTGGCGGAGTTGCAACAGGATCCCAGAGCTCAGCGGCTCACCCACAGACTCCTCAAACAGCAATGTCTCACGGTCACAGAAAATATTCAGAATTAGTACAAAGCAAGAGCATTGTGGAGCTGCTAAACATCTGCACCGTTAGTTTGGGCCCAGGAATGAGAAAAACAAACAAAACTCAGAATCAAGAGGCCAGCACACTGTTAAAGCCAGCAGGACTGAAATAAATTATATTTGAGGAAAGACAAAAAACAAGGATATCTCTTTTTGGGGGAAAAAAAGTTGCTTAAAAAAATACTGGATTTTAAAGAGGCCAACTTTACTGCTGTAAATGGTGGAGTTCCGATGAAGAGTTGTATCATTTTTTCAAATGAAATTTCCAAATGCTTTGGATTTTAGATTTTTTCTGAAGCTGAATTTCAGATCCACTCACTCCCTGGCACCTCCCTACCTCTCCAACCTCCTCACTCCCCAATCTACCAACTGGCGCCTCCGCTCGACTGGCACCGGCCTCCTGCTCATCTCTCGCACCCTCCGTCCCACCATCGGAGTTTGCGCTCTCCGTCACTCTGCCCCAAAACTCTGGAACACTCCCTCAATCCCTCCACCTTGTTCGCTCTCTCCCTCTTTTCAAAACCTGCCTGAAAACCCTCCTCTTCGACTGTGCTTACGTAAATTGATTAAGAACAATTTTCCATTTGTTCTTAATCAATTTGTTTCTAATTCTCATCGGGAACTGGAAAGAGCTTTCACTCTCATTTTCACACATTATCATCCACATATAGATCTATTTGAAATTAGTTGTTTAGATTTTTTTCTTATATCATTTTAAACAAAAAAACTGGAAAAATGCAAAATTTTGATATGGAGTACCTAGGAGTACCTTAAGCCCCCCTTAAATGCTCTGAGATGCTACCCAAAATGGAGGGTGCTATATAAGTGCAAGTTAGTTTTGTTGTTGTTTTCGGCTGTTTAATTCACTGTTGCTTCTCTCAGAATTGTTAGCTCTGAAGTTCTGTTCATTTCCTGTCATTTATTGCTCTCCCTTGCAATACGTTTGGCTTCACTGTTACCCTTCCGCTTCATTTTTGACCGGGGTTCCTGGCTTTAACAATAGCTTCCCTTTCAAATGAAGATTGATCTGCTGTAGATATCCAGCATTTGTTTTTATTTAAATATGAGTTTTAAAAAAATAATTTCCCTTCAATTTTTCTTCCCATTTTCTCTCTGTACTCCCGCACTTCTGAAAACAGCTTATGTGCTTGCTTGCTTGCTCGAAAGTTCTCCAAAGGATGGCGGGAAACATCCAATAGAGGGTTTTTGAATGTTATCAAAGTTGATCAAACAAAGAATCTTTAATAATATTACAAAGTAACATCAGATATTAATGTTGAAGAGGATTCAGCAGGGGCCTGCCTCAGCAATCTCACTACATCAGAAGTTTAAGAACATCTCAGAAAGGCCGAGTCTCTCCTTCGCCACTTAGAATGTCAATTCCTTGGCTCTGAGATTTACCTTTTCCTCTCCCAAGAACGGATTAGTGTTCTCACTCTGCTGGAAACATGTGGGGTAGTGAGTGATTATCGCCTGCATTTACATGGGTACCAGGTAGTTGAAGGCTTGTGGACCCAAAGACAATTGTTGCCCGTGCCATGGCTCTGACAATTGACTAGGACCCGCTGGCAATGGAAGTCAGAGTGTGCCTGCCTAACTGTGTCTGGGCGAAGATACTCTATAGGATCTACACCTTGGCATGTGGGATTAGTATACATTTTTCAGTAATCAGGTTGGAACAGTACACCTTGTGCTACGAATGATCATACCAAGGTACTCAGGCACATGAGGGGTATTGCAGACCATGAAGTCGGAGACTCATTCTGTGTGAGGGCTGACAGCACAGACTTGACGATTGACGATGTAGCTAAGGAGTTTCTTGCTTCTGTAGCTGATGTTGTAAGGAAACTAAAGCTACAGCTTGCAAGCCACTGATCCCTGCAGCGGGATCCTGTCAACATAACCACAAAGGGAAGGAGAGCTATTAATCGAAAGCAGAGGGCCTTTAAATTGGTTTTGGAAGTTTCCTCAGAGCAAGACAAAACTGCAGCAAAGGCCATTTACAAACAAGCACAGCACGAAGGTTACTAAAGAAATCAAGAAGGATCAATGGGTTGCATCATTCCAAAAGGAGGACAACTGCACAAGAATGCTCCCACATCTTTTTTCCACTGGTTGAAGTGTGTTGTTGGGTCATAGCTGGAGGGGGCCCTCTGGGCTTGTGCCTGTATTTGACAAGTCCAGTGTTGTGCAATAGCCCCATGAAGGTGTCCAAGGTGACATACAGTATTTGGTAACGGATTGTCCGAATTGAGCCCTCCTCGATGTTGTCAGTAATCCAATAGCTGAGTCATGCAGGTAGTCCCCGGTATTCCAGTGCACTGCTGATGTCAGCACAGCCAGTCTGGCTCATCAACAGGACTTGAAAAGGCAGACCAGTCACTGGGGGTAGGGACTATTTTCACTCAGCTTCTGTTAACCTTGCAACCCAAAGCCTTAACAGGTAGAGTGGTCAACGAGCGGGTAAACTTGGAAGGCAATTCTCTCAATGGCAAACTGTGCAGCTTTTGATGGTTGAACTCCAGCAGTACCACAATGCACAGTCTGGGATCACCAAGCCTTGGCTCTTGCCAACCTGTGCCTAATATTCTCCAGAATTAGGTAAGCAGAGGAAGTATCACTCCTAGGAGAGAGTGGACATTCCATTCCAGTAAATACCTCTAAAATTCTCATGTATACTTGGGATGGATGGAACTCTCAATTTGATTTGGATACTCTTAAAAATGCTGTTAGGTTTCTGCTTGTGTTGGACACTCGGCTGAAATCTTCAACATTGACCTGGAATTTGTTTTTCATGACTGGTTCAGTGTAATGCGTATAAACTAAGTCTCCCGCTCCACATAACTGTACTGCTTGAAGTTTGGAGTTTATGCACTACCCTGTGTGAAGAGCGCAATATAAATGCCAATTATGATCGCTGTTGTTGTGTATATTTGTGACGATAAGTGAAAAACAATCACGTTTGTCTTACTGTTGTCTTACTTTTAAAATGTCTACAGGAACATAAAGGTACAACTGTTCCTGTGAGCAGCTTCTTATGAGCAACACTGCAACTCAAGATGAAACTCAAGGATTCCAGATCATAATCTGTTTTTTAGTGAAAGATTGCCTGTGTACAAATGCAGTAATTGACCATTTTCCTGTGTATTTCCTGTGTACAATCATAAACCAAAATATACCCCAAAAGCAAGGAAACATTGCAAACCTGTCACTAATTTCTTAGTTAGTAAATAAACCCAGTCTATCAAGGTACAGCTTTTTATGTTTTTCCAGTATATTTTTTCAAGTATTTTTTCAAATAAATCTTCATATTGACTTTTATTATGGGAAGAAATATTGCTTCCTTTGCTTAGACACAACTCTTTGTGGAATTAATGGCCAGTCAGTATTTAAACATTTTATCTTGTTTCTAATCTTTCAAACTTTGTTAATCCCTTACTTAGCAGTTTCAGCACTCCAGACAATTTCCATGGATTGCGAAAGAGATTGCAGCCCTGACAAGACCCATATCGTATCCTGGACTCACTATTTCATGTAGTGAATCGGGCATAATAAATTGGTCACTTCAATCCACTGTTCTTGGGACACAGCTGTGCGCAATTGGCTATCGTGTTTTGCCCACAAATACACAGTCAATTCACTTTACAGTATATCCTGTGAAGGACTTTGAGACGTCTAGAAGATGTGAAAAGCACTATATCAAATGTAAGGATTATTATTATTTTAAGTTAAACCGATCAACCACACAATTTACATTGATTGATTACACTTAATGGATGCCCAAAATAAAATATAAATCTGAAACAGTCGGTACCAATGATCATCTGTGGAGATTACCTACAGAAGGTTGTTTTGTCAGGACATTAAATCTATCAATGCATTATAAGCATAGCTGATGTGAATTCATTTTGGTATCCACTCAATAAAGATCTCTTAAAAATTTCCAGTGTTATTTAATAGAACGTTTCATTTCTTATTAATTACATCCCAAATCCTTACAATTACATTAAAACCTGATGTTTAAGGAGTCCTGTAGCTCAGTGGTTAGAGCTCTCACCTACCAAGTGAGAGATTTGGGTTTGATCCCCAGTTGGTCAAAACCTTTGGCAAGTTTCCTTATTCCAGATGCCTGATAATCATCACTCAAGGAAAATAACAATAATAAATTGGTCACTTGAAACCATGACTCTTTGTGGGACATTGCTGTGTGCAATTGGCTGCCACTTTCCATCCACAAATATACAGTCAATTTACTTTACAGTATATTCTGTGAAGCGCTTTGAGATATCTAGATGACCTGAAAAGCGCTATATTAAATACAAGGATTATTATTATGTTCAGTGTCTAGCAGCAACCCACGCATGAGCTTATCTACATTTCCGTCGCCAGCTGGGCCCAGTGAAAATCCACAAGTCCCCGGCCAGAATCAAACTCTGCACAGCACACTGCAGCTCCCCAAAGCAGCAACCGCACAATCGGATCGCCATGCCCCATGACTCACAGGCATTTCCGGACTCGGGATGCACTTCTGGCATTCCGAAGTCCAGAAATACCCAAACCTGGGCTCAGGCGTTTCCAGACTTCAGACATCAGAAACACATTCCGAAGTCCAGAAAAACACGAAAACTGGTTTGGCCTCGATCCAGAGGTTGCAGGATTCAGGATGCTCAACCTGTACAGTAAAAGCCTGTTTATCCGTGACCCAATCAACCATAACTTCCGTATAACCGGCACCTCAAAAAAAAGGTCCATGTTCAATTAACCAAAATTTATTCAGCACAATGCATTATTAAAAAAAAAAAATTGAGGTGTTTTCGGCCGAATATACGGCACACGCTTTAACTTGCATTGGCCAGATCCCGAGGATGCTGGATAAACGGGCCTTTACTGTAGTATAAACAATATATTACTTAATTTGGGCTGCAAGTAATGATGCCATAGTTTATGGTCTCGGGGAACGTGCTGAAAGCAGCCAGGAGGTCTCGCAACTTTATTCTGTCCAATGAAGTTAACTGGACCACAGAGGAAAAGAGTCATCCAGCATAATGTTCTGTGTCTTCTGGAGACCAGTTCAGTGGAGATGCCTTAGAACAAGTTACAACATTGCAAGGATACAGAAGGTTCAGTTGAAGATTGATCTTCGGCACTTGGGTACACAAATGTCATCCTAATTCCTATCACAGCATCAAGTTGAATTTTAAAAGAGTTCAACATCCTGGCTTCAACAACCCTTTCTGGCAAACTGATCCAAGCATTAATTCCTCTATGGGTAAAGAAACAATTTATAGGTTTTCCCCCCAAATTGTCCTTCACCCGCACCAAGCTCTATGACTACATCACTCCCACCTTCGCCCGACTCCATTGGATCCCCCAGAGGATTGAATTCAAGATCCTCCTCCTAACCTTCAAGGCCATTCACAGCCTTGACCCCACCTACCTCTCCGAGCTGCTATCCCCCTGTGAACCTCCCCGCCCCCTCTGTTCAGCGGGCTCTGGCCTGCTCCATGTCCCCTGCCCAACCTGCCCTACTATCGGCGGACACGCTTTCAGCCTCTCTGCTCCCTCACTCTAGAACTCCATCCCACAGTCCCTTTGCCTCGCTCCCTCCCTCGCCTCCCTCAAGGCCGGCCTCAAGACCGTCCTCTTCGACCGTGCCTTCTGCTGCCCTCCCAACTCTCTCCCTCCCCTCTAACTCTCTTCTGCACCTCCCCTCTACCCTGCCCCTCTCCCTTGCTCGGGTCCCGTCCTGAGTGTTCAGCACCTTGGGATATCCTCCCGATGTGAAAGGAGCTCTATAAATGTAATTTTGTTGTTGTTTGTTGTTTAAATCTGTTCTTGGTTTTAGAATTATAGAAATTTACTGTGAAGGAGGGGTCATTCAGACCTTCAAGTGTGCACTGGCTTTCAGAGCAAGCTGTTGTCTTGTCTTATCCCCATATCTGTTCGCCTTGAACTTTGAAATCATAGTGTAGAATGATTGCAGAAGGTGCGCATCTTCATATTAAGTATTGCTTATCTTTTAAACTGAGGTTTCATTGGCCTGTTTAAATGATTATTAAAGATCTCATGACAATACTCAAAAAGGGACTTTCTTCCAGTGTCCTGGCCAACATTCCCCCCAAATTAAATTGGTCGTTAGTTTCCACTAGCTTCCTATCACACCAAATTCAAGATCTCGGTCCGCACCTTCAAAAGCCTCCCTGCCTTGCTTTCCTCTACCTCTGCGACCTTCTAACCGTCTACCAACCTGCTTACTCCCTCACTCAGAGGGCTCCAGCATGCTAAATGTTCTCTTCCTCACCAAGCAGGCCTTCAACCATTCTGCCCCCACCCTCTGGAATTTCATCCTGCAGGCCCTCGCCTCACCCCATTTTTTCCCTCCTTTAAGACCCACCTCAAAGCCCTCCTCTTCAACCGTGCTTTTGATCAACCTCCTTCTCCTGCTTCCCTCCATGCTCCCTAATCCCTACCGTCAGCTTGGGTCTGAAATACTGTTTGTTCAGCGCCTTGGGACCTCGTCTTGACGTGAAAGGCGCTATACAAATATAATTTTCTTTTTGCTTCATGGCTGTTTGTAGGCACTGCTGTTTGCAAGTGGACTGCTTCATTTACTTGTAAATACAATTACTCCACTTATAATAATCCTTGCATTTGATATAGCACTTTTCACGTCTTCTAGACATCTCAAAGCGCTTCACAGAACATACTCTAAAGTTAGTTAACTATATTTGTGGGCTAAACACGGCAGCCAATTGCACACAGCTGTGTCCCACAAACAGTCGTGGGTTGAAATGACCAATTTATTATTGTTTTTATTTAGGGATTATTATATGCATGTGGAGTAAGGAAACTTGCCTAAGGTTTTGCCTTGATCTGCCTGGATTCGAACACAGGTCTCATGCTTGTAAGGCGAGTGCTCTAACCACTGAGCTACAAGGGCTATCTTTGAAGTTCTTTGAAAGATCCTCCTAATGTAAAAGGTGCTTTACCAAATAGTAAAAATCATTGCATCTTAACACATTCAAAGGACATCTCAAAGCATTCATAATATTTGCTGTGAAATGGACTAGTGACCCATTGATCCTCTCATTTGCCCTTGTGACATATGAGTGTCTATGCTGGTTGCCGTGGTTGCCTGTGATCTGTGCCCTGTGCGCTTACGTAGGTTAGCGAGTACCCCAGGAGTGTGCTTGTACAGTAGGGTGTTGGGCAGCCTATTGACCTTTGATGTGATGGTGGTTTACCTGGTGACCTGTGATGGTAGTTGCCCTGGTGACCTATGATGCTGGTTTTCCCAGTGACCTGTGATGGTGATTGCCCTGGTGACCTGTGATAACGATTGCCCTGGTGACCTGTGATGGTGGTTGCCCTGGTGACCTGTGATGGTGGTTGCCCTGGTGACCTGTGATGGTGGTTGCCCTGGTGACCTGCGATGGTGGTTGCCCTGGTGACCTATGATGGTGGTTGCCCTGGTGACCTATGATGGTGGTTGCCCTGGTGACCTGTGATGGTGGTTGCCCTGGTGACCGGTGATGGTGGTTGCCCTGGTGACCTGTGATGGTGGTTTCCCTGAGCGCTGACGTGTGTTAGCGAGTGCCCAGGGAGCGCGCATGCGCACTGGCGTTGTTGGGCAGCCTGACGTGGCAGGAGCTGCACAGCTGCTGTGACAGTGACCGGGACACACACACACAGATCCCGGCCCCGCCATCCCGGCAGACAGACCCCGCCAAACCCACACCCGCAACAGCCTGCAACCGGCTCAAGGTAAATTGCAGATGTCTCCACCCTCCCGGAGCGGGTATTTCCGGGGGGGTCTACATACCGATTAAAACACCTGATTAGTTACCGTGTTGTTGTTGTTGTTGTGGCCGCTGGTGATCCAGGCCACGGCAGCTGTTTCCCAAATTAAACCGTGTTGCGAGTTGTGTGATGTTTGTAATGTTACTGTGTAAAGGGTTCAAATTGTACATTGGCTTGTAAGTGTGGGGGAGTAGTTTGACGTGGCAGTTCATTCACTGACCGAGTTGTCACAGTGTAACAGTGTGTAACACGTTCACATTTCACTGGTCATTTGCAGTGATATCAAATGTAGCTTTTCAAAGCACTCGACGCTTGATTTTCTTCATATTCTTCATTTTTTGTGAAAAAATAAGTTCATTTTTGAGGCAAACTGAGGCCTTTGCACCATTCACAGCTGGTGATTCACAGCTAGTGCTCTAACATACATAACGTTTGCACAACTTCCTGACCAAATAATTTATTAAACTATCCCGCCATGAATGTCATGCACATTCTCTTGTAAAAATGATGCTTTATTTGCGTATTCGCAGACTTGTTTTGGCTTTGTGGCGTGTTTTCTAGCTGGGTGTCTGAGGCCGAACCAGTTGTGAGCTCGTCCAAAATTGCCACAGTGGCATCACCAAAAGGAGTTCATTGGATCTTCATCTCATTTTTTGTCGCGCTGTTGATCTGTAGTGTTTCCCGTATCAGCAATAGTCGCTGTACTTCAATAACAGCATCAACAATAATAGCAAAATTAGCACTTTCGCGGTGCCTTTCACAAAACATGAAGCTTTTGAATTGCATCACAATAACGGTGCAATCGCTGAGCAGGGAGGGAGTTAGAAAAGTATGAATGTGTTCACACAATATGACATTTTCTGAAAATGGTAAATACATAGTAATATTCCTTACATTTGATATGACCCCTTATGATGCTGTTGACACAACCTCCAAGTGCCTCAAAGGGTGTGTCGTGTTTGACTGCATTTGTGGGCGAAACAGGTCAGCCAATTGTGCACAGCAGTGACCCACAGACAATCGTGGATTTAAATGACCAATTTATTTTGAGGGATTTGACTTACTACTGGGTTACAACAACAACAACAAAATTACACTTGTAGAGCGCCTTTCACGTTGGGAGGACGTCCCAAAGCGCCTGAACAGTCAGGTCAGGAGCCGAGCGGGGGTGGTGGGGGGAGGAGGAAGCAGGCATGTGGAGTGAGAAAACTTGCCCAACATTTCAACCAGCCAGGAATTGAATCCAGGTCTCTCACTTGTGAGGCGAGTGCACTAAGCACTGAGCTACAGGATCCACAAGTTCCACAATGTCCTGCAAACAGCTATGAAATGGATGATCAATTTTATCTGGGAGTTGCTAGCCAGCACACCAGGAGAAATTCCCTTCTCTTTTCGAGTTGCACCCTGTCATCTTACTGTCTACCTGAATAGGCAAAGAGGAGTTTGGGTTTACATCTCACCCTAAATAATCAAGGCTGGAAGGATAGATAGACAATTGAACTTCAGAATTGAACTTTCAAAACTATAGCCTAATATTTAAGACTATACACTATAACGGAGAAATATAGCACAATAGTTAGAGCATTCGTAACCAGAATTTTCCACAATTTTGCAAAAATTCTTTCAATTTTATGAAAATGTTATTGTCTGGCTTGGTGGAATTTCAGGCTTGCTGAACTGTAATTGATCTAATTCAATGTAATTCAACTGTGTGTATGATATTCATTTCATTCGTAAATAAAGAATGATTCCGACACGTAAGGATGAGAAGGCAACCTGTTCAGATGAACAGCCTTGAATTAATTCTCACAATTTATTTGTTGATTAGTGAACATAGCCAGGGTGGTAAAATATGTTAAAGGTAGAACTGTTGCATGTCCTTCTTGTATCTTCAATAGCAAACAGCCCAGACAATTTGTGTACAGCAGTGTCCCACAAACAACTGTGAAGTGAATCAACAATTTTATTTGGAGGATTATTGGCGAGGATACCGGGAGAAACTCTCTTCTCTTTTTTCAAATAATGTCATAGGATCTTTATCGTCCAACCGAAGACAAAACAACAACAGCAACATTACATTTATAGAGCGCCTTTCACGTCGGGAAGATGTCCCAAGGCGCTGAGGCAGATTTTGACATGGAATCTGTGGGATCGCAAATTCAACATTCCAGTACACCCAGCCTAGACTGTGAATTTAAGTCCCAATTTGGGGCTTGAACCCACAACCTTCTTACACAGACGTGAGAGTGCTACAAATGTGCCATGCTGGCAGTACAGTACTGATATTTGATAATTAAAAATCATCAATCCTATGTTAGAATTTGTAATTGAGAAAGGTATTTCTTCTGAGTAAACAATGGCAGAGTTTTAGTGATACCTTTACTGCTCCTGACTTAACATGAGCCATTCACCTAGATTTCCGAAACAAATGTGTCACTTGGCAATTTGTAGCAAATAAAATCAACATACAGTAGAGCAGTTCAGTAATTTTTGATCTGTATGTTTCCCTTGCAGGTTTCTTAAGGGTTTTTGTTGTTTAAGGAATGAATATATTCTAAACAAACGATGAGTCAACAAGGATATGTGGCAACCCCACCTTACTCTCAGGCTCAGCCTGGAATGGGAGGCTATCCAGCCGGCTTTGGGTCAGCAGCTTCCCAGCCTCACTATGGCCACTACAGTGGAACAGGTCCACCGTATTCTATAGGTCAAGCAGGTAAGATGCTTTGTGAAATACTCCTGAAATTCTTCTTGCTTTTGTCTCAACCCTGTTCATCCCTGTTCAGAGGATGCCGATTAATTACTCTTTGAAGCACTTCGAGAAGTTCATTCCGTGTGCAAATCTTTGATGTTCTACAAGGCTGTCTGTTGATTTAAACAAAAACGCAGAATACTGCAGATGCTGGAAATCTGAAACACAAACAGAAGTTGCTGGGAACACTCTGCAGGTCAGGCAGCATCTATGGAGAAAGGAAAAGTGAGTCAACATTTCAGGTCCACAATCAAAGGACTTCTTTGGGATTCAAGGAACCATAGCTGCAGAACAGAAAGAATGGTTATAGTATATCAGAATTATTTTTGTAAAACAAAAACTTTACTTACTTTATTGGACTTCCACTTGGGATGCTGAGAGATCACTTTCCAATCTAATTCATTGTTGTTTGTGCAAAAAATCTCAGATTTCAATTTCCTTTTTACCTCTACTAATCAGTTTTATTTTTAAAAAGAATATGACTAAAATCACACTAACATTCTGACGTGTTTTCCTTTTATGAAAAGAAATGTTATTCCTTGAATAATGTTATAATTGTATTTGCAATTTATGCCTTGTGATCTGACAAGGCATAAAATTAAAGAAAACGGGCTTCAGAATTAAATCAATAAGTTTTTTTTCAAAACTGAAGAGAACTGACTTCAAAGTTAAAACTGAGTTCAACAATTTGCCAAAATCTTGACAAGCAGAAATTCTACATAAATAGAGTAATTAGACCCTTGTAGAATTTCTCTCAATAAATGAAGTGATAAACATTTGAGTGCAGAGCTCCATTGGTTTGTGAACATCACCTGAACTTTGAGATCATGTTACAATTAATCACGTGTTTGTGATTTGGAGTGGTTTTCTACTTACAAGTGGTTTGGGTAGTTTAAAGTCTATTTAAGCTTCCTCAATTACAATTGCAGTATTCAACAGCATGAATACTCCTAACAACAGCTATCATACAAGTCCTCTGGTATGTGATGTCATTTAATGCTAGGGTCAGTGATAATGGGACAAATGTTTGGTGTTTTGTTAATACCCTAACAGTTGTTGCCATCTTGAAATGGTGGGGCTTGGAAAATATGTGGAAGCAGATGGCGATAGGCGGCTTGGAATAGATTAAAATGTCACTGTTTGTATTCTGCTGATTAAGAATCCCAAATGCTCTGTGCAATCTAGCTTTCAAAATATATATTTTCAGTACTCCTATGTAGCCGGCACAGACTCGATGGGCCGAATGGCCTCTTTTTGTGCCATAAGATTCTATGATATGCCAAGTATGCTATATGCACTTATGACTGGTGAAACTGTTATTCATTGGATAGGGATTATTAACATTAACCAAAGTACCATCTGCTGTTACAAAATACAGTTACTGTACTTTACAGCAGTAGCAGAGGTAACGGGGAGGAGGGAGAGTGCCATTGCTCTCTGTGCTGTCTCATTACCCTGCTCTAGCTCTCTTCTCAGCTCTCTCTATGCTACCTCATGTTTCATACAAACTGAAGCAGTAACTGTCCAGTGCCTTGGGACGTCCTGAAGCGCTCTGAGACGCCGTCCGGCGTGGAGGGCGCTATATAAATCAAAATTGTTGTTGTTGTCCTCCTGACGTGGAAGGTATTATACAAGTGTGTTGTCGTCGTCGTCGTCGTCAGAGGAGTGGAGAGTGATGGAAACAGAGCTCAAGTGGGAGGTATCAGGCAGTGTGGAGAGTGACTATCAGAGGTGGTGCCAGTAATAACTCATCAAAGCCCTGCCATTGAAAAATCTGGCTTCTACACTGCTTTACATTATATCATGAAAATATGAAGTGCTCTGAGATATGCTTACCATGCAAAAGGATTATTACTTCTATTTTTAATACTTTCTGGAAATAGGTACTACCATCTAGTGTACAAGCAATGGAACACTTCACAAAAGCAGCAACTTATACAAACTATTCCATCTGTCTAAAAGTGCACTGTGCTTGTTAACTAACCAACATGCTGTATCTTGGAGTTTCTCCAACTCACCGTTATATATTCAAGGCTCACCTCAAGATGAGGTCTGCCCCTTTGCCAGTGCTTTTGGTCATGTATCCTCTCCACACCCTCCTCAGCTCCCACCCAACCCCAGCTCAGGTACTGATGGGAAATGTGGTATATGAATGTATTGTATCATTGTGACATGATGCTTTTTTGCATAAAGGTAATGTGGGAGATATATTGCCTGGTTGCTCTTTTTTACCATGTGCCTCTATGAGGTTCAGAAAAGCTCTCACCATTTGTTGCTCTCCTTTGGATTTCGGCCCAGTAGTTGAGGATTTTAAAGCCTCCTGTTGAGAATGATGTTAGTGTAATGATGGAGCTTTATACCACTGACCTCAACATTATCTAAGTGTAGTTTTTGTTCAAGAATAACAGATTGCTGGAACATTTTAGTTATTTTGTTACCCAAGCTACTAGAGAAGGTGGATTCACCTACAAAAAAAATGTTGGGTGCTGGGTTCATCTATTAAAAAAAAGACTG
The DNA here is from genome assembly GCA_035084275.1 of Hydrolagus colliei. Classification (NCBI taxonomy): domain Eukaryota; kingdom Metazoa; phylum Chordata; class Chondrichthyes; order Chimaeriformes; family Chimaeridae; genus Hydrolagus; species Hydrolagus colliei. The sequence continues at coordinate 62,828,863 of CM068742.1, read as the reverse complement.
ATACTATGATGGGAACTCAGCAGTGACGTAATCTAGAATCGAAACATAGGAACAGGTGTATATCATTCAGCCCTTCGAGCCTGATCCATCATTTAATTAGATCATGGTACCTCTATAAATCCTTACAATTACGATTTCCCGCTTTCTCCCCGTATCCCTTAATATCCTGACCTACCAAAAATTTATCATCCTCACTCTTGAAGGTGTGGATGGATCCGACATCCACGACCTTTTGCGGGAAAGAATTCCAGATTTCTACCACCCTTTGAGTGAAAAATGCTTCCTGATTTCACTCTTACATGGCCTAATGATGAGATAAAATGTGTGTCATTAGAACCAAACATGATCTTGTGATTGAATTGATTTATTTTACTTTCAGGACCTTTAAAAGCGATGCCTTCTCTTCAAGGACCCCCAGTTTCTGCTGGTCTTCCACCTCTTGGTCCTAACCCATTTGGTCAGCCCAGTGTGCAGAATGGAATTTATAGTGCTGCACATCAGGCTCCAAGGTATACAGCTCAACATGTTAATGTCTCATCTAACAATATTCTGCGTTTACTTGCTTTCGGAAACAAAACTCTCAAAAGCCTGCAGTAAAGCTGATCAGATAGAATAATAATAACAATCCTTGCATTTTAATATAGTGTTTTCTTCTAGACGTCTCAAAGCACTTCACAAAATATACTGTAAAGTGAATTGACTGTATATTTGAGGGCGAAACGCGGCAACCAATTACGCACAGCAGTGTCCCACAAACAGTCGTGGATTGAAATGAACAATTTATTCTCGTTTTGTTTTTTGGATGGATTATTATTAGGTTAGTATTATTAGGAGTAAGGAAACTTGCCCAAGGTTTCACCGTGACCTGCCTGGATTTGAAACACAGGTTTCATGCTTGTAAGGCGAGTGCTCTAACCACTGAGCCACAGGACTCAGGGGAGAAAGTTGTCAAACCACAAATAATCCCTAGATGATTTAGAGTGGAACTGTCTCTGTGTCCACTCTTAGTATGTATTCTTGTAGTAAACCACTGGATCAACACTAAGGTATTGAGAGGCACTATGTTTACTTCAATTTGATTGCAGATTATTATTGTGTCCCTGGTTCAATAGCTGAGTAAGAAGCTGTTTTTAAAGATTTGTAATTGTTTTTAAAACAGGATAGTTGGTCTTTAACCTGTGCTCTTGACATATTATCATTTCCTTTTTTAAAAAAAACGTATTATGATTCTTTATAAATAATTACCAGCAAATTGACAGCATAACAATATTGATTCTGAGGGTGCTTATGGGGCCTGAAATTTTTAATTAGTAAAGACCAGTTGTAAGATTTGCATTATAGTATTTGTTTCAGTTCTGTTTGTTTTATTATTTAATAGAAAGTACAATTAATAATAATCCTTGAATTTGATGTAATGCCTTATCATGTCTTTGAGATGCCTCATAACACTTCGCAGGATATACAGGATGTCAAGTGAATTGACAATATACAGTAGAAGCCCGTTTATCCGTGACTCGATGCACCGGCGCTTCTATATAACCGGCACGCCCCAAAAAACTGTAACTTATCCGGAACAATAGCAGTGGAGCATTTGTAAATGCATAAATAATAGCATAATGACAGAATATTGTATTGATATTTATTGTTAAAACTACTCTCTTGTGCTTCTCACCTTTGCTGGTAGATGCTGCGCTTGAAGCCATGATGCTGCAGTTGAGGTTTATAGTCCAGTGATTCTTTTTAAAATGGAGCACGCCAAGCGGGTGAAAAAAATGGAGCGTGTATGACTTTAAAGCCATAGTAGCAGCGCCGATAACGCTAGCCAATAACCCACATTGTTGTGCAGGTGCAGTATTTTGGTTTGCCGCCAGTAGAGTCCAGGGCTTCGGCTTGCCACTAATAAAGTCGCGTGACTTTAAAATCGCGCTGCCGTTTTTTTCACCCACTTGGCGTCCTCCATTTAAAAAAGAATCACTGTTCTGTAAACCTCAATCAGTAAAGGTGAGAAGCGCAAGAGAGTAGTTTTAACAATAAGTATCAATATAATATTCTGTTATTATCTGTTATTGTTTAGTCTGGTGTGTATGGTGTGTGTTAAAAGAACTTTAATTTTTTTGTTGTGGGTTTTCAGCTGCGGGCCGCCCAAATATCTGGCAGGCGCTTTAACCGGCATTGGTCAGGTCCTACGGGTGCCGGATAAATGGGCTTTACTGTATTTTGTCAATGAATCACTTTTACTGTTAATATGACTACAATCTGAGAATTGTGTTGAACTCGCCTTCTCTAGATCTGCTCAGAGATCTTAAGTTGCCTGAGTAGGTCAGAAGACCAATTCTTTCATATTGTCAGTAACAAACTATGGACCATAGGGCATTTATACCAGAATGTCAATATCAGGTAAGGAAGTGGAGAAGGTAGTACAAATCCAGCTACATGTTTCACGTGACTATACTGCTGGGATCAAAGCAGCTTCACTACTGGCAGTATAAACATAGCAAGGTTGCAACTGTGAGAATGTCCATTTCCGTTTTCATCTGATGAAGGACCGTATGCATATCTAAAGTAGTGATCATAACTCAAAACAAATCTCTAGCGAATGAGAATCCATTTCTTGGTGATAATTGACTTCTTATTGTATTTCTCTTAAAAATTTAATTCCAGATTTGCTGCTCCTCAGTCAAGTGGTGAGCTACCTGCTCTTCACCCTCATGGTGTCCATCAACCAGCATCTGTGCATCAGAATATGCCACCGCCTCCGTTCACACAGCAAGTGACCAACCAACTTGGTGCCATGCAAATAGGTGGCTACGGTAAATACAGTACTATGGTTTAAATACTATGGTAGCAACCAGTTGATTCCTTTTTTTGGATGGATGGGGGAGAGGAGAGGATTTGGGGTTTCTCATAATTTAGCAAAGCAAGCTACCAACTGAGACAAATTGAAAAGGTAGATATTTCAATGTAGGCAACTCATTAACTCATTTTAGAAATTCTAAACTTTGGCATATTTTGCCCTGGAAGGCAGAAATCCTGTGGCCTTAAATTTCACCTAGTCTTAGCTTGTAGTACTATTTTGTGTATTCAGGTTAATTTAGTAAAAATTTGTTAACTGCAGCTTTAAACAGATCACCCAGTGAATGCAAAATGATTTCCTGTTTAGCTGCATGTAAATCCCACAAGGATATAGTGAAAAGATGGTTATTTTTAGCTGTCGGATTAAGAACTTAATAAGAATTTTGTCCACAAAATACAATCAATCCAGTTTAAACTATATTTATTATATTTTATAGCTTCTGTAGCTCAGAGGTTAGAGTACTCGCCTTACAAGTGTGAGACCTGTGTTCGGATCCAGGCAGATCAGGGCGAAACCTTGGGCAAGTTTCCTTACTCCACACGCCCAATAATAATCCCTCCAAAAAAAACACAATAATAAAATTGGTCATTTCAATCCACAACTGTTTGTGGGACGCTGCTATGCGCAATTGTCTGCCGTGTTTCGCCCACAAATATATCGTCAATTCAATTTACAGTATATACTGTGAAGCGCTTTGAGACATCGGTAAGATGTGAAAAGCGCTATATCAAAATGCAAGGATTAGTATTATTACTATGTAATAATACTTTGAGACATCTCAATAACATAAGGCATTAGATCAAATGCAAGGATTATTATATTTCTATTAAGGTAGACTGCATTTGCATGATGATCACACAGCTCAAATCAAGCTTCTAATACCAACGTTGTTCTTCTTTTAATTTATGTACTTTTACAAAGCATATTTACCAAAAGATTGTGCATTGAGCTTGCATATTAATGTATGTGTATTTTTAATAGGATCACCTCAGGCACCTCCCCAAAGTTCTCCATCACTGTCTGGTCCACCACTCCAGCCTTCATTTCAAGGCCCTCCACCACAACAGTTTTCACCTCCAAATTCATCTCCTACATCCCAAGGTTTTCCTGGTTCACCTCCTGTCTCTTCAGCTGCAGTACCCCCTGGAATGCCTGCTTCTCCACCTATAGGCATTCCAGCTGGAGTTGCTGCGCCCAATCAAAGCATTCCTAACTACCAACAGGCTCCAGGCCAGCCCCCCATGCCTATGCCTGGATACATGCCTCAGCAAGGTAAATGTTCTACTTTCACCTAGGACCTTACAGATCTCATTAACAATGTGTATCTGAATATATATTAGTTGATAGAAATCTGAATGACTACCGATTAAATTCAACCCAAACGCGCAGCTGTTTTGTAAGGATGTACTGTCCAGTCTTGGTATTACTTGGTATTACTTGGTATTCGCCCACAAATATATACAGTCAATTCACTTTACAGTATATTCTGTGAAGCGCTTTGGGACGTTGATAAGATGTGGAAAACGCTATATCAAATGCAAGGATTATTATTATTATTACTTACCCTTTATTGGTAGATTAATCTCCACTTGTCTTTTCAACTTTGATATTGCAGTATATTTTGCAATGAAACTGGAACTTCGCAGGGAGGGTGTCCCAAAGCGCATAACACTTTTCTGGTTGGAAAGTAAATTGCAGGATGAAAAAATCAACAACCATTTAAGAGTCTCAACAAATGAGATTGATGTGGTTATTGTACACTTAAAGGGTTTACTTTAAATAGTTGTTTGTGATAAACTGTTACCTGGCTCTGGTCTCCTGCTGTCCCTTGTCTGTTATACCATCGGCAGGAGAACTTTCAGCCACTATACACCAAAGATTTGGAGCTCTCCTCCCCCCAATCCTTCCAACTTCCTCCTTCCTTCCCCTTTTTTAGATCACGACTGAAGAACTTGGTCTTCAACCATGGTTATGGTCACCTACTCCCTTCCGCAGCTCGAGACCCTGTCCTATATGAAGGGTGCTATATAAATGCCATTGATAAACAATCAGTTATTTTAGCCTTTTAAATTTAAAAAAAGCACAGGTTTTATAAGATTCAATGCAAGTAATTTACATGAAATTGGGAAATAAACTACACTTTCCACTGTTTGCTTCTCTTTTGTTTCTAGGTGGAATGTACAGAGGCCAACAAAGAGGACCTCAACCTAATTATCCTGGTGCTTATCCAGGGGCTCCAGCAAGTGGTGCACAACTTGCTGGTCCTCAACAGAAGAAACTGGATCCTGACTCCATCCCCAGCCCAGTAGGTACCATATGGTGAAGAATGTACTTTGCAAAGTATTATGATGGACCATTTGGATCTGCCATGTGTATGATTTCATTATAATCTAATCTTTGTCTTTCTCCTGCGAACAAGGTCTTTCAGTGCACTGATTATTAATGTACTAATACATAATGCTGAGAAGTATTTTCTCCATAAATATGTGTGGATCTTAATTTACTCTATTAACATTGCATTTCCGAATTGGTGAAATTCTTAAACATAGTCTTTTAAGTCAGTATTCAGTAAGTTATTTTAAGAACTATGGAAAATAGTTCGCTCTTTTCTCTCATCCCACTCCCTCTACGAGCCTCTCCAATCGGGCTTCCATGCTGCCCACAAGATCAAGATCTTGTGGGTAGCATGGTCAAGATCACAAATGATATCCTGACCATTTGTGACCAGGGCTTTTTCTGCCTCCTTAACCTGTTTACCACCTTTTGACACCGTGAACCATTCAATTGTCCTCCACTGCATCTCCTCCCACCTCAACCTTCAACCTTGACTGGCTCAGGTCCCATCTTTCACAACGTTTCCACTTTGTGTCTGCCAACAGCTTTTCTTCCTCCTCTTCACCCTCTACTTTCTTGCTCTCGGTGACATCATCAGGTGACACGGGTTGGGTGACATAGAGTTGGTCAGGTGACATAGAGTTGGGTGTCATCCACATGTACGTGGATGACACCCAACTCTATCTCTCTGTTTCCATCCTCAACCCCAGGACTACCGGCGTCCTGACTGCCTGCCTGCCTGTCCGACATCGAATCTTGGACGAGGGAAAACTTTCTTCTGCTGAACATCAGCAGGACTAAGGCCCTCTTGATTGGCTTGCGTCAGTGCCTCCCTACCTCAGACGCTGGCAGCATCAGCAACCACAGCTGCACACTCCATCTCACACAGTGAGTTAGGAGCCTGGATGTCTTGTTTGACCCTGAACTGACCTTTCTCCCCCACATCGTGCCATGACTAGCAATGCATTCCACCATCTCCGTAACATTGCCAGGCTCCACCGTTGCCGCACCCCTCATCCACGTATACTGAAACACTCATCCACGTATGAGTCACATTAGGGTTTGACTATGGAAACTCCCTCCTCGTTGGCCTTTCACAAGCTGCAGATCATCCAAAACTCTGCAGCTCGTGTTCTCTCCCTCACCAGGCTCTGTGACCCCATCTTTCCCACCCTCGCCTGACTTCATTGGCTCCCCATGCCCCAGAGGATTGAATTCAAGAACCTCCTTCTCACCTTCAAGGCCTTACCCCTTCTTACCCCTCTGACCTGCTGATTCCCTACCAACCTGTCCACCCCTTCCGTTCAGCGTGCTCCAATCTGCTCCATGCCCGATCCGCCTCACCATTAGTGGCCGGGCTTTCAGCCTCTCTGCCCCCACACTCTGGAACTCCATCTTGCAGTCTCTTCATCTTGCTTCCTCCCTTGCCTCCTTCAAGGCTGGACCTTCCTTTTCAATTGTGCCATCTGCTGCCCTCCCACCTCTCTCCCTAACCTCCCCACTACCTTGCCCCTTCCCCATGCTTGGATCCTGATCCCTGACTGTTCAGCGCTTTGGGACGTCTTCCCGATATGAAAGGTGCTCTATAAATGTAATTTTATTGTTGTTGTTGTCTTTTTAATTGAAGAAAGGATGAAGGCCTCACCAATATATATTCAACGTTCAATATTGATACTTAAAGACATAAGGTGCATGCTATTTTATTGTGACTTATCAATATTTCAATGCTCTTGACAGATAATTGAATTAAATGTAGTATCGCTTTTATATACATAATTAATGTACACAATTCATTATATAATTAACATAAGCAAAACTGCATCTCTGTCTTTGCTTGTTAGCCTTTTCGTTTCTGAGCAGCCTTTGTAATTATAGTATTTAGCAAGTCCCTTTTCCAGCAGTTGGACAAGACTATATGAATCTCTCTCTGCTAAATCTGATTTGGCAGTAATTCAGCAAGCACAAACCTGAACAACCATTCCAGCTGCAGTTCAAATGAAGCAAGAGTTTGTCATGGTGCTTTCCAAATATTTCCAAAGCTTGAGATCAGCAGTTTCATTCACAGTGTAAAATCATGAGACAGTACTGCATAAGTTTCAGTCACAACAGAAAAGGAGCGCTCTGGGTCCTAAAGGCAAAGCAAAAGGCAGCAGAACAGTTGATACAATCAAGATTATATTTGTATAGAACATTCACGTTGGGAGGACATCCCAAGGCACAGTGTCAGTGAGAAGAACTACGAGGAACAATTAGATAAGATCTTGAGCCTTGAGAACAACAACAACAAAATTACATTTGTATAGCACCTTTCACGTTGGAAGGATGTCCTAAGGCGCTGGACAGTCAGTATTGCAGACCTGAGCTGGAATTAGGGAGAGTGGAGGGAAAGAAGGGGATTTGGGCTGACTGATGGGACCATTGAAGAGGAGGGTTTTGAGGCGGGACTTGAAGGAGGCTAGGAAGGGTTTGAGGTGGAGTGACTGCGGGATGGAATTCCAGAGGTTCGGGCAGACTGGCTGAAGCCTCGCCCGCCAATGGTGGGGCAGTTGGGTCACGGAACATGGAGCAGGCCATAGCCTGCTGAGTGGAGGGAACAGGCAGGTTGGTAGACGGTTAGGAGGTCTCAAAGGTAGGGTGGGGCAAGGCCGTGCAGGGATTTGAGGGTGAGGATCAAGATCTTGAATTGAATCCTCTGGGTAATGGGGAGACAATGGAGTCGGGTGAGAATGGGGGAGATGGGTTAGCGGAGCAGACACAACTCAAAGGAGATCTTATAATGAAAGCAAATCCAGAACAATATTTTCAAATATGCCAAGATAGCAACACAAGAGAGTATTTAAGAAATATAATTTTAGGAATTACAGCAGAAGTATTTCTTCACCCAGATGGTGATAAATAGCAGCAATGTAGTTTTATCAGGAAGGATGTTGGAGGCCAGGACACATGGTGCTATATTGGGAAGATGTTTGGTTGGGTTGGGATGATATTGTGGAGGCTCGAGATCAGGGTTTGTTACAGCAAAACAATGAAATGTAGTGCATTTTGAATTGGTTTTTTATCTTGTGTGGTCATAAATGAACCCATAAATGAAGTAATTGGAGAGTTTAGGATTGTGTCTTTGCTGACAAGCAAGTTAGAGCCCGTACGGGAACTACCTGGAATTATCAATGGTGCATGTAAGACAAAGGTTGCCTGACTCACTCTCCAATTAATCAGGAAGATGAAGCCAAGGAGCCTTTCCAGTGCAGACACAAAATGGTACATCCATTGCAAAGTTTTCACCATTATATTGGAATTAGGATGCAGAACTCTATAATTTTTAATTGGCTACTGGGAAGTACAGTCAATTCCTATTAACATTCTTTTGAACTGATAAAACATTTCAAAATGAAGTTTCTGCATTCTGTCACGCAGCACCTCACATATGAAGGACAACTATCAGTTTTTTAACTCTTTGGGTGCCACATCAATTATGACCATGAACGTAACAAGATCAAAATTACTTTTCTTTGTTAGGAAAATATACTAAAAAGGAGTTCTAATGGGTGTATTTATGTGAGTTTGCATAAAAAATAAACAGTGGTTGGCAATATTTTACAAAGCTGCAACTTTGTCAAGGAGTTCACTTAAGATTGTGTATAAGGAGAGAGTCTCTGGCAAGCTTTCACACTCAGGAAAGTGATCTTTGAATAGTTTACAAAGACATCCCAATACAGAACATATGCCCACAAAATGCTTTATATTAAAAATATTGACAAGTTTTCTTTAACCCTTTCTAATCATTACGTATCAGATCAATTTCAAGATCATCAGACTCGCGTACAAATAATAATAATCCTTGCATTTGATATCGTGCTTATCACTTTTTCTGGACGTCTCAAAGTGCTTCACAGAATATACTGTAAGGTGAATTGACTGTATATATGTGGGGTAAATGTGGCACCCAATTGTGCACAGCAATGTCCCACAACAGTTGTGGATTGAAATTATCAATTTATTATTTTTGGTTTTTGAGGCATTATTATTAGGTGTGTAAAGGAAACTTGCCCAAGGTTTCACCCTGCCTGGAGTTGAACCCAGGTCTCTTACTTGTAGGGCGAGTGCTCTATCCAGAGTTACAGGAATCCACAAATCACTTCATGCCCAAGCACCTCCTTATTTCTCTGACCTGTTCACACCCCACTCCTCTACCTGGCCCTCAGCTCAGTTGTTTCCAGACATCTGCAAGTCCCTTGTCCCCTCTGTTCAGCAATCGGTGGCCTTGCTGTCAGCTACAATCCTACAAAACTTTGGAACTCTGCCTCAAACCCTCCACCTTGACCCTCCTTGCCCATTCTGCAGATTGCATATGAATAACTTCCTCTTTGACTGTGCCTACTTTCTCCTCCCCTCTCCTTCTAGCTTGTCATCAAGCTGTGTCCTGTTAAATGCTGCGAGTCGCCATCGCTTGTGATGAGCGTTATATAAATGCGTTGTTATATGCAGAGGTGCCAAATATGTTAGAAATTGTTTGCAGTGGCACAGAACCCAGGTGCACAAGAGTGTATTTATGTGCAACATTTAAACAAGTGGAAAATATCTGTTCTAAGTAACATATAGAAAATGTTTTAGAAGTAATGTAATATTTTTTTAAGAATAATCAAGTACAGTTAACCCTCGCCGAACGCGACTTTCTCGATTGCGAATTCAACTATACGCAAAGAAAAAAATGCGTCACTTTTTTGCGTAATGAGGGTAAAACTTGCCTGTACACGCTGGCGTATACCCGCACGAATGTACATTTGCAAAAACGCCGGCCCGCGCAATGCACTCTTGGGAAATCAATGAAAAATCTCTTCCTCCTTTCAACCTACCGGTTTGTCTCAGCAGTCATGCATTGAAAACTTACCTCCTGCTGCATCTTTTCCCACTGCCCTGGGGGCAGGGGGAGCCGTCTGTCTGTGTCTATCATTAAACTTACCTTGGGTTTGTACATCCACTTGCGGAACCTGTTCATGCTGCGGTGGGCCTGACGCTGCTGTTCTGTCGCCTCCCTGGGCGGCTGCTTGCCGGGCTGAAGTGACTTTACAGGGCGATGGCGGCTGCTCTCTCCTCTCTGCCCTCTTCCCTCCCTTCCCCAGCAGCTCCTGCCCTCTCCCCTCCGTTCCCCAGCCGCTCTCTGCCCTCTTCTCTCCCTGGCTGCCCTCTTCTCTCCCTGGCTGCCCTCTCCCCTCTCCAGCTGCCCTCTCCACTCTCCAGCTGCTCTCTCACCGGTTACTGTCTGCCTCCCTCTCGGGCTCCCCTGATTTGCCCACTTCCTGCGTGGTAGGGGAGACGAGAGCAGGGAGAGGGGGGAGAGCGGGCCAACCGGCTGTAGCCCACCTCAGTATGTACGGGGGCTTGAGGTGGGTAGCCCATCGCTAGGTTCCCTAACCCCCCTTTTCCCATTATTTGGTAAGCTTACCCAACACGATTTTACTGAGTGGGCAGTTTTCCAGGAACGTGATCAACCTGGGTTAATTGTAATGATTTCTCAGTGATAGGTCAATTGTTTTAAACTAAATGAAGCACAGAGCAGTGACATTATTGAACAAATTTGATTATAATATGGTTGTTTATGGACCACATTAACTGAGCATGCTTGTAGCTTGGCTGCTTGCTTCCTGTATGCCAGTTGTCTTGTCGTTGTTAAACTGAGTATGCGCCTCAATATGCCAGAAGTTCTTGTCTCTGAATATCTGCTGATTCCTAACATTCCCCGATGTTAAATTGGTTCACTTTGGGTTATTAGACTGCCACTAACACCACATCCTGTTTTGTGTTCACAAGCACTGATCTGGTCACCCAGAAGTTGGACATGTTTCTTTAGTTAGGAGCCAACTGGTGCTTAGGAGTAGGTCAGCTGGTTATATGCATGCTCAATGAAAACAGCTCATACACTGCTTGAATTTTGTGGATCCCAAGCACCACATTACAATGGGATTTAATTTTATTGCCCTGATGTGGTATGAAAACAGAACTGTTTTAGTCTTCTGGTCTTTTTTGCACTGGTATGTTTTGAAAATTGCAATTAGCAAGACTTCAAAATCAGCGAATATTGTAACAACAGTAAAATTACATTTGTATTACCACCTTTCACATTGGGAGGCTATTCCAAGTGTTGCACAGACAGTATCCAAGTGTTGCACAGGCCGTCTGTGTTGCACAGGTCGTCTGTGTGGCACACAGTATTTCGGACCCGAGCTGGCGGTAGGGATTGGGGAGGGTGGAAGGTGGGGGGGAAGGAGAGCACAGACGAAGAGGAGGCCCTTAAGGTTGGTCGGTCTTGAAGAAGGCAAGAGATGAGGCACGGCGGAGGGATTGTGTAATGAAGTTCTAGAGGGTGGAGGCAGAGTGGCTGAAGGCCTGCCTGCCAATGGTGGGGTGGGTGGGGGACATGAAGTAGGCCGGAGCCTGCCGAGCAGTTTGGAATGGGCTGATTGGTAGGGGTTTAGGAGGTCGCAGAGGTAGGAGGAAACGAGGCAATGGAGGGCTTTGAAGGTGAGAACCAGGATCTTGAACTGTATCCTTTGTGTAATGGGAAGTTAGTGGAATCGGGCAAGAGTAGAAGTGATATGGTCACGGAGTCTAGCATGTCTTCTGGATTTTCTGCAGCCTGTGGAGGGAGGATTTGGGGAGGCCAACAAGCAAGGGATTTGCATAGTCAAGACTGGATGTTATGAATCTATATACAACAGTTTCAGCAGCCTGGGTTGTAAGACAGTGACTGATGAGACATTAAATGAAAACCTCAAATACATGCAATGATAGAAGTCAGCAGTGAGCAAATTTAGTACTCGGAGACATGAAGTTGAGGCATATCCAGAACTACTTTATTTGTTAAAGTGTACAGAGTTGTACTGTAGTTAACATATCAACACAGGTAATATTTGTGAAACAAATATCTTTTGATTCTTGCAAAGGCATTGGTTTGATTGAAACTTCTGGTTTGCTGCTAATTTGAGTTACTCACCTGTAAACTTGTTTTATTCTTTAGACCCAGGTCATAGAAGAAGATAAAGTTCGAAGAATGGGACAGATTTTTACAACGAACATCAAGGGTCAACTTCCTCCACTTGTTACCACAGACTGTGTGATACAGGATCAAGGTAATGCAGTTAGATGTTTTTGTGTTAAATTGTTGAATAAACCATTTTTTTATAGGAGCTTTGGAGTGCTGAACCATAAGTTTAGTTCATACAATAGCAGTGTTATATATATACATTTGTAATTTGACATTTATGGTGTAAAATTCTTGTAATTGAGGCATTGAAGGCATGTTTGGGTGTTTTTTACACTGGGTATATGTTCGTTAGGAATAATACCCTTGGGGTGCGAAGCAGTGTTTTATTAAATTCATAATTTATTGGCTCAGCATTTATTTATGGCGTACAAGTCATTTCTTTGCCAGCTCAATAATCAATTGAGCCATAGGAACCAAACAAATGGGAGTGGCCAAGACAGGCTGGCGAGCTCAAACATCGAGAAAATGTGGGAATGCCTGTACTATAATATTGTGAGCATGCACCATAAGAGGGAGCACTTAGGCTCTCTGATGTCTCCTGTGCAACTCAGTGTGTCACACAAGTGGCCACACACAACCCTACACATACTAGAATACATACTTATAGCTTACACCAAATGCCACCCAAAAGTATAAGACTGACTATATAATTTGGCAGTGTGCAATGATGTTTAATTAGAATAAATGTTGAAGCAAATAAAGTCATGATGCCTGATATTATTGTTGTTCTTTGAGTGTTGTGCAGTCACCAGTAATATCAGCACCATCACATAGTGCATGAATATAACAGACAGATCCTAGTACATGAATATATGTTAGCATAATGATACAGGATGCAAATGAGCAATTCAACACTACTGCTTCATGTATAAAACCTGTAGGAGATTAAAAGATTTGTTGACTGGGTATCCCAAAGTGGTATCATCAGCTCAAATCCTACAACATAACACATCACCTTTAGTAAATATGTGTATAGCTACTAATGGATTTTAAAATAAACTTTCACAACATAAACCCAAACCAATGCAGATTTGTGAAGCTCTAGCCATGTCCACTTACAGTCACATGTTATTTGGTTCTCTTCGAGAGAGACTCTTAAAAGAAAGAAACAGTAGAATCATTTCACATTCCGAAGCAAAATCAATGCACTGTACAGAAGCGTCGACAAATCCGTATAAATGTCTCGGGTCCATACCCTGATGAAACTTTCTTTCAATAAGGAAAGACCTCTTCAAAGATATTGCCACTTTTACGGTACGGATGGTACACATATTGGCAGAAATCACTCAGAAGACTTAAGATGTGTTGGAACATCTGTGGAGCCCAGATCATTTCAGCAATGGTCAGCTTGTGTTCCTCCAGTGTATTTCTTCTGAGCCTCCCATAGATGTTCTTTATGAATAGGGATATTGAATACCTGGAATATGAGCAGTCAGAGAGCACCAAAGGCACTTTTTGGTCAACAAGTATAACTATTTTGGGGGGAGGTGGAAGGAGGCCTTCAAATATTCAGGTGTAATTTCATGAGTAAACATACAGTGTCACTAATTCTCTGCCTAAAGACAAGATAATTGTTTTTGTCAGTAATTGAATGGAAAAATGGCCCCCCATGTTTTTCTCAGACATCAGAGAACAATGGTAATTTACTGCCATTTCGTAATCTGAAACAAGCTAGTAAAACAGTAATAGCCCTAAATGGCTAAATCCAAGCTTAGGTAATGCCGTCAAACATTTTTGGCTTCTTAAGTATTACATTTTGCATTCGTATTCCTAGACGATTAAGAGATTTATTAGACACTGCCAGTATGACATTTTTTTCCGAAATAGGATCTGTCTGTTATAGGACTATACAATAGCCAAAAGAACTTGGATCTCATTCCAAATGGCTAAATATTCTATTAGATCCAAATATGTTAGAAAATGTCATTAAGATTTTGTTATTCACATTTTTGGGAAACAAAACTGTCTGCAAACATTGCACGTGCTTTGTGTAATATTATTACAAGTCGAGGTGTAACAATGGGGATAATGAGTATGTGTGTTTTCTATGACATTTATTTGTCATATTAGTAATGAAGTTGTAATAAAGATAATCCCCACATTTGAAATAGCATCTTTTATGTCTGGAGGATACACCTCAAAGCGCTTCACAGGTTTTTTTTATAAAGAGAATAAAGAGACTGTTTCGTGGATTAAATAACATTACATGGTGTCAGAGGTAAAAATGGAACCTAGAGTGAAACAGACTATGAGAGGGAATACAAATTGAAAAACAAAATACAGAGAGAAACTGAATTATGGTATGTGCAGATACCCAGAACACTGAAATTGTTTGTAAGTTTAAGGCACAAATGGCAACGGTTTGAAAGTGACTTAAAGATTTTTGGACTAGCAGCAAACATAATGAAACTGCGACAGGAATAGCAGTCTGCGAGATTTGTGAATGTAGCAGGCAAGGAAGCAAGCGAGTATTTTGCAACCTTAGAAAGCAAGGTGGACATGCCATTGAATGAGATGATGAATATTATGAGAAAATTATGCTGTGGAAATGATAATGTGATAATTGAACGATTTAAGTTTGGAACAAGAAAGCAGGGACCCATAGAATCACTCAATCAGTACTGTGCGGTACTGAGAACCCTAAGTAAAAATTGCAATTACTATTGCAACATTAAGAGACAAAATGATTTGTGACCAGATAGTAGTTGGCATAATTTATACTAAAGTAAGAGAAAGGTTTTTAGAAAAAAGGGGACCTGATGTTAGAATTTGCAATGGAAATAATAAGGATTGAAGAGGTGACAAAAATACATATGAGAGCAATGGAGAGAGAAACAGAAATGGAAATAGATGTACTAGCCAAAAGGCAAATTTGGGATGACACAGATGAAGTGTATGGAGTGCAGAGAATATACAGGCCAAGAGGGAGGACACAAAGAATGGACAACTGTGACAGATGCGGATTAGAACATCATATGAGATGTCCTGCCGAAGGAAAATAATCTATCAATGCAAAAAATCTGGGAATTATGTAAGATTATGCAAGAACGGATAAGAAGATGTAGGAAGATATAGCAGATATAAAGCACTGGAGCAAGTAACCTGAGGAGATATTCAAAAATCAATCTTTTGTCTAGGTAAACCCGTGATACAATCTTGAGTTTGTCAAAATAGGCATTTGGCAATTGCGATTGGAGTAGTAAGGAGAAGAATTTGTCTCATGGGGCTCGATGACAGGTTTATTAGAGTAAGGGAAGGATTGAAAGTGTTCATGAAATGGAGAGTGGAGAGATGGACTTCTTTAAGAAATTATTCGATGCTGAAATAGAAGAGCAGTTGTAATGTTCTAATTAACCCCAAAAGCGTCTTCACCTACGTTTTATAATGATCTTATAAATTGGGATGGTCGAGGCAAAGTTAAAGCACTGGAATGACATTGGTCAATGATGGAGGGAGTAAAATGGGTTTGTGTAGTCTACTGCAGAGCACAGTTGAGTGCACTACACAACCTGTCTAAAGAGATTGCCAACATGATACAATTCAGCTCGGGGCATATTGTGCTAGCATAGTGTTGATTGTTGCAAATTGCGTAGATTTCTGAGTGTATGTGGTGTGCTTTAGCTTGGAGGCTGCCTGGCTGAATTATATTTACTGGAGCAAATGCATGTTAACTTCATGCTCAGCAAACTGTAAATGATGTGTAGCCAAAGAAATAGTATATATAGTGATAGTGTGAAGCTGTGAGAATAGAGTAACCTAGTACAATAAAAGCCCATTTATCCGGCACTCTCAGGACCTGGCCAATGGTGGTTAAACCTCGTGCCGAATATTCGGGCAGACAGCTGTCGAAAACCCAACACAACAAAAACTTTTTTTTAAACATACCATATTAATAATAGACTAAATAATAATAGAATATTGTATGGATACTTACCAATAAAGCAATAAATATCGATCACAGTCTATAAACACAGCACACAATCAAAGGGGTACTCTCGTTTTTTCCTTTTTTTTCTCTCCCTCCTTCCCTCTCTCTCTCTTTCACACGCACACACTCAGTCAGTCTGGCATCTCAATGGCCCCAAACCCAACCCCCTTCCATTCCTATCGTTTTCCATCCAAATGAATCAACTCACCCCTCTCTCTCTCTCTCTCTCTCTCTCTCTCTCTCTCTCTCTCTCTCTCTCTCTCTCTCTCTCTCCCCCCTCCTCTCCCCCACCTTTCTCTCCCCCTCCTGCTACTCTCATTCTTTCCCCCCCTCTTTCCTTCTCTTTCTCCTCCTCCCCTCTTTCCCTCTCTCTCCCCCTACCCACCCTCTCTCTCTCCCTGTCTCTCTCTCAAACCCGGAAGTGCACTATCGGTAGCATTCAGAGCTAATCGTACTGTACTCTCCTGCAACAATCGACTCATTAAATGTGCCACAGCAATTGTGTCAGATATGGGGACCTTTGTGTCGGTTATACGGAAGTTACGGTTGATTGGGTCACGGATAAACAGGCTTTTACTGCATTGACACAAAGGTGGTGCCTGTATGTGTTTTCGTAAAGATTGGATTATGAACAAGGTCACCCCCTGTGAAAGAACAAACAAACCCAATGGGAGCTTATTCGGGAGCAAGTACTCTTTTCGCTCAAAGGCATCTTGACAAAGAAGAGAGGCAAACGCGAATGCCGTGCTACCATGGAGGCTAAATGGAAAGTAGTTAGGAGTTGGTGTTTTTGCTGGTGACAAATCAGTTTTGCGCTGAACAATATGTCCTGGTCCAGAGATGACAAATCTGTATTGAATCAACATTGGTGTTCAAGACATGGAAATATTCCTAACACTGATGAGGGTCCTAGATTCTGCCCACTAGCCGTGAAGATACGTGAGTTAAAACCAAAAAGAAAAAGCTAATTAAATTCATTTTAACTTCAGTAGAAAGCAAATGTAGCCAAATAAATAGTATAGTAATAATGTGAAGCTGTTTCGGTTTGCCACCAATATTAAATATTTTTAAAACTTTGAAATCTGAAATTCTTCTTAATTGCACTGAATTCGGATAAGCATTTAATATAATCTTAACAACTCACTCTTTATTACAGACCTGGTGCTGCTTTTTGCAGCATTGCTACAGATTGAGTAATATTGCCCACCTCCGCCACTACTTCTCCGCTCATGCTGCCGAAATCCCCATCCATGCTTTCATAACATCCAGGCTTAACTCCCTGCTCACCCGTGTTTCCAACTTTTCCATCCACAAACTGCAGATTATTTAGAACTCCACAGCTCGTGTTCTCTCCTGCATGAATACAACAGCAGCAAAATTACATTTATAGAGTGCCTTTCACGTCGGGAGGACGTTCCAAGGCGCTGAACAATCAGGTCAGGATCTGAGGAGGGAGGGTCAGAATGGGGGGAAGGAGAGTAGGAGAGGGGGAATAGTTAGGAGGGGAGTCAAAGAAGGGATTGAAGAGGAATCACATGGATGAAGCTCCATGAGCCAATCACTTCCATCTTTACTGGCTTCCCAACCCCCAGAAAATTGAGTTTAAAATCATTGTCATCATCTTTAAAGCCCTCCACAGTCCTGCTCTGCGCTGCCTCTGTAACCTTCTAAAATCCAACCAACCTCCATCAGCATGGCGGATAGCCTGCCTTTCTGCACCCATCCTGTGGAACTCCATTCCGGAGTTCTTTCTCTCTCCTTGGCCAATTTAATGCCCATCTCAAGATCTTTCTCTTTGACCAGTGGCATCCTCTTGACAGGAAAGCTGCTAAACAAGTGTAATTTTGTTGTTATTGTTGTTGTTGCTTTTATTTACTTTTGCTGAGTACATCTGAGGTTTTGGACTGTCCAAAATAATTTGTGTTGGATTTCACACACACATTAGTTATATTTTGGAATAAATTGTACCATACACCAGCAGCAGCCACACAGACTACCCCTCGCCACGCCGGACCCAGACCCCAGGAGCTAACCTCTCCTCCCTCATCCGCTTCCCACCCTCCCTGCCAACCAATCCAGTTCCCCCTTCCATCCCACACATCCCTCTGTCAACTGCACCCCCTGCATCGGCATCCAAAATGTTCGCTCACTCTGCAATAAGACCCATGGCCATCAATGATCACATCCTCGATGAGAACATTGATATCATGGTGCTGATAGAAAGCTGGATCACCCCAGGTGACACCTTCCCCCTCAGGGAGTCCACACCACCCGGCTATACCTCCCACATTGGCCCCCGCACCAACCACTGTTGCTGTGGTGTGGCCCTCATTTCTGGGGCGCCACTTGTCCTATCCCCTACTCCTCTGGTTCTTTCCCCTCGTTTGAACACCTCAACCTCTGCCATCCTTCCCATCTGGGCCGTTGAATGCACCTGGCTCAAATCCGGCCTAACTGTCCACCGACATATCTGGCTGGACCACATCAAAACCTACTGCTCCGCTCTGGGCTCTGCCAAATATGAGTAAAAGAAAGTAAATGAGACTAAATGGATTGCTTTTTCAAATAACCAGCACAGACCTGATGGGCTGAATGGCGTTCTTTTGTACTGTAACAAATCATTATTGGTTTGTTACTGCAGCTGTATATGATTTACTTACTTTATCCCCCATCTGGAAATAACTTACTCTTAACGTAAATCTTAGACTGAAGGACATACTTTGAAAATTCTGAGCAGTAATGTGTTCTTTATTAAAAAGACAGTGGCAAGGAGTTCAGAAATCTCAATATGTTCCTTAAATCACTTAACAAACTCCTAACTATACATCAGAACTATTTTTAAAAAACTGTTGATAGTAAAAAATCAGGAGATCTAAATTCAGCTCCATCTCAGTTCCAAACAATGTTACATGTTAAAACAAAATGGTTAACAAAATGGTTTCAAAGCAGTGCTTTTTTTTCCATTGAAGCTAGCATTGGAAATTGAAATACCTGAAAGAATTACTTTTCAAATAAAACTTTTTAGCCATGTTTTTATTTTTCTAATACCAAAGTGGAGGAACAATTGAATGATTTTTCTACCATATCAGCTATGATTCCAAACACTTACAAGCCAAGCAAACTATTCACCTCGGGAAAGCAGAGATTTGATAATTGCCTTCTGTGCTGAGGCTTTGGCTTTTAAAGTTAAAGTTTTAGATTTGAGGCAATTTTAAAAGCAATAATAATCCTTGTATTTGATATAGTGCTTTTCACGTCTTCTAGACGTCTCAAAGCGCTTCACAGAATATGCTGTATAGTGAATTGACTGTATATTTGAGGGCAACGCGCTGCAGCCAATTGTGCTCAGCATTGTCCCACAAACGGTCGTGGATTGAAATTACCAAATATTGTATTTTTCGAGGGATTATTATTAGGCATGTGGAATAAGGAAACGGGCCAAGATTTCACCCTGCCTGGAATTGAACCCACGTCTCTTGCTTGCAACCATTGTGCTGTAGGACTCTGCAATGTTGCAAGTTGAAACTCAGTCTGGATTTTAACTTGAGTCTGGAAGATTTCATTTCCTTTGTGACCCCAAAAGAGTGATTCTCTTTTGCATCAGGGCAATTAGAACAGAATCAATGTTGTGAGATGAAGTCATATATCCAAGCTGATCAGGAATTTTGCCTTTTCAACTGTATGTTCATTATCTCGCCTCCGTCGGCCTGTCGGATAGAGTAACGTTTCTCAAGCCAAATCTCCCTCCTCGATGATATCATCGTCATTCACTGCCTGAAGACAAATATTTAAAAGATAAGGCACAGAACGGAAAGGCATTAGAAACTGATTATCGTGGTTTGTAACTTTGATTTTCATGTGGGTTAGTGATGATGAGATACTGCTGCTTTTAATGAAGGGAATACTTTATATAGGAAATAGCTAAACCTAAATGTCACTTTCAGAATGCATGAGAGCAATTGACAAGCGTTCCATTGAACAGTAGCATTCTATGCAATACCGTTGTTTTCACAAAACACTTCTGTAACAGAGGAAGTATCAACGTTCTTCACATGGTTCACTTTAAAGTGTAGTGACACTACAATGCAATACATACTTACAACAAAATCTCGTGTTTATATATCGCCCGTCTCGTGGGGAAGCCGCTTGTAGCACTTAATAGTGGTGGAGCTTGATGCCTAACGGGGGAGAGATGCCTGACCATAGGCGTGGTCAAAGAGGAAGGTCTTTAGGTAGGATCTGAAGATGAACTTGAAGGAGACAAGACAAAGGGCTTGAAGCTGATAGTTCCAATGTCTTGGGATGTAGTGGATGAAAGTATGACTGCTGATGGTAGAGCAGAGGGGACAAGGGACTTGCAGGAGTCTACTGATTGACTGTCTCAATTTTGAAATATAAATTTTATGTTTTGAAGGAAATGCAAGTCCTCGTTTCATACGCTGTACAACCTACTGCTTTCCGAGCACAGCAGATATGGCCAAACAATCCCAGGTTCCTTTAGCAGCTGTCATCAAACCTTTCGCAACATTACCACCAAACGAGGTAAGAAACTGTAAGGAAGTAAGATACAACATCAAAAAGTATTAAAGTGATTGGTTTGATACTCCTTTAAATACATGCCTACATATGTAAAACTGTTATCAATCTCTTCTTCTCCCTCTTGACTGACAAGTACACCCCTTGCAAAACCACTGTCATCGCCTTCCCCCTCAAGAAACACTCACAAGAACCTCCATTCACTCCAGCTCCTGACGCATTTTGTACTCTTCCTCTCCAAATTGTTGGAATGTGGTGTCACCTCCCAGCTTTGCTCATTCCCATCTTTACCTGACCTTCTCTCAATAAGACCCACGATTCCAGGACCAATGATGTTCTGTGCGTTCTAACATTCTAGAGCTAGATTTTGACAAGACCTGCTTGCACTCCACATAGTAAACCTCACTTCAGGCCCTGACCACATCGTCCTGCATGGAGGATCACACTACCTCATGGAGCTGCTATGGGATTTCAGCGTCATTTTTAACAGCCAGCTATCTTTGAAACCTTACATCCAGGTTCTCACTTGCTCTGCTTTCCCTCAGCTCCACATTTTCTGCCTCCATTCTTACCTCTCTCCTGGGTTGCTGAGAATCTTGCTATCATCTCCAATTCTCCCCCCCTCAATCTATAGTTTATTTCATATACCCATCTCCAATGAATCCAGCTCCGTGAACCTATTAACCTATTAACTACGTCCTCATCCGGCTGCACTGGCCTTCCCCCAGAGGATAGAGTTCAAAATTCTCATCTTTGCCTTCAAAGCTTTCAAAGCTTTGCTCCTGCCCAACTCTATGAACTGATAACGCCATACAGACCTGTCCGCTCCTTGCGCTCAGCAAGCTCCGACCTTTGCCCTGCCCCCTCCCTGTCCAGTCGAGCCGTCAGCCTTTCTGCTCGCACCCTTTGGAATTCCATCCTACAGTCTCTTAATCTCGCCCCTTCCCTTGCCTCCTTCAGGCATGTCTTAAGACTATACCTTCAGTCGCCCTCCTACCCCGATTCTCCCTGTCCTCCACCTCTACTGATCCCGACCCTCAGCTCGAGTTCAAATCTTTGCCTTTCCAGCACCTTAGATTTCCTCCTGACATGAAAGGCATATACAAATATAATTTGTTGTTAAGTCAAACTAGAGTCACCATTAACTGTGTCTATTCTATACCCAGCATAAGTATAATCAGTGAGAAAGAACATTCAGCCAAAGTAAAATTGCTTTCTAAATTCAGTTTAGAAATGCTTGTAATGCACACAGCTAATACAAATTGGAAATATATAATTTCTTGGTTACTCTTCTCAATTGCTACAATTTCACTACTGTTTTTCATTCAAAAAGTTAAATTACGTCAACTTTTCAGCAAGTGAAAAATGTGGGCAGTTAAATTTGCCAAAATTCCACAAAAAACATGAATTGAAATCTGTGTTTTAAAGGTTCAAACAATGGCCTATATATATCATAATAATAACATTATTGTATAAATATGTCAGTTAAGAAATATTTTCAAACAAATTATTTATGCTTCAGTTGAAGTCTTGTGGGGTCCTTGTAGCTCAGTGGTTAGAACATTCGCCTTACGAGTGAGAGACCTAGGTTCAATTCCAGGCAGAGTGAAACCGTGGGCAAGTTTCCACACGCCTAATAATAATCCCTAAAAATGTTTTTGTAACACTGCTGATTGTTATTTTTGAGGCATTATTATCAGGTGTGTGGAGTAAGGAAATGTGCCCAAAGTTTCGCCCTGCCTTGCCCAAACTTTCGCCATCACCTTGGGACGTCCTCCCGAAGTGAAAGGCTTGCTATAAATTTAATTTTGTTGTTATTGCCTGGAATGGAACCCTGGTCTCTAGCTTGCAAGGCGAGTGCTCTAACCACTAAGCTACAGGACTCCACAGTCCTGTAGTATATTTTTACTGAGTTATTTGATACAGGATTAAAATATATGCATGTGGAATGTGATATTGTAGCCAGTATACATAGTAGAATAGGGTGATATAATCCATGTGGTCTTTGATATGAAATTGTCAATGTTACAATGGTTAGTACAGTAAAACCTTTGATATCCGCAATAATGTGACTGAAAGATCTGTACTTAGAATGATAGAAATTACAGCACAGGACTGGGCCATTCAGCCCAATTGAACCTGTGGTTGTGCTAATTCCTTCATTGGACCTTCTAGGGAACGGCGATATGGGATTTTTCCGGATATGGATATATCAGTTTGCTCATACCTGCTTAAACCGATCTATCGAGTTTTTATACTGCGCATGCGTGTGCATTCGAAGTGCGCGTGCATTGATGGCGCGCGCGCATTTATGGTGCGCACTCAGTCGCGGTCCGCGCGCATTGACGGTGCGTGCGCACTGACGATGCGCGCGCAGTCGCGGTGCACGCACATTTCAAAATGCGTGCTCTAGGTCCAGAAAGTTTGTAATGTTGGTGTCAAGGTCTGTTGAATTATACGATGTTGTTTGCTCCCTACCTCTCCTTCTCTCCCTCCTCTCCTCTCTCCTTCTCTCCCTCCTTTCCCCTCTCCTTCTCTCCCTCCCCCTCCACTCTCCCTCTCTCCTCTCCCTCCTCCCTGTCTCCTCTCCCTCCTTTCCCCCTCTCCTTCTCTCCCTCCCTCCCTCCCCTCTCTCCTTCTCTCCCTCCCTCCCTCCCCTCTCTCCTTCTCTCCCTCCCTCCCTCCCTCCCCTCTCTCCTTCTCTCCCTCCCTCCCTCCCTCCCTCCCCTCTCTCCTTCTCTCCCTCCCCTCTCTCCTTCTCTCCCTCCCTCCCTCCCTCTCTCCCCTCTCTCGTTCTCTCCCTCCTTTCCCCTCGCTCCTTCTCTCCCTCCTTTCCCCCTCTCCTTCTCTCCCTCCCTCTCCTCACTTCCTCTCTCCTTCTCTCCCAACTTTCCCCCTCTCCCTCCCTCCCCTCTCTCCTTCTCTCCCTCCTTTCCCCTCGCTCCTTCTCTACCTCCTTTCCCCCTCTCCTTCTCTCCCTCCCTCCCTCTCCTCTCTTCCTTTCTCCTTCTCTCCCTCCTTTCCCCTCGCTTCTTCTCTCCCTCCTTTCAACCTCTCCTTCTCTCCCTCCCTCTTCTCTCTTCCTCTCTCCTTCTCTCCCAACTTTCCCCCTCTCCTTCTCTCCCTCCCTCCCTCCCCTCTCTCCTTCTCTCCCTCCTTTCCCCTCGCTCCTTCTCTCCCTCCTTTCCCCCTCTCATTCTCTCCCTCCCTCTCCTCGCTTCCTCTCTCCTTCTCTCCCAACTTTCCCCCTCTCCTTCTCTCCCTCCATCTCTAAACACAAAATAGAACACACAGACACCAAAAACAAAATCTAGAGATTTATTCTCCTCCATTTCTTGCTTGAAACTAGCATGTAATGTCCACGTGTAAATGAGATCTATTACAATAGAAAAGAGAGAGACAGACAGTCTGACTGTTAGAGTTAGAAGCCAGATTATCACTGCTGTGTGTGTCTGACTAGACACACACATAGAAGCAGTGATAATCTGGCTTCTAACTCTCTCACACACAAAAATAACACTTACAGCCACAAAATGCCACTTATTTTTATGTAGTCTGAAGTCTGAATTAATGTCCTTCGACATTGGCAAGCTCTCCTTTGCTATGCAAAAAGTGACAGCGTTCGTGATACTTTGCCACTTTTTGTCCCCTCTCTGGTACAATAAAGCAGGAATTGTTTGAGCTGCACTGGCCCCACTACCTTTCGCTTTCTCCGAAGCGCTGGTTCGACTTCCTGCTGATTTCGCTCTGAGGGCAGCGTGCTGGGCGGGGTGGTGCTGCTTAATGTGATGTCGCAGGTTGCTCGTGCTCGAATCAGATGTCTTAACCAAGATCTTGCAAACTGTACATCTATACACACCATTACTGACTGCATTGTTTTCAAAGTAGTCCCATTCTTTTCCCCATGATGAGAAAGGTAAATTTTCAAACTACAATTTTCAGCGATGCGACTTTGTTAAGACGCCACGACTCACGTTGAGTATACACAGTAAAGTGTGCGCGCGCACCGAATGTACGTGCATTCCATGTTCTAGGTGTAGGAGGTTGCAATGCCGGCGACAAGGTAAGCTGGAAAAGATCGCATTACACTGATAATACCAACAATATTGATATATTGCCAGGAACGATATTAAAAATATAACGATGTATATTTTTAAAATCGAATCTCTCGATATAACGTTTTTTTTAGAATCACCATATCGGCATACCGATCTGAAAATCATATCGGGTTTAATCGAAAAACCGATACATCGCCGTTCCCTAGGACCTACTAATTCTAATCCTAATTCTCTCTCTTTTATTCCTTTATATTGTTCAGCATTAAAAAAAAGTGTTGCATCTATTACAGAATCAACGAGAATACAGTATTTGCAAGAATTGATATGCTTCCTGTGTAGCAGATTACTTTGGATATCAAAGCAATTTCTTGTTTATCCAAGCGCAAAGGTTCATTCAGATTTTTGGTTTGAAGGAAAGGTAAAATTGTTGGCACTGGGTTCATAAACCGATCGGATTGGGGCTCCAATCTCCTTGTCAGCATCCCTTTACTGAGTAAAATAATACTGCTTGAAGTATGCCTTTGATGTTTCTTTTTAGTAGTTTCTCTCTTGAGATCTCTCTCTCTCAGTTACATGGAACACATATCAATACATTGGTGTAATTAATGGTCTCTTGATAAAGCAACTTAATTTGTTGACTGTAATCTTTAACCTGAGGCAGAAATGGTCGATTCCAGCTCCACGTCGGGACACTGAACTCAAGAACAACCTGTAATTACATAGCGCTCCTCACACAGTGTAGCATTGCAGAGTACGTGACAGTGGTGGAGGACAACACCGAGCTGGGGGAGAGGGGGCAGGTGACCATAGGCTCAGTCAGAGAGGAAGGTCTTCATGTGAGACCTGAGGATGCGGAAGGAGGTGCCAAGGTAGAGGGATAGAGGAAGAGTGTTCCAGAGTTTCAAGACATAGTGGTTGAAGGTCGTGACCACCAATGCTGGAAGAGAGTGCACGAGACACAAGTGGCATGCAGGAGGCGGAGTCAGTCGAGTCCAGACAGTGGGTAGTGGGTTGTGGAGTAAACAGTTTGGAGAGGTAGGGAGATACCAGGGCATGACAGGATTGAAAACGAGTGTAAGGATCTTAAAATCAATTTGTTCGGTGATAGGGAGCCAGTGAAGCCTGGTGAGAACTGGTGTGATGGGGGTAAAGAGTTCAGTGAGGGAGAGTAATGGGACAAACCAAGGCCCAAACTGCCTGCTCAAACAAATAATAGAGATCCCAGGGTACTGTTTGAAAAGGATGTTTGAGAATTCCTCCTGACCTAAAGGACACTGTATTAAATGAAAGGAGTATTGTTTATCATTATGTATATTATTATTAATGACTTGGGTAACTTCCTAAAACATAAAGAGAGATAGTATATGACTCAGTGATGACATGACTCAGTGGGTAAATGCACATTTTTACACAATTTTAGTGAATGGAATTTTAACAAGAGATCTTAACATGGGATGTGGTGGGGAATGGATTAAGAGAGAGAAATTTTGAATTGAATGGTTATACCGTGTCTCTACAATTAACCTTGGCTGATGAATCAGTAATTTTATCCAATGTTTTTATCAAATATCAAAACCATTTAGATGAATCACCCATTCTCAGAATTGATCCCAAATTTCTACTGAGTGAGCAATCACAGCCAGGCTGGCAACTGCCGGCATTGAAAAAAGCCTAACCATCAAGGGTCAGGATATGGATTCTAATGCATTTCCATCCCTGATTTCTACCTACTGCCTTCGACATTCATTAAATGACAGCTGTGAGGTGAGGATAGGATACCATTCGTTAAGATGCAATTTGTTACAGTTGCTTCTGTTCCATTCACAAAGGTCTACCAATGTATCTTCTGTAACTTTCCCTCTCCTCTCTGTTTTTCCTCTCTGTCTCTTTCTCTCCTTTTCCCTTCAACTCCCTTTCACTGCCTCCATATGATTTAACAACTCCAGTAAAATCTATTCTAATGTACATGCTGAAGAAAAGTGTACATGGGTTCAGCTTATAGTGTGAATGAGGTGTGGACAAGAATATTAACTAATCAAAAAATCCAAAATTTATGGCAAAAGCCAGTTGGCTTGCTTCAGCACATAAGCCTGGCTTTTCATGTGTTAACATAAAGTCAAATACCTTTGGGAGAGGGAAAAGTGATTTATTCAGTGAATAGTAAACCAAATTGTGAATTTGTTCAAGTGACATTCAGTTTTCTGTAATAAGATGCAATTGTTTATTATAATATGGAATCATTGGATTGGAGAAGGTTATTTTCAGTGACACTTCTGTGGTATAAAGATGGGACAGTAGATAGTGACAAACATCATCTTTCAAGGTTTGCAGTGTTGGATGGTTTCCAGAAGCTGTTGAGCAATATTGATATTTTATTCAGAACTTTCATGTGAACAGCTGACTGCTTGATCAAGCTTAAATTGAATGGAATTTGTTCGTGTTGCAAATTGTTGTGTCCCTTGTCCTGACTCACATTAGTGGGCCTTTCTTTTCCAGTTATTTCTACATTTCAGCATATTATTATTGAATTGAATTTCTAGGGACACATAAATGGTGGACTGTATTTATATCTCGCTGAATAAAGAATTGTCATCAACTTAAAATGCTAATGCATTAGCTAATGCATTTCTTTATAATTTCCTACATAACTTGTGTATCTGTGTCTCTCAGGGATGTCTTATTTCTCATGTAAATGACAATTATGTATGAACAAGTAAAATATATACGTTTTCCAGATGCAAAATATTTACTCATCAATATTTATTTTCCTTGGAAACCCAAACGTCATAGAGTTTCATCGTCATTTTTATAAATGCATGAGGGATGAACAAGGAGGTAAATCCAAGTTTTGGATTTACATTCAGTGTCAAAAGAGTAGGAAATTTGACTGCTCTGAGTTAAAAGACTGTGATGCACAGGTCCCAAGTATTGCAATTGATCTTAGAAAGATTTGACTTAATAGTGAGGGATCTCCATAGAGATAAAGCCAAGTACATCACCACTCTAAAGCCACGTTTTCCTTCTATGTTAGATTTGAAGGCACAACAAAATTGTAAGCGGTTCTGACTACTATATAGTATTATAACCCCCTTTATAACATAATATGTGGGTCTGTGAAAGCCCTTGTGTTAGCAAAGTGCAAAAATGGTTTTGACTGTCAAGTCACCCTGCCTCCTGGATGAATTCTGGGTTATCCATTCACTGCCAATATCACTTCCCCATTGCTGTGCAAATTGGACAATTGTTTTAGTGCAAGAAGCTAAAATGACTGACTTTCAAGTTATTAAGTTAATATTATTTAATAATGATATTGATGACAAACAAATTTGATCAAAAGCCAGTCGGTACTTGAGAGAAGGTTAGCTACACACATGCTTTGTGAATGAGGACAACCGTGCAACTGTTTGAGTTGGTCCAGCCAGATTACAAATTAAACAACATTTCATCCAATTTGGGTTACTTCAGGCAAAAACTTGTTTTTCATTATTTTCGTGCTCCTTCTTTAACATACTGAAACCATAATATTTTATGATGTCCCACCCTGCATTGGGAGAGGGTGATGGGGGAAGAGGAGGAAATAGGAAGCTAAGCACTTTAACTGCTATGCTCAGAACAGAATATCCTGCAATTATACAACTGACTGCTTGTGTATTTCCATCTCCAGGGAAGGAAGTTTATTGGAATGCACATCAGGAGTAGGACTATGGGCTCATTTCTCCCGCTTCTCACAAATCCCTTTCATTAGTCTGAGTGCTGAGGCCAATTATAAATTTCCTCAGTTGGATGCATCAACTGAGTTCAGCTAACTCAACACAACACAGGGATAAAGGTAGGAATTATCTGGGTGTGTGTAGCACTTTTTCAAATAAGGCAATGGCTTTACTGACCAAATCGTCAGGGGAGCTCTCCATAAAATATATTTAATAGAGCACTGAAAATTTATAAGAGCTGTTTTTGTAGTTTTAGTGCCATTATGACTAAGTTTATTTTACAAATAGCTCAAACTATGTGAATAGATTGCAACTTGCTGAAAGCTAAGGTTGCATGTTAGATGATTGAGTAGAAATTGAACAGTCCTTTCACCTCTGTGACCCTGGTTCTTATCCAGCTGAGGAGCAGAGTAGATGAAAACGTCTCCGTTATGATAACTGATGGGCTTCTAAGCAGAGTTCATGTGATCAGTTGAGAGTTGAGGTCTAGCTGAGAAATGTGTTGGTCAAAAAAAAATGCTATGAATTGATGGGCATTAACTGGAACACTTCATTTTTTTTAAAGATTATAAGATTTATTCCGTGGGAAATTGGATATGCCCCAAATAGAACAGAAGGAGATATTTTCTGAATAGTAGAACAATTAGCACAATTAGTGGTCTGAAATTTTATTCCACCATGTTTGATAATAATTTGTAGCACTGTCATCATAATTCCTCTCAATTACTTGTATGGTGATGACACTCCCATTTCCCAGGTGAACGTTTAATTTGGAGTTTATAATCACCACCATCAGAATGATGATCAGAGTTGGCAAATGGTTAGACTGCTGCCACCCAATTGTGATTCGTCTTTCAAACAGTTTGAAAAAAATAACCAAGGAGCAGTTAAATATAGATCTCACAACTACGAATGGGATTAATAAGTAGATGATGCGTCAGGCATGTCATCATACTGTGGAACTCAATACCTTATTTTGTGAATGCAGAGGTGACATACGAGGTTTGAATAGTAAAAGAGAAGCCCATTCTTTTAAAAGCAAGAGCTCTCACTCCTAGCCTGTGTGATTTAAATATGTGAATTAAATAAATGTAATGAGATAATATTGAATTTGTATCACATCTTTGTTAGGCTACAGTTGGAGTGTTGTAAAGCATCAGGAGAAACTTCTGTTATCTAAAAGTGCCATGGGATCTTCAAGGTCCACCTAAATAGACAGATGGTATCTCAGTTTAATATCTCATCGAAAGAATAGTATCTCCAACAATGGATTGCCCCCAGCATTGTAAGGCTGCCTTTCCTTATTACAGTAGAAGCCCGTTTATCCGTGACCCGATGAACGGGCACTTCCGTATAACCGGCATGCCAAAAAAAAATCCCCATTTAATAAACCGGAACTTATCCGGAACAATAGCAGTGGGGCATTTGTAAATGCATAAATAATAACATAATAACAGAATATTGTATTGGTATTTATTGTTAAAACTACTCTCTTGCGCTTCTCACCTTTGCTGGTAGATACTGCGCTTGAAGCCATGATGCTGCGGTTGACATTTATAGTCCAGCGATTCTTTTTAAAATGGAGCACGCCAAGCGGGTGAAAAAAACGGAGCGCGACTTTAAAGCCTTACTAACGGCAAGCCGATAACGCTAGCCGATAACCCACACTGTCGCGCAGGTGCAGTATTTCGGTTTGCCGCGAGTAGACTCTAGGGCTTGCCGCTAGTATTTCGGCTTGCCGCTAGTAAAGTTGCACGACTTTAAAATCGCGCTGCTGTTGTTTTCACCCACTTGGCATCCTCCATTTAAAAAATAATTGCTGGACTGTAAAACTCAATCCGTAAAGGTGAGAAGCGCGAGAGAGTAGTTTTAACAATTAGTACCAATACAATATTCGCGAGTCTGGTGTATGGTGTGTGTTAAAAGAACTTAAATGTTTTTGTTGTGGGTTTTCGGCTGCGGGCCACCTGAATATCCGGCAGGTGCTTTAACCAGCATTGGCCAGGTCCCGCGGGTGCCAGATAAACGGGCTTTTACTGTATATATGTATATATACATACACTTACAGATTATATTTTCTCACGGTGTTCAAAACAATTACTTGTTACATGCATTCTCTCATCATTTCCTCTGGGAAAGTTGTTGGAATTGCATGTTTTTATTAGTTGCCTCCTTTTAAAGGCTTTATGTTCATGACAGTATTTGGTTGGATGAAGGGCTAGAAGCAAATAAGCAGTAACAGAGAAGTTCTTGTGAAGAATAGACTGCTAGATAAACTATGATTAATGGTGTATTACAATTGCACTGGAGGTGGCTTTTAAAGGCTTTGTTTTGAAAAAAATCAAAACCATTTTAGGTAGGCTGCGCTGACCTTTGATACAGCACATAGCAAGTTGCCATCTGCCCATAAATTACTTGATGCCCTGAGTTTTGTATAGACTGGGAGTTTGCTTGCTGTGATGAGTGAAATACTACATCATGTAAACAAGAACCCCAGACTAGCACACGGCATATTTTTTCACATTGTTTGCAAAAAACAATGCCCAAAAGACGTCTTGTAGAGATCTTGCCTAAAAAATGAAGAAAACATTATAATCTTTGATTAAATTTTTGATCAGAATTTCTCGTATCACCTGCAGGAATATTTTTGTTCATTTTAACATAATAATTTGAAAAGTAAAATGCACAACAGCCAGATTTCCTGTGTTACATTTGTTTCATAAACATTTGATTCAAGAAGTAAATTTTAATATAAGGTTTTAACAGGAAGCAAAAATAGGAGGCTATAGGAATCCTTAATGATTTCACAAGATCAGCTAACACGAAGGAGACCTTTCATCTCATTTGACCTTGTCCCTCTCAAACACTCACCCTACTATTGTCCTATCATAGTAATCAGCTGTTTTTTAAATGATTGCAGTGTCCTGGCCTCAACTACACTTTCTGGCAATCTGTTCCAGACATCAATTAAATTCAGACATTGACCATTCTGTGCAGTTTGTTTCTGTTGTGTTAGGCTATAAATATTCCTTTATTAAGCACAAATGCTTAAGCCATGTAACTGCTGAATATAACATATTCTTTATATCGCAGTGTGAAAAATTAACGTTAGTAACAACTCTTACCCTCCACATTGAAAAAACAGCATGGCGGTATTGGGGAGGCAAGCAGGTAGGCAGATAATTAAACTCGTACTGTACGTACAATGTTTGTTCTGTTACTTCCACTGCAGCTTGAAGTGATCAGAGCTCATGTTTTTGTTGGCAGCAGAATGCCTAGGGCATAATCTAATTCATTCCATACTTGCAGCTATTGACTTTGCTCTGTTTCAACATCAACATTGTGTAAATGAACTCTGAAATCGTTACAAATCTTGGTGACCTCTGCCTCCGCCATAATACATGCTGGTGTGTGTGAGAGACACACACACACACACACACACACAAAGACACATCAAACACAAACCACACACAAAACAACAAATGCACACAAAACAACAAACACATAAAACACACCCACACACACAAAAACCCATACTCAAAGCATACGACACATAACACAAGCAAAAAAAGCTTGCAGATACACACATATAAAAGACATGTACACAAAACAAGCAGACGCAAAACAACAACAACAAAATTACATTTGTGCAGAATGTTTCACATTGGGAGGATGTCCCAAAGTGCTGACATTGCAAAACAAATTACAGAACACACACAAAATGCAGGCACATTAATCATATACAGTAGAAGCCTGTTCATCCATGACTTCATGAACCGGCACTTCTGTATAACCGGCACGCCAAAAAAAAGTCCCTATTCGATAAATCGGAACTTATCCGGAACAATAGATGTGGAGCACTTATAAATGCATAAATAATAACAGAATATTGTATTGGTACTTATTGTTAAAACTACTCTCTTGCACTTCTCACCTTTGTTGGTAGATGCTACGCTTGAAGCCATGATGCTGCGGTTGAGGTTTATAGTCCAGCGATTCTTTTTAAAATGGTGCACACCAAGTGGGTGAACAAAAGGAGCGTGACTTTAAAGCCATACTAGCGGCAAGCCAATAACCCACTTTGTCGTGCAGATGCAGTATTTTGGTTTGCCGCTAGTAAAGTCTAGGGTTATCGGCTTGCCACTAGTAAAGTCACACGACTTTAAAATCGCGCTACATTTTTTTCACCCGCTTGGCGTCCTCCATTTAAAAAAGAATCGCTGGACTGTAAACCTCAATCAGTAAAGGTGAGAAGCGCGAGAGAGTAGTTTTAACAATAAGTACCAATACAATATTCTGTTATTATCTATTATTACCTAGTCTGGTGTGTATGGTTGTGTTAAAATAACTTTAATTTTTTTGTGGTTGGTTTTCAGCCGCAGGCCGCCCGAATATCCGGCAGGCGCTTTAACCAGCATTGGCCAGGTCCCGCGGGTGACGGATAAACGGGCTTTTACTGTACTGTACTTAGAAGACGCACAAAAATCCCCCACACAGAACACCATACATATACTGTACACCCCAAAATACAAATACGTACCTACCTACCTACATACATAAATACATATTAAGAAATAAGACAACATTCTAAAGGATTTTTCACTTATAAAAGTTGATTTGAGATACTTAAAGTCTATATATGAATTCATATTATCTTTAATTTTTACTTCATCTTATTGCTTGCATCTCTATTGTTCTAAGAGTAATAGAGAAGCTGAGATTAAGTGACTGACTAAGAGATCCTAAGGCTTTTTAAATCAGAGATTGGTTTAAATCTTACCCTGAAGATTTTCAATGAGCATGTCAAATCTGTGCTGCCATAATGTGATAGCCAAACTGATTGGAGACCTGAGGGCTGAAATTCCTGTTAGTGTTGAATGTCGTGATTTTGGTGATGCATGATTATAATGGGTAATCCCATTAGAAGCCGACATCATCAATGCCAATACGCTTTAACGCCAGCATAAATTTCAGCCCTCAGATTCCAAAACAATAGCTCTGCCAATGATGGAGATCAATGAAATTATCTTGAAGGAGAAATGGTCACAGCAAATTAGTTTATAAACATAGATGTTTTCAGGCAGGCTAGGGGCTGCATTGTTAACTGGTTTTCAAGATTTTGATCATGGCATACCATTCTTATAAACACAAAACAAATTTTAGATGCTGTACCCATCAACTGCATCCTCACTAGACGTCACCAGCTACCTGTTCTCTAGCTGATTTCAGACACTTTGCCTTGGCTCTGCAGAACTCTCTTACTAAATGTCATCCTGTCTTTGTTGGCAATAATTTTTTTATGTGCCATACATAAGGTGGGTTCAAACCCAACACAAGTACTATGAACTCACATTAGAATATGATTGGCTGACATTCCAATAGCTGAGAGTGTGCTGCATTGTCAGAGGCTTATCCATTCGACGAGATGTTAAACTAAGATCCCATGCCACGATTGGAAAAGAGATAGGTGTTCCTCCTGTCTCCTGACCAACAATCCTCAAGATAAAATCAGTTATTCACTTTATGATTGTTTGTGGGACATTTCTGTGTGCAAATTGTTGGCCATGTTTGCTTGAAGTGTAAAGCGTATATAATTCAGTCATAGTTTGGGAAAGTACTTCCCACTTAACAATATGTTTTGTTGTTTCTCATTCTTTTTGCCCAAAGATGTTGCTAGTCAGCCAAAAGGCAAGGCAGTCTATTGCTGCTGACTCTCTTCATTTTACATTGCAGAACTTTACTACCTGCAAAAACACTTCAATTTCTGAAACTCATCCATCGAAGGAAATCTGCTTTGAATGAGCTTGTGAGGAATGCAAAATGTTGCCTTCCGAATGACGGATAAGGAGTCTACTCATAAAACAAACAGCATTACCCCAATCCCAGTCTAAAACTAGCTGCGTTAGGTGACTTGAGTTCAAGCTGATTCTATATCCTCTGTTACTTTCAGTCCAAACATAAATCATTCAACAAGTGTCAGGTTGGTTATTTGATGCCATCTTGAATCCAAGAGCTGGAGAGATTATGGTGGTTTAAACTCGAACCTAATGAATGTGGTATTTAAAGATGACAGATGAAGTGCTAGATTTGGGCTGGTGATGATGGGGTGGGTGGGTGAGTGGCGAGTTGGGATGTGTTGTGTGTGTAACCAAACTGGAAATTACATTGGAACTGATGGAACCAGTAAGATTCTTGAAAGATTTGTAACTGCTCATGTAACAATAGAAAACAATCCTTCAAACTTCTGTGTTTACCAATATTGATGTTGTGCATCGATCGTGGCATTCAGTCTGTGTTAACGCATGTCATCACAGTCACTACATGAGAAATTTCTTCAAGGTCTCTTTGGCACAGAATTTTATAGCCAACATCCTGAAGGTGAAAGGAATGTCTTATAATCTTCAATATTGCAATGGTCTGCCTCAGGCAGCCATTTTATGAATAAATACATTAATGTTTTAGCCTATTTTCAATTGCCGATTGAGCAAAACACAAGGATCTTGGGTATATCAAAATTGGAAGTGCAAGATTAGAAAATAATACAGTATTGCATTCAGTCTGGCCACTATTATTTGTGAATGGTTCTCCTTACAATTGGTCTTCCCAGATTACACACTTTAAATCCTCTTCTTTCCTTAGCTCTCCTGACCAAGCAACTTTATTTTGGAATTATTTACACTGGCTGTAAAACCATCTGACAAACCAATTTTGCAGTGAATCAGAAATGAGACAATCAAGAAAGGTGTTCTGTCAATCTGTAATACAATGTAAGAGCCAAAATAATTTTCTTGAGAGCAGCGCACATAAATAAATGACAACGAGATCAGAAGAGAATTGTACTCATCAACTATAGGCAGCAGTGTTCATTGAAGAGCAATCCAACTATCCTTCCTCCTTACTCTAGCCCAGAGTGCTGAGGCCAATTGTGGACATTACTGCCTTCATTACTGATATTAGCTAATCCATCCTGGACAAGAAATCTGAGATCTTCAAAATCTGAAGTCTTCTTTGTCTGTGTTGCTCCGTTACACTCTAAGCAGTGGCTTTAGCAGCTGATCCATCGGAGGAGGTCAAATATTTATTTTTCATACTGTGAAAAATGTGTTGACCTTCGAAGGCTAGAAGACATGGCAATAATGCTTCCAGACATGTGCCTGAGGCTATGTGAGGAATTTGATCTAATATTTGCAGACGAAACAATATATATTAATATATTAAAGTCACTAACATCATGACAAAAACTGAGGATAAATTACCTCTTCCAAGCCTACAGTTTAAAGGAAGAGATCATTATCAGCTTAGGAAATGTGCCTCAATGGGTCCATGCACTTCTGTGCCAGATTACTCAATGCCTTGCAGCTAAAAACAGCTACATCCACCTGCTTGTAATTTAGTGAAGGAGCGGGTGCTGCATTTGCTTTAGTGACTGGAGACTTTATTTGGCAGGGTGCATGTTGACCCTCTGTGGATTGAAGGATTATTCTGACACCAAAATACAGTAATTTTTATCTGAAAACATTGTGAACTCACATTGTCTTGTGATGCTGTATATTTTCTAGTTTTAAGTTTATAATGTCTCGCATTAGAAAACTAGAGAACATTACGTGCACGCCATATTCTAGAATATTAGATTCAGTTATTAAATCAGACGGCAGGAATGTGGGTGTCTGTATAATTAGGTATAATTCTCCTCTGATACCACTGTTAAATCTCGTTTCTGCAATTGCTTTTGAGTCTGCATGGCAGCTCAGTTGAGATGTATATTTAATTTACCTTTCTTGATGGGAGGGCATTGCAAAGTACCTAACAAGACTGGTTATAACACAACAACAACATATTTATATACTGCCTCTCCAGGCAGTGTCTCAGAGTACTTCACAGTGGTGGAGGCCGAGATGGGGGAGGGGGAAGGTGACTTTAAGGGATTGAAGAGAAAGGTCTTCAGGCACGACCTGAAATTGGGAAAGGAAGTGGTGAGACAAATGGATTGAGAGAGGGAGTTCCAAAATTTTGGAGCATACTGGCTGAAAGCAGGGCCACCAATGGTGGAGCAGAGGATACGGGGCACAAGGAGGAGCCTTGACCCAGTAGAGTGGGGGTACCACAGTGGGTACTGCTGTGAGGAGAGAGGAGCTTAGAGAGGTAGGGGGCAGCAAAGGAATGGAGGGACTTAAACACAAGAGTGAGGATGGACGGAGCCAGTGGAGGGAAGGCATTAGAGTAGTCCAGCCTAGAGGTGACAAAGGCTTGGACCAGGGTTTCGGCAGCTGTTGGGGTGAGGTATTGGCGGAGTTGGACAACCTGGTGGAGATGGAAGAAAGCGGTGTTGGTGAGGGATAGATGTGGGGAAGGAAGGATATGGGATCGAACCTGACGCCTAAGTTGTGCACAGGTTCAGAGAATTTTACGGACAGGTCGGGTGTAATATGTAAAGATAGTATTTTCTAAGCCAGAGTGGTTTGCATCCAGCACAGTTTGTGATTTGGGATCACTTTTGGGATGGGGTGGGGAGAAGTGAGAGAGAGTGATTGAGAGAGTGGGGGAGAGTGATTCATGTGTCATGCTGTTCCCTTTCCCCAGTGAAAAACCTCTCTGCATCCTTCATTCCCCTATCCCCTCCCCAACCTCTGTGACTTCCTGGACCTCACCATTTGCTTTGCCCAGCAAACATCATCTTGCTTCATCCCAGCCATCCATCTGCTCCACCATCACCATGCTCTCTGGTTTCTTCCTGAAGTTGCTCTGACTCCCTCCCTCTCCTCTTTCAAAGCACATCTCTTTGACCACGCTTTCAGTAATCTGTTCTCCACTTCATTCCACCTCTCTTGACTCTCACCCCCAGTTCAGGTGCCCAGCCGACAGTGTTGAGTGCTGTGAGAAGTTCTTCCAACCTGAAAAAATGTTGTGTAACTAATTGTTTTGTTACTGAAAGGAAAAAACTAAATATTGCTTTTGTGGCCCACAGACCTTTCTCAAACAGGGAACCCGGCCGTCGGCAGCCAAAAGGCTGGACCACCCTATTCTCGGCAAATGTGTCAGCCAATTTAGATATAACATTGTCCCACAAACAGCCATGAAATTAAAGTTTTCTTAGAAACTAAGCATTATGACAACAAACCCCAATTTGTAACTTCAAGTTACAATTAAGTTTTCTTACTCCACACGCCTGATAATAGTCTCTCAAAACCAAATTTGGTGACTTAATCCATGACTGTTTGTGAGATGCTGCTGTGTGCAATTGGCTGCTGCATTTCACCCACATATAGGTACCGCGCCCTCGACAACCGCGAAACTCACGGATCCATGGTTTGCTAAATGCGACAACCCTTGCAAACCAAGGCTTATAACCCTTGCTTATCCATGGGTTTTAACACTAACACTGGCATTTAGCCTGATTAAGATGTTGCAATCAACCAGCGACAATGCTTCTCTCTTAGGATTAAGGTAAATACAGTAACATGAATTTATTGTCGCTTCTCTGCATCCTCTCTCTCTCTCGCTCTGTGTAAGTGGGCTACAGAGATCTCTCTCTCTGACTCACCTTCTCTCCATTTCACCTTCTTTTCCCCCCACTGCCCACCCCGTCCCCCACTCCCCACCCCCCATTTCTCTCCCTCACCTCTCTATTTCACCTTCTCTTCCCCCCCCACCCCCAACCCTCTCCCCCACCCACCCTTCTCTCTCTCACCCCTCTCTCGCTCTCTCTCTTTGTGGATCAGTCAGTCAGTCAGACAGCCTCGCGGATTGCTGAAGATCCTGGCAGCCAATACACCCAAACTAACTCCCCCTATCCCCATGTATGCTATAACTGTATGTGTTTCTTTTGTGTTTAGTTCTACGAAACGCAAACTATCCCCATGCTTCCCATTAGGACCCTGCATTTTCCAACCGCGACAAAGCAAACGTACTCCCCCTATCCCCATGTCTCCCATAGGGAGGTTTACAGGACCGTATTCCCTGCGGTTGGGGAGGGGTACCTGTGTATACAGTCAGTTCACTTTACGCATTATATATATTTTGGGAAATGCTTTGAGAGGTCTAGAATATGTAAAAAGTACTATATCAAATGCAAGGATTATTATTAAGTGAATATTATAACTTGCTTCTAAAATTATATGCTTTTTGATGATCACAGGAAGTTTGATACCATCAGATCGAATTCCAGCATGTTTAAACCCATCCATAGAATATATTTTTGTAATATTTGATGAAAGAATAACATTTGGGAGCTACCCTAGTCATATTAGTCTTACCCAGGACGTGAAGTAATTATAATCCTTGCTACGATTTTGCTCCAGCAATCTGTAATACTGTAGTGAGGACTATAATTTCACTTTATAGATAGGAAGTCTTCCCCAGAATCCCTATTGCTTCCAAATCTGGTCTACCTTCAGTGATCTTTCCATACTGTACAGCTTCAATTCAACATCACAACATCACAAACACTGTGTTCGGTGATGTGAACAGAGCATTGCACAGGAAAAGATGCAATATTAAAGCACATTGCACAGACAGATGTGAAAAGTTTAAGTAATTGATTTTTTTGTTTAGCTACATGTACTTTCATTTTAGAATATCAAAGTTTTCGTTACAGATATTCTCTGAATATCACAGAAATCTTTTTTTTAAATATAGAATTACATGCAATTTATACAGAAACAACATTTGCCCAACTAGTGAATACCAGTGTTTATACTGCAGTTTCCCCCATCCATCCTACTTTTTAGCTGCCCTCCTGTTATTCCTACTCCTCTCATTGTCACGTGTGGCAACCCTAGGCTTCTCATTCTAAATACAGATGTTTCAGTCACATTATTCCAGGACTGTTTGTATGACATTGCGTGCACAATTCGCTGTTGCGATGAGTCGCCAACAAAATATACAGTTATTTTACTTTATAGTATGTTCTGTGAAGCATTAGAGATGTCTTGAAGACTTCTCCATATCATATAATATACAGTAACACCTTTGTTATCCGGCATCCTCAGGTCCTGACCGTTGCCGATTAATCAAATGTGCTGGATATTCAAGTGACAAGTTGCTGAAAATCCAACAATTTGTTTAATTTATTTTTAATTATACCATATTAATAATAGACTAAATAATAACAGAATATTGTATGGATACTTACTCATAAAGCATTCTAGCACACTCGGTAAAATGATCGGTAAAAAAGCATTCCAGCATTCGGTAAGTTTAATAAGTGCACGTGCTTGGCGCATGTGAGCATGCCGCGAGTGTCCCGGATGGCTGCAGTATGAGATCCGGTTGTTGGATTGGTGATTTGTACTGGTTGAGTATGCCGGTTGGTTGGGTACCGGATAAACAAGGTTTTACTGTATATAAACCTTGCATTTGATATACCACGCTTCATGTCTTCTAAACGTCTTTAAACGTCTCTTTGTCAACATCTGTATATATAAAAGCCTAGGTATGTTTCCGCAATTGTGTCCTCCTGACGCGGATGGCGCTGTGTCAAATCTATCTTCTATATATATAAAAGCCATAGGTATGTTTCCACAATTGTAACAATGAACTTCTAAAAAGAAAACAAAAACCAATATAGCTTTAAAAACAACAAAGAAAAACAACCCAGTGATTAAAGCTCACCCCTTTTTTTGTAAACAACAACTACATTATTTTTAAAAAGTTTTGAAATATATGAATGAACGTGTTCAAAAACACTAGGCCGCGTATGTTACTCGGTGGGTATAGCTAGTACAGTATATATGTTCCCCCTTGGTAACATCATCTGCAGACATGGGGTCAACTTCCTTATGTATGTGGATAACATCCAACTTTATCTTTCTGCCTCCACCATTGATTCCAGGACCATTGCTGTCCTGACAGACAGACTGCCTGCCGGACAGCGTCCTGAATGAGAGCTAAGGTTCTACAGTGGAATGTCAGTAATAACGAGGCCTGATTGGTTTGCGCCTGTGCCTCTGTACCTGAGGTAGTGGCAGCATCATCCCCTGCCCAACCATTGGCGGGCTAGCTGTCAGCCACTCTGCCCCCAACTTCTGAAATTCCATTCCACAATCCCTTCACCTCGCCCCCTCCCTAGCCTCCGCCAAATCTCGCTGCAAGACCCTCCTTTTCGACCGTGCCATCGGTCACCCCGCTTCCCCTCCCTTTCTGCCACCCTTCCCGATCTCGACCCTAGCTTGGGTCCGAAACACTGACTCTCCAGCTCCTTGGAAAGTCCTCCTGACATGAAAGACGCTATACAAGTGTAATTTTGTTGTTATTATATTTCGAAAAATACTGGTAAAGAGCCTGTCCCTGAGATAGTTTTTGGCTTCACTTTCAAAATAATTCAGTAGTGTAGGTTCCACTTTCAAAGCACTCTAATATGTAATTGAGGTTGAACAGTTCATTTATTGTTCAGGAACACAAGAATTTCTACCAAAAGAAATCAAAGTTTCAAAAGCTTTCTCTTAAAACAACAGAGCCCCAAAATGAAAATTAGTTGCTCACTTCATGGGTCTTGTGGGACATTGCTGTGCACAAATTTGTCAGCATTATTTGCTTACAAATGCACACACAACAGTAAAATATATTTGACAACCGTAAAATCCTGTAAAGTGCTTTAAAGACATCTGAAAAATATGATAAGCCACCATTTCAAATGCAAAGTTTATTATAAAAATTCAACTAGCTTGAAATTACCAAATAAACAATAGGTTTAACAGTAATTGTCTGATTTGGAAATAACATTCGACAGAAAATCTCACATCTTAGGAAATATTCATGGAAAATAGTAGAGACAGAAACAGATTCCCTCCCAGGCTGTCAGGCTGTGTTTCTAATCATAGCTTATTACCGCAAGCCATCTCTTGTCCACCCACATACTGTATATTGACCTTGGTTTCCAGGGAGTGAGGCAAACATTGACGGATTTCATTTTGTTCTGTGAAACAAACTGGGTTGGCAAATGTTTTATCTGTCCATATGTTTCCATTAAGTATGTGGTTATCGGTCTGGATAACTTTTGATAAGAATTAACCAAAGAATCTTAACTCACCAGGAGGGTAAAGAAAAAAATATTTTAATTTCACATAATATGTTTTTAATTTTCTTCCATTCTACAAATTTAATTAGAATGAAGAGATTTCTTTG
The DNA here is from genome assembly GCA_035084275.1 of Hydrolagus colliei. NCBI lineage: Eukaryota > Metazoa > Chordata > Chondrichthyes > Chimaeriformes > Chimaeridae > Hydrolagus > Hydrolagus colliei. The sequence goes on along the minus strand of CM068742.1, from coordinate 62,787,279 downwards.
TCTCTAGAAAGCACACAAAAGTCATCTTTCTCTTCATTATCATTGGTATTAAATGTTCTCTGTGGGGCAGCCAATTTCTCATGGAAAACTCACAGCAAAATATATCCTGTCCTTATTATATGAAGCAGGATATTTTGACCTTTGTATTTTCTTCAGTAAACCACAAATTAATTTGGATATATAAGTAGTGTCTTTTTTTCTCTGCCGTTTTAATGATGATTATGGCATTTAGATGTGATTTTATTTAAAAATAAATAAATATAAAAAATCAGTAATATGAGCCATTTTTAAAAAAGGTATAAATTCTGTGATTGGAAAGAATCCAAAATGAACAAACTTTTTTTTGACACTACTTTCTATTGTGAAAAAGGCACACCTTTTTGTATTGTCAATTGTCAGCAACAGTAGAGATCTCACATCCTGAAAACCAAGAGATAATACTCCAAAATCCATAAATTCCCAATCTTGGCAAACAGGCAACAATATATTCCCTGCTGGTCTTTAAATGATCAATTATTGGGAAACCATCAGATCTTACATAAGTATTGAGAATAAGCCACGAGAGGCTACCAGTTTGCTCTTTGAAACCAATGACAATAGACTGAATAATTGAGGTTGGAGTAAATTCAAGTGGGAACAATTTCTAAGGAATTCATTTGAAATACTTAAACTTTGTCTGTTCTTTCCCCCCTTCCCCCCCCATCCCCCCCCATCCCCCCAAAAGTTTAAGGTTTGCAATTTACATAATTATGATAATAAGGATAATCTTTATCGAATTGAATTTTATCTAATAGAGGTCTTCAACATTCATGACATTAATGCTTGTTTTTCATATTGTAGCTTTTGCATCAGGGGGATGTCTCAAAGAGCTTCACAGGATCCCCTATGAAGTGCAGCGATTGTGTGTTTTGTAGTCAAACGTAACAGCTAATATGCATACAGCAATCTCTCATAAATAGCTATAAAGTGAATGACCAATTTTACATGGGGGATTGTTGGCCAGAAAACAGAGCAACTTACTTCTCTTTTCAAATTGTGCCATGGGATGTTTAACGTCCACCCAAGCAGGCAGATGGGTGCCTGCTTGGCACCCATCGGTTAACATGCTGCCATGGTCAAACTGGTTACTAGAAGTTGCCCATACTGTATAAAATATGTATGATACAGTTCTGAGTTTGACAGTCGCAATATTAAACTAGTGAAACAACATATGAAAAAATCTGATTTTAAAACATCCAGCAAGTAATATACTTGTACTTGGGTATTCTAACTGTGGGTATAATTGTGGAGCCCTGCAGCTCAGTTGTTAGAGCACTCGCCTTACAAGTGAGAAATCTTGGGTTCAATTCCAGGCACGGCGAAACCTTGGGCAAGTTTCCTTACTCCACACACCTGATAATAATCCCTCAAGAAAAACAATAATAAATTGGTCATTTCAATTCACGACTGTTTGTGGACACAGCTGTGCGCAATTGGCTGCCACGTTTCGCCTATAAATATAATTCACTTTACAGTATATTCTGTGAAGTGCTCTGAGACGTCTAGAAGACGTGCAAAGTACTATACCAAATGCAAATTATTATTATTATAACTTGTCTCTGAAGGCAGTGGTTCAATCATTGGGCCTTGATCTCCTTCATGCCCTGCATTCAGTTTCTTTCATGTTTCTCACAAGTCTAAGCAACAATTCTTACCCTTTGATGGCACAACTCTTAATCCTTCTTCATTCGTCAACATTCTTGGCTACACTCCACTCTGAAAAACAACTGTAATTTTTGTACCTCTCCCTTTGTTAAAGGGGCTCCAAGAAGCTCGATATCTTCTACTCTAAATATTTATGGGTTTCCCACTCAACAACTCAGAAGTCTCTTTAAAGTCCAGATTCTTCCAAAATTTAAATAGTATTCCCGTATCTGGGAAGACTCTGAAACACCTCCGATTCTGTTGCAATAAAGATCTCAAACATCTTGGCTCTGTTGCAAAAAAAATCAACCCACTGTCTTCTGCACTAAATTGTTCTTTCGCAGAATCTAGAGATCCATAATTGTTTACAGTACACAATCCCAGATCTCTCTCTCTCTCTCTATAGCTACTATTCCATTCATCTGTTCTTTTCCCTTTGGCCTTTCAAATTTTCCTTAATTTTTTTCAAAACATTGGTATGGATTAAGCTTCAATAGCCATTTCTGGTTTTAAAAAAATCCTATTCTGTTCATCATAACTATAGATAAATTATTTGATTTGTTTCTTAATTACATTATTGCTGGTGAGCATGGTCAACATTTTTTTCAATGTACAAGAAGCAACTTTCTGAAATGGCTCTGAACATTGATCTCACTTCATTCCATCTGATTGTAAACAGTCATCTCATCCCATTTTAACTAATTGGGATATTATGCACTCCATAATTATGGTATCATAATGTAGCCCATGACCCTTCACCTCTAGTGTCACTGAAAGAAAGAAAGAAACCTAAATTACTAAATATATGTACATAGAATGACTTGTGAAGTTACTGCTTAATATTAGGCCAGAGAAGAAGAGTGAAAGTTCAGCTGCCAAATGAATACTATTTTCCAATATTCTGTAAGAATGTAAGTTTTAAGGCAATGCTCTTAACCCTTAAAACATGATGACCTGGGGTCCTGGTGTTCTTAAACTACGCTGTTTTCATCCTTTATACTGTAATAGTTTTGCACTATACAAGTGTAATTTTGTTGTTGTTGCTGCACTAATTGAGATTTATAGTGAAAGACAGGTAACCGTTTGTATATAGTCTGTCTCTAAAACGTGCTTAATTCTAAGCACCTTCTTTGCTAGCAGTAACTTGTTTTTAATTATTTTCAGGAATTATTTTTTGCAACCAAAAACGATTCAGTAAATACTGGTCTGGTTGAATATTTAATAAAAGTGCTTCACAGAGTTTGCTGTCAAGTATAGTGACTGTGTATTTGTTGGCAGACATATTTGTAGACATATTTAATTTTCTTCCATTTCTCAGTCACCAAATACATGTGTCAGCCTGGCTCAGTTGGTGCTATTTATGTCTCTCTATTAAAAGGATATGTGAGTTGGGACTTTGAACTCACCAAGTCGAGGCTGACAGTCCAATGCTTTGGTGAAGGCCATTATTATTGCAGATGATGAATTTTGGATGAGATGTTAAACAAAGGTTCAATCTGCCTGTCGAGGTGGATGTTAAATAACCCTTGGCACTATTAAAAAAGGAGTTTCTCCCAATATCTTAGCCAGATAATACCTGCAGATAAAATTGAGTTTATTTAGTGGCTGTTTGTGGGATGCTGCTGAAACAAATGGGCTGCCTCGTTTTCTTACAGATTCACAGTCACTACTAGGGTCCGTCGATATGGAAATTTTCCGATTTAGATATATCGATGAGCTCATATCGAGATATACTAAAATATCGATATTTTGGGGGTTTTCGTACTGCGCATGCGCGCGTGACGCTCGCATTCAGAGTGCACGCGCATTCGGTGTGCGCGCGCGTTCCAGGTGCGCGCATTCAGGGCCTATCTCCTCAGGAGGTAAATATCTTTCTCTCTCTGTGTCTCTCACTCTCTCCATCTCTGTGTTTTTCTGTCTGTGTCTCTGTGTCTCTCTCACGCCCCCCATCTCTAACTATCTGTGTATTATCACATCCACCCCGTCTCTCCCCCCACCCCTCCCCCCGCCGCCGTCCCTCTCTCTTCCCCCCACCGCCGCTGTCCCTCTCTCCCACCCCCCCCAGCAGTCTCTCTCCCCCCCCCACCCCCCCAGCCGTCTCTTCCCCCCACCCCCCTAGCCCCCCCAGCCGTCTCTTTCCCCCTCCCCCCCTGCCGTCTCTCTCTCCCTCCCCCCCCAGCCATCTCTCTCGCCCTCCCCCAGCCCCCCCCCAGCCGTCTCTCTCCCCCTCACTCTCCCCCCCCAGCCGTCTCTCCCCACCTCACCCCTTGCATACCTGTATATTGTATTCGAGGACTATGAATACAATATGGCGGCTTTGCACCTCCGTCTGTGCATTGTGTATAGAGATGAGCATTCTGTGTCTTGTAGTTCAGTGTGAGCGAATTCCGATTTTTTCCCTCGATATATAGATTTTTGGATATATCGATATTTTTGAAATACATATATCGGCGTATTGATATGAAAATTATATTGGGTTTTAGCGATATATCGATATATCGCCGGACCCTAGTCACTACACGTTATTGTAACTTCTGTGAAGTGTTGTGAGATGTTCTCACAATGTTAAAGGTGCTGCATCAAAACCAAGGATTATTATTGCAATTATTCAGATGCGCAATACAGTAAAACCTCGATAATCCGACATTCCGAAAGCTGGCAACTCCCTAAAACTGGCAATATTTAAAAATACATACAGTATTACATTTTTTTCTGATGACCGGAAAACAGCTGCTTGTAATTTTTGGTGTGGCCGCTCAGTTCAGGCATAGTTTGGCTTCAATGGTGTGTTTACTGCTCACGCGGTGTATGGGGCGGGCTTTCCCAGCCATTTCTATAGTAGGTTCTAAATACCGGCAAACTCCGAAATCCGGGAGATGTGTTGGCCCAACTGTGCTGGATTATTAAGGTTTTACCTTAATTCATTCAGCCTCTGTGTCTTTTTAATTAAGTGATCAAAATCTTCCCTGTTTATTAACTTGCTAAAGAAAAAAGTTATAACAGTTGCACTTCAAAGTCATCTTGCCCCAAAGTATTGCCGGATAAACAATCTATCCAATTGTTCATAATAATTATTACAATAACTGGTTATTGTTAAAAGACCTAATGAGAGGCCTTAACTGCTTTTCACATAAATATTAGTACCTTAGTAATTGGATATTACAGCAGTTACTGGGACATAAAGCGTACAGTGCAATTTTGGAGTTGGCATATTTATAGGTCGTCTTTTGACTCACATTGTCTGCTGGGAACATATTTTGTAGCTTTAATATAAAGGTACACATTGTTAAATCCTTGCACTTCTTTGGCAGTAATGTGAGGAAATGTATGTTTATGAGTTTTCCCACATTGAATTTGAAAGGTCGATGACTGGAGGTTGGAACATTGTGTGCCCAGGATACTTAGTTCATGGAACCTCTAGCATTTGTAGGTACTTTATTTTGGTTAATAAGGTACTTTTATGGTCCGAGGGGTTTCTGTAGTTTCTCACATCAAGTCTTTGCTGCAATTATTTTTTCCAATTGCTTACAGAATATGCCAAAATGGTTTAAAAGAAAAAGTTGAAAAGCATCGACTTTTTTTTATTAGAACCACAGAAATTTACAGCACAAGTAAATGCCATACAGTCAGGTTCCATTTTATTAATGCTGAATATCATTACAATTGACAATCATTACAAATGCTAGGTCTTGGTAGGTTAGTGTTTCTACACCTCTTGGTCAGCAGGCTGTGAGTTCAAGCACTTGAATTGCTCAGATAGTCTCACATAGTATCATCTGTCACTCCTGTGTAGTTCTGGAGATATGTTACTTTGTTAGAGCTGTTATCTTTTGGATAAGGGGCTAAAACAAAACATTACCTCCTTATTCAGTTGGACTTCAAGGAATCCTTGAAACCATTTGGAAAGAGAAGGGAGTTTCATTCAGCCATTCAATCCTTCAAATCAAATCGATCATTTATATCATAGAATCTTGTTGGGACAAATAATTATGGTATTTGCTTGCAATACTAATACTAAACATTCATAGTTGTTTTTTTCACAGCAATTTGGATGTGACAACACTATACAAATACAAGTTTTATTTAACTGGAATTTACAGATTTTCAAAAATGGGTTTTGAGTGTTTGGGACCTTTATATTTTACTTTACTTTTTAAAAAAGTAAGTTCTGACTTGTTTCTTTGGTGAAAGGAATCATTAACATTCCACATTTTGAATACATCGAGAAAAAAGACTGACCTGCTCAGAAAGGTCAGAGTCAACCCCGCAGTGCTACCTGACATTTGACAAGAGCAGAAAATTGGGGTTGATTGAGTGAAATGCTGACTTAGTTCCAGAAATATGATAGAATCGGTAGCAAAACTTCAAAAGTCATCCTTGTGTCAGATTGCCTGTTGCTGCAGATGTCGAAACATCAGAGAGGAAGGGTATCAGTTAACTTAGCGTGAACATGCTGAGTGTTTGATGAAGTGTCAGCCTGGCTCAGTTGGCAACACTCTTGACTCTGAGTCAGAAGGTTATGAGTTCAAGCCTCATATTAGGACTTTAGTTCACTTCCTTGATTTCTTCAAGACCCATCTCAAGACCCTCCTCTTCAACTGTGACCATCGATCACCCTCCTTCCCTCCACACTTTTCAATCCTGAACCCCAGCTCGGGTCTGAAACACTGGCTGTCAGCGCCTTGAGATGTTCTCCTGACGTGAAAGGCTCAAAACAGATGTAATTTTGTTGTTGTTGTTCAATAACAATTGCACTTATATAGCGCCCTTCACATTGGGAAGTCGTCCCAAAACGCTGAACAGTCAGGTCGGGGAGGGTCGGTGTAGGGGGAAGGGGAAGCAGAGTGGGAGAGGGACATGTTAGTGGGGCAGCCGAAGGGCGGTTGAAGAGAAAGGTCTTGAGACTGGCCTTGAAGGAACAAAGGGAGAAAGCAAGGCAGAAGTGTTGTGGGATGGAGTTCCACAGTGTGGGAGCAGAGCGGCTGAAAGCCCAGCCGCCGATGGTTTAGCGGTTAGGGCAGTGGATGCGGAGCAGGCTGAGTCTGCTGAACGGAGGGGACGGGCAGGCTGATAGGGAGTCAGTAGGTCAGAGAGATAGGCGGTGGCAAGGCCGTGAATGTCCTTGAAAGTGAGAACAAGGATCTTGAATTGGATCCTCTGGGTGACGGGGAGCCAGTGGAGACAGGTGAGGGTGGGAGTGATGTGGTCGCAAAGCCTGGTGCGGGAGAGTACACGAGCTGCAGAATTCTGAATGATCTGCAGCCTGTGAAGGGAGAAGCTGGGGAGGCCGACGAGGAGAGAGTTCCCATAGTCGAGGCTGGAAGTGATAAAGGCGTTGATGAGAGTTTCGGCGGCGTGTGGGGTGAGGTGGTGGCGGAGTCTTCACAATCTAAGATGCCACGCTAATGGAGTATTGGAGGAACACTGCTTTGTTGCAGGTGCTGTTCTTCAAATGAAATATGAAACTAAGTGTTCTGCCTTGGCAGTACAGGTGGTTGAAGGGGTGGATTGGCTATTCGGGAAATCTGAAAAATTAAAAAGTGCCTGAGTGGCATGTGAAAACAGCATGCAATCACCAGGTGCCCAGAAATTGACCAACTTATCCTTTTGTGCAGCCATACTTTGGCCATGTAGGTGCAAATAAGGCTACGACAGGTGGAAATAAGGCTTTTCCGATTTGCTTAGCTGCTGCAACTTTCCGTAGACAACCTCGGCACCTTGACTGGTGTGTGGTTAGCTAGCCGGTAAGTTTAGTGGAGAGGAACACAGCTACAGCCAGATTGATGCTTTAGCTATCCACCACCATTGAACTGGCCAGCTACCCTCATCCCGGCCACCCTCATCCCGGCCACTCTCATCCCAGCCACCCCCACTCAGCTATCCTCATATCCAGTGGCTGGACGTGGTTGCAACTGTGACAGTGTTCAGATGATATCAATATGGGAGGGCGGAGCTGTGCCTTTATGCATTGTTTTACACTTTTGGGTACTGCCATCCTCCTATGAATCAATGCCCCTCTTTTTCCGTGAAAATCCTTAGCTCTCTGAGGACGTCAACCCACCATTGGGTGAATGTTAGGGATGCCATGGCATTCTTCAAAACTAAAAGAGTTTCTTCTGGTCTCCGGATCAAAAATTCCACCGACAAATAATTGCTCATATGTGCAATAATATTATGAGAAAATTGGCTACCGTGCTCAGTTACAAATACATAGTACACTTTACAAGAAATGCCATGAAGTGCTCAGAGACGTTTTGAAGGTGCAATGATTATTATTACTATAGATTTAATTTGCCAAATATTGATGTATTTACAAAGACTTGTACAATCATACAAACAACTATCAGCCACAAATTTTTTTCCTTTTACAATACATCTCTAGGATTTTATGAAATATAAAATATAGATTTCTGGTAGTTTTACTATTTGGCATAACAAGAATAGGTCTAAAATATTTTTAAAAATTATTGCCAAACCATTTCCCATTTATCTTGAACTCTGTTGAAAAATACACAGATAATAATAATACTAATAATCCTTGCATTTGATATAGTGCTTTTCACATTTTTTAGAAGTCTAAAAGCCCTTCACAGAATATACTGAATATACCACAAAGAGTCATGGATTGAATGACCAATTTATGATTTTTTTTCTTGAGTGATTGTTATCAGGTGTGTGGAGTAAGGAAACTTGCCCAAGGTTTCGCCCTGCTGGAACCCAACCCAGGTCGCTAGCATGCAAGGCGAGTGCTCTAATCACTGAGCTGCGTGACTCTATTTATCATTTAAGTAATCAAAACTGCAATTTTTATGTATGTTTATATCTACCACTTAAAAGAAGCATGACTCAAATATCAGGCAGAAGGTTAACAAATAAAATACAATAATGGTGATAAGGGCTTGCAGTAAAAGGTTCACTTGTCTACAGAGCATCAAAGTACGCTTCAAAAGGACTCACCATGCTATGATTCTCAAGGACATGTTATCTCGCACAGACTTAGCTGTGAACTGGTGGTGCCAGAGCACCCTGTAAGGGCCTTTAGGTCTCAACACAGTATCTTTCTAGCTTGGTATATAAAGTGTTTACCATTTTAGCCTCAAGTGTCTTTGGTCCAAAGATATCCTGATATTGTCTATCTCCACACATATTGCCAGTTGTAATAATGTGTTCTCCATGATAGCCATTTTGATAGTAAGGATCTCTGTGCATGTGTAAGTTTGTTTATGCTTATTTATATGTGTGTGTGTGAGAGAGAGACATAGGGAGAGAGAGAAAGAGAGAGAGTCTTTGGTGGTATGTTTGTATGTGTGGCATATTTGTGCGTATGTTTGTATCGGGGGGCACTCGATAGTCCGAAGGTTTGATAGTCCAAAGGTTCATTAGTCCGAAGGTTCAATAGTCGAACACACAAATGAAGTAAGGTTTGTTAATCCGAACATTTGGTACGATAGTCGGAAGGTTCATTAGTCCAAAGGTTAGGGTTAGGCTTAGGGATAGGGGAAGCTTCGGACTAACGAACCTTCGGACTATCGAGCGGTAACCGTTTGTATCTGTGCAGTGTGTTTGCGTGGATGATGTAATATGTGTGTATGTGCTGTTATAGATAATTATTTTTCTCCATTTAAACTTCTTGCAAATTGTAATCAATAATTGAAGTATTTTCTTTATTTTTTACAATTACTCAATGAAGATGAATGTGAAATGGGTAATGGTATTTGAGGATAAAATGCAGGGCAAACAAATTGGAACATTTCCCCCAGTTGAGTGGATTAGTTTACAGTGTTCATTTACTGTCGACCTGTGCTAGCTGGAAACATGCTGGCCCCCTTCCCCTCCTCACCCCTTCACCCCAGCTCAGGTTTCCAGCTGTGGGAAGCAGTTTGAGACTTCCTCCCAATGGGAAAGGTGCTATATAAATTTAAATTATATTGGATACAATTATAACTAAAAAAAACTTTATATTTGTTTCCAGTTCTTATGAGTCAAGGGAAAAGAACAAAAGGGCGGCGGTCATTCACTTGAACGGGAAAAAAATAACAACAGAATGAAGTTCAGCCATATTTTAAGAAGCTGTTTAGTTAATATTGGAAATTTAGCAGATGGTCTGAAAAGGACTTTCAACAGCTGAACAGAAGGAAAAAAAATACACACAAAAAATCGTCTGACAAAGAATGTGAAGAATTATAATTGAGAAAGGATAGACTGTCAGGGTGATGAAAGAATTCGGAAGCCCTTTCAGTCTTTACAGTGGCTCATTTTAGCTCAGTGTAAACCACCCAAGGTTGCTGAAGACAATTAAAAAGGCGGGTCAGAAACGACCCTTTTACAACCCTCTTCTTGACAGTTCCTGATTCTAAAGCATTCATGTCCTTAATGTTAAGCCCATTGAATGACAGAAGCATTTGACTTTAAAGGACATCACCATGCCTGAAAAGGCATTATATACTCTTGAATTCAGAGCAGTAGTAGACACCAAGCAAAATAGAAAAAATAAAAGGCACCTATTATTTTTATGTTAGCTAAAATAAGACAGCCACCTGCACGCACACACAGACTACAGAATTAGAGCCTACTTCTTGGCGTGGTCTGGTCTTCATCACATACGACCTGTTGGTTGTTATGAGGTACTTTTACCAAGTGATGCAAGTGAAAACAGTGATGAGACCTCGCAAGGGGGCAGATTCCTATCCTGCGCCTGCAACAAGATAATAACTCCACTGTAACATGGTAACCATTGTATTCTCCAGATGGCTAACTAAACATCAGGGGAAAAGCACGTGTCCTTCAATTGGTGATTTTGTTGAGATTTAGAGGCTTTCCTTCATTCAACTACCAATATAGGCTCTTGTCCTTGCCTAAACCATCCTAATATTTTGTTTCATCCTTGATAATTATTTGCTCTTACTGTGGTTAGTTGCAAATTAGTTGTATCTAATTGTGGCAGCAAGATCACTAAAACGTTGATGCATGTAGTATTTCAATTTTTCAACAATGCACAAATTAGCAGATGCCCATATTATTTGCCAGTTAAGTGTTATTCTTTTTTCTTATATGTATTTTACAGCATAAAATTACTCAGTGAAAGAGAGAATAGAAATATAGATAGACTGTTACAGAGGAAATGAAAGATAATGTTAGTTGCAGAGACTCAGGGGGAAAAGACAGCAGTGGAAGCCAGCCTTCAAAGAGGTCAAAATTCTTCTGTTTTGCCTAATGGAAACAGAATCCATTTGTTTCACATTGTTTGCTGTTATGTCGCTAGGCATGAAAGCAGGTGGGACATTAGTGAGGATTTAAAAATATATTTCCCCCCTCCCCCATCCAGCCTTTTTAAGGTCAGCAGTCACTAATGCAATGGATGTTGGTTCAAAATGTAATCAAAAACAAAAACATTTATTTAGCGCGCTTCATGCGGGGTAGCGTCCCAGAGCACATCTAAGCACACAACCTCCCAAAAGCAGGTGAGTAGTGTCATCATTTGAGTGCCTTTCATTTCCTCTAAATTTTTGATGCTAAAGCTATTTTTAACTGGTCTCAATCAACTTTTTTATATGATTCCATTCTGGGCATCATCACTCACCTTTGACAGTGTTTCAAAAAATTATATGTTCTTAATTTTATTTTGAACTATTTTTCATCTCACGAATCAGTTCAAATTATTGCCTGACTTTGTGATGAGGTAACAGCATCAACATTGCAGTTTATTAAGACTAAATGGTTAAGTTTAACCAGTATAGTAGTTTCTGACCCAGAGCTGTTAACAACCGATTGATCTTGGTTGCAAAGAGGGAGATACATGTCAGTTTGGTATTACCATAATAATCCTTACATTTCATGTAGTACCTAGAACATGAAACATATCAAAAGTATTTCAGAGGTGAAGTGTGATTCTATGTTTGTAAACATATATAACAGCCAATGTTGTGCCCAGCAATGTCCAATAAACAAACACAAATTGACCATTGTATCTGAGGAATTATTAGCCAGAAAACCAGCAGAATCTCCCTTCTATGTTTGAATAGTGTAAATAGATCTTTAATTGTCACTGAGCAGGCAGTTTCATATCTTAAATCTCAGTTTAATGTCTTACCTTTAGGACAGTGCCTCCAACAATGCAGTCTCCAGCACCCCACTGGAGTGTCAACTTAGACGACGGTTTGAGTCCTGACAAGGATATGATATCATTCATATTTTTGTTTAGACTGATATTATATCAATTCAGTAGTCTAAACTCAGCCATTACTGTACAGAAGCTAACTAATAGCAAGCGTAAACCCTGGGAGATCACATTAAGTCAATTTGAGCACAAACCTCAACTAGGTTGCATTTTTGACATGCCATATATTTTGGTAATGGCAGTCATTTAGATTTAGCTTTAAAATAGGTGTCCCTAAAAGACTATGTTTATTCAATAAATATAGAATGTATGCATTGTAAACACAGTGGTTTCATTGAGCTATATAAATGTTTCTCTAAGTAAGGCATAGACTGGTCTGACTTCACTTTGATCATGTGCAAGTGCTGAACCGATTACAGTAATATGGCAGAATAGTCTCAGTGGTGGTGCCCTGACATGACAATATCAGCGGCCACCTAATAAAGCACATATGGTAACATTAGAAGTAGCTGTAGCTTTTTGTTACTGGAGCTCAAGGAAGCAAACATTGCCACATTTAGTAATTTGGGAAATAAATTGAAACATAAGTCACCTAAATCATTTTTCTCCTCTTGTGGTGTGGCAAGAAAAAAAATCTGAATTATAATCACTGGGCCAAATCACATCACACTCCACAGGAGACTGAACTACAATAAAGCTGCACAATTGCATTTCAGTTTGAAAGGGAATCATTGGTGATGTTAAACAATTTCAGTTAAACTTATACAGTAAAGCCCGATAATCCGACATTCCGAAAGCCAGCGACTTCCTGAAACCGGCAATATTTCAAAATACATACAGTGTTAGATTTTTTTTCTGATGTCGGCAAATTTCCCAAAGTTCGGAACATCTGCTTGTAGTTCCCAGTGTGGCTGCTCTGTCATCTGGCCCTGTGGGTGGAGTTTGAGCATGTTTGGCTTCAGTGCTGTGTTTACAGCTCACTTGGTGTATGGGGCAGGGCTTCTCCAGCCATTTCTAGGGTAGGTTCTAAATACCAGCAAACTCCGAAATCGGGGAGGTGAGTGAGCCCAACTGGGCCGAATTATCGAGGGTTTAATGTAATAACTATCATAAAGCAGCCAGCGACACAGAGGTACATTCATTGTTAGTGTGTGCCCTGCAGAATGTGATACTCAAATGAAGATGGGTTCTGGCAGATTAAATCCAGTTTAGGCAAATAATCTGAAAGTAAAGGTCAGAAAAATTGAATAGCTTTATGATCGTTTTTTTAAATAAGATTTCATTCTAGTTTCAGCTAGTTTTACTTCTGCCATTTAGATTTATTGTCAGTCCAATAAACAGTTACATTAACTAAAGGTTTCATTTAATTTCCTAGCAAGTACTATAAATATCTTCTAACTGCTGTCCCCAAACACTGACATTGCAGTTGTTATCTAAGCAATGCTCTCCATTACTCTTCAAAGAATTCCAGAGTGCAGGGATCGTTGAGCTGTGGCGCTGAGTCCCTCATTCTAGAGAAGCTCAGAGGTAAACAGTGGAGGCTTTGACATTCCAAAGCCAAAGAACATTTCTGCTACTTTGATATCTGTTGGCCGGCCATTCTGTGAGCAGTTCAAGTTTGGGAGCACTGACACCGCTCAAACTGCTTGATACTGAATGTTGCTCAAACTGTAGCAGCAGCCTTTACATTTAAGACTTGAAGCGCTCTGAGATGCCATCCGGCGTGGAGGGCACTATATAAATCCAAGTTGTTGTTGTTGCTGTTGTTGTAGACTAAGATTCCTTCTATTCATTCTGGTGGATGTTAAATACATAATCACAGTGTTTGAAACATAAATCTGGTTTTATCCTGATATCCTGACCAACAAACCTCCGGATTAATCACTTTCTTCATGTTTTTTTGTGGGACATTGCTATATGCAAATTAGCTGTTGTGCTTGCAAGTTCCCTTAGTTGAGAGAATAGAGGTTAGTCTGAACTATAACTTATTCTGTTGCCATTGTCTCATTTTTCCTACCACCTGAAATTACAATACAATTTTACCTTTACTGTATATAGCACTTTTTACATCGTCTCAAGGCACTTAACAGTCCTGCCCTGACAGCCAAGCTGTGGGTGATGGCAAACGGGGGGTGGGAAGGAGAAAGATGACTGAAAGCCTCAGTCAAGAGCTAGGTCTTGAGTTAGATATTGAACAAATTGAGGAGGGAATCGGAGGGACACTGGGATGGAATTTCAGAGAGTAGAAATAGATAACCTGAAAGCTCGACCACCGAAGGGGGGACGTGAAGCAGGCCAGTCATGCTGAGCAAAAGAAATAGAGCTCTGACAGAACCTGGCCACCCATTTAGCAATCCCATTTAAGAAAGTCTGTTCCGATTCACAAACAGTGGTAGGAAAGCTTAATTGACAGGCAGGTTGCGTACATGATAATGTTACCATCTGAAACGAGTTACACAATACAGTACGTCCTTGGCAGGGTATCCTTGCCCAAAGTACAGATGTATGCCCATAGATTGTTGCCTCCTGGCTTGACCTTGTGCCAAGGGTATCAGTTAATTATATGCTCCACATGGTTTGATGAACTCATTATAACCTTTCTGTTCCCAACCATTGATCAGTCAGTAATACATTGTGCTGTGTCTGTGCCTTATTAGTTAACTTGGAGTTTTGTAATATGAGGTACAAAGATTACTAAGGAATTCATTTTGGCCTTGAAAGATTTTTCTGGCCATAACTCCAGGCATTCAGTCATCAACAGAGCAAGCAGTGAAGTCTTGCTGAGATTAAACATGACCTGGTTATTTGTCAGCGTTGCTGACAGTTATGTGCTGAGTTCTTCACTTTGTTGAAACTTGTTTGCCCCCAAAACTTGGTATTTCTCTGTTGGTAGTGAGGGCTATACATTGAAGTTGAAAATGAACGTTTTGCTACCAAAAAAAAGGGGTTTCAGACATAAGAATAATCTTTGCATTTGATATGGTGCTTTTTCACATCTTCTAGACATCGCAAATCGCTTCGCAGAATATACTGTAAAGTAAATTGTCTATATTTGTGGGTGAAATGTAGCAGCCAATTGCACACAACAGTGTCCCACAACAGTTGTAGACTGAAAGTGACCAATTTATTACTTTTTTTTAGGGATTATTGTTAGGCATGTGAAGTAAGCAAACTTGCCCAAGGTTTCGTCCTGCCTGGAATTGAACCTAGATCTCTTGTTTGTAAGGCAAGTGCTCTAACGACTGAGCTACAGGATTCCACATAATGTTTGTATCGTCCATGAAACATCACAATGACTTCCAAGACATCGATTGAGAACATTGTAAGTCTGAACTGAGGTCTTGCAAGTTCATGTGACACACAGAGGATTCCCTGCAAAAAACAAGTTTATGTAACACAACTTTTTTTCCAGTGGTGTGGAGTCAATAGCATTGAATCTTACCTGAGCAGTCTGTTTGTCACCCCAGTTGCATTATTTTCACCACAAATGCTAAGCATAGGCTTCAGTGTAAATACCTGGTCCACAATGACTTTTAAAATTTTAGCTTTATGTTTAGAAAAAAGATGAGATGTGTACCCCCTATTTCCACTTACTGATATAATAGAGTTGAGAATCCACCCATATGATCTGGCTATTGGCTATTATGCTGGTAGTGGAGCACAGCAAGAGTAGCTCTGTATGGGTTGCTTTGTGTGGGTGTGTCTTTAGGTGGGGAATTCTCCTTGTTTCACTGCAGCTGGTGGGAGTGCATTATTATGGCAGATTCCATTCACATCTTTCTTGGAAGTGCACTTGATATTATATTGTTTGATGCTGCATTAGAAAGACCCATTTTCAAACAAACAGAAGGCTTGACCTCGATGCTATAAAGAAACAGCCAAGATCTTTAATTCATTTCATAGATTCATAGATTCATAGAATTTTACGGCACAAAAGGAGGCCATTCGGCCCATCTAGTCTGTGCCGGCTCTTTGAAAAGAGCGATTCAATCCCACTGTCCTGCCCGCTCCCTTTTACTTTTCTCAAGGTAAAAGGAAAATTAATTATTTGATTGTTTTAAAGGAGGGAAGATGAAAGGGGCAGACTAACCATTAGCATAGCATAAAAGTTACATCAGTACAAAGAATTATGATTCACTTTTAGCGAAATGAAAAGGTGGCTAAAAACTGGTCAACAAATTCTCTCTTAGGCGGATGGACTCTGAGATTGGGAGAATTCTGTCTTACGTGGAAGCTGCTGCTTTTTAAGGATTGCGAATAAATAGCTTCCAATTTAAGACAAAATATATTTTTTTCACAATTCTGAAACCATCTTGTACTTCAAGACAAAATGCTAAGATGAGTATTCTGTCCTTTAGATCTTAATATGCCGATCAGATATGTGCATTAAAATACTGCAAAGTAAGGTTCTATTCATAATCTACCTATACTGATTTGAATTTGATTTGTTTAATTATATATTGTTTATGATGTGAAAACTTATAAATTTCCAAAATGTATTTCATTGTTAACAGGCACCAATCTACATTGTGAACCATGGGGAGACTGGCCCTATCCGATGTAACAGGTGTAAAGCTTACGTTTGTCCATACATGCAGTTCATTGAAGGTGGACGAAGATATCAGTGTGGATTCTGTAACTGTATAAATGAAGGTTAGTCATTCATTCCATTCTTCTTTGTCTTAGTGTGTTTACAATATAATGATCCGTACAAATTTGATATCACATCATCTCAAAGTACTTTGTAAGATCTTACTGTGAAGTCCAGTTACTGTGTATGTATTTATAGGCGAACGCAGCAGCCAGTTTGTGCACAGTGGTATCCCACAAACAGCAATACGATAAAAATAGCTGAACTGAACTTATTTTAATCATTACAAACCCTATACAAATACAATAAATAATTTTAGGCACAAGGCCTGAATCACTATGAAATAGTGTCCGGCGATATATCGATATATCGGTTATATCGGTATAAAGCGAATTTTTTCAACTTACCTTGTCGCCGGCATTGCAAACCTCCTGGGCCTAGAGCATGGAATGCGCGCGCATATCGGAATGCATGTGCAGTATAAAAAACCCAGCGATATAGATATATCGGTATATATCGATATGAGCCCACCGATATATCGATATCGGAACAATTCCATATCGACGGACCCTACTATGAAACAACTACATGTTTACAGCTTTCACAATAACAAGAAAAGATATCAAACTGCTATTCAAAGTTTGCCTTTACTATGTTATGCAATTACAAGGAAAGAGAAACTTCCGATGGGTTCAGAGAAATTCCAGTCTCCCCATACAATGTTTAAATTACAATGCAGCTCACTGAAAGAGCAACTACTGAAAGAGCAACTAATATTACTGTAATAAAGCTGCTAGGCATAGCTTTATTACTGTAATATTAACTCCGGAGTTCAAAATCTTAAATCTGAATTTAAAGCCATGGAGGACTTTAAAGGCAAGCACCATGATCTTGAAATGAATCCTCTGAATGATGGAAAGCAATGGAGTCGGGTGAAAATGGGGAAGATAGGATCATGGAGCTTGGTGCGGGAGCGGACACGGGCTGCAGAGTTCTGGATGATCTGTAGCCTATGGAGGGAGGAATTGTGGTGGACAAGCTGGTTGGTGTCATAGTCGAGCCTAGATGTGATGACGATATGAATGAAAGTTTCAGTGGCCTGAGAGGTGAAGTAATAATGGAGGCAGTCAATGTTGCGGAGTTGGGGCTTCAAGCGTAGCATCTTCCAGCAGGGGTGGGGGGGCGCAGGAGAGTGGTTTTGACGGTGAGTGCCAATGCAGTATTCTGTTATTATGTTATGATTTATGCATTTACGAATGCTCCACTGCTATTGTTCCGGATAAGTTCCGGTTTATCGAATGGGGACTTTTTTTTTGGCGTGCCGGTTATACGGAAGTGCCGGTGCATCGAGTCACGGATAAACGGGCTTCTACTGTATATGAAGACAGAGCTGGGTTGTGGAATTGAGTTGTAGATCAGTCATGATCTTAGAAAGTGGTAAGCTAAGCTGAATGGGTCTAATGGACAAGTCCTGTTCTGATGTTCCTGTGCACAGGAAGAAATGATAATATCACCTCCCCTATCAAGTGACACCAGTGTCACTTACTGTGACCTGACAACCTAGTCATTGGTGAGAATTTTTTTACCGCAGTTGATAAGCCAATATTAACAGTCACTGTTAAGACACACAGGTTGAAAAATACCCTGAAAGGTATAACTGCTATGAAATGAGGCTCAACATGGCAGCTCCGTTTTCTGCAAACAACTTCCTGCATTGTTATTGAGACTGACAAGACATTTCCTCAGAGATCTTGAGTTAGAGCTGAAGTTTTGCAACTCAGGCATTTCCTACAGAGGTTCCATAACATTAAACTGTTTATATTGTGACCGCTTCATTGTAAAGGACTCTGAGACATTATCCACTATGAAGGGCACTATTCAAATGAAAGTTGTCATTGGAGACCGATTTTCTGGCAGTTACGCTGATGATTCTTGCTTGTGTGAGGGATCAAAGATTGACTTGTATCCGTGGAGCTCTACCGCTGAGGAAAGAAAGAAGAAACAAAAAGCTTTAAGGAGAGGAGTGAGGGCGAAGAGAATGGAAACATTGGTGAGGAACAAAAAAGTTCTCAAAAACGTTTTAATTCCTACAAATGTTTTCTAGAAATGCTTGAAGAAGCTAATTTCAAAGCTAAAATGGCCATTAATTTCAGACTGCCAGTTCTGCATTCCCTCAGATGAAATCAGACCATATTTGTTCAAAGAAGCGTTTGCAGTATGTGCGAGCTATGATTAAGTGATGCAAAGTCCTTGGCTATTTTCCGACTGTTTTGCCAGAAGTATTTGACTGGAACTTTTTACTTATGTTGTATTTTACTCAGAATAAACCATTTCCTTATGAAGTAAGTGTGATAACCCTCAAGCTTTAACCTTCTTTCCATGCCAGCGCTTGAAATTGTATGATAAAGTATAGTGTGTTGTTTAAAATCCTTTTTACTGGTATATTGTTAATAAAGTCATAGGGTACTGCAAACTGGGAAGGATTATTAGTATTCAATTAGATATAATTTAATTCAACAAAATCACTGTAAAATGCTGAGTTTGTCCATAATAATTTATCACTTAAAAAAGGGAATAGAAACATCAACAACGATTCTTGCTCAACTATCCGGTGACCCCTGCTGGTAAAAAATGCTGCAAGGATTTAACCAAGACCTCTGAAGAACCCCCGGTAAAAACAGATGCTCAGAGATTGAGGACAGGGTGTGGGGGTGTAGTTAAGCTGTTTGAGTCAAGCTGGTTGGATGGTGGGTATGGATGTGTGTGTTTGTGCGGTTGGTGGGAGGGAGGTAAGAGGAGGAGGAGAAAGCTTGGCTGGGCTCAAACAGCAAACGTGGGAGAGGGAAGTGTCTGAGGAGGAGCTGAATAATAATAATAACCCTTCAATCACAATCAAATGTTGTTGACTTTCCCAATTCTCTGGCTTGTTTGAAGCTCTGCATTGTAAGACCACAGTTACTGCCAACTGGATGTGCACTGTACATGCTGGAATTATGTGCACACACAGTGCAATGTAATCTGCAAAGTTTTTGCTCACAGACCTTCATGATTTAGCTGGGCCCGGAGCTAGTGGCGGACAGTGACTTTTACATTGATTTGCGGGGAATGGAACACGGTATTTGCCTTCCCCTGCAAACATGGAGACAATCTGGTGACAATTTTGCATGGTTTAAGACAGATTCTCTGTCAGATCCATATATGAAGAATGCCTACCTGGTAAAGTACCAGAGATTAACAACTCTCTTAGGATAGTATCAGTTAATAACCGCTTGCAGTTACATAGCGCCCTTCACGCAGGGAAGTAGAGAAGGTGATGATGGTGGCGGGGAAAGGATGATTGCAGTGGAGATAGTTAGCAACAAGTAAAACAAGCCGTATTTTCACCTCTATAAAGTCATATCAGAACATAGTAGTCCAGAGCACATTGCTCATATGGAGGACATCACCAACAACATTGCAGCACACCCGCAGCCTTGCATTGTAAACTATATGAGTTGAAAACCCCAATACGGAGCTTGAACCCCCAACTTCTGACTCAAAACTGCTACCACTGAGTCAATGTGCTGACACACAAATTATTCTTTATGTATTACTTAGTCTTCCATTTTCTGTTTTCAACATGTGCTTACTAAAAAATGGTTTGCCTTCAGCCACCACCCCCCCACCCTCCACCACCACCTTTCCATGCTCGGCTCCTGATCCCTGATTGTTCAGCGCCTGGGAGATCCTCCTAACGTGAAAGATGCTAATGTAATTTTGTTGTTGTTGTCTCCTGTTCCTCAATTCACATTGCGGTCATGGATGAGTTTACTGTTAGAAAATATATATTATACGCGTGTGTTAAGACTGGTTTGGATGTCGTATTTTCCAAGATGACATTGTTGTATTGCAGAGGTTTCTGACAAGATCTAGAAGAGTCATTCAGGATCTTAGGGCTCTGTATTGCTGGGGAAATGTGAGAATGGGTGAATGTAAAATGGTTTATGTAACACGTGCATTCAGAGTTAAAGTATGTAGGTTAGAATCAGTGATGGGATAAAGAAGCACCAACACTCTGGAAAATAATAGAATTGACACTCAAAATATTTTCATACTTTGTCTTTTTCTCATTTGTTCCTGGGTATATGCCAATTCTCATAGATATTGATGATTCTCTCAGCCTTTACCTATCCTCTCATGCTTTACATTGAGATCACGGATGAGGTTACTCATCGCTTTGGGACATGCTCCCGACGTGAAAGGTAATTTGTTGTTTAGCATTGCTTTATTGTGGTAATATCCTCATTCTCTGAGATATTACCATGTGTGAAGGTGCTCTATAAATGCAAACTGTTGTTGTTCTACTGACAGTGATTCTAGGCTTTCTCACTTTTCTTTTTATTTTGTTTTGCGCAAAAGCTGTTTATCATGATTTCTCTTCTTTCCATACATACTTGATATCAGCCATCTGATAACAATTCACAATCGATGGGTCCAAGTCCACCTCAGAACTTTGAAAACACAGTGTTGGCAGACATTCTAATATTATAATGGGGGAAGATAGCCTTGATAGAGATGACAACAACAATAATTTGCATTTATACTTCGCCCTTCACGCAAAGTAGTGTTCCAGCGCGCTCCCTGACAACCTTCAGCTGAATCATTAAACTGAGGTCCACATGCTTGTTGAGGTGGATGTTAAAGATTTCCATGGCACTATTCAAAAAGTGTTTCCCTTAGTATCCTTGTCAAAATGTCCCAAATAAAATTGTTGACTCACTTCATGGTTGTTTTGCTTGACATTATCACATTAACCTGCAAATACAGACGTCACTTTATGGATAAACGTGAGAAGCTTTGAAATGTCACAATGAGATATAGCGCTACAAAATGCAAGGATTATTTTTCACTTTGTTTACTTTATACTTTTAAATAGATTCAACTAAAAAAAATCTGAAATAATGTGTGAAGTCTTTAAAACAACTGTGTTAGACAAGGGTTGTAGTATGGCTGTGAATGTGGTTTACTAAAAAAATATTTTATCATGGTCATGAATTATTCAGTACAGTGCTAAATCCCCACTTTTCATCTCACGACTTTCAATACCAGAAAATTATGGAAAATCTTTTACAATTGTAATTTCAAAAGTTGCAAAAGACATTCTATCTGGAGAGGAGCTTATAGCTGCTCTTGACATTCTTTTGTTTTGAAGTTTTTTTTAATCTTATGTCGGATTTTCTTTGTTTTTCTCTTCAGTCCCTCCGTTCTATTTTCAACATCTGGACCACATAGGCAGAAGAGTGGACTACTATGAGAGACCAGAGCTGTCTCTTGGATCCTATGAATTCATAGCAACTTTGGATTACTGCAAAGTAAGTATTTCTGGTACAGGTAGACCCCGCTTAACGAAGGGGTTAGGGACTTTAAAATCCTTCGTTAAGCGGAAATTTCGTTAAGTGAGAATTTAATTATATTACTGTATTTGGCCGCAGCCAAAATCCCGCCCTGACCCAAGCCTCCCCGCTAACATCAGTTTAGTTCCTAGCAGTTCCTAGCGCTAACATTTTCGGTGTACAGGTTGAGCAGCCAAAAGTCTGGAGATCCGGAATGTGACAAAAATTGCAGGAATAAAAACGCCAATGCTACCTGCTCCAGGCCAGGTCTTCACAGTCACCGTACTGAAATATCACAACCTGAGCACAGGCATTTCAGGACATGTGACGCGCTTCTTTCTTCCTCCCCTTCCTCTCTTTCTCTCTACCCCACCTCCCCCTCTCTTTCTCTCTACTCCCCCTCTCTTTCTCTCTATCCTCCCCCCCCTCTCTATTTCCCCCCTTTCCCTCCCCTCCCTCTCTATTTCCCCCACTTCCCTCCCCTCCCTCTCTATCCCGCCCTTCTCTCTATCTCTCTATCCACCCCTCCTCTCTATCCCCCCCATCTCTCTATCCCCCTCTCCTCTCTATCTCCCTATCCCCCACTCCTCTCTATCTCTCTATTCCCCCCCCCCCCATCTCTCTATCCCCCCTCCTCTCTATCTCTATCCCACCCTTCTCTCTATCTCTCTATACCCCCCTCCTCTCTATCTCTCTATTCCCCGACCCCCCATCTCTTTATCTCCCCCTCCTCGACTTACTATTATTATAGCCACGATCCTGCCGTTTAATCTCCTCCCATTTGGGAGGGACTGCACTGCTTAACTGAGGCATGCTAAAGACTGAGTGTGCGTTGCTGGGGCAACCAGAGAGAAGCTGCGCACGAGAAGCCCGCAAGATTTAAAGAGTGTGTAAACATTTGTTATAGTGAAAGCAGCCTTTGTTAAGCGAAGAAGTGGTTACAAATAGAAACCCTCGTTATAGTGAAGTTTCGGTAACCGGGCATTCGGTAAGTGGGGTCTACCTATATTTGAATCATTTTCCCATATTATTAATCTGAACATCTCTGTTCCCACCCAATCAAAAACTCACACTCAGGACCATAACATGTAATACGATTTTACGCAAAGTCCAAGTTGCAGGCAAACTATATGAGTTGTATAGAATTCGAAATAGAGCGGTAGTGGCTAGAGTTTGAGGGATCTAGGGTAGGTTTTTTGAGGAGGTGCATCATTTGTTGAAGCCAGTAAGTGTGCATGCAGTGATGGGTCAAGTCTACATTCCCTGCGATTCGATGTGTCTTGACCAGTTGCCGCATGCACATTTACCAGCAAGCGTTGGAATTGCATTGAATCACGGGAAAATAAGTTCTTCTACTTATGGGTCAACGGACCAAAACTACATTTCCCGCTATTCAAAGCAGCAATCTGGTCAGTGCTTATGTGTTGACAGTCAGGACGTCATTCTCCATAATTCAATGTAGCCAGTATAACTGAAGTGATGGAGGGTAGGTGGATAGTGTTACAAGTTAGCAGGTGAGTAATTTGATTAGTGCAAAGAAGTGATAAAAAAAAACTGAAAGGGATGTGGGTAAATATATGACTACGGTGATAATTTAATGCTGCAAACTTCTTGTTGACAAAATATAACACATATAAAAGTATTTGTTAGCATTTCTAATGTGTATTCAGCCAAATACATTCACATAAATGAGTTTGTCACATGTTACGCCAGTTCAGGTAGTTTTCTTTACCTTGTGGTTATTAAAGCCCAATTATTTCGGTCCAGTATTTTGCATTGAGCTTGAATGAATGTCCTTACGCTCCACTAACCAACCTCCACTTTTGAAACCCACCACCTGGTGCCTCGATCCCCTTCCCATCAGCTTACTGGTCACCCAGCTCCCCCTCCTCTGCCCACTGTTAGCAGACATCATATATATGTCGCTCTCCTCAGGATCACTCCCTGTCCCCCTTAAAACCACTATCATCAACCACCTCCTCAAAAAACCTACCCCAGATTCCTCAAACTCTAGCCACTACCGCTCTATTTCAAACTTGCCCTTCATTGCCAAAGTCTTAGAATGCATTGGTGCCAACCAACTCCGTGCACACCTCTCCTTCCATTCCCTTTTCGAACCCCTCCAGTCCGATTTCCATCCGGCCCACAGTACAGAGACTGAGCTTATGAAAGTCGCAAACGATATCCTCTCTGTCTGTGACCAGGGCTCCCTCTGCCTCCTTGTCACCCCTGACCTCTCCGTGGATGTTGACGCAGTCTACACCGCCTGTCCTGTCATCCACCTCTGTGGGACCGCACTTGCCTGGTTCGAGTCCTACCTCACAAACAGCCAGCAGTATATTTCCCACCAATGGCTTTTCTTCCCGCTCTCACCTGGTTACCTGCGGGGGGATACCCCAAGGATCCATCCTTGGCCCCCTTCTCTTCCTAATCTACATGCTCCCTCTTGTTGATGTCGTCCGCAGACACGGGTACACTTCCATATATACGCGGATGACACCAAACTTTATTTTACCATCTCACTTTGCGACCCTCATTCCCCTGATGTTCTATCAGCCTGCCTGCCAGACATCAGGAGGTGGATGAGCATGAATTTCCTTCAGCTAAATGTTGACAGGATGGAAGCCATACTCTTTGGCTCTTGTCAACGTCTTCTATCCCACGGCTCTCACCTAACTCCATCTACCCGACCTGCCCCTAAAACTCTCCGAACCCATATGGAACCTAGGCATCAGGTTCGACCCCTGGCGTCAGATTCGAGCCGCATACATATGGAAGTCGACTGTGTCGACCCTTTTCTCCCCCACAGCCGGTCCCTCACCAACACCGCTATCTTCCATCAGTGGTAGTGCCTTCAGCCACTACGCCCTGAGGCTCTGGAACTCCCTTCCTCACTCCCTTCGCTTCGCCCCCTCTCTTCCTATTTTCAGGTCTCGGCTTAAGACCTTTCTTTTCGACCGGACTTTTGGTCACCTTTTTCCCCCTCGCCCTGGCTCAGCCCTGGGATCTGTTATTGTAAAGCGCTCAGAGACGCCGTCCGGATATAAATCCATGTTGTTGTTGTTGTAAGTGAACTGGTCATGCTTACTATACACATCTGAACATATCCAGGTTCAAGCAAATGCCGTTTTACTCTCATACTGATAACTCAAAAGTATAAGAGTAAAAATGGTCTTTCAGAATGGATTAATAGAGTTTTCAATCGAATTCAAGATCCTCATCCTCACCTTCAAGGCCATTCACGGCCTTGCCCCCCCCCACCCCCCACCCCCCCACTCCCCACTTCTCCGACCTGCTGTCCCCTATGAACCTCCCCGCCCTCTCCGTTCAGCTGGCTCCGGCCTGCTCCATGTCCCCTGCCCAACCTGCCCTATCATCAGCGGAGAGGCTTTCAGCCTCTCTGCCCCCACACTCTGGAACTCCATCCAACAGTCCATTCGTCTCACTCCCTCGCATCCCTCCTCTTCGACCATGCCTTCTGCTGCTCTCCCAACACTCTCCCTCCTCCTCCTAACTCTCCCTCGCTCCTCCCCACTACTATGCCCCTCTCCCTTGCTCGGATCCCGTCCTGACTGTTCAGCACCTTGGAATGTTTTCCCGATGTGAGAGGCACTCTATAAATGTAATTCTGTTGTTGTAGAGCTGTGGGGTAGGATTTAAGTTAGTGGGGAAAGGGTAGAGTAACCTATCCCTAGTAAAAGATATCCCTAATATTTTACTGATGAAGCAGGAAGGAGTTGAAATTAAGGTATGAGGAAGGTGGAAAGAGGAGTGAAGGACAACTACGTTTATAGCTAGGATATCATTAACATGAGTTATGAGGGGAGGCTGTGGAAGCTTGGAATGTTCACAAAGCTCTTTTTGAAGTGTTTAATTTTACAAAGATTTACAAAGAACATACAGATCTTTGTGTATAATGAAACTGAGACCTAATAATAAGTTGAACAAGGTCAACATGACTATGCCAGATGAACCACAACCTTGCATAAGTCTTATGTTTACCATCGTAGTGAATATGTGGAATAGACTGTTAGACTCTTCCAGGACACAGTTTAGGCAGATTTTGTCAACCTAATTTAAGTGGAAATTTGATAGTTATTTAAAGACAATTCAATTTAAATTGCAGAGTGAAAGATAATATTCAATTGCAGTATTTTCCTTTTTTAACATTGCCCAAATGTAAGAGAGAAAGAATGTCCGATGTATCATTTAAAAAATATATGTATTTTTACATGTGAACCAGCCAGATGAATCACAGCCTCTTCTGGTCTTATTCCTTCCTATGTTCCTATCATTTACTATTGATAAATGACACAGATTTCTACCCAGTCTGTTTTAAACATGGATTGGTTTTGGCTTGGTGCACTCTTTGAATTGAGTTATTGCAAAGGTAAAATGAAAGTTTGTTTGAGTTTTCTTCACTCGGCTCCCCACCCCCAACCACCCCAAAGTAATGACAGAAGAGCTGCTTCTGACCACAAATCCGATCAATGTCAAGGAGTTTTGTTTTGATAACATAGAAGAATGAATGGAAGGGGGGAGGGAGGGCAAAGTAATCAGGTGACATTATGAAAACTAACGTCACTTTAAAAAAAAAGAAAACTTGGTACAGTATTTCTTTCCATTTGTATTCCATTTTTGCTAAAAAGAACATCACTGCATCATTAACCCTCCAATTTATGCTTCAAAGAGTCCCATTTGTAAATTAGTGGAGACCACCTACACATATGAAGTTAAATGTTTGCATGTGATATATTACCAGTTAGTTGAAACAAAAGTGAGCTGGAGGGTCAGTTTGAATTACAGTGCTTAAAGTAGGGTCCGTCGATATGGAAATTTTCCGATTAAATATATCGATGGGCTCATATCGAGATATACCGAAATATCGATATTTTGGGGTTTTTTGTACTGCGCATGCGCGCGCGCATTCGAAGTGCGCGCGCGTTCAGAGTATTCGCGCGTTCCGGGTGCGCGCGCATCCCGGGTGCGCGCGCATTCGGGGCCTATCTTCTCAGGAGGTAAATATTTTCTCTCTCTGTGTCTCTCACTCTCTCCATCTCTGTGTTTTTCTGTCTGTGTGTCTCTGTATCTCGCTCCCTCTCTCCTCTCACATCCCCCCCATCTCCATCTATCTGTATATTATCACATCCACCACGTCTCTCCCCCCCCACCCCCCCGCCCGCCGTCCCTCTCTCGCACTCCCCACCCCCGTTGTCTCTCTCCCCCACCAACCCCCCAGCCGTCTCTTTCTCCCTCCCCCCCCCGCCGTCTCTGTCTCCCTCCCCCCCCCAGCTGTCTCTCTCCCCCCCCCAGCCGTCTCTCTCCCCCTCCCCCCACATAGCCGTCTCTCTCCCCCCCCCCCCCCCACCCCTTGCATACCTGTATATTGTATTCGAGGACTATGAATACAACATGGCGGCTTTGCACCTCGGTCTGTGCATTGTGTATAGAGATGAGCATTCTGGGTCTTGTCGTTCAGTGTGCTCGCATCCTGATTTTTTACCTCGATATATCGAAAAATCGATATATCGATATTTTTGAAATGTCTATATCAGCATATCGATATGAAAATTATATCGGGTTTTATCGATATATCGCCGGACCCTAGCTTAAAGATACAACAAGGATGGTATGAGGCGGTAAACCATATACTTGGGAGGACACATTTGCTTGCTCCTTTCCCTTTTGTTATTGTAACCACATCCTTATTATAAATCTATAACAAAAATGAACTCGATTGTTTCTTGTTAAGATGAATTCTGTTAAGCTTAACCTCTGTACAATACAAACAAAACGTTTGTGGGGAGACATGGCCCACCCAGTTCTTTTAAATAAGAGGCTATACACAGGCTATTGAAGTTAGAGCAGAACTTCAGGGGATTGATTTAAAATTAAAATGCCTTAAGCAGGACTAGAGATTAGAAGAATTTCTTCTTCCCTCCCACGGAGTGGATATGTGCAACAGATTCCCAAGTAAACCTGGTTGACACTGCATCAATTAACTCCTTCAAAAAAAACTGGATAGGAATCTGCTTGAGAACAGTATGGAAGGATATAAATGCTGCAAGCTGAAGTGAATACATACTCCACCGGAAACAATGATTTCTGTGCTCCAGGATACAGAGGGAAGGAGACCATATGGCGTTGTGGATGGTTGAGAATTCTGTTTTGTTTTACTTGATTATCTTTCCAGTTCAGGGAGTATCTTAACACAATAGAGACTTCCAAGAGGTCAGCTTGGTTGTGGGTGAGCCAGGAAATGGAATGACCTTCAATGGAATGACTTTTTCCATGTTTCTTACGGCTTGTGTACTTATGTTAGATCAAGCCCTTTAAGTCCAGAACGTTTCACAGAATCAAACCTCCAGTTTTCTAAACCAGTGGACATGTCTATCGAGATGAACAAACTGGCTGACCAGACAAACAAAGCTTAACCGCTGCTATGCAAAAAAATGTCTGCAGTGTTTGTTTACAAATATGTACAACAGCCAATAAACTAGACAGCTTTTACTCTTTAAATGATTTGCAGTGTTTTGACATTATGGACACAATATCAAATACAAAAATTACTATTAGCTTGCACCCAAATTTATTGTGAATAAACAATCATGTTAAGTTAATAGAAAAAATGTTAATTTCAGAATGAAGTATTTACTAGTGGGTTAACCTGAGCGCAAGTAATATTAGTGGACAATGAACTCCCAAGCTTTGTGCGAAGATATTGAATTCGGCTGGGTGATTACACTGGAACACTGGATGCTGCTGGAGAACGTGACCCACTGAATCCTAATGATTCACATGATCGACCTTGTTCTTGTCAAGGATTGAGGAAAACAGATGGTTTAAATGTAGTTCACTTTGCCCACTGAACATCACATTATCCTTTACAGGATTATCTGCAACAGGGTACATGATTTCAGCCTCAATTAGGAAATGTAATTGTTTTCAGATGGTACAGTATTTCGATTTACTTCCATGATTGGTTTGATCACATTTGGACTGATTATATTCATATTTTATTCTAATTTATATTTATTTTCCTTTTTGTCTTCAGTTAATTTAATGCATTTTCAGATCTTTTAAATACACTGGAGATATAAAGATATATTAAGCTTGGCTTCTTTGTTTTGTGGACAACAAAGTTGGCTGAGTTTCAAACATTTTACATCTAGCTTCAGCATTGATACTACTCCCAGGATAGAATGGTATAAGTGAACGTTATTACTCGCTGCCTCTACTCTGATCACAATAATATGGCTTGAGCCTCAGAAGAGTATTTCCTATTGTACTTGTGTTACACATTTCATTTTGAGTGAAAGTACCATATTTAGAGCTAATTGATGGCAAATTATTTTTGGCATTGTGCCATGATCTCTCTATCACTGGAAACTGGGCTGAGAACTGTTACAATAGAGGGTGGAAAATTCCATTCCTCCAATCTGGGCTGGTGATAAATTTAATTTATTTCCCAGGAAAAGTAAATTCCTGGTTTAAGATAAATAACACAAATTTATTGTTTTTTATACTCCTTTTTATTGTGTTATTTGAACATTTATTGTTTTTGTTAGGTTATTGTGTTTTTTTGTGTTTAGTAAAAGAACAACAACAACAACAACAAATTACACTTATAAAGCGCCTTTCACGTCGGGAGGACGTCCCAAGGCGCTGCACAGGAGGCGTGTGACCTGAGCTGGGAGGGGAGTGTACGGGGAGGGGTGAAACACGTAGGGGAGGTCGAAAAATTCTGGGTGGAACAAAAGGCAAGGTCGAAGAGGAAAGTCTTCAAACCGACCTTGAAAGAGGAAAGGGAAGAAACGAGACGGAGGGATTGGGGGATGGAATTCCATAGGGTCGGAGCAGAAAAACTGAAGGCCCGGCCTCCGATGGTGGGGCGGTTTGGGCGGGGGGCTTGGAGCAGGCCAAGTCCTGCTGAACGGAGGATCCGAGTGGGCTTGTAGGGGGAGAGTAGATCGGTTAAGTAGGGCGGGGCAAGGCCATGTAAGGCCTTGAAGGTGAGGACGAGGATCTTGAACTCGATCCTCTGGAGGATGGGGAGCCAGTGGAGACGGGCGAGGGTGGGGGTTATATGGTCGCGGAGGCGGGTGCGGGATAATACATGGGCTGCAGAGTTTTGGATGACCTGCAGCCTGTGAATGGAGGAGCTGGGGAGGCCGACGAGGAGAGAGTTTCCGTAGTCCAGCCTTGAGGTGATGTATGCGTGCACGAGTGTTTCGGCAGCGTGGGGGTTAAGATAATTGCAGAGCCTGGCATTGTTGCGCAGGTGGAAGTAAACGGTGCCGGTCAAGGCACGGATGTGGGGGAGGAAGGAGAGTTTTTGGTCGAACGTGATGCCGAGGTTCCTGACTGGCTTCGTGAGGTGGAGAGTATAGCCTTGGATGTTGAGGCTGGCAGCGCCCGATGTGCGGAGGCGCTGGCTTGAGCCGATCAGGAGGGCCTCGGTCTTACTCACGTTTAATTGCAGGAAGTTTTCCCTCGTCCAGGACTCAATGTCGGACAGACATGCTCTCAGAACATCGATGGTCTGGGGGTTGAGGGATGAGGCAGAAAGATACAACTGGGTGTCTTCCGCATACATGTGGAAATTTACCCCATGTTTGCGGATGACATCGCCCAGAGGGAGCGTATAGATGGTGAAAAGGAGGGTGCCAAGGACAGAGCCCTGAGGGACGCCGTGAGAAACTGTGCGGGGGTTTGAGGAAAAACCATTGGAAGATACAAAGTGTAAACGGTGGGTCAAGTAGGAATGGAACCAGTCAAGGACTGTGCCTTGAAGTTTGAGGTGGGAGGAAAGACGTTGGAGGAGGATGGTGTGATCGACTGTGTCGAACGCAGCAGACAAGTCAAGGAGGACGAGGAGGCAAAGGGAGCCCTGGTCACAGGCGGTTAGGATATAATTTGTAACCTTAACCAGGGCAGTTTCTGTGCTGTGAATAGGGCGGAAACCTGATTAGAGTGGTTGAAGAGTGAGTGAGTTGAAAGGAAAGAGCGGAGCTGGGAGGCAACCACTCTTTCAAGGACCTTGGATAGAAACGGGAGGTTGGAGATGGGTCGATAACTTGATGGTTGCGACGCATCAAGGGAGGGTTTCTTCAGGATAGGGGTGATGGTGGCGGTTTTAAGGGAGGTAGGGACGGTGCCTGAGGAGAGGGAAAGGTTGATGATGTTAGAAATGAACAAGCAACTTACTCCCCCTATCCCCATGTTTCCCAGAGGACCTTGTATTTCCCAACCACGGTTTTACTAACCGTGGGAGGTTTCAGGAACATATCTCCCATGGTTGGGGAAGAGTACCTGTATTCAAAAATGTATTTGATACAATACAGAAACAAGTACATGCCCCTAAAACACAAAAGCTCAAATCATGTAGTTAAACAACCATAGTGAACAAAAAAGGTTAGAGACTGTAACAAGCTGAAATAAATGCTTACTCAAATGCAAAAGAAAGTGGAAGTGTAGAGGCCTGGGAAACTACAAAGGGATACAAAAAAAGTAATAAAAGCAGCAGAAAGGGAGTATGAATAAAAATGTACAAGGGATATTAAAAACCAAATAGTAAAAGCTTTTGAAAATATTAATAGAAATAAAATGGCAAAGGTGAATGTGGGTCTGATAAAGACAGATGTAGGTGAGACTATAACGGAAAATAAAGCAATGGCTGACTTGCTAAATAAATCTTATGCTATCGTTTTTACAGTAGAGGATGAGGACAAAATACCAGTCATACCGGGGAACCTAAAAATAATCAAAAGAGAAATGCTTCGTAAAATAAACATAAATAAGAAAACGGTATTGGAGAAAATAATGAGATTCAGAATAGACAAATCTCCAGAACCTTATAGTTCCACCCCAGGGTGTTAAAGGAAATAGGAGAGGAAATTGAGGATGCATTCATCCTAATTTTCCAAAGCTCACTAGATTTGGGAATTCTGCCCTTAGATTGGAAAATTGCAAATGTCACCCATTAAGAAGGGAGGGAGAAACCAGGAAACTGCAGACCTCTGATCTTAACATCAGTTGTAGGGAAAATACTGGAATCCATCATCAGGGACAGAGTGACTGAACACTTAGAGAGGTATGAGCTTGTCTAAGAGAATCAGCATGGGTGTGTGAAGGGCAGGTGGAAAGGGGGCACGACGGCGCTAGAGAGTAACGGGCAGGCTGGGAGTAAGCCAGACCAGCAGCGAGTGAGACCAGCCAAGCCGGCAGCAAGTGAGACTGACAGCGAGTGAGTGAGCCGGACAGGCAGTCAGGGACCGAGTGAGTGAGCCGGGCAGGCAAGTATAATTTTGTTTTAGGAAATGTTAATGATAAATGTCCAAAAGAACCTAAATCCAGTTTATACATTGATTCTTATGGGAAAAATGTGTTAGCTTAACATCGTTTCGCTTAAAGTCTCACTTTTCAAGAATATAACTACAACGTTAAGTGAGGAATACCTGTACATAAATGCACATATCATTAAAAATTAAACAAGTGAGTTGAAAGCACAAATTCAATTTAAAGGGTGTGATGTAGTAGCCATTCCAGAGACCTGGTTGCAAGGTGGTTAGGACTGGGAGCTAAATATTCCAGGCTATAAGATCTTTAGAAAAGACAGGAAGATTGGGAAAGGAACAGCAATAGCAATATTGATAAATAGACACTATTACAACAGTGGAAAGGAAAGATTTCAGTAAGGGCAATCAGGTAGTGGAAACACTGTGGGTAGAATTAAGGAACAGCAAAAGAGATAAGACTCTGTTGGAAGTAGTCTCCAGACCTCCTGAGAGTTGTGATGTAGTGCTGAAATGTATAAATATGGAGATCAGGGAAGCATGTAGCAAAAGCAACGTGGTTATAATAGCAGATTTTACTTTTCACATAGACTGGGAGAATCAGGACATCTCAGATAGTAAAGGCAATGAATTTCTAGAATGTATTCACGACAGATTTTTGGAACAATATGTGTTAGAACTAACAAGGGAACAAGCCATACTGGATTTGGTGATGAGTAATGAGCCAGAACTAGTTAACAATCTAACAGTAAGGGAACATTTTCAGACACACTGCATCTTGGATTCGCAGATCAGTTACTGCTCTCTGGTGACTGCAGTGGTTCCTGGTCAAAGGCCAGACCTAGGCCATATACAGCAACACAGAAAAGGCTTCACACTTTATCGCTAGGATTTTCTCTGTGATGGACTGCGAGTCTGTACCGAGACGCTCCTCCCAGCTTTTTTGCCACACCAAAGCAGTCCTGAACCAAATGCCGTGGACTTTGATGTAGTCTGGCTTCACCGCAAATGGTATGTGACTGTGTTCTTTCCAGTCTCCAAAATATGTCACCTCACTTTTCTGTCCGTTGACCTTAGCACCAGAGGCTTCCTCAAACTGGTAGAAAATGCAGAGCAGGCTTGAGATCGATTTTTGGTCTCTACAAAAGACGGTGACATCATCCATATGCAGGGAAGCCTTGGCTTGTGAGCCATGGTTGCCCGTGATGGTGACACTTTTGATGCTCTTGTCCCTCCTGATGACCTGTGCAAAGGGTTCAATGTAGCAGAAAACAGGGTGGGATTAGGGGACATCCATGCTTTACCCCCAACCTGATTGGGAAAGTCTCCATCTCATACCCGTTTACTGTGACTGCGCTACCAATGTCTGTGTAAAGCAGCTGGATCCACCTGCGTATTCCTTCCCCAGAGGCCATTTTGGAGAGTACCTTGTCCATGTATCTGTGAGATGCCCTGTCAAAGGTTTTCTCTTGATAAAGACTGATCTGCCATACCTTCACTGCCCTGCACATAGGTGATGGTATATCTGAGCAGCGCAAGGCTGTCCAAGATCATTCGGCCGGTCTGGTCTGGGTGTATTACCTGCCTGAGGACTGTCTTTATCCGCTTAGAGATCACCTTTGCCTGTAATGATCTTACAGTCTATATTCAGCAATGAAATCGTTCTCCGATTTTTTATCACCACCTTCTCCACCTTTTGTTTGTATAGTCGGGAGATGCTGCCTTTCCTCATAGTCTCTGCCATGGTCCCTGCTAGTAGCATGTTGTTGTATGCCTCCAGCAGGTCCAGGTCCATCGTGTCCCACAGAGCTGAGTAGAGCTCAACCTGTCTTACCGGTCTGGAGGCCTTTGACAGTTTGTCTAGTGAGAGAGGCCTATCCAGGTGCTCCAGGCTCTCCTCATCCAGCACCTCGGTGCGGCCAGACAGGAAATCCCGGGAGACCTTGCTCTCTGTGGGGTTCTCACAGTACAGGTTGGCATAACATTATCTGGCGATGCTCTGCATAACAGGCCTGCTCCATGTGCACCAAACCCATTCTGTCTCTCAGCCCAGTGATAACAGAGCTGGCTCTATTCACTTCCTGAAAGAAAAACCATGAGCACGTTCCTGTTCTTTTGTGCGCACCCTGGATCGGAAAATCACGCTGGAGGACTCGCCAGCAAAATGCGCAATTTGCTGACCTTTTACTTCTTTGAGTTTCGTTCTCACATAATTTCCCTCAGCCCGTTGTTGCAGGAGATTCTGCAGTTTGATCTGTAGCTGAGACACGACTTTCTTTCTAGTCTTGGCTACTCACATACCCTTCACCCGAGACATTAATATGTCCCAACATTCCACGTTAGAGTTGTAGAAATCCCTCAAGGATTTCCATCCTTGATATTATTTCTGCAACTCCTCTACATTCTCTGGGGTCAGCAGCTTCACATTTAGTTTCCCTTGTCTATACTGTAGCTTTCCTGCAGGTGCAGATTGGCTAATACTAGGTGGTGGTCAGAGAACAACACAGGCTTGAATGTCTGTGTCCCTTGCCACAATGTCTTTGAAGAAGAAGAGGAAATGAATTTGCAAGTGCAGTGATCCATTTGGGTTGCAGTAGTTGTACTGTACCTAGGTCTGCTTTGCAGTTGTCCTACAGACACCGCTCAGTTTGGCATCCTTCATCACATTCCAGAATAGCTTGGATTTGACGTCTAGCTTTCTGCTGGACTTGGATCATCCGTTTGCTTCTGGGATGCAATTGAAGTCCCCTCCCAGGACAAATGATGTGGACCTGACTAACAGTAGTGGGAGCAACTGGTAAAGGGCCCGGCGCTATGACCTGTCCAGGGTTGCATACACGTTGATCCATTGGCAGAGCGGAGGTAGGGAATTATCCAAACTTACTGCTTCTGATCTTTATCCAGTGACACTTACTGGAACTGTATAAGGTGGTCAAAACTTGGCTATGATTCTTCCCATGGTCGAATGGTCTGCCAACACTCAATTGTACAAGGTCAGAAAAAGCAATAAATAAATTACAACAAGAAATAGTTCCAAGAGGATGTGTTGCATTAATTACAATAAAACAGTACAGGTTTGTTTGTAACTAAGAATAAATAGTCCAGGTGTGGGAGGAAATGGGGCAGTCCAACAAATTTTATCCAAGAACATATTGTCTCCAGATTTGTGAAATGTGTTGCCAAAACTGGAGATGTTAATGTATTTTGGGCCTCCACCACTTTTAAATTGTAGCCTCATTTCCAGAAAATGCTTATGGGAAAATTATCTGCTGTTATCTTACATTATGATTGTCTACATGAGATAATTGTGATTGTCCACATGAGATAATCATGCAAGCACAAAACATCAACATTGAACTCCATCAACATTCACCTACAATATACAGCCAGTGCATTTACCAATATCTCCCTTAGTGCTTTGAGATGCCTTGACAGCATGATAAGGCTCTATCTAAAATGCGAGGTTTATTGTTGTTGGAAATTGAATTTGCATTCTCTGCTACTAAAATAATATTAACAGAGGCTAAAAAGAGTGCTTAATAGCTGGTAAAATTCCCACCTGGCATTTTCCACAGTTCCACTACCATTATTTGGATACGGCTGATCACACAAATACATTTTCCTCACTTCTAAAACATTGCCTAACTCTGTCACTATCTCTGCCTTGGGCCACCAAGACCCTAATCCAGGCTTGATTACATCAATGCCCTGCTTACCAGACTCACATTTAAATTCCTCCATAATCTATCCCCACCCTATCTCTATGACCTCCTTCAATACAACTAACCCAGCCACTCTGTGCTTCATGTCCCTCAACCTATCCGCCCCACAATTGGTGGGTAAGCTTTCAGTCACTGCCATCTCTCTCTGGAACTGCATCTTCCGACTTCCTCCGACTTGCTGTCTTCCTTCTCTTATTCAAGGTATGTCTCAAAACATAACCCTTTGATCACTCTTTCAGTCATCTTTCCCCTTGCCAACCTCCTTGATTCCCTCCCCCTGCTTAGGTGCCCAGACCAGCGTTGACAATTACTTTGAGACTTAATTATGATGGGAAATGTGCTATATAACTAAATTGTATTGTAACGTCTGATGTGATCATGCTATTTACACAATTACATCAAACTTTCACGTGTGTACGGAACACCGCTAAGTATGGTTACACTGAAGCGACAACAGAAGTTATAAGTCCAAGAATGTTTTGCTAACTAAATCATTGGCAATCAATCTGTTTTACAATATTAATTGCCTCCGGAGTTGGGCATTCCTGAAAAGGCAAACTTATAATGCGGACTATGGACAGAATGTACTCAACAACTCAACAACTTGCATTTATATTGTGCTCTGCACACGAGGTAGCTCAGTCCTTGGAAGAGAGGGCTGTCAACCTCTGGTACAACCCTTCAATCTGGAGCTAACATCAGTTAAGAAATAATTTGCATTTATATAGCTCCCTATAATATAGAACCATGTCAAAGTGCTTCACTGGCAATTGCTGTCAAGTTCCAGTTTTAGTGGAGGAGAATGTGCTGTTATAGACATGTGCTAAAAAGTTTGTAAGATTTTAACTCCCAATTATCTTAGGGAAGGCTTATTGGCTCTCATGTAGTTTTTTCTCTGTTACTGTGCAGTGCGTGCCAAGTATACTTCAAGCATATGAATAATTTCTAAGAATAGAAAACTTATTTTTCTTCCCCTGGAAATCCCAAACAAATCGTAACATAAACCCATTTTAAACACTTAAAGATTTCCTTAAAATAGAATGTAAAACTTCTTTAATTGGATTTTGTTTGCTGGCGCTTTACACAAAAAACCTTGCACCAGTCCTTTTACAGGGGATCTGTATTAGGCACTATTAATGTTTCTAATTTTATCCAGTTGTTTAAGCAAAATTCTTCAATGTTGCATAAACAATAGGCTAAAATTAGAATCTCTGAAAGGGGACATTTCTCACTAATAAATTTGGATGATATGTATGACTCAATTAAGTAAACAAAAACATGTTACTGATGCTATTTTTACATTGTGGCTCAGTAGACTCAAAATAATAATAACAACAATAATCCTTGAATTTAATATAGTGCTTTCCACATCTTCCAGATATCTCAAAGCTCTTCGCAGAGTATACTGTAAAGTGAATTGACCGTATATATGTGGGCGAAACAGCAGTGTCCCACAAACAGTCATGGATTGAAATGACCAATTTATTATTTTTTGAGGGATTATTATCAGGAGTTTGGAGTAAGGAAACTTGCCCAATGCGGTGCATTGCAAGCTTCTGCCACTTTCATATTGCCTCTGGACTTCAAGAGGGCATTTATAGCAACTAGCAAATGCTTAGACATGTTAGTCTCAATGTCATCACATAAAGACATAAGAATATAAAATAATCTTTACATTTGGTACAGTGCCTTTCATGTTAGGGAGGACGTCTCAAAGCACGTCACAGGATATATGTAAAATGTAGTGACTAAGACTTTTTTAGTGGGCTAATGTGGAAATTGATTTGTGTTCCATGCATATAAACAAAACAGCATTAGAAATGGGTTAAATGTTTAGAAGCACCAGTCTCTGTGTAAATATTTTCTTCCTAAACTTCTCTTTTATTTCTATTGCGAACTTTCTTATATTTATGCCCTCCCGACGTGAAAGGCGCTCTATCAATGTAATTGTGTTGGTTGTTGCAATTAGTTAGCCTCAGTAGTCCTGGTCCAGGAAAAGTGAAATATCAAGAGGGTTCTCATTCCAGGTGACTAATCAGTGTCCCAGCAATGGGTTAGGCTTATCTGCTGATGTTTGCTGACCATACTCATGTGGAGCATGGTAACCTGGAGTCAATGGCCGTGAATAGTAATCTGAACTATACAGTCTACGCATCACTGTTTAAAATAAAACTATTTTGTGTTTATACGTACTTCTTTTATTTACAGAATAACAAGCCTCCAAACCCTCCTGCCTTCATCTTCATGATTGATGTGTCCTACAGCAGTATCAAGAGTGGATGTGTCAGACTAGTATGTGAGGAGCTAAAAACGCTGCTGGATAAATTACCCAGGTAAGGAGTCGTGTGCAGCTTTGAAAATCATGGTCTGGTCAAAGCAGAGGCATTTTATCATTATTGACAATATTATTTGTTTTGTTGTTGCAATATGTACAACCAATAAATAGTCCTTGCATTTTAAATAGCACCTTATCATGCCATCGAGACATCTCAAATCGCTTCACAAACATATGCTGCAAAGTGGCTTGACTATGTCCCAGTCCCTTCGGCTCGCTTCCTCCCTTGCCTCCTTCAAGGCGGGTCTCAAGACCCTTCTCTTTGATTGTGCCTTCTGCTGCCCTCTTACCTCTCTCCCCCCCCCCTTCTAACTCTCTCCCTCCCCTCCCCTCTTCCCTGCTCCTCCCCCTTGACTGTTCCCGATCTGACTGTTCAGCGCCCTGGGACGTCCTCTCAACATGAAAGGCGCTCTACAAGTGTAATTTTGTTGTTGTTGTAGTATGTATTTTATACCTGGATGCGTTACCCACAAAGATCAATTTTATTGAATTCATTTGAAATACCCACTTAGAAGCTCCCTCCCCAAGAAGTCACTCACTATCCATGACCTCATTATCGACGGAAACATTGACATCCTCACCCTCTCTCCCTCAAAATCCTTCTTCCCTATCATCCCCTCAAGCCCTCCCCCACCTTCCTCTCGGATATCTCTACCCTCCTATCTTCCATCTCCCTCTGCTCTGAACGCCTTCTTATATTAGGCAATTCCAACCTCTACGTCACCCCCTTCTGTTCTACCTCTGGTGAATTCTCCTCCATCCTCACCTCCCTTAATCTCTCTCTCCACATCCACTACCCACGTCCATGGCCACCCCCATGACCTGGTGATCACCCGGGCCTCACTGTTTCGGACATCACCATCACAGACGAAGTCATTTCGGACCACCACTTCATCTCCCTTAACAACTCCATACCCCTTCCCCCTACTCAATCCTCTACCATTGCCTACCGCCCTTGAAAAAAAATCTCCTCCCTTTCCCTCTCTGCTGCCCTAGAGTCGGCTGAATTTCTGTCCCTCTGGTCCTCACTAACTGATCAACCCTCCGCCCTCTTTTCTCCACAAATCCTTCTATCCATCCTCAATTCCCTGCCCTTTACCTCCCAAACCCGCTCTTATTCCTGTATAATTGTGTTATATTCTGCCAGCCTCTATAAATGTCATATCAAAGCAGGAGCAATGTGGTCTGTTTATACAGTGGCTTGTTAACTGAAGATTTAAAAATATATATTTATAAATGGAAAAGTAAATTAAGCAGCAAATGTTGTATATGTCCCAAGTCATGGCAAGACATCAGAGCCCTAAAG
Source organism: Hydrolagus colliei (assembly GCA_035084275.1). NCBI lineage: Eukaryota > Metazoa > Chordata > Chondrichthyes > Chimaeriformes > Chimaeridae > Hydrolagus > Hydrolagus colliei. The sequence continues at coordinate 62,747,858 of CM068742.1, read as the reverse complement.
GCATTAGTTGATATCTGCAGTATCAGTTTATGTTGTGTCCAGATTATGAGAACACAGAACACATGGGAAAAGAAAATAATAATTTTGTGGGTGAAACGCAGCCAATTGTGCACAGCAGTGTCCCAAAAGGCAGTCATGGGCAAATTATTATTATTATTTTGTAAAGGATTATTAGCCCGGGAGAAATCATCTACCAATTGACTAATGACCGGGTACCTACTTACTGCTGTGTAAACAGAGGGATGTGGAGTAAGAAATCTTGCCCAATGTTTCACCCTGGCTGGGAATCAAAAACAGGTCCTTTCGCTTGTGAGGCGAGTACTCTAACTGCTAAGCTACAGGACTCCATAAAGAGGATTTGGCTCATTATCCCACTCCCTCCACAGTCTGTGCGAAATGTTATTATATCACAGACTTCATCCCGTTCATTCATGATCTTGTGTCTGGAATGTAGGGTTGTACAAGATCTGAAAAACCATTGCTAAACAACTCACTGATCTTAAAAATAAATCCGAAATAATATTTATATATTTACAAAAGTTTAAATAATGTAAAAAGTGAGACAAGATGGGTTTATTTTCCCTTTTCTATCTCTCCTTTCTTCTCTTGTTTGACAGGTACATTACTGCTTTGAGACGTCCTCCTGGACTGAAAGACGATATATAAACGTGAATTGTATTGTATTCTATTTGAAGTGTAGTTAATATTCCATTGTAGAGTTTCATTACGTTAGGAACAGTTGTTTCATAATAAATGAAACCATTTCCATGAAAAAGTGACATCATGTTGCCTTAGGAGATTGCAGCCATTGTATAACAATTAAAATTAATCTCCATCATACTATCCTTGGAAAACTACCATGTACTTCAAATGGATATGCTGGTTGAAGTATGTAATCCATTGGAAGGGGGTTTATGAACTGGCCCAGGTTCAGCGGCTTTGTTCGGTTCCAATTAAATCCGCTGGTTTAACTAATTCCACCACTGCTTGCCTAGTCTCCCTTTTACACAGGAATCTAAAAGCTACAGTTAAAAACCTGAAAGTCTCAATTTCTACTAGCTCTATCTGTGATTCACTTTTTTCCTTGATAAATTTTGTTTGATAAAGTTCACAAGAGGAAGACTTACCAATTTGGGGTACCCAGTCTAAACACAATGTAAGAATAATAATATTCCTTACATTTGATTTAGCGCTCTTCACGTCTTCGAGAGATTTTACTGTAAAGTTAATAGACTGTATACTTTTGGGTGAAATGCAACAGGCAATTACATACAGCAGTGTCCCACAAACAGGCATGGATTGAAGTGACCAATTTTATTATTGCTTTTCTTCTTGAGGGATTATTTTCAGGCGTGTGGAGTAAGGAAATGTGCCTGAAGTTTTACCCTGCCTGGAATCGAACCCAGATCTCTCACTTGCAGGGCAAGTGCTCTGACAGGAGCTACAGGACTTCGTGTATAGGTGTATAGTCCAAATTAGATGCAGATTGCAACTCCCTTTGTGCTTTGTGGTACCAAAAATGATGTACATCCTACAAACTCGGAGAGCAGCTCCTTCCCTCTGTATATTTGTGGGCTAAACACAGCAGCCAATTGCGCACAGAAGTGTCCTACAAACAGTTGTGGATTGAGTGATTGAATATTAATTTTTGAAAGGAAACCAGCTACTCCTGATAAATAATTATCAAACCCTTTTCCCCTTGAAGTAATAGTTATCAGGAGTTTACTGCAGTGGAAACATCCAGTCCGCAGTCAATCACCAGGAACTTTTATCTGAACCTTTATATTTAATTCCCTCTGGTGATCCATACTTGAGGAGGAGGCGAGGGCACTGGGGACTCCTGTGAGCATTAATTGTCTCACCATTCTAGTTGAGATTGGCAAATTAGTGCCCAATGAAGTATAGAATTGTGCCAACCAGAAATATTAACTCTTTATAGACTATCCAACATTCACCAAATTATTATGCATCAGTTTCCCTCATAGAATTTTACGGCACAAAAGGATGCCATTCGGCCCATCTAGTCTGTACAGGCTCTTTGAACAGAGCAACAATCCCACTGCCCCGCGCTCTCACCATAACCTAACAGACCTGCTCTTCCTAAATAAAGATCTAGTTCCCTTTTAAAAGCTGAAGTTAATTTTACCCGATAAACATTTTAGGGATTAATCAAACTCTGAAATGTCAACATATGCTATAGATTTCAGTGCCATTTATAGATTTCAGTGGCTTTGATGAACATTGCAGACAAAATTGTATTCACTCCACATCATGAGAGAAGCCGTGAAATCTGATACAGATGTTCTCTTATCCTCGTGCAGATGTCTGGACAGCTCATTTTCATCTTTCCTTTGTCTATCATGGTTGCTGGTACATGATATCTTTAACTGTAGTTGTATATGTTTCCTTGTTCCTTTCTTTAAAAGCAAAGCATTATCAAATTTAAATATCTCAAAGTGCTTCTCGGTGATTGTGATTGTCAAGTTTAGCGATTGTTATTTGCAGGCAAATGAAGATGCCATTTTATGCACGGCATGGTCCCACAAACAGCAATGAGGTGAATAACTAATTGCATCTGAAGGATTGTCTTTGGGTGGGGTGGGGGGAAGATATCCAAAAGCGCAATCAACGAGGAAGGTCTTGAGGTGGAACTTGAAGGAGGTGAGGGAAGAGGCGAGTCAAAGAGACAGTGTGGATGGTCCAAGAGGGTGGGGGCAGATTTGCTGATAGCCCAACTACAGATCGTAAGGGGGAAGATTCCCTGTTGCCTGCTGAGGGAAGGGAGTGACCGGGTTTGCAGGTTTTGAGGAGATAACAGACATAGTGTGGGGCAAGACCATGGAGGGATTTGAAGGTTCAGATGAGGATCTTGAACTCAACTCGCTAGTTGATGGGGAGCCAATAGAGCCAGGCAAGGATGCGGTTGGAACCTGGTGTGGGAAAGGACATGAGCTACAGCTTATACAGCTGTGTTGTCTGTAGCTCAGTGGTTAGAGCACTCGCCTCGCAAGTGAGAAACCTGGGTTTGATTCCTAGCAGGGTGAAATTTTGGGCAAGTTTCCCAAAACTTGCCTGTTTCCTCTACACGCCTTATAATAATATTAGCTCAAGAAAAAACCCAATAATAAAATTGGTCACTTCAACCCACAATGTTTGTGGGACACTGCTGTGAGCAATTATTTGTCGCATTTCCCGAACAAATTTACAGTCAATTCACTTTACAGTATATTTTGTGAAGCACTTTGAGACGTCTAGAAGACGTGAAAAGCGCTATATCAAAACGCAAGAAGTTTTTTTATTGAGGAAACAGCTGGCAAATCTGGCATGTAGAGAGCTAGTGTAGTGAAGTCTAGATGCGATGATTGCATGAATTAGAGTTTTGACGGTCTTAGGAAAGAGGTTGTGGTGATAATGTTACAGAGGTGGGGGATATCTGAGCGGGTCAGAACACGAATATAGGTTTTAACAGTTGAGAGTTGAACAAGGCACCAAGGTTCCTTGCAGACTCTGTGTGGTTGAGTGTGCATCCAAATAGTTTGATGCTGTCATTGCCTGAGGTGAGAAAGCACTGGCCAGAACGAAGTAGGAGAGCCTCTGTCTTGTAAGTTTTCAACTGGAGAAATTAGACCTCATCCAGTCCTTGATGTCTGACAGCCAGTTTGTCAGAAAAGCAGTGATATGTGTGGAAATTAACCCCAAGCAGGAGAATGTAGATATTAAAAAAGATCAAGGATAGAGCCCTGAGGAATGCCAAATGTGATGGTTCCAGGGAGGCCATTGGCAAATACGAAGTGGAGAGGTTGGGATATTTAAGAATGAAACCTGAAAAGGACAGAACCATAAAGGTAAAACTGAAAGTATGCATCATGTATACCCACCCTCTGAAGCTCATTGAGATATCCTCCTGACATGAAAGGTGCTATATCAAAAGCAAGGATTATGATTATATTGGTTTGTTGAATATTTGATTTGCTGTTTTCAATCTCCATGTTCACTTTGAAATCTTTTAACAGGGAAAACCAAGCAGAGACATCCACCATTCGAGTTGCCTTTGTCACCTACAACAAGGTGCTCCATTTCTACAATCTGAAGAGCAGCCTCGCACAGCCACAGATGCTGGTGGTGTCTGATGTGGGAGAGATGTTCGTCCCTCTACTGGATGGCTTCTTTGTCAACGTTCACGAATCAAGATCCGTTATTAACAAGTAAGAAACCAAAATTGGGTGTCAACTCTCTCAGCATGCCATTTTCAGTATTTGTTTAGTTGACTGATGTGATATATTGCTATTTTGTTTGGAAAATGCCAGACAGTGCTTTGATTGGCAAAATATGTGGTTTTAGCTGGTTAAACTCCAGCAGTACCTCAACGCCTGCTCTGGGTTCCTCAAGTCTGTGCTTAATGCTCCACAGAAAAACTGCGCATTCCATTCCAATACACATGAATTTCCATGGCTACCTGGGATGCCTGGAGTTTGAATACTCTTAAGCATCATATTTCAGACACCTGGCTCACAAAAACAAAAAGATTGACAATTGTAATGGGAAATAGGCAATAAGAAGTTACCAGATTTATAAACAGATATTTTATAAATAGGATGCTAGAATCCATTACTAAATAATAATAATCCTTACATTTCATATAGCGCTTTTCATGTCTTCTTGACATCTCAAAGTACTTCATAGAATATACTGTAAAAGTGAATTGACCTTACATTTGTGGGCAAAATGTGGCAGCCAATTGCATGGAGTAGTGTCCCACAAACAGTCGCGAATTGAGTGACCAAATCATTTTTTTCTTGAGGGATTATTATCAGGTGTGTGGAAAATGGAAAGTTATCCAAGGTTTCGACCTGCCGGGAATCGAAACCTGCAAGGCTAGTGCTCTAACCACGGAACTACAGGACATTCAAATAAACATCACCTTCCCAATTGTCTTTTCTTCCTTTTTTTTGATTAGAGGATCAAATCCTTTGAGCTGCACATTTATTTATCCAACTAGTGACTAGCTTCTTGGGATAGGTTTACAGATCTATAAGTTGGTTGTGGACCTTCCAGGGTGCCTTGTCAGCAAGATTTGAAGGAGCAAACAGACTAGGGCTTGGATTCTTCCCATCGATCATGTATTTATCCAACAAATCCAAACCTTGATAGAATGGGTGGTCTGAGTTGCATAAGCAGAAGAAAGCTTCAAGTGCTCATTTAGTTTTAGTTGGTTAAACTCCAAACAGTAACCTGACACACAATCTAAGCATTGGTTCTTGCTTGTGTAGTCCTGCAGGTTAGAACACTCGCCTTGCAAGCGAGAGGCCTGGGTTGAAGTTTGGTCGGGGCAAAACTCTGGGCAAGTTTCTTTACACTCTACACGCCTGATGATAATCCCTCGAAAAAAAACAATAATAAATTGGTTATTTCAATCCACGACTGTTTGTGGGACACTGCTGTGCACAATTGGCTGCCACATTTCGCCCCCCCACAAAAAAAATTACAGTATATTCTGTGAAGTGCTTTGAGACGTCTAGAAGACGTGAAAAGCGGTATATCAAATGCAAGGATTAATATAATTATTATTGTTGCCCACCATTATTGCTCTGAGATGAGGTAAGCATAGTGCATTCATCCAGGCAAACCAAAATGACATGTGAAATTCTCTTAAGTAGTTGGTTTGGAAATTCACAAGTATGGTAATGGATTTGCATGTGTGTCAGACCAAAAAACCCCCACAATGTTTATTCATGTGCCTTGCAATCTCGGGCCACAGTGACTCCTCGAAGCCAAGTTCCTCCCACAATCTCAGTGGCACTTCCAATTTAAAACAAAAATATATATTTTTTAAAAACCAGAAAAAAAGGATGTTAAAAATTCATTTTCATTCCTTACAACAGTTGGATTGTTAAAAAGGGAGCACTGATTATGAAAGTTCCTGCCAAAGATAGATAGTTTTAGAAAAGAATAATTGATGGCTGTGAGTTTCTATTAGGGCTTTGTGGCCTGAAGCCCAACGCTTTCCAGACTCCTGACTCCCTCCCTCAAAGTGCAGACAGCATTCCAACACAGTTATATAAAGCCAAAGCATTTTGAGACACAAGGAAACTGATTTTTCCAAGTGCTGCTGCCCAGATCTGAGGCCAGTTGGATATGTTTAAAATAATCTGAACAATATATAAAATTAGCTCTATTTCAACAGAAGGGCTGAAATATAAGCATCCTTTGCTATCCTAGTGAACTATATTCATTTGCCTAGCCCAGGAAGCTGAGGGTAACTGTAGTGGATTGTAAAGTTATATCAGCAGCGACCACAAACCTGAGCACAGACTGGTAATTGAACCTGGAAACTCCCAGACAGGCCTGCTTGGCTCAGTTTTATAGCAGGCAGTGACTTTATCAACCAAGCTATTCAGGGGCTGTCATTATTCATTGTTTTTGATCTTCCCAAATTCACTGGATTCTGGAACGATTCTCGTTGATTGGAAGGTCACAAATGCAACGCTGCTATTTAAGAAGGATAGGAGAGAAAATTAGGAACTATAGAACAATTAGCCTGACACCGGGGATAGAGAAAATTCTAGAGTCAATATTTAGAGATATCGTTGTGAGGTACTTAGAAAGTCATAATATGATTAGGCAGAGTCAACACGGTTTTATAAAAGGAAAATAGTGTCTAACAAATCTTTTTTGAAGATGTAACTAGTAGGTTAGATAGGGGGGAACCAGTGGATATAGTGTATTAGGATTTTCAGAAGGCATTCGACAAGGTGCCACATAAAAGTTTGTTACATAGGATTAAGGCTCATGGAATTAAGGGTAATATATTAGCATGGATTGAAGAGTAGTTAACAGGCAGAAAACAGAGAGCAGGGATAAACAAGTTCTTATATTGGCAGGATGTGACTAGTGGAGTGCCGCAAGGGTCAGTTCTTGGGCCTCAACAGTTTACAATCTACATGAATGACTTAGATGAAGAAATAGATCTATTGTACCTAAATTTGCGGATGATACAAAGCTAGGTGGGAACGCAAGCTGTGAGAATAAAACAGGTAGAATGCAAAGGGATAAAAGCAGGTTAAGTGAATGGGCAAGAAGCTGAAAGATTGAGTATAGTATGAAGTTATTCACGTGGTAGAAAAAATAGAAGAGCAGATTATTTTCTAGAGGTGGAGAGGTAGTGTTAGTATTCAGAGGGATTTGGGTGTTCCTATAACAATAAATAGTAATCCTAGCATTTTTATACAGTGCTTTTTTACATCTTCTAGATGTCTTAAAGCACTTCACAGAATATACTGTAAAGTAAAATGACTGTATATTTGTGGGCAAGATGTGGCAGCCAAATGTGGACAGCAGTGTCCCAATTGCAGAATGTTAGTATATAGTTACAGCAAGCAATTAGAAAGGCTAACAGCATGTTAGCATTCATTGCAAAGTGGGTTAGAGTACAAGAGTGTTGAAGTCTTGCAGCAATTGTATAGGGCCTTGGTGAGACCCCACCTAGAATATTGTGTGCAGTTTTGGGTTCCTTATCTAAGAAAGGAAATACTTGCCTTAGAGTGGGTGCAAAGCAGATTCACTAGGTTTGTTCCTACGATGAGAGGGTTGACCTATGAGGAGAGGTTGAGTAGACTCAGCCAATATTCTCTAGAATGTAGAAGAATTAGATTTATAGAAACCTATAAGATTCTCAAGGGCTTTGACAGGGTAAATGTTGTGAGACTGTTTCCCCCAGTTGGAGAATCTACAACTAGGGGTCATAGTCTCAGGATTAAAGGTCAGCCTTTTAGAACTGAGTTAAGAAAACATTTATAGAATTCTCTACTCCAGAAGGCTGTGGATGCTTAGTCATTGAGCATATTCAAGACTGAGATCGATAGTTTTTTAAAAACTAAAGAGATATGAGGATAGGGCGAGTACGTGGAATTAGGATAGAAGATCAGCCATGATTTTATTAAATGGTGGGCAGGCTTGAGGGGCCGAATAGCCTACTGCTGCTCCTACTTCTTATGTTCTTATGTTAGATTCTTGATCACGTCTGCAAATTCAAATATAGTAACTAATTTAAGAATCATTTTTAACAAATAAGAAAAGAAAGAAAAGACTGTATGCAAGTTAGTCAGAATAAAAATTAAAGACTTAACTTAAAGTGTCCCAGCTGGATCAGGAAAACATTCTCACCACTAAGTCAGAAGGTTGTGAGTTCAAGCCCAAATCGGGATGTGGAATCACATAGTCTAAGATGACACTCCAATCCAGTGCTGGGGGTGTGTTGCATTGTCGGAGGTTCTATCCTTCAAATGAGATGTTAAACCAAGTCCAGTCTCCCTGTTCAGGTAGACAATAAAGATCCCATGACACTATTTGAAAAGAGAAGGGGGTTTTAGTCCCAGAATCCTGGCCAACAATCCCCCCAGTAAATAATAATAATGGTCCTTGCATTTGATATAGCGCTTTTCACATCTTCTAGTAAAATTGGTCACTCGCTCCATGACTGTTTATGGGACATTGTGGTGCACAAACTGGCTGCCAGAAAATATAGTCACTGCCCTTTACAGTATATCGTGTAAAGATATACTGTTTATCTTTGAGATATCTTAACAATGCAATGGCACTATATCAAAATACTGTACAAGGATTAGGTATGCAGAGTTAACAGGAGCTGAGTGGGATGATTTCCTACCCCAGTGACTGGTTTGCCTCTGCCAGGTCCTGCCGATGAGCAAGGCTGACTATGCTTTCTTTGCATTTTTTTCTGAAGAAAAGTAGCATATAGCACAGCACAAAGTTTCTCTGGGGAGCCAGTCTGCCAAAAGCAAGAGTGCTGAGCTTTCACAATAATGCAATAATGTGCTTATCTGTTCCACATATTTCCAAGTTGTTGTTTCTTCCCCTTCCCCCCCCCCCCCCCCCAAACTTGAGATAGCTCTTTAAATCATATACTGGGCTTGAAATTCCTCCCCAGGGGACTCTGTGATCATTAACTTTGAATGGGTTTATTTTATTTTTACAGTCTGTTGGAGCAGATCCCCGAGATGTTTGGAGACACTAATGAGAGTGAAACCGTCTTTGCTCCAGTTGTACAAGCTGGCCTGGAAGCTATGAAGGTGCAATTTGTTTTCATTATGAATTGAGTGTCTTCAATATAAATGAATTTAACTGAACACCAAAACCTAAAATTAGCTCAAGGATCCACTGGGATTTCTCTTGATAATTGTACTAACAGTTTTAAACATAGTTATTCAGCCAGGGAGGGAAGTGGTAATTTAACAGTAATAATTAACCCGGAGGAGATTATCCCACTTCAAAATTTATTAATATAAAAAAGTCTATCACTATGATGATTAAATGGCAAGCTACAATACAGTCAAAATGCAAAATACTGCAGATGCTGGAAATCTGAAACAAAATCAGCAGATGCTGGTAACACTCAGCAGGTCAGGGACCATCTAATGAGAAAGGAAAGTGAGTCAACGTTTCGGGTCCACTATCCTTCGTCAGTACTGGGATATATATGGAGGGGCATCCTTAAAAGCCTCTTCCTCCCAGTTCTAACACAGGGTTGTGAACCGGAAACGTTCACTTTCCTTTCTCCATAGATACTGCCTGACCTGCTGAGTGTTCCCAGCAACTTCTGTTTTAGCTACAATCAAATTCAGTAATATCAAATTTCCCATTAGATATTTCCAATCTTCACCACTCTTATCCTGAATATGCTGGCTCCTGCTAGAGGAGGTTGTACATTATTTTCTCCTTTTCCACATCCTCTCCCTCCAAAATCTTCTCAGAGTAATGTGTCTTTATTCTCGGCAATGAGTAACATCGTACTACTTTTTTGGGGGAAGCACAAATAAATAGTATTCTGACCCCACCTAACATTCATTCACATGCATTTTTCAGCAGATGTCACATCATATTGGGTTAGGAGTTAGGACTATAGTTGATTTTTCTTGAGTCCAGTGGCAATGAAACATTCTCACTGCTTATCAGGCTGAGATCAACAAACAGAAGAAACCAAGAATCAAACATGAAATCATCCTGGTCTGAAGAGCAAAATTTGACATTCAAAAGAATATATATCTCCTGAACCACATTGTTTCTCTTTGTTAAAATAAGGATTGGGAACACTGCTCTTACCCATTTTCATTTTCCCTGTGGCTTCTAATGTCCATTTAGACTCACCTATCCACAATTTGGCCTTTAGCTAATAAACTGCTACAAGGAGATTTATCTCTGGAGCCACTGGGTCCCAACTTAAAAATGGAAAAGCTAGAATTCCACAGCCAGTCAATTACCATGTGGAAAGAGAAAGAGGCTGAGGATTCTGACAGTCCTGATCCTCATCCAGACTACATCTGTAGGATGGTAGAGCCCTCATAAAAGACAGTGTGGAGAAATTAAAACCACACGAAAAATGTGTTCTCTTTGTCCTCCTCTATCCTACAGAACCCCTCATGTCAGTGTATTGTAAACTTGATTTCGCCAGAATGTCTCTCTCATCTATTCAAGAAAAATAAATTTAATGTAAGGGGAAAAAAGTAGCATAACCTATTTACAAATAGAGTAGCTGATAATATGGATTATAAGAGAGCTATTATTGTTTTAGAGATAATTGTACTTCCATCCCTAAACCTCGCTATTCACTGATTGTATTCTTAATGGCATGCATCCATTTTTAGACATCATGTGAATGCTGTTCTCGCTGGAATTTTATTATTATCCAATTAACTGTTGTGGATTAAATGCTAGCCATGTTTGGCAGCGGAATGCCAGAATTGAGCCAGCCCTTTGTAGCAGTCTCAGTAGTCCAGTTCATGAGCCAGTCTGGTAGGCAGTATTCCAAGGCACTGCTGAAGACAGCACAGCCAGCCTGACTCATCGGCAGGACCTGGAATTGCAGACAAGTCACTAGACACAGGGAGTCATCCCACTCAGCTCCTGTTAACCCTCCAAGCCAAAGCATTAAAAGGCAGGGTGATGCCAGTTGAGTAAGCATTAGGAAATCTTACCAGGCAACAACATAAATAGCAAGCTATGTGACTTTTAGCTGGCAAGACTCCAGTATTAGCCCATCACACACTCTGGGGTCTCCCAAGCTTTGGCTCTTGCCAACCTGCCTACATTTAAAAATTAGATAAGCAGGATGGTCTCTCCAGTGAGAGAGCACACATTCCATTGCAACAATTTATTTCTGGAATTTCCAAGTATAGGTGGGATGCATGGAATTCTCTGTAGTTTGGATATTCTTAAGTATAGTAATGGGTTTTAGTATTTGCCAGACACCTATCTGACCAAAAAAAAGAGTTAAATGCTAATTGAAACACCAATGCACTCTGACACACACACACACACATACATACACATGAAAATCATTAATTTTATAATAATGTGCTCCATTGCTGCTGAGGTGTGTTTTCTTTTTGGGCCTGTTACCAGTTTGATTTCTTGCCAGAATTCATCACTGCAGGGGCCAGAGGTTTCTGCAGCTGTAAAACCCTCCAAAAATGGTTGTGATTATTGCTTAAAATAACTTGATCATTCAGCTAAATCACAATTTAGCAACAGAGAATAAATTGCTCATTAGAAATGAAATAGAATGACCTAATTCATCTAGGTAGGGTTATAAATGCAGATATCTACGTTCAGCACAATATTACCTGATTACAATGTTTGTTTTGACCCATTACCCCAGTCCTTGCCAGACTTCACTGGCTCCCTATCCCCAAGAGGATCAACTTCAAGATCCTCACCCTTGTTTTCAAATCCCTCCATTCCTCTGTCCCCACTACCTCTCTGATCTCCTCTCTCCTCAAACCAGCTCCCGTTGCCTTCGCTCCACCGGGTCTGGCCTCCTCCATGTCCCCGAATCCTCCGCTCCATCCTTGGCAGCCGGGCCTTCAGCCACTACGCCCCGAGACTCTGGAATTCATCTTGCCCCCTCTCTTTCCAGTTTCAGGTCCCAGCTGAAGACCTTTCTCTTCGACCGCGCCTTTGGTCACTTTTCTACCCTTGCCCCTGGCTCGGTCCTAGGACCCGCTATTGTGAAGCTCTCTGCTACTCTGTCCGGCATGGAGGGCGCTATATAAATCAAAGTAGTTGTTAAACTTACACAGCTCCATTATATGATTGTCCACATGGAACAGAAATAAGTATCCTTGACTTCATTTTTCCAAAGCAGAGTTCAGTCATCAGCATTAGTTTCAGAGAGAAAGTTTTGTACCAAGGCTTTTATCCTGTAGTTGTCCACTTTGTACAAATTGTTTATCATTGTCTTAGAGTTAGCATAGTCTATATTAACTGCACTTATCGTTTCAATAAGTAGGTATGTTGAATGCCAGGTTTTACATAGGAACATACATGTACATACATACTGAATGGGTATGTACATCTGGTTGATTCTAAAGTTATAAAACAAATCCTACACCATTCCATCACTCATATCCCGGAATAGATTTCTATGCCAAGTAGCTTATTCCCTGTAGAATTTGCTGAAGCAATCTGCTTCCAACATCTCCCTAAATAGTTTATTCCAGATATTCATCACTCGCTGTATAAAGTAGTTGAATCTAACGTGTCTGATCACCTTCCCACTTATGAGCTTAAATCTGGGTTCCCAATAGATGACTCTCTTGTTTAATAGTGAACCTGGAACATTTTGTAAATAGCTGTTGCCAAGTTAGATTTTTTTTGAAGAATGAAGTCCAAACTGACCGGAAACTTTAACCAACCCAGAATTAGCTAATGTTACGAAGTTACAAATGCACTGATAGCATTGGGAATGAATGTTTTGCTCTTTCAATGAAACACATGTGAATTGAATACGTATCATGGTGATAAGTTTATATTCCAGTGTCATCTCTATGAAATCTTTGGTACAGTTTTTTGTCTATAATTACACTTTCCCCTACGCATCAGCCTTCTGAGCAGAAGTTTCTAGTTTCAAATCCTGGTGACTACTCGAGACTTGTCCCTTTCAAGACTGATAAAATGAGAACCATATTGAAACTAAATGATCTTTTTAGGTGGAAAGGAGGGAAGAAACTGATTTCTCTGAGACTGAACTGGTGTGTAGATTTGCTCAACCCTACAGAGCCACAGTTCAAATGCGTTGAGTGGTTCTAGTTGGACACGTATCATGATGCAGAGTTTTGAATTGTTTGCGGCCATATGCAGCAAATATTTTCTACTAATTCCAGAGAATAGGATCTGATCACTTGCCAAGATAAGGAAATGTACTGTCTACACTGGAGATTGTTCCTCTTGTGTATAATCAGGCAGATGGTGATTGACTCTTGTGCCAAAACAATTATGGACAAGGGTTAACAATGTTATTTCTAACCTTTTTTCCATTCACATACCCCTTGACGCAGATAAATTAAGTCCTGGATATTTGTACATTTTTAAAATCTTGCTTTGTTTTAATGACTAATTAAAGTGTTGAGAAACCAATGAGCTATTAAACATTCTGCCATTAATACCCTGATAAGAATATTTCCATAGCTTATTGAATTTTTTTTATTCTCGGCAGGCTGCGGAATGTTCTGGAAAACTATTTATATTTCACTCATCCCTTCCAACAGCTGAAGCACCAGGTAAACTTAAAAACAGAGACGACAGGAAGCTGGTGAATACAGACAAAGAGAAGGTACAGTATTTCGGAAATGTCTCTTCAATAAAGTACATTTCACCACACTTTTTTCTCAATATTCTGTTCAGATGTCAAAGGTTTGTATGTATTTATGGGAATATTGCAGAAGTTGCTCTGCTCTTTCAGCGAAACATACTGTATTTGGTATGAATGGAAACCTGTGTTATTTTAACCCCTTTATTAGTGAATCGCCTGTAAGATTGCCACTAACATTCCATAATAAAATCTAGGAGCACTTTAATTAGAAGTAAGAGGTAGTGAGACTTATATGGGGAAAACCATCATTTTATATACTGTATTATATCAGCATTCACCCACATAAATCCTAAGTGAAAGAGTGGATTTTGTTGTGAAATGATGATAGCTATAAACCGAACAGTTAGACACGTCCATTGATACACCACATTGATCTGTGTTATATCCATTTGATATCCTTTAATATTTTGTGTATTAAGTGGAGTTTGAGCTGAAATCTAGTGCAAAAACCACTCATCATTAACTGAGTTATCCTGTATCAACAAGTTTATTAACTAAAGACTCTCGGTCTGCTTTTGAACACTTCTAAAAATGTAACTCTTTGTCTGCACCTTTGGTCACCTCCTTCCTAATCAATCAATCAATCAAAACTTACATTTATATAGCTTTCACGTCGAGAGGACATCCCAAGGCGCTGTACAGTTAGGTAGGCACAAGCGTCCAGGGGAGGGGGAGGGGCAGGATGAAGTAGAGTAGGAAAATTGACTGTATTTGTGGGGGAAATGTGGCAGCCAAATTGTGCACAGCAGTGTCCCACAAAAGATAATGGAAGTGGGATTAGGGGAAAAAGGGGGGAAAGATGGCAATGGGAAGGGTCGGGGTAGGGGGAAGGAGAGCAGGAAAGCCGACTGTATATTTATGGGCGAAATGCCTAACCGTATATTCTATCCCTTATTCATTACCCACACTATCAATTAGCGAGTAAGATTAAGGGGAACCCTAAGGTTTTTTACCAACATATTAAGAGTAAAAGGTTGGTCAAGGAGAGGGTGGGGCCAATTAGGGACCTAGGAGGAAATCTCATTGTGGAGGCAGAGGGCATGGCTGATGTACTGAATGAGTACTTCGCCTCTGTCTTCACAAAAGAAAATGATACAGCCAATGCCATGGTATTAGAGGAGAGGGTAGGAGAAATGGATAGAATAATTATAACCAGAGAGGAAGTGCTAAAAAGGTTGACGTCGCTCAAGGTGGATAAGTCACCTGGTCCGGATGGGATGCACCCTAGGTTACTAAGTGAGGCACGGGAGCAAATAGCAGGGACTCTGGCCACGATCTTTCAATCTTCCTTGGACACAGGGGTCGTGCCAGAGGACTGGAGGATAGCTAATGTTACTCCCTTGTATAAAAAGGGGCAGAAGGACAAGCCTGGTAACTACAGACCAGTCAGTCTAACGTCGGTAGTGGGCAAACTTCTAGAGTCCATAATCAGGGACAAGGTAGATCTTCACTCAGAAAGATATAGGCTAATAAAGGACAGTCAACATGGATTTGTTAAAGGCAAATCTTGCCTTACAAATCTGATAGAATTTTTTGATGAGGTAACGGAATGGGTGGATAATGGTAGCGCAGTTGATGTAGTTTACATGGACTTTCAAAAGGCATTTGACAAAGTGCCACATGAGAGACTTATTACGAAATTAAAGGCCCATGGCGTAAAAGGGACATTGGCAGCGTGGATCCACAACTGGCTGCGAGACAGAAAGCAGAGAGTTGTAGTGAGCGGCTGTTTTTCAGATTGGAGGGAAGTGAGCAGTGGTGTGCCACAGGGATCGGTTTTGGGACCATTGCTGTTTGTAATCTACATCAATGATCTGGACTTGGGTGTACGGAGTACAGTTTCCAAGTTTGCAGATGACACTAAGTTAGGGAGAATAGTAAACAGTGAGGAGGATAGTAGCCATCTGCAAGAGGATATAGACAAATTGGTAAAGTGGGCAGACACATGGCAGATGAAGTTTAATGCAGAGAAGTGTGAGGTGATGCATTTTGGGAGAAGAAATGAAGGGAGGCAATATAGGCTAGATAGTACAATTTTAAATGGTGTGAAGGAACAGAGAGACCTGGGGATTTGTGTTAGTGACTCGCTGAAGGTGGCAGGACAGGTAGACAAGGCTGTTAAGAAGGCATATGGGATACTAGGCTTTATAAATAGGGGTATAGAGTACAAAAGTCAGGAAGTGCTGACTAACCTCTATAGGACTTTGGTGAGGCCTCAGCTGGAATACTGTGTTCAATTCTGGTCACCACACTACAGAAAGGATGTGAAGGCATTGGAAAGGGTACAACGAAGATTTACTAGGATGGTGCCAGGATTGAGGGACTTCAGCTATGAGGAGAGGCTAGATAGGCTAGGGTTATTCTCTCTGGAGCAGAGAAGATTGAGGGGAGACCTACTAGAGGTTTATAAGATCATGAGGGGTTTCGACAGGGCAAATAGAGAAAAACTATTTCCACTCGTGGGTGAATCTGTGACTCGTGGTCACAGATTTAAAATAGTTTCAAGGCGCAGTAGAGGGGAGCTGAGGAGAAATTTTTTCACTCAGCGAGTTGTTCGAATCTGGAATGCATTGCTTGAAAAGGTGGTGGAGGCTGATTCGATAACAACTTTTAAAAGGGAATTAGATCTTTATTTAGGGAGAACGGGTCTATTAGGCTATGGGGAGCGGGCAGGGCAATGGGATTGAATCGCTCTTTTCAAAGAGCCGGCACAGACTAGATGGGCCGAATGGCCTCCTTTTGTGCCGTAAAATTCTATGATTCTATGATTCTATGATTCTATGAAAAGCACTATGTAAGTGTGATTTATGATTAAAGCACTCTGGAACCATGTGAAGGGCGCTATCTAAATATTGTTGTTATTATGATGTTGGCTAGCGATGGTACAGTGATTTTGATTTGATTTGATTACAACCCAATAATAATGGAGAGTGAGAGGAAGAGCATGTGAACATATACGTGGGTAAGATTTTTTGAGAGTTGAGCAGGAGATGCGGCTAGTGCCGCTTTGGTCATCTTGTAAATCAGTGTGCCAGATGGAGTGTTTAACGAGTTTCGAGGATGTGCAGTGCATCACGATGAAACATTAAAGGGAAAGATTACAAGGTTAAAAATGGAATAGGCACAAGCCAACCACAGCTTAGTCACTTTGAGGCAGCTGCTGTTACCAAACAGCGGTTTCAAAGCTAAAATACAGCCAAGAACCTATCAAAACTACATTGGGAAGGAAGACAAAGCAATCATGCAATTATGTGAAATGTCTTCTCACTGGACAGTATCATGTTTAGCTCTGTTAAATGTTAAATCTGTTAACTCTATTAACTCCCCCAGAAGATCCAATTCAAGATCCTGGTCCTCACATTCAAAGCCCTCCATGGCCTCGCCCCACCCTACCTCCGCAACTTCCTAACCCCTTACCAACCTGCCCACCCTCTCCGCTCAGCAGGCTCCAGCCCCATCTGCCCCACCATTGGCAGACGAACCTTCAGCCACTCTGCCCCTAACCTCTGGAACTCTATCTCGCAGTTCCTCTGCCTTGCCCCCTCCCTGGCCTCCTTCAAGTCCCGCCTCAAAACCCTCTTCGATGGTCCCATCGGTCACCTCAAATTTCCCCTTTCCCAGCTCGGGTGTGAAACAATGACTGTCCAGTGCCTTGGCAAGTCCTCCTGATTTGAAAGGAGCTATACAAGTGTAATTTTGTCATTGTTGTTGTTGTATTCAATGCATCAATTCATAAATCATCCAGTGAAATAATGGTGAGTGTCTCTTGAGTGGGTGGGGGAGTGGTTCACTTTTTAAAAGAAAAACTCTTGCAATCGAATATCCTCCTTCCTCCTTAACGTATCAAGCCAAAATTTCACTGTGCATCAAACCCAAACTTTTCTCTTTACAAGCAATTTTTTTTGTTTCATGCGAAAAACAAAGCTTGGATTTGCTTGGCCAATATTTTCTGCCATTTATTCAAGAAAAGGTAAAAGCAGCAAGTCGCTGCATTTGCATGCACAACCTGCTGAGTGAAGCCTGGGTCTTGGTGTGACAAATACAGGCACACATAAGCCAGGGCACTGTAATGACAAAATACTATAGTTTGTTATAGTATTTGTTGTTGGTTTGTTTCTATTATTTTATCATTATTAATTTAATTATTTTTAATACCCTACAGACCCTTTTTCAACCTCAGTCCAATTGCTATGAGACCCTGGCAAAGGACTGTGTGGCCAATAGCTGTTGCGTGGACCTCTTTCTATTTCCAAACCAATATGTGGATGTGGCGACCATGGGCATCGTGCCATTGTACACTGGTGGCACACTATACAAGTACAACAATTTCCAGGTAGAATTCAGCTTAATTTTTTGTTTAGAGTACCTATAACTTGTTTTCCTGGTGTGATCTTCCATTTGCAGAGCCTATTCACCAACTCTGCCTGCTCTACGACTTGACCATTGAGATATGTTTTCATGCAGTGAATTGGATGGAGTACTGATGCAGATTTTTAGACCACTGACAAATGTAACACAAATGCCTGAAGCAAGCCACTAAAGTTTTTTTTTCAAAATTTTCCTTTATATCTATATACAGTAAAAAGCCTGTTTATCCAGGACCTGGCCAATGCCGGTTAAACCGCGTAACGGATATTCGGGCGGCAAGCTGTCGAAACCTCAACACAAAAATAATTAACTTTTTAAACATACCATATTAATAATAGACTAATTAATAACAGAATATTGTATGAATACTTACCAATAAAGCAATAAATATCAATTATAGTCTATAAACACAGCACACAATCACAAACCAAACTTCTACAATGGCAGATAAGGAGTTTTTTCTTCAAGCGATAGTCAATGGCTCCAAACCCAATCCCCCTCCACTCCTCTCATTTTCCATCTATTATTCAACTCACATTTCATGCACCACCGCGATAAGATCCGATTATTCGAATGGGGACCTTTTTTTGAGGTGCCAGTTATATGGAAGTTATGATTGATCGGGTCACGGATAAACAGGCTTTTACTGTATATGTATGCGTGTGCGGGTTTGCAAGCACATGTGCATATTGTGGAGAAAAATATACATTTGTATACAAATAAATAATTTTACACAATATTCAATATTTAATAATACACTTTTCATCATTAAAGAGCAGGCCATTTAGCCTGTCTTTCGAGATTTACACAATATCATCTCAAATCTGTATCTCTTTCTACTACTTTCTGCTGCATTTACAATAATTTGTTCAGTTTTGTTCATCTGAGACAGCACTTCAATGTTATGTTATCTGCCAGCCTATTCCATCAGTTAACAATTCCCAAAGGGAAAATATTGCTTCTTAAGTTACATCCAGCTCATGATTTCGTTAATTTACAATCCTTTCCCACGATTTTCCTTTCTTAGTTTTGAAGAAAGTAACTACTCTATTTCCACTTGTGTCATGTCCATTCTTACTTTTTTTTCTTCGGATGAGAATCAATTTATCTTCTTCAGCTTCTCCCCTTTGGTCACAGAGACAATATACATATATATATATATATTTATAAATATTTCAGTTTCTGTTTTCCGAATCTCTATCTATTCAAAAGTTCAAATTCCACAACTCGACAGGATATTCCACTTGTGTATTCTGGATAATTCAGTATACCTATCATTAGAATGTTTCATTTACATAACTCACAACCGTGATGACTTTGCTGGATTTATTTCAATGCACTGTGAATCAAGAAATGTGCTTTATTGGGACTGCTGTCATTACACTGAGTTCAGAACACATAAAATAAACTATTAATAATTAGAAAATAGGAACACACTAATGTTACCGTTTATAAATTCATCAAAACAGCCGAAACACTGTATCTTGTTTCCTTTGCTGAAATTTGCTCTGAATAACAGTGATAGTGCCATCAACTGATAAATACTGTACCATATGTCTTGAGCTCTCTCATAATGCTTTCTACACAGATACAGACGGATACTGAACATTTTTTGAATGACCTGAGAAAGGATGTACAGAAACAAATTGGATTTGATGCTATTATGAGGGTTAGGACAAGCACAGGTAAGCGTGCATTGTACAGAACACATATTATTGAGAAAGAGTGTAATTTGGGCAACAATAACAACAACAAAATTACATTGATAGACATTGTGCAAGAGCATCAAAGATTTGAAAACGAGTGAAAGGATCCTGGCAATGACTAGTGTGATGGGGATACAGAGTTTTGTATGGAAAGAAAGCTGTCCTGATCAGGGAATAGATCTGTCATAGATAGGAAAGCTGGAGATTGAATCTTATAGCTAGATTGTTCACGGGGTTGGTGAATCTGAGGGAGAGCCCAGGGAAGGTTGAGGAGTTCAGACACGCAGGACAGAAGGCATTGAAGGGAGCCAAAGAGTATGGCTTCTGCCTTGTTGACATTCAGCTGCAGGAAATATGGCATTCATATGCAGCCACTGAGCTCTTAAAATTGTATGTTTCTCCTACATTCCCTCAGCATCTACTAAAGGCGGCAGCCACACAATTTTCAGAAGCTCATACGTAGCAAATCATTTTGCCACTGTTGTGAGGACTTTCAGAAACCAGTGGATGGTTATCAACTGGTATTCTGTAGTATTACATCAAATCTGTTGTGAAATGTCGCAAATTTCTCTCCATTTTGTAAATACAAGTAGCCCCCGCTTAACGAACGCCCTGCTAACGAAACTTCACTATAACGAGGGTTTCAATTTGTACCCCCCTATGCGCTTAGCGAAGGCTGCGCTCGCTATAACGAAAGTTTAAATCTCGCGCCTCTCGTCTCCCGGCAGCCTCCGCGACACAAGCGCTGACTCAGTCGAGGAAGCTACATACATACACACACTTACTTCAGCATGCCACCTAATCCAAGAGAAAGTGCGTGCAGTATGGGAGGAGCTCAAGCGGCAGGATGCTAGACCACATGTCGCTGCTCAGAAAAAGCCGGCGTCGACTTTTGCGAAAACGATACAAGCTACATTCTATCAAGATGTGCAGGGAAGCTGCTAGTGCAGATGTTGCTGCTGCTGAACATTATCTAGAAGAATTTAGAAAAATCATTAAGGAGGGAGGTTATACACCAGAACAAATTTTCAACTTCGATGAAACAGGGCTTAATTGGAAGAAGTTACTTGAGAAGACCTACATCTCTCTCTCTCTCTCTCTCTCACTTTGTCTGTCTGTCTGTCTGTCTCTCTCTCTCTCTCTCTCTCTATTTCTCTCTCCCTCCCAGTCTCTCTCTGTGTCTCTTTCTCTCTCTCTGTCTGAGTCTCTCGCGAAAATACTATTCAGGTTAACAAAATAAACATTTTCATCTTGTATTCTTTCATCTTTTCACTTGTAATTAAAGTACAGTACAGTATTGCAGCCTTCAATAGCAGTTCTACTTACCTTATGCCGGCGCTGGTACACCGCAAATGTTAGCGCTAGACTAGGCGCAAGGCACTACTGAGAACGAAACTGATTTTTTTCATATACGGAAACACAATAGGGACCTCCCTTCCACCCGCTTAACAAAATTTTCGCTTAACGAGGAGTTTCGAAGTCCCTAACCCCTTCGTTAAGCGGGGGATACTTGTATTTAAATTACATCTGCAGAAACAAAGATGTACTTGACCACACTAGCTAGGGTATGCCAAAAAATGCTCTTAAATGCTAAAGCATTTAGCATTTAATTCAAGCTAAATGTTTTAACTCTATCTGAACTTTACTGCCTTTCCCCAGGAAACTTAACTGAATCCTTGGAGATTAAGAAAGAGGAAAAAGGAAAGACTGAAACCAAAAGCTAAACCACAATCTACAACAATTCCATCACTAACACTAGTCATAAGAACTAGAAGTCATATACAATTATAGTTGTTTACTCTCTGTGCCTATCCTCAATTTCAAATGATCAGATAGTTCATTCACAGAAGGAGCAAAACAAACTCATGAACATGAAGAATGGTGGGGAAAAATAGATGGTCTGGTGCCTTTATCTTTTAATGGATAAATGCAATTCAAGAGGTGGTATGGAAAATATGTTATAAATTTGTGATTGGTTTTAGCATTTTTTTATTATCTTAGAACTTGCAAGCAAAATACTGTGCTTTTTCTGTACAATATTGGATGATTATTATGTTCAAAAACGATCACATCTTTCAGTGTCCAAATTGTTTGGTGCCACTCATATAGTGTATCTCTGGAGGATTACTCAACATCATAAAAATCACTTATATGTTACATCAATAGTTGCAAATCAGTCACACTTACTCTTTTGTCTCATATTTGCATATCAAAGATGTAAAAAAGTGAAGCAATTATTTAATTCCTCAGAAGGCCCATAACTAATTCAAAGGGACACATGGAGAGGATATGGGTGATTCACTCATCAACAAAATATCTCACTGGCTACAGGTTGTCAGCCTCCCTCAGTTGGAAGCTTTGTTGTATCTGAGTCAGAAGGTTGTAATTTCAAGCTGTACATTGGTACATTGAGCACACAAAGGGGTGCCGTCAATCTGATGGGGGTATTAAACCTATGTCATCTGGCTGTTCTGGGGGAGTGTTAAAGATCCATGGCACTATCCAAAAACAGAACAAACTTTCTTCTTGTGTCCTAGCCAACTCTCCCCAGGACATTGTTTGTAGCACAGATTGGCTGTTTAGCTTGTCTACAAATACACAGTCACTGCACTCGACAGGAAATCCTTTGAAGTGCTCTGAAACATTTGATAAACATCAAACACAAGGATTAGTGTTATGATTATGATCTACATCAATGACTTACATGAGGAAATAGAGTTTAACGTATCTAAATTTGCGGATGATACAAAGCTAGGTGAGAAAGTAAGGTGACTAAAGGAGAATGCAAATAGATATAGACAGGTTTAGTGAATAGGCAAGAAGGTGGCAAATGGAGTGTAACGTGAGGAAGTGTGAATTTATTCACCTAGGTAGAAAAAAATAGAAAAGCAGATTATTTTCTAGAGTGGGGAGAGACTAAGTAGTGTTAGTATTCAGAGGGATTTGGGTATCCTTGTACACCAATCATAGAAAGTTACTATGCAGGTACAGCAAGCAATTAGAAACGCTAATAGCATGTTAGCGCTCATTGCAAAGGGGTTAGAGTACAAGAGTATGGAAGTCTTGCGGTAATTGTACAGGGCCTTGGTGAGACCGCACCTAGAATATAATGTACAGTTTTGATTTCCTTATCTAAGAAAGGATATACTAGTACTCGACTTAGAGGGGGTGTGACGTAGATTCACTAGGTTGGTTGCTGGGATGAGCGGGATGACCTACAATGAGAGGTTGAGTGGACTAGGCCTATATTCTCTAGAATATAGAAGAATTAGTGGTGATCTTATAGAAACCTATAAGATTCTCAAGGGCCTTGACAGGGTAGATGTTGTGAGACTGTTTCCCCTAGTTGGAGAATCTAAAACTAAGTGTTATAGTCTCAGGATTAAAGGTCAGTCTTTTAGAACTGAGTTGAGAAAACATTTCTTCACTCAGAGGCTAGTGAATTTATGGAATTCTCTACCCCAGAAGGCTGTGGATGCTTAGTCATTGAACATATACAAGACTGAGATAGATAGTGTTTTAAAAGCTAAAGGAATTAAGGGATATCGGTTTAGTGCAGTATGTGGAATTAGGATACCAGATCAGCCATGATCTTATTAAACGGCAGAGCAGGCTCGAGGGGTCGAATACCCTGCTCCTGCTCCTACTTCTTATGTTCTTATGATTACCTCTAGACTAGATTATTCACTGATTAGCTTTCACTATGCTGTTTAATATAATTAAAAATGTATAGTCATGAAGAATCATGATCTGTTAAATCATTGTTAAACAATAAGTTGCATTTACTTTATTTCTCCAAGCACCCGTTTCTCTCTCCTTTAAATATTTAGTGTGATGTGCTTTCTGTTTCTATCTGTCTGTTTATCTGCCTCAACACTGTGCTTACATCTCTTTTGATGAAAAACAGACTCTTAAGCGTGACCATGCTCATCTCCAGATATATTTGTAATGCTTCACACAGCAAAAGTATAAATGTAGTGAAAAACAAATGATGCCATTGCATGGCTTAACTGTATAAGTCTTCATATATTTGGTTCTATTTGTGTCAGCCTTGCTTAGTTGATAGTAAGCTCCTCTTTCATTCTGAACATTGTGAGTTTAAGGCCCACTTTAGGACTTAGAACTCATGTAATCTAACATGACACTCTAATGTAGTGCTGAGGGTGTGAGGCATTGGTGAAGGTGCCATCCTTCAGATGAAACGTTAAGTCAAGGACTCTTGTAGCCTGTTCAGGTGAAAGTTTCACTGCTTTGGCTTTGTTTGAAGTGATGGTTACATGTTGTCCCAAATAATAATTAAGCAATATACTTTTTTAGCTAAATTTTTTCATCTCTTCATATTATGAAGTTATATATTTATATTTATTTAATTCACCCACAAAATATACAGTCAATTCACTTTACAGTATATCCTATGAAGCGCTTTGAGACGTTTCCAGCACCTTGAGACATCCTCCTGATGTGAAATGCGCTCTATAAATGTAATTTTGTTGTTGTTTTGAAGAACTGATAAGGCACTATATTTTTTATTAGTATTATTATTATTTTATTTTTTATTATTGCTAAACAACACAAATGGTTTAAATGGGCTCATAATATTTCAGAGGCCCTAAATCTTTGCTGATATTAGTAACTCCTATTTACTGCCAGATGATGAAATCTTAATGTCAGTAACAACAGATAAAAATGATGATAATAAAGCAGTAAAATTGATCATTCAATTCATGACTATTTGTGGAGTGCTGATGTGTACAAAATTGGCTGCTTTGCTTGCCTACAAAGTAGAGTCTAGAGATACCATGAAGCACTTTGAAACATCCTTCAAATGTGAAAGTCGCTGTACCAAATGCAAGGATTCTTATTATTTATTGTGTTTTTAAACTTGAGTTAAAACATTCCATAAACAAGTTAAGGAATATATTTAAATTACCAGTAGATGGCAGCACTCTTCTCCTGGTGATGAAGATAAGAATAAAACTCTCTGCATTTCCTTTGGATATCACATCCTCACAGTGTCTCGTAAAGAGTTTCATAACATTTACTGTAAAGTGTAGTGACTGTGTCTTGTCGGTGAACTAAGCGGTTTGTTCCTTTTGAGGCCTTGACACAGCCACTTTGCTCAATCTGAGAAATGTCACGTCTTACATTGGCCTGCTGGTCCCTTATAGTTTAATTTTGCTTTTCCTACTGTTGATCTGCTGAGAAAAGCCCAAAACCCAGAATCTCGTCAGCCAAAACATTAGCAGTTGGCCCAGAGGCATTAGGTCTACCTCAACTGGTCACTAGGGTCCGTCGATATGGAAATTTTCCGATTTAGATATATCGATGGGCTCATATCGAGATATACCGAAATATCGATATTTTCAGGTTTTTCGTACTGCGCATGCGCGCGCGGCGCACGCATTCGGAGTGCGCGCACGTTTGTAGTGCATGCGAGTTCGGGGTGCGCGCGCATTCGCGGCCTATCTCCTCAGGAGGTAAATATCTTTCTCTCTCTGTGTTTCTCACTGTCTCCATCTCTGTGTGTTTCTGTTTGTGTCTCTGTCTCTCTCACATCCCCCCATCTCTTATCTATCTGTATATTATCTCTCCCCCCCCACCCCTTGCATACCTGTATATTGTATTCTAGGACTATGAATACAATATGGTGGCTTTGCTCCTCGGTCTGTGCATTGTGTATAGAGATGAGCATTCTGGGTCTTGTAGTTCAGTATGCGCGCATTCCGATTTTTTACCTCGATATATTGATTTTTCGGTATATCGATATTTTTGAAATGCCTATATCGGCGTATCGATATGAAAATTATATCGGGTTTTAGCGATATATCGATATATCGCCGGACCCTACTGGTCACTTGAAGTTAGATGGCTGGACAAAGACCAGCCAACTAACTCAATCCCCCTCAGCACATCAAAATTGATAAACTGGTATTAAAAACAAAAAAGCCTAATGTGGCGTCTTAGAATTTTCACTGTAAAAGTGTTCAACCCAAAGTGAAACTAAATCCATGACTTGGCTCCTGAGAGGAGCAAACACTTGCCATATCCTCCTGTTACTGATCAGATTTATTTTACTTATTTAAGAAATGTTCAAACTACCACAAATTTTCACCCCCTCATTTGCAGCATTTCAATCAGCCTTGTGGACTTTAAGTACCAATGTTTTTCAGGCCCCGAAGATGTTAAGAGTTAACATTCAATATTTAGCACATTCAATGTACATGGCTGTGGAAGTTACTTGTTCAAATCCCCTCTCCCCATTCCATTCCCCATTGTGGTAGCCGTGAATACCAGGTGTGTGGCAATGGACCTCTGACTGACAGACCGGGTGGCCCCTTTGATTTCCAGTCAGCTGGATACTAGCATTTAGGAAACAAAAAAACTCAAAAGACTAATACCCTGCCAGGAGTAGTCAACACCATATCTGAGAGCTAAATCTAATGCTATGCACCCAGTTATATGGGCGAGAACATTGAGGTAGTTGTTGGAGGGAAAAACATTATGCACACATCCAGGTCCATTTGATCCAAATGTACTAAATCTTGAATGCATCACCAAATTTACCACATTAAAATGTTAAACTTGCTCTTTTGTAGATCAGGAGAAGTGGTGAAAGTTACACATGACCAATTGTATTTGAATGTTTTCTGTCATTTTGATTGTCTTAATGTGCTTTTTTTAAACATGTTATTTCCTAGGGTTCAGAGCAACTGATTTCTTAGGTTCCATGTACATGAACAATACAACAGATGTGGAGTTGGCAGCCATCGACTGTGACAAAGCGATCACAGTAGAGTTCAAACACGATGATAAACTCAATGAAGAAAATGGAGCCTTAATCCAGGTAAAGCATTGATTATGTAAAATCTCTGCACTTCACAAAACAGCTTCCATTATCAACAAGAGAAACTAATACATAACATTTTAAAAAGTCAAGGGATATGAACAGTCTATTTATCCAGATCTCACCAGGCTCTGATTTATCAAAGAATTGAGAATCAAGTAATAATCTCTGGATTTACTGTCATGTTATATTTCTGTCATGTTAATATGTGTGTTATAGATGCTACCAGACGCCTTAAAATAGTACTAAAGAGGATTTGAAGAACTTGAGATTCTTAAATTTGTTGTGTTTGGTAGAAATTGGGGGCCAATTCAGAGCAAAGACAAAGTCCTAATTCATTTATTATTTAATTTTAAATTTGTGATCTTTCCTCTCTGAATACTTTCTTCTTCCAGCCGTTTATCATATATATCGGGGATTATCACAAGTGCCTCATTAATTAGTGTAATGCCACATGTTTCTTGTTAATTTTTTCCAGTGTGCCTTGCTGTATACTAATGTTGCTGGTGAGAGACGTCTGCGTATTCACAACCTGGCTCTGAACTGCACTTCTCAGCTCACCGACTTGTACAAAAGCTGTGAAACTGACGCACTCATCAATTTCTTTGCCAAGTCAGGTGAGGTTTGTAGGCTGCAGTACAATTATACCTTTATATAGTGCCTTTCACATCGGGCAGATATCTGGTTGGGTGCCAAGGCGGGAGTGGGGTGGGTGGGATGTTGTGGGGGAGATGACTGAAAGAGGTAGGTCCTCAGACTGAAAGAGGTCTGAGGTGAATCTTGAGCAAGCTGAGGGATGGAGCAAAATTGCAAGGAGTTTGAAATATTTTCCTAGTCATTTTTTTTAGTGAATTTGTTACCCATCAATGTGAGATATTTTCGGTGGGAAATGGGTCCCTTTCTCATTTTTGGTCCTGTATATCAGCACCAAACAGTTTAGATGCAGTAGATCAATCAATCAATCAATCAATCAATCAATCAAAACTTACATTTATATAGTGCCTTTCACGTCGAGAGGACGTCCCAAGGCGCTGTACAGTTAGGTAGGGACAAGAACAGGGGAGGAGGGTCGAGGCAGGATGAAGAAGAGTAGGAAAATTGACTATATTTGTGGGTGAAACACAGCAGCCAAATTGCGCACAGCAGTGTTCCACAAACAGTCGTGGAAATAGGATTAAGGGAAAATTGGGGGGAAAGATGGCAAGGGGAGGGGTTGGGGTAGTGGATATCCTCCAGATATGAAAGGCGCTCTATAAATGTAATTTTGTTGTTATTTAGTGTTTTTAACATAGGCCTCAGGTCAACCTATGAAGATCTTGTACTACCTTGCATATCAGCTATCACATGCATTGTTCGAGTGAAATTAAAATGCAATGTTATGTTTTGCTCCAACACCCTATAGAAACTAGAATGAGGTATGGAATTCTTAAGGATCCTGTACATAAGGATCCAGTCTGGGCTAGATTCTATACTCATTTCTAGAATGGAAAGGCTAGTGTTTATGCCTCTACTCTAAATTATTTTAAATCCAAAAATTTTCCCTCTCTCTTTGGCTTTTCGAATCCTTTCTCCCTTAGTCCTTTGTAAACCCCCCCATGCATGCTCTTGTCTTTGAACAGAATGATCTGAACATCCTCATTTTTCTCCTCAGCCACACATGCTTATCAAAGAAAACATTTTGTTTTAAATTCACCAGCATCAGCAATCTGATCCTCTAGATTTATTGCCAGAGCACTCAGTTGCTGTCAGAAGCTGCAGATATTTGGGGTATTTCATTTTGAGAAAGAACAGGATTGTAAAACATTACAATTTAGTGTGTTAGTTATCTTAATGTTTGTTTATTAGTCAAGCAAACTTTGGAGTTCTGTTTATCAGCAGGCTATACTATATAAGGGAATGTTACAGGCTTGCTTCACTACCACATATTCATGTTGGCACTATGTTTTTTTAAATAAAACCAATACACTCCATTCCAGTTTATAATGTCAGTCGGTCTAAATTTGGGGGAACGTCTGCACTTGTTTAATTAGCAGAGGAATGTGCCTGCCTGCCTGAGCTTTGTTCTGATGCTATAAATACATGAAGTGCATAATCAGCTTGGAAACACTTTCCAAATGTCTCTGCTGACAGTACAAAGGATTGTTAAGCATTTAGTGTTTGTTTTCGTTTAAAAAAATTAGGTTTAAACTGCATGTTAATCATTGCTTGGGTAAAGTCGTATCTGAGCTTTCCATCTGCTTGACTGGCTGAATCTACCTGAAAAGTAGCCGTTTATATCACGAGTGTGAAGTCTAAGCCAAAATGACTCAATACTCAACAATTCATAGAGCTACAATTGAAGTCATATTGAAGACAATATGTTGAAGACTAGCCAAGATCTGTTTTTCTTTCTAAGTGTAACAGCTGCACTTGTCGCATTTTAAATGATTATCAGCAAATGTCACAGTACATCTGTATTCTCTTCCTGAATTTTGTATTTGTTGACCTCTGTCTGCATTGCCTGACTTGGAATTGTATTGATGGACATGCAGTAAATTAGATATTTTCGCCCACAATATATACAGTCAATTCACTTTACAGATTTTTCTGTGAAGTGCTTTGAAACGTTTAGAAGACGTGATAAACAACAACAACAACAACTTCGATTTATATAACGCCCTCCATATCAGAAAGCGTCTCAGAGCGCTTCACAGTAGCGGATCCCGGGACCAAGCCAGGAGCAGGGGCAGGAAGGTGACCAAAGGCTCGGTCGAAGAGAAAGGTCTTCAACTGTGACCTGAAACTGGGAAGAGAGGGGGCGAGGCGAAGCGAGTGAGGAAGGGAGTTCCAGAGCCTCGGGGCGTAGTGGCTAAAGGCACGGCCGCCGAGGGTGGAGCGGAGGACTCGGGGGACATGGAGGAGACCAGACCCAGAGGAACGAAGGCAGCTGGTGCTGGGTTGTGGGGAGAGGAGATCAGAGAGATAGGGGGGTGATAAAGCACTAAATCAAATGCAAGGATTATTATTATTATTTTGCTTCCTGTTCATAGACAAAATCTTGGTTATTACAGGAGGAAGCAATAATTTGCCATTTCAATAATACAACAATACCTCAGATTTTTTTGTGCTATGTAGATTAAATGATTCAATATGACTTTACCCGAGCTATGGTTAACATGGAGTTTAAACCTAAAATAAAATGGGTTTGCCTTGGGAATCAGGACAAACATCTTTTGCACAACCTTGCACCTAAAAGGAAGCTTGACAAAGGTTTAACTGAATATTTCAATCAAGAATAGTTCTTTTGAAAGAGCTGGCACAGACTCAATAGGCCAAATGGCTTCCTTTTGTGCTGAAAAATTCTATGATTCTATGACATACCAAACTTCAATCCAAAATGGGGCATTAGGCAGAATATTGAACTGATTGGAAGCAATATGTTGAAAGGGTGTTGCATGTGATAATATTTGAAAATTTTAATATTAATGATAGATATGTGTTCATACATTATAAAGTCAGCGTTCCACTAAATTAAAAACCAAAAGACTATCTGGATTACATTATTACGACTATCATGACTCAAGTTAATTTCTCAGTTAACTAAATTTTCTATTTGAACCAATGTAGTTTTCAAAAATTGGGAGGGATTAATTTCTACCTACTCTTACCTGTTTAAAATATATGGCATCTCAGAATTATGAACAATACTTTAAGTTCATTGTCTGTATTTGGAAGTCGGTCATCTGCAGTATCTGAAAAGAGCCAACTTCCAATTTAAAACTTTTTAAAAAAATGATTACAGGTCTGTGTCATATTTAATTTTAAGAAAAAACAGTCTTATGATTTAAGACGAGGTGGAATTTCATGGCTGGGGATTTATAGATTTATTTTCTTTTAAATTTGTATAATTTATCAGTATAGTAGATCATCACCGCTCCTCCTCCCAGATAAACACACACAACAACAACAAGATTACACTTCTCTATAGCCTTTCACATCAGGAGGAAGTCCCAAGGCTTTGGACAGTCATTGTTTCAGACTCGAGCTGGGGACAGGGAGGGTGGAGGGAAAGGTGGGGATTTGGAGTGAGCAATGGGACCGTTGAAGAGGAGGGTCTTGAGGCAGAACTTGAAGGAGGCCAAGGAAGGGGCCAACTGAAGGGACTGCAGAATGGAGTTCCAGAGGTTGGGGGCAGAGTGGCTAAAGGCTCGCCCGCCAATGGTGGGGCGGGTGGGGCGGAGGACATGGAGCAGGCCAGAGCCTGCTGAGCGGGTGGGCAGCCAGGTTGGTAGAGGGTTAGGAGCTCCCAGATGTAGCATGAGGCGAGGCCATGGAGAGCTTTGAATGTGTGGACCAAGATCTTGAATTGGATCCTTGGATGATGGGGAGCCAATGGAGTCGGGCGATGATGGGGGAATTCGGGACACAAAGCTTGGAGCGGTAGAGGACATGGGCCGCAGAGTTCTGGATTATCTGCAACGTGTGGAGGGAGGAATGAATTGGGCAGGCCGACAAGCAGGGCATTTGAATAGTCACGGCGGGATGTAATGAAGGCATATATGTATATATATTACAATCCCGATGTCACTATCGTACTCTCTCAGTCAAGTATAATGTGTTGAGGTACTTTAATTTTAAACACATTTTTGGTCACTTTTCCCCCCTTCTTCCCCAGCTTCCCCCTTATTCAGCTCGGACATGTATATATATATATCTATGTCAAGTTATTGTTGTAGATCTAGTGTGTCAAGGGAATAGCTTTAGTTCCCACTCTATAGGAAAAGCTGCCACACTTTGACATTTTCTTGTAATAGCATCATCAGCCAATTTTATAGTTCTCTGTGAAATTACAAATTTAGAGCCAAATCACGGACAGATTTATTGTGCAGACTTGCTTCCAAAAGACCAGATGCAAGATGCTGATCTAAATTGAGAATACTGTATCTTGACTTGTTAATTTGAGCCCCACATAGAGTAGTCATTTATCCCATCAAATTATGAGCAATACAAATCTATTTCCCAAAGGATAAAGGAGAGTGCATCAGGGTTTCTCATTATTCATAAAGTATTAGGATTGAAGCAATGCGTATCGTTTAGATAACTGCAGTGGGAAGCAATTCTGTACATCTGGCTGCTGTATCTCTCAGCAATGTTGACAGTAGAATATTCTGAACAGAGTTCTGTTTGCAGGTTATCACAGATCAGTGCGATCTGTCTTTCCTGCCATGCAGATTGTTTTAGAATTAAGAGTATGTAGAGCAGAACTAATTGCAGTTGTTTTAGTGGCTTCAAATCAATGCTTTTTCATCTTATGCAGTACAGACTAGCATTGTATTAACATGTAATCATATGCTTAGATTATGCTCATTGAGTGAATATCATGCCTTTCTCACCAAATGATATCTGTGTTCAAAAATCATGTGATCCATTCAACAACAACAACTTGCATTTATATAACTCCTTTCACGTGGGGTAGTGTCCCAGAGCGCATGCAAATCATCAAATAATATAATAATATAATAATAATATTCCTTGCATTTGATATAGCGCTTTTCATATCTTATCAACGTGCCAAAGCACTTCATAGAATATACTGTAAAGTGAATTGACTGTATATTTGTGGGCGAAATAAAGGACCTTTGATATAAGATGTGTTTTCTCCAGAGGATCCCTTACATTTTATGCTGCGAGGTATCTGCTCCAAGGAGATCCAGGCTCAGAGGAGATATCATCTTAGAGGAAAAGCATTCTGAGTTGATAAAATCTACATGCATTCCTGCAGTAAGAGCAGCTTATATTGTGGACACTTTAAAAAAAATAATCCAAATCCACACAGTTTTGATGGGTGTTTCTTCACGTTCCAACAAAGTTATATTTCAAAACAAACTTGTTTTTCTTTACCTCCTTTTTGGAGGAAGGGGAAGGGTATGAAGTGGTGACATGTGTCTGCTTTGTGATGTACGCTTGAGGAGTGAACATCTGTAAATCTAGATGTCGTTTCAAGTTACCCAAACAGTGTAAAAATGTTGCTGAACTGAAAGACATATAAATTGTCAATGAAACTATTAGCACTGAGGGTTCAACTCTCTGCTGCAGGAAGAGAGGAACTGAAAGATTGCTGTCAGGAATGTGCACATTATTGCACTTCATTTTCAACCACCTTTAGCAAAGTGCAGAATCCATGTGACAGCTGCACTGAGCCCTATCAAAAGCAGATGGCTGTCACAAAATCAGTTTTTACTCCCAATTTTTTTTTCTCTATATCTTCCCTCAAGCCCTTCTTTAATGTTTACATAATGCTGCATGCTGTTTAAATGCTGCTTATATTTGGCAGACGTGACAGGATGAAGTCCATACTTTCATGTATTAAGCGTGTTCCAGTGAGGAAAACACTCAATGCCTTTGGCGTTATCAGTCACTAAAGGGATTCCCCCTTTTAACCACATTAGCCACAACACTCAGCAGACCATTTCTCCCCATTTCTATATTGATAGTGAAATTGTATATACGGTATCTTGTGTGATTTACGTTGAAATACCTATTAAGTAAGTTGTTGCTTTCTTTTTGAACCAGCATACAGAGCGATTCTCAGTCAACCTCTGAAGACTGTTCGGGAGATACTGGTGAACCAAACTGCTCACATGTTGGCCTGTTACAGGAAAAACTGTGCCAGTCCTTCCTCAGTTGGCCAGGTAAGTACATCATGCAGAGCCTGAAACCAAACACCTTTTGTGATCGATTGTGTGCAAATATAGCATTGTGATCCAAAGATTTGGAATGTGATTACAGTGTCTTGCCTCTGTGCATCCTGCCAGTTATTAGCAGAAAATTTCATTATTTTCAATAAATATTTAACTCTCTTTATTCGTTATTTCCTTCTCTTTGGTTATAGAATTGTAGCACAGAAACAGGGGACATATGAGCCATCATGTTTGATTTGGTGATTTTTTCCAAATATTTTGTAGGATTTACAAAGATATTATTCATTTATTCCATCATGGAAAGATCAAGGTGTATAATCATGAACGTGTACTCGGATTATAAACATTTGAGTAGTCTCCTGAGGTAGTCATTGTCGGAACATGTTTGAATTTCAATAGGACCAAGCATCTTCTTTATGGTACACTTTGCATTTCTAAGCCCTATTTTGAAGAAACTTGCGCTTCTTATTTAAGCAGCATGTATTTTACTTTGAGATTCAGTTGTCTGAAGTGTGATGAAGATTCCCTTTTTGAGAGCCATTCTTTGACGTCAAAATTGATATCAAAACCAGGATGAGTATTACAGGTCCTTAAGTCAACACCATCAAATCTCCACCATCCTATTCTCAAGCACTCTGAGATGCTACCCCATTTTATGTAAATGATCTTATAAATAGTCTATTGTACTATCCCAATAATTGATGATATGAGATTTTACAGGTTTTCCACACACATTTGCACACGTTCATACAACTGAGAAAATATCATCCATAATGACTCACTGATTTAAAATCGTGGAGCCCATTGTTTGGTTGTGAAAGTTTTCTCTGACTATTAATGTAAACTGATTGATAAACAGAATGTCTGTTGCAATATTTATTCAATGGCATTAACCTAAGGTCAGATCCATCTGCTTAATCTGTTCTTATCAGCCAAATCTCCAGTGATTTCTGTTTGCCTCCTGGGTGCGGATGTAATCATGGTTTTATTGAAGGTGCAATGTTCAATTTTGTTTGGTTGACATGGGGACCAATATTCAATCCAATATTTAATAAAACTGGTTGAGTTTCCAGTGTTTGGCTTTCTCATTGGTAACTGTGATGTCGCAATGAGAATGTAGATTATCACAGTTTTACCCCACCTTGAACTGTGTGAGAAGTGGCAGTTGGAATATACATTTACATCGCAATCTTATATGCTCTTATATGCTGTATGAATAGAAAATAGTACAGTTGAACTACGCATTGTAGCTGTGATCTGATGGGTTGAACAGCGTAGCCTATTGTATGATAACAATTACTTGGTTATTATTAAGAATTGATGTAATTTGAATGTAAATGGAAGCAATATCACTGAAAAGGCCACAACATATTTTGAAGATTATTCTCATGTTAGATCATGTTGAAACATGGCTTCTTTGCAGAAATACTGGTGTTACAAAAATGTTCTCAAATAACATGACTGGAGGCAAGGTAGTGGAGAACAATGATAATAATTATAATAATAATCCTGGAATTTGATATAGCGCTTTTCGTGTCTTCTAGACATCTTAAAGCTCTTCACAGAATATATTGTAAATTCAATTCACTGTATATTTGTAGGTGAAACCCGGCAGCCTAGCATAGTATAGCTATTGTAAAAAATGACCAATTTATTATTGTCACTGATATTAGAATAACAATTTATGAACCACAATTAGGTAAGCTACACCTGTTTAGCTTTGAAAATAAACTTCTCAGAGGGGACCTTTTAGGCATGTATAAGATTTGAAATGGGATTGAGGAAATAAACTCAGAACAATACTTTCAGATAGACAAAGGCAGCATGAAAATAGCTAGTGACAATTAAAAGGTAGAGCTTAAATTACATTAATTGAGTCGGTGATATGGATGAAGTGAAATCAACGTCACCTGGGCGTCAGGTTGCTTGTGTCCTGCACAACTCTGTCAGTTATACTAATCACTGAAAGATACCCGGGTATAGGATAGTAACATTTTCAAAAGAAGAAATCATCATCAAGTCTATTTGCATTCAAGTTCAGAACAAACTGAAAAGCTTTACATGAGAAACGGCTGAGAAAATGTAACCTCAACAAACAGATTCAACTTTTTTGCTTTAAATTTATCATTGTTCAACACATTTGACATAATATTGTTTTTAAACCTGACTTGTATTGTTTATTTGTTTGATTCATTACAAGGTCACAGAATTGGTAACTTCTGCAATAATAATAATCCTTTCATTTGATATAGCGCTTTCCACGTCTAGACAACAACAACAAAATTACATTTATAAAGCGCTTTTCACATCGGGAGGATGTCCCAATAGTTGAAACGCTTCACAGAATATACTGTAAAGTGAATTGACTGTATATTTGTGGGCGAAACGTGGTAGCTGATTTCACACAGCAGTGTCCCACAAACAACAACAATAACAACAACAAAATTACATTTGTATAGCGCCTTTCACGTCAGGAGATGTCCCAAGGCGCTGGCCAGATACTGCTTCAGATCCGAGCTGAGGACAGTGGGTGGGGGTGGGAAGAGTTGCCGATATGTCCATCGAAGAGAAGAGTCTTGAGGCGAGACTTGAAGAAGGCCAAGGAGGGGGACGAGGCGGAGGGACTTCGGGATGGAGTTCCAGAGGTTGGGGGCAGAGTGACTGAAGGCTCGACCGCCAATGGTAGGGTGGGTGGGTTGGGGGACGTGGAGCAGACCATAGCCTGCTGAATGGAAGGGGCGGGCGGGTTGGTAAGGGGATAGGAGGTCATGAATGTAGGGTGCGGCGAGGTTGTGGAGGGCTTTAAATGTGAGGACCAGGATCTTGAATTGGATCCTATAGATGATGGGAAGTCAATGAAGTCAGGCGAGGATGAGGGAGATGGGGGTCACGGAATTTGGAAAGGTAGAGGACATGGGCCTCAAGAGTTCTGGATTATCTGCAGCCTGTGGAGGGAGGAATTGGGAAGGCCGACCAGCAAGGCATTTGCATAGTCGAGCCGGGATGTAATAAAGGCGTGGATGGGTGTTTCAGCGGCTTTAGGGGTGAGGTAATGGTGGAGTCGGGAAATGTTGTGGAGTAAGGAAAGGTTGAGCGAGTCATTGCTTGAATGTGAGGGAGGAAATACAGTTGAGCATCAAACAAACGGTTGTGGATTGAGTACGAACAGTATAGAACACCTTAGGCTTTAACGGGAAAATATAGTAGAGTACAGAGGAACAAGACTAAACTTAAACTAGGTTGAGCTGACTTAATCCTTTGGAAATGTCTTGT
Organism: Hydrolagus colliei; assembly: GCA_035084275.1. Taxonomy (NCBI): domain Eukaryota; kingdom Metazoa; phylum Chordata; class Chondrichthyes; order Chimaeriformes; family Chimaeridae; genus Hydrolagus; species Hydrolagus colliei. The sequence continues at coordinate 62,711,321 of CM068742.1, read as the reverse complement.
GCATTCCCACTGTTCAGAGGTGAAATACAACACAGAAGAGGATCACTCGGCCTATGGTGTTGTGTAACTGATCTTAACGAATGGATGAAGTAATTCTATAAATCAGCCTGGTGTTCAGCATCTGTAGCAAGCCTACAAATCAAATCCATCTGTACAAACTCAAAAGAGGTTGAGGTTCATTTCACTACAAAATCTACTACTAACAATTGGAGGTGCAACAATATTTAAAATGATACCATAAGAAATCATCCATTCTCTTCAGAAGCTATATTTTTTTAATGTTAAGATTTGCTGGATTGAAATTAATATTGACTTTAAGCTTGCATTTTTATCGTGAGAACCTATGTAACCTATTGCTTTTTCTTTTTACTGAGAGTTGGAAAAATGCAAATATGTACAGGGGAAGGGTATTGGAGGAAATAGGCAAAGAGCAGGAAATGGGATGAGGAATGATAGCTTCTTGAAGGAGCAAACAGACACAACAATGTGGATCAAATGGCCTCCTACAGTATTACATAATCCTGCTGTGGATCTATCATTTGAAATCAAATTGATTTCAGTTAACTCACCTCTAAACAAGATTCGTAAATCACCCATTAAGAACATGCCAGCTTTTTCTATTTCATTTGATGTATCTATTCATTGCAACAATGTTGCTCACCACAAGGTATTTTTAAATGTAATGTCATGAGAGTATACTATTTTCAGATGAAATATTAGCCAAGAATAAACACTCTTAGTTTTCAGGTTTTTTTTAATGTCCACCTGTTGACATAGCTGTGCTCAATCGGCTGATGCTTATGATAGTTCATTTGTTAATTGATCCTACTTACAGATACTTGGGTTGTTTTAATCCAATCCCATTTCTCAGTAAGTGTTAAATACAGATTAAGTCGTGGGGCACAGCATCTCTTTTAAAGCTATGCGACTGTGTGGTTGACTAGCAGAAGGGCATTGGGACATGTTTTGAAGTAAGTTACCTACTTGCTTTTTCGACTATTGAATGAGGTTGCCCACAAAATATAGTCACCGCACTTTACAGTATATTATATTCTGTGAAGTGCTCTGAGACGTCTCAACAACGTGATAAGGCAAGGATGCAAATGCAAGGATTATTATTATTATTGTCAATGGGACTGAGAAAGTAAAGCCAAGGCAAAGACAACAACAACATGCATTTCTATTTCATGCAAAATAGCTTCACAGAGCACAGGTTTAGATAAGTATTCCAAAGGATAATGTCAGGATAGAAATCAGGAAGCATTTCTTTACCCAGGGGATAATTATCATTTGTATACTCTTCAATTGAATTATTTGTAAATACTATCTAATTTCCTCTTTTATTTGCTGACTCAATTTGCTGCCACTGCTTCTCTGGGTCTCTCTTCCACATATGCACAGCCTTGTGCAAAGTAATTGAATCTTAGTTGAACTGCAAATTATATTTGAATTATACTGTAGTTTTCTTTTTCAGTCTAATTGAGTATTACAGTAGGATGATTGCTTTGTATACAATTTACACAAACTTAGTTCATGTTGAATATAAATTTGAGTTAGAGTTGAATATCTCTGTTTAGTTAGCTCTGTAATGTTGCATATTGCTTTAACAACGTAAGTGGCAATTGAATATGGAGGATGCAAGTATAAAGTGACCCCACCCCCAACCCCGATACATGCTGTATATAGATAAAACAGCTCCCCACCTTCATCATCTATCCACTCTTCATTTCTCTCTTCATCTCTTCTCTCTCTCATTATCTCAGTGGTTAGAGCACTCGCCTTACAAGTGAGAGACTTGGGTTCATTTCCAGGTAGGGCAAAACCTTGGGCAAGTTTCCGTCCTCCACGCGCCTGATATTAATCGCTCAAAAAAAAAAACAATAATAAATTGGCCATTTCAACCCACGATTGTTTGTGGGACACTGCTGTGCGCAATTGACTGCTGCGTTTCGCCCACAAGTGCACAATCAATTCACTTTACAGTATATTCTGTGAAGCGCTTTGAGACTTCTAGAAGACGTGAAAAGCGCTATATCAAATGCAAGGATTATTATTAGTAGTATTATTGTTATTATAAAAGAAATCTGGGAAGTGTGACTTGCAGATTTTGAAAAAGATTGATTTGTAGAGTTCGAATAAAGTACTGAGTGAATATACATTGTGTTTTGGATTAAATAACATTACATGTAATGCTATCTACCTAATTTTATCCGTCTGATGTGGGCCTAATAAAGACATGGTTGATATGTTGTAAAGATTTCAATTTGTGCTCTGGATGACCTTGAGCATTTCAGAAATAAATCCACGTTTCAGTATCTTGAAGCTAAAATATTGGTTTGTGTTCATTTTCATTACAATAATCTTATCATCTCCAGTATTGGTTAGATAGATTGAAAATTTAAACTGCAAAACCAGACATGAAGGCGCTTTTCCGAATTCCTGTGCTTGTCACCCAGAAGATCGCCAGAATGCTTTCAAGCCATATACTATATTTGACTGGACAGACTTCAGAGCACTAGATGTTAACTAATACTTAACATCAGAAATGGTTTACATAAAAAAAAAGATGTTTCTCAAGTCTGGCATGTGTGGTCAGATCTCTCGCATCGCCAAGTAATTTGTAGCAGATTAAATAAAAACGAGATCTGTTTTATTGTTCCAAAGAGTTTTGTTATTGAAGGATGTCGTTATTTTTGTCTCTTAGCTCATTCTTCCTGAGGCCATGAAGCTGTTGCCAGTCTACATGAACTGTCTCCTGAAAAGTTATGTTCTGCTTGCGAGCCCTGACCTTTCCACAGATGAACGAGGTTTCCAAAGGCTATTGGTCACGTCTATGGATGTGTCTAGCACACAATCATTTTTCTATCCACAACTATTACCAATTGTAAGTACAATTATCAAGAGGAAAGAAATTCATTTGCTAAAAAGCCTCAAGCAAATTTCCTTACTCCGCATGTCTGATAATAATCCCTCAAAAGAAATTGGTCATTTCAATCCACGACTGCGTGTAGGATACTGCTGTGTGCAATTGGCTGCTGCGTTTCACCCACATATATACAGTCAATTCACTTTACAGTATATTCTGTGAAGTGCTTTGAGACATCTAGAAGACATAAAAAGCACTGTATCAAATGCAAGGATTATTATTAAAACCACATTTATTTCATGCCTATTTCATAGTTAGGCTGGATGTGATGGCAGTCTGATACAAAAGGAGCATTAATCTGTAGCTTCATCTCCACTAGAATTAAGACAAGCAATGTATTTCATTTATGGGCTTTCCATTGGAGTTAAATGTTTTACCTGGCTGCACTTAAACAGGCTTGAATTTAATGTCAGCTCAGAACATGAACATTGTCGGGTTATTCAATAATTTGTGTGACATTGTTTTGTGCAAATTGATTCCTGTGTTTGCCTACAAAAATACACACAGTCACTACACATTTTAGTAAATCCTGCAAAGGATATTTGGACGTCTTGTGATTGTAGGATTGTAATTTAAACCTTCTGGCTCAATATGGTTTAGTTTCATTCTGGGCAACTGAGCACAGGGATTGGTTTTGTTTCCTCGCAGCAGATACTAAGGTAGGAGCAGAGTTTACAGCTTTACCTGTTTAAGTATATTTTTATTCTGGACGTATTTGAAATAAGGCAGAAAGCCTGTCAAAATATACAAGCTTTGGAGTTTCTCTGATGAATAATGAATAAACTGTGAGAACATGGAGTCCGCTTTATTTTTCCAAAACTCCCAAACCGGGAATTGAGTCACAGCCAAAAATAAAACTCTTAATGGTTCAAAAGAAGAAATTAAGAATTTTGAATGTTGGTAAATATTTCCTGATCAAATTAGCATTCTGATGTAAGAATGTATAATTGATGAAACTGTACTGCATGCCGTGAACTATATCAGCTTTTCTATATCACTTCTTTCTTTAATACCAGCACAACATGGATGTGAAGAGTGAAGACTTTCCCTCTGCTGTCCGTTGCTCGGAAGAGCGTTTATCTGATGGAGGAATATTTCTGCTAGAAAATGGGATTAATATGTTCCTCTGGCTGGGGTTGAGTTTGCAGCCTGAATTAATTCAAGGCATTTTTAATGTACCCTCCTTTGCACATATCAACACAGATATTGTAAGTAACACATACAAAAAGTTTTTAACCGTGCCTTCTGCTCCCCTCCTAAATCTCCCCTCTCTCCTACTCTCCTTCCCCCTACCCCGACTGCCCTCCCACTCCCCCTCAGGTCCCAACTTAACTGTTCAGCGCCTTGGGACGTCCTCCCGACATGAAAGGCGCTCTATAAATGTCATTTTGTTGTTGTTAAAGTTAAATGGTTAAAGTTGTTCTCCCCATGCCCTTTGTTAATCTGAGTTACAATCTCTGAATTATAGAACCACAAAAATGTACAGCTCAGAAGGTCGTTCGGCCTGGGATATCCGGCCTCTTTGAAAGAATCAAACATTCCCCATTTTTGGTGTGCTACTCAGAGCTTCAGTCCGTGCCTAAGAAGTACTTCTATTTTCATTACAGACTTTATTGCCTGAAGTGGAAACCCCATATTCAAAGAAGCTCAGATCTATCATTGACAACATGAGGAGGCGGAGTCCTCATTCTATGAAAGTAAGTAAAGAAGTATAAAAGATACATTTAATCATATTATTTTATGCCATCAACATCTGGACTATGTAATTGATTCCTAATCAGATTTTGAGGTGTTAGGCGACCAAAAATGTTAGTCATTCGGTTGAGTTTTATAACTTCATTTGTTGATTTTATTCACATTAACAATAATATACAATTTGAAACTATATCACATCACATTGAAACGTCTCAAAGACCTTCACACTGATTTTTTTTTCAACTTTGTGACTCTTATGTAGGCAAATATGGCCACTCAAGAGCATAGTGAGAATGTAGAATTCACTGCTGGAAGCTTTAATTGAAGCAGAGAACATCAAGATAATGAAGAAGAAATTTAATGTATTCATGAGAGAAGAGAATAGAGAGACATGGGAGAGAAATTAGAAGGGTTAGAGATTGGTGTGGAGTATAAAACCAGCAAGGATTAGTTGGGCCAAAATGACCTGTTTCCATTCTATGAGGTCCCATGTGATAAACCAGTCACAAATGGGATCCTTTATAATAGTCTCAGGGCAAAGTTAAATATTTAAAGCCCATTATATCTTGTGTTAGAAATGGTAGGCTTCAAAGCAATCAAGTGAAGGGCACTGTAACTAATTCATATTTTGTCTGATGGGAAATACAGTCTTTGCAAGAAAACTGATATGGTATTTCAAGTACAGCTGGAATTGCTTTTGTGGGAACAATAATGTATATTTTGGAATACTAGAATATACGGGAGTGAAAAAGACTTTTGCTGTCCATCTGGCCAATCCCCAAGTTCAGAAATAACACAATACTCCCACCTCCCCCTCAGTTCTTTTGTCAAAAAATTATCCATTTGCTGTCCTCCTCCCTTGGCTCCTGGGGGAGTCTATTCCATATATAATAACCTGCCTGCCTCTTGGCCTCAGTTGATATACAACTCAGCGAAACTCAAAAAAGAGTGAGAAAATAGCTGGAAAGTAGGGTCGACATAGGAAGAGAGAATATGAAAGAGAATATTGTACATGTACATATGTGACAACATTAGAATTGAATCAGCCCCATTGCTCATTGAAATAGCCATTGTTTAGGTGGAAAGTCATTCCTGTTTGGCTGATATTTAAAAAATCTTTTAATTTTAATATTTTTTCATTGACACCCTAAATATTCAGCAGCCAGCAATGTTGTTCCACATTAATTACAGTGATGACTGTCTCAAGCTTTAAATATTTCAAAACCTTGGAACATAATTGAAGAGTTTTGAGTTATTTCTGTCCTAAAATGAAACATCCTTCAAACCGAGCATGGATTCTATCATTAAGTCTGCTTGTCCATTTCTTTCGTCTACAGCTGGTGATAGTGAAGCAAAAAGATAAACCAGACATGATCTTCAGGCAGTTCCTGGTGGAAGACAAAGGGCTGTATGGAGGAGCTTCCTATGTCGATTTTCTCTGTTATGTCCACAAGGAGATCCGTCAACTCCTCACCTAAACCCTCTGCAATTCATCCTGTTGAGGGATTGCCTTACTGCTCTATTTTACAGCAAAAAGGGACCATGCAACTCGCGCAAGTTTCAATTATGCATCACCCGATTCGTTTAAATACTTCCATTGACAGGACTCAAGTTTTCTTAAGAGGAAACCTGTTTTTAAAGCTATTGGAAATCTAGTATTTACTATTTTATAACAACTCAGTTACTTAACCAAACATGTCTTTGATAATAAAATGGTTTATGTTAAAATATATATACAGTAAAACCTTGATAATCTGACATTCCGAAAGCCGGCAACTCCCTAATATTGGCAAGATTTCAAAATATATACAGTGTTAGATATTTTTTCTGATGTCAGCAAATCTCCCGAAGTTGGGAACAGCTGCCTGTAGTTCCCAGCGTGGCCACTCTGTCATCCGGCGCTGTGGGTGGAATTTGAGCATGTTTGGCTTCAGTGCTGTGTTTACAGCTCAGGTGGTGTATGGGGCGGGGCTTCCCCAGCCATTTCTAGGGTAGGTTTTAAACACCAGCAAACTCCGAAATCTGGGAGATGAGTGGGCCCAACTGTGCGGATTATCGAGATTTTACTGTATGTGTATATATATACTGTATATATATAATTATCTAAAATGCTCAATGCTAGTTCTGTTCATCTCCGTATATGCAGTCTTACCAAAGCTAAACATTCTAAGCCACACTTCACTGTGACGTCAACATATCTTGCTACAAACAATCAAACTTGTAACACCGGGAGCAACCTCTCCAGTAAAACTGTGGTTTTATTTATTTAGTTCTGTAGCCTAACATCCAGTTCTAAATCACTGGTGGAATGTGGGAGTTCACTAAATCCCCTACAACAAAGGAATACAGTAATCAGCAGAAGGAAAGTCATCGCAAGTATGCATGCAAGTGCATTGCCAATTTGTTGGAGGTTACTTGACACTTGTCACTACCCCACTACATATGACTGCCATGATCTTTGAACATTTCACGGGATGAAAATCAACTAGCTCAGATTGATTCATGAGCAGCTAATGTTAGATTTAGATTTGACAATTGGTGGATCCAACCATTTCCAAGAATGGGTTCTTCAGACATTCCTACAAGAACATGTTGTTGTTGTTGTTGTTGTTGTTGATTGTGATGTTTAAAAGGGAGACTTAAATTGGGAAGTAAAAATATAAAGGGATGAGGATAAAAGGTAGAAGAATGGGACTACGAGTACTGCCATGCAATAAAAGTCAGAACAGGCTGCAAAGGCCAAATGGCCTCCTTCTATTCCTATTCTCCAAAAATTGTTGTTTAAGTACAAATATACAATGTTAGTGCATTGTAACAATTTGTTATTTGCGCTAGACCCTACAGTTTTATCTGAGATTCAACATTTGCCAAGAAGGGTGGTTAAAACTTTCTGCTGCAACATTGCCAGGCTCCGTAATTATCTTACCCCCCGCGCTGCCGAAACACTCGTGCATGCATACATCACCTCACGGCTGGACTACGGAAATTCTCTCCTAGTCGGCCTCCCCAGTTCCTCCATTCATAGGCTGCAGGTCATCCAAAACTCTGCAGCCCGTGTACTATCCCGCACCCGCCTCCGTGACCACATAACCCCCACCCTCGCCCGTCTCCACTGGCTCCCCATCCTCCAGAGGATCGAGTTTAAGATCCTCGTCCTCACCTACAAGGCCTTACACGGCCTTGCCCCATCCTACCTAGCCGATCTACTCTCCCCCTACACGCCCACCTGGACCCTCCGTTCAACAGGACTTGGCCTGCTCCAAGCCCCCCGCCCGAACCGCCCCACCATCGGAGGCCGGGCCTTCAGTTTCTCCGCTCCCACCTTATGGAATGCCATCCCTCAATCCCTCCGTTTCGTCTCTTCCCTTTCCTCTTTCAAAGCCGGTTTGAAGACTTTCCTCTTTGATCGTGCCTTTTGTTCCACCCCGAACTCTTTTACCTCCCCTTCGTGTTTCACCCCTTCCCAAACACTCCCCTCCCAGCTCGGGTCACACGCCTCCTGTGCAGCGCCTTGGGACGTCCTCCCGACGTGAAAGGCGCTCTATAAATGTAAATTGTTGTTGTTGCTGTGATGGGAAAATGTAAGTCTGGGAAAGATGAGATCAGTTTGGACAAAGGGCCTTTTTCCATCCAAAGTAATCTTGTGATCCAATTGACTTCCATAGTTATCCTTCATTATTCTAAAATGTATCAGCTTTCAGAGTAAATAACCTTCACTATCCTATATCAACTACAACAAGTTTTCTGTAAATCCTTTGTGAAACAAAAGTAGAATTAGAGTAGAGTTAGTAATTATTCTCTAAGTAGAATAAGAGAAATGTACAAATACTGGGATCTTCCTTAAATCATAGCCCCAAAATAAGTATATTAAAAAAATGTTTGTGTGGTGGCCTCAGAGAGTTAACAATCATAGATAGCTCACTCACTCAATGTGTGTCTGTCCTGTGTTTCTTCATTAACAGTCACTGACAATGTGCTGAGTTTACTTTGCAGCCTTATCACAACATGTGGTTGTCATTTTCCAAAGATATATTACTCAAGTTGTGCAGATTGGATTTCCATCTCTGATTGTTATTGTCTTTTGGTTCAGGACCACACTCTGTTATGTATGTAATACAATGTTTGACCTTTCCCAAGTACAGTATTAAGTGTTGAGAATTAACATTGAAAGTAGCCTATTTTCAAAGCATCAACCTGCACATCAGTCACATAGATTAAAGTACAATTGAAAGTAAAAACATATACTGTGTTAAAATAGGTAAACATTGGTTGTAACAAATGCCAACATGATATAAACAGATTACTTACGTTTGTTTCTTTACATTATGTAAGTTGTATGCCATAAATTGACTGTGGTAAATATATATGGTAATATTTCTGAATACATATTCATTTATATTCATTTTTACATTGTAATAACGACCTCTTTTGTTGAGGGGAGGATGAACAAACTTAAATGTTGCAACCACAGTTAGTTAACTGTGAATATATATCACAATCGGATAATAATAATAATTCTTGCATTTGATATAGCACCTTATCACATCATTGAGACATCTCAAAGTGCTTCAGAGAATGTGCGAATTGACTATATTTTTGGGCATAACAAAAAAAATGATGGGATAACTTGAGGGGAGTTTATTTTGGCAAATGTCCAGCTCTTCCACTGGATTAACCACATGTTTTGGAGCTACTCCTATGGCTTAGTTGATAAATACACCATCTCCATCAGAAACTGAAGAAGGTCAATCCTGGTTGTGCTGAATTAGCTGATCTCAACTGGAGCAACAGTGAGGACATTGCAATTGTATTTAGTGCTTCGGGTCTAGGGATATCTGCCTAGACTCGAAAGTACATGTGTGTGCTGATGTCAATTGACCAATCTCATATGTGACCAAGGCCAAACAATCTGTCAGCACTGCCCAGGCTCACACATGAAGAATGGGCAATTTATCAGAGGGCACCCAGCAAGAGATAATGCCTTTTTAGGAAAGCAGGAAGGTCGAATGTGAGGGAAACAAAACTGACTTTGTTGGGCAATGGGGGCAGTGAAAAGAGAAGAGATTCTAGAAAAACATTGACTCACAGTCTCATTTACCATGAAAAGTTGTTTCAGTTGTTGGATTCCCTTCGAGCAAATTTGTGCAAGGGTTGGTGAAGGGTACAAATTATGTCATTGGTGAGCAGTTTAAGTACTCAAACAACAGGTTCTAAAATGTGGTGATTTCAAGTAGGATTCAATTATTAGTGCCAGCCTAGCTCTATTTGTAGCACTCTGACATTGGAGTCAGAAGTGACATCAAGACTTGGAACTCATATAGTCTATGCTGACGCTCCAGTACCTTTCCTGGGTGAGTCTTGCATTGTTGGAGGTATGGGCCTTTTAAGAGGCATTAAACTGAGGTTGTGTCTGCTTATCCAGGTGAATGTTAAAGATCCCATGACACTATTCAAAAAGAGAAGGTAGTTTCTTCTGGTGTCCTGGCCAACAATCCCCAAATAAAATTGATCACACACTCCATAGCTCTAATATGGGACATTTCTGTGCACAAATTGACTATCAGGTTTCACCACAAAATACACAGCCAATATAAGAATAGTAATAATAATGATAATAACTGCATTTGATATAATGCTTGTTACGTCTTCTAGATGTCTCAAGGCCCTTCACATATAGTGGAATATAGTGTAAATTTAATTAATTGTATATATGTGGGCGAAACACTGTAGCCAATTGTGCACAGTAGTGTCACACAAACAGTCATGGATTGAAATGACCAATTAATTATTGTGTTTTTTCAGGGATTATTATTAGGCATGTGGAGTAAGGAAACTTGCCCAAGGTTTCGCCCTGACCTGTCTTGCCATTCCTGATGACTTGTCACTAAGACACTTTCTCTCGGAATGGCGAGTTACCAGGACTTATACACCACTTTAATTCCTTGATTAAGAAATTTGAGTGGGTTATCCTCCCATTAAATTGAAGTAGGTTACTCCACATGGCAGAGGCAGTATCTCCACTCCAAAAGTACCCATTGTCGGAGGGAGATCCCACACGTTAGTGCAAGATTTTTCTGTTTTGCTTTGTTAAAATAATTCTATTTGAAATTGATATGCTTTTGACCTCAATATATCAAATATTTTCCTGACTTCCTTCCATTAAATGAATAAAACAAAAAGTTAAGCTTTCAAAGGGTAGGCAAAAATGTCAACTTTTCAAATTATAAACTGCACAAAAACACTTTTCTGGAGTTATGGAATCCTACAGTGTGATGCTTTGCCAAAGCAGCATTTTGCTGCATTACCTGTAAGGAGTAAAACCTCCATCTAAGTGTATGGAATAAAAATATACTTTTAAAATGCATTCCAACTTTTAGTTTTGTAAATGTAGTTTGCAAATGCCCTCAAACATTTCAGTGCAGTCAATTGCAAAATGTAACAGTACCTCTTGGTGATATTTTTAAAGATGAGGAATGAATTGAGTGAGGACTGAGCGAGTGTGTGAATGAGAACTAAATTACTTTTAGTTCAAATGCTAACATGCCTTTCTGCTATGTTGTTGTGAACATTTTTAGCCCTGTTATTAATGTTAATGGAAAAGCTGCAAATAAAAGTGAGTGCCTTGTATTGAAACAATATTCATTTGTCTTCATTATTAAAAAGCCACATTACCCAAATGTGCTTATTGCTCAATAAATCTTGAAGATTTACTTCATCCACCAACTCTTCCTTCCACAAGCTGCAAATCAGTCAGACATCTGCAGCTCATGTCTTCCACACCAGGCTCTGTGAGCCTATCAACTCCATTAGATCCCTCAGTGGATTGAATTCAAGATCTTCATGTTCAAATCCCTACATGGCCTCGCCCTACCTTTCCTCTTAACCTCCTACAACTCTACCATCCCAACCACTCACTCAGCTCAGCGATCACCTGCCTACCCCATGCCTGTGCTTTCAGCCGCTAATGATGGGGTGGGAAGTCATGATACATGAAGCAGGCCAATGCCTGTTGAACAAAGGCTTAGTATCATTTGAGGAGGACATAGAGGTAGGGTGGAAATTATTTTAATGGATCTATATTTGGTCCTCTTGCATTCTGCATTGCAGACCAAAACTTGATCAGTTTATACATCCTGTCTCCTTGATAAACTCTTGTCATCAAATAAGGGGACAAGTCAACAAAATTGGTACGCCAATCATCCTGTGAACTCTTAAATAATATCACCACAATCACTATATCAGTATTGCTGTCACTAGGTATCCAGTCTCAAGAGAGATAGATAATGTTTGCCCGTGCAATTTGACTACTCACTGATGCCAGTGTGAAAAGGAGTAGGAAGTGTTAAGAATTGTGACTTCTAGTTTGCTAATGACAATTTCTTAAAGCTGCCAAAATGCAGCTCTGAGAGCAGTCAGAGAGCTGAATTCCATTTTTGAACTTCAATGTGATAAACTGGTTTGTGAATATTGCAAATCAGATATCGTCATAATTTAAAAGAAATAAGAGACAGAGCCACCAAATATAAATCAAATCACCTGATGGTAACTAATAATAATCCTAATAACCCTTACGTTTGAGAACATCTGGAGAACATCTCAATGAGCCTCATATGATTCTCTGTAATATTTAATGACTGAATGTTGTACAATACAAATATATATTGAAATAGCACTTTTCACATCAGCAGGATGTCCCAAGGTGCTAAACAATACTGACTTGGCACCTGAGCTGGGGGTGACAGCCGAGGGGGCTGGTGAGGGGAAAGATGAAAAAAGATCTTGAAAAGATCTTGAATGAGAAACTCTAGGAGGATGGAGTTTCAGTGAGTGCGAGCAGAAAAGCAAAAATGACTAGTTCTGTAGAGATACAAAGTAAGAGTGATTTTAACTTGACAGTAAATTGCAACATCATCACATGAGAGAGTGGTTTCAACCTGACATTGAAAAGCTACATTGCCACATTGTGACAGTGATTTTAATACAACAGTGAAGTAGATCATCACTTGTGAATGATTTTAAACATCTGTCCAGTGATACAGATCCATCAGGAGCAAGAAAAGTTCCTCCATGCATTCCGACATACTGCACATGGGTAAAAATGGCATTGAGACTTTCTAACCGCTAAACACATGAAAATTAAATCCTTCCACGGAGAAGGTCTTATTCAGTTATAATCAAAAACAAAATGCTGGAAGCACCTAGTCGATCAAAAAGCCCCTGAAAGAAACAACAATAAAAAAAATTACATTTGTATGGTGTCGTTTTCATTGCGAGACATCCTAAGGTGCTGGGCAGTCAATATTTCAGACCCGAGTTGGGGTCAGGAATGGGGAGGGTGGAGCGAAAGAAGCGGATTTAAGATGATCAATGGGACCATTGAAGTGGAGAGTCTTGAGGTGGGACATGAATGAGGCTAGGGAGGGGGCGTGGCGAAGGGACTGCGTGATGGAATTCCAGAGGTTAGGGACAGAGTGGCTGAAGGCTCCCCTGCCGATGGTGGGACAGGTAGGTCCGGGGACATGGAGCAGGCCTGAGCCCACTGAGCAGAGGGAATAGGCAGGTGGGAGGTCAAAGACGTAGGGTGGGGCCAGGCCATGGAGGGCATTAAAGGTGAGGACCAAGATCTTGAACTGAATCCTCTGGGCGATGGGGAGCCAATGGAGTTGGGTGAGAATGGGGGAGAAGGGCTCACGGAGCTTGGAACGGTAGATGGTGTGTGGCACTGAGTTCTGGATGATCTGCAGCCTATGCAGTGAAGAGTTGGGAAGGCCGACAAGCAGGCCATTGGCGTAGTCGAGCATGGATGTGATGAAGGCATGAAGGAGATTTTCAGTGGCCTAGTGGGTGAGGTAGTGGCAGAGTCAGACAATGTTGCGGAGGTGAGGGAAGGCAGAGCGGGGTGTGGCTTGGTTGTGGAGAGGAAAGGCAGTTGAGGATCGAACAAGATAGCTAGGCTCCTGACTTGTTTGGTGAGGTGGAGTGGGCAACCATAGAGGTTGATGCTGCCCGCGCCTGATATGTGAAGGTGCTGGTGCGAGGCAATCAAGAGTGCCTTGCTCTTATTGTCATTCAACTGTAGAAAGTTAGCTCTCATCCAGGACTTGACAGACAGTCTGTCAGGACAGCAGTGGTCCTGGAGTTGAACCAGGTTAACATTTTAGTTATTAAGACCTTATTTAAGTCTCTCTCATGCTGATTTTAGCCAGTTTGTCCTGTTCTTCCTCACTTACAAATTCCCCAAATTCCGTCCACAGAATTTCACTAAATCTTTGGCTTGATCACAAATTTCAACGCACGTCACTGCTTCATAAAAATATTGTGTCCTTAGCTCTACAGAAAACAAATAAAGCAGCTATTTATGCATGAATCCAAAACATGGTGCAATAACATTGCTGTACCTATCACATGGTACCAATCACATATAAAATGACACTTCAGTCTGAATTATATGTTATGATTGTGGTCATCTACTGTCTGCTTAAAACTCAAACAACTATTACTGGTGGTGAAGCCTCTCACACCATAATCAGGGTAATGAAACTGCCCATGTTAGGAATGCAGTTGAAACTACTGTAATTGTATACAACATAAAGAACAGCAACAAGTGTTATATTTTATGACTATGTCTAAGCCCCTCAAACTGTTACTATCTCTTGTCAAGGTCTTGTTATATTCCACATGCAACATGTTCCTAGCACCGTTTATTCACTGTGTAATTTGTTTCTCTCTGCTGTCTCTCTATTTATCCGTAAACTTGAGCTGTTGGACTGAACCAAATTTGGTATATAAACTGAAGGTTCAATGGGTTGACGGCTCAGATGAATGTCAGATTGTTCCGTTGCTGAGTACATTCTTTTATGATGTTCTTTTATGGATAGTTTTTATGGCTCTGACTTTAACTCGACTTTAGATTATGGAACCTAATGTTAATAGGGTAATGCCTTTCCCAGCTGGGCTTAAGATCTGAAGTGGCAGATAGTAATTCTCATTACTATACTTACTTACTGCATTTCAAAAGTTCCAATTCAATATTTCAGTAATAGCTTCTTCAACCAGGTTATGTTTGTTTTCATTAAACTTTAGTTTCTACTCTGGTGCCTCAGCACGCATATTGGAGATCATACTATCTTTAGCAGAATGTTTCATTGTTGGGTAGAACTCTAACACACCCAGATATTACTGCACAGTGTAATCAAAACTGAGATAACAATTCAAGGATGGTTTTTATTTTATTGCACATCAACTTTACCGCACCTGGAAGAGAAAGCTCGGTTAAGGTTCCTGTTGTGACTCACTCACAGCAGAACTGAGCCTTCAACAAACACAAGCACCCACTGTCTAATACAGTACTATATGTGATTGTGTTGCTTTTGATAGAATAGCGCCCTCAGCTGTAAATTAACAGTGAGATTTTTTCAGTTGGGCAGTGAAACTATCATGGACTATCGACACAGATTTAGTTACTTTACAACAATTTAGGTACAAAAATACTTTAAAAAAAAAAAATTTGTAATACAAATTGCATGAATTTAATATGTGTCACAAATGTAAACATAATATGTGTCTCAGGGCAGTGCCCACTGCTGCGTCTCAGGGGAGTGATCACTCCAGTGTCTCATTCTGCATTTCCTCCCCTTCCTTCCTTCCTTCCTGCCTTCCTTCCTTCCTCCCTCCTTCCTTCCTCCCTTCCTTCCTTCCTTCCTTCCTTCCTTCCTTCCTTCCTTCCTTCCTTCCTTCCTTCCTTCCTTCCTTCCTTCCTTCCTCCCTCCCTCCTTCCTCTCTTCCTTCCTTCCTTCCTTCCCCCACCTGACATCTCTACCAGTAAAAGTCCCATTTGGCAGCAACATTACCGATGTGTGTTTAGGTTTGATAAAGCAGTAATTTTGTAATCCATGTGGATTAAGATCAGTGATTAAGAAATATTTGAGTGGAGAGTGGAACTGAAAACCTTTAGTCCAGCAACAATTAAAATATCCTAATGGGGCAGCTAGAACTGCCTTTTTATAAGGAGTAATTGCAATGATTCGACAATGATTTTACGATTATGATGAATTTATGTGCATTTGGTTTGTCACACCCAGACTGGCCTCAGATTTATTCACTTCAACCTATGAGTATTGATTATTTTATTGAGTGCAATGTGTAATTTAAAGCAAGTATCCTTGCCAATGTATCAGGCAATGGAGACAGAAGTTGATGGCAACCATTTTACACATTGCTTAATGTTGAACAAAACTATCATGTGTCACATCAAAGAGGGAAGTCTTTGTGTGTTATTTCTCCAGAAGGTTGAAATGGTTTGAAGTCAAGGCAACAACCTTTCTTTGTGGGGAGCTTCATTGATGTCTTTGGCATTTGCAAATCTGAGGATCTAAAGTTTTTTTCTCCCTCATTCCTTCTATCCCATTACTTGTGGCTGAGCTATCAGTCACTACTCCCCTGTTTCCTGTGTTTCTTTGGTGTTAAATTAGCGTACAGTACTACATTTCTAGGTTGACTGCCTCTGGTAGTTTAACTGGACGATTGAATGCTATCACTGTTAATTTATAGTTGAGGGCGCTATACTGTCAAAAGCAATACAATTAAATGGGCAATGGAATGAGCATCCACAGAATCCAGATCATGTCTGTGGTTTGAGCACCTCCAACTCTGCACTCAACTGTCAAGAACATGTGCAGTTCAGGAAGGCCGTGGGTGAGATTTCTTGTTGTGATACTTGGCTCTTTCACAATGGAAAAGCAGCAACAATCAACCTGCAAAAGTCAGCCATAAGTTGGTCACATGCCAATTACGTTTTTTTTGGGGGGTGGGACATTGCTGTACGGAATTGTGCTGCCGCATTTGCCTGCAAATACACAATCACTCAATTTCACAATAATTCGTATGAAGCACTTTGACACGTCCTTTTAATGTGATATGGCGCTATACCAAATGTAAGGATTGTTATTATTATTATTAAACTAATTGGTCAGAATGAGGCCAGAAAAATCTGCCTCATTCTGTGAATAGATTTCTTAATAAGACGCTAAAAAAAGGGTCTATTTTTACAAAGAAAATGAACTGAGGATCTAATTGAGATCTTCAAAATTCTGAAAGCTATTGAAAGAATAATAAGAATCCTGCATTTCATATATATTTTTTGAAGTGAATGCGAGTTATAAGAATCTAAATTGGTAATTTCCATGAAAACTTGTTAATTTATAATTAATATCGCTAATTTATATTTGGCCCTCATTTATATCAGCTCATTGATCTGTGGGCTAATCTTTTAATTAAATGCCACACTGCACTGGAGTGATAAGAAACGAAAGATGGGGAAAAGGAGATGAAATGAGAAAAGACAATGCTATTTGTTTAGTTGTGCAAATGCCCAAATTATGGAGTTATCACCAGGCCCGTTATTGCATTTAATTTAAAGATTATTTCAAAAATCAATGGAATTATTTAAATTTCTACTTAATTAATGCTCCCTTTCAGATCTACATCATGTAGGTTGCTTATATTGTTATGTGGCTTATAACTTTCTCCATTACACCAGCAGATTATTAAACAATCCAGATTCTGTATTTTCACTCTGTTTTTAAATTATAGTAAATAGATATGTGTTTTATACTCCTATGATACTCATAGGAGGTATAACTACACACACACACAATAACTACATACAACAGGCTCTGGAACCTTATTACCTCTTTCCCTATTCAAAAGCATTGTGCAGCTTTGGGCTTCAATTCTCCACTCTGTGCGGAATTGCAGATCTGAAACATGTAGAGGCACTGTGATCTGCGGGTAGGACTTTCCCACAGAGAAGGAGAAAAGGCCAGAGGAGAAAGTGTAACTGTTTGTGGATACACACAAAGCATGAAGATCTGTACCACTGCCGGTCAGATGGCTGCTCCTTTTGTCTCTGTTCCACGGTGACAATAATAATAATCTTTGCATTTAACATAGACCCTTATCACATAATTGAGATGTCTCCAATTGTTTCACAGAATCTATTGTAAAGTGGATTGATTGTGAATTTTGTGGGCTAAACACGGAAGCCAATTGCATAGATCAATGTCTCATAAATCGTCGTGGATTGAGTGACCAACTTGTTTTTTTTTGAGGAAAGCAAACTGCCAATCTACTAACAATCAGGTTCCTGCTTACTGTTGGGTAAACAGAGGTGTGTGGTGTAAAAAAACTTACTTAAGGTTTCACCGTGCCCAGCAATCAAACCTGGGTCCTCTCACTAAGAGCACAAAGCGAGTGCACTAACCACCATGATACAGGACTCCTGATGAATTAATAAGTATATCATTTGCTAGTTGATGGTCTCAGGAGCAAGATAAAACATTTTGGGGTTTTAAACAAATACTAACTCATTTGCCACAATTTTTTTTTACCGATATCTTTACCTTGTAGAACCAAATCTTATCGTACTGCAGAAGTGCATTACTGTGCTACCACTTCACTTGCATAATGACATATAATGAAACTTAATTCTTCAATTTTTTCATGTTCCACTAGGGGGTAGAGTTGCTCTATGCATCCAGACATACCAGGAGCTTTTCACTGTTTTTAAATCCACCGCGCAGTCAACGCAATTCACTTTGTATTAAGGGCATTACACACAAAACCTTGTTTGCATTCTGACTGCCCAATGTTAATGAGGAAACTGCATGCAGGAGGAGAAAATGGAAAGATATAAGAGTGGGATACGGAGAGGGGATTAGGAGCGAAAAGGCTCATGAAGAGTATAAATGCTGGCAAAGACTGGACAAGCCGAATGATCTGTTTCAGTGCTGTACAATCTATGGAATGCTTTGTGAATTTCAGGAGCATGGTCTGTGCTGTGTGCAGTTTGCTGGACACCAGAACCTGGACTCACAGTAATTTACTGTGGTTGTGTAATGTACTGTAAGTCAAACATATCAACATTTTTTTATTTTGAAATGTAAAAAGATGTTGGGTGAGATTGGAGCCATTTATAATGCATTCTGTGTATTATCACACTTTTATCAATCAAATGCACTATCAAACATTGCAAGTTTCAACATAAATACAGTTATTAAAATCATATTCGATTTTCAGAAATAAACAAATGAAAAATCTGAAGTTCCAGAACAAACCTGAATAAACATCGATTTAGATATCTATTTTGAAGTTCTATTGTATAAGTCCAATAATGCAACAGATTTGAATGGTTAGAATCAAAATCCTCAAAGCTTCCTTTATTTAGGAAAAAAAACACTGCATCTAAAGTTCTGAATACAGAATTATGCACATCGATGGTTGTGATAATTGAAATGTTCAGTTTTTGTCTTCAATTCAGGTTAAATGTACTTTATGCACACATTGCAAATCTGGGAGTTAGGGCATCTGACTTGTAATGTATCTGGAGCAGTGGTATCATTTATTTGATATTGGTGGATCATAATAACATCACACAAATTTATGTTCAGTGTTAAATGCTTCAAAGCTTCAAAGATGTGTGTGTGTGCCATGGCCCCCTCTCCTCCCTCCCCCAATGGATTGTGATATTGAGCTATCTAATAGTGCTATAACCCAACGCCTGATAGTGAAGGATTGGCATTCAATGTCTCGTTGACTAAATATGCTTTACAATGTATGACTAAAGGGTTTGGAATGTACAGCGCCTTGGGACATCCTCCTGGCACTATAATAGTATAATTTTGTTGTTGTTGTTGTTGTAAATGACCCCTTCGCAATGCGTAGGAGGTTCATAAAGCCTTGCAGTATTTCAAAACTCCAATAGCAAATTGCCAGCAATTTCCCACAGGTTCTCTAAGAGGAACTCTCTGGCTCTTGTTGAACACAGAGAGGGACACAGGAGCTGCCACATCCTCCTGCAGCAATCCCGAGAATGAATTCATCTTTACTGCTCAAACTGTGTAAAGGGTGGAATGTGGTTTCACATGTTTAAAGATCTCTAATTGTGACACGTGGGTCAATTTGGCACTGGTCAGAGAAACAAGAATCCACTTGAGGTGCAGGTCTAAGGTTATTATAGACCAACAAATAGCACTGATTGGGATCATGTTGTTTTGCCATGACCTCTGCCTGCTCTCTGACTGCTCAGAGCACGAATAGTGTAATTGAGTTTTAGAGTAACTGTAGATAGAAAGCTTCAAGGTAGAGAACTGCAAAAGACCACAAAATCTATTGACTGAAGTTGGCTGGAAGAATAATTTACAACAACAACAACAACTTCGATTTACATAGCGCTCTCCACGCCGGACAGCGTCTCAGAGCGCTTGACTCAGTTAGTAGAACACCCACCTGTGCTTGATAGATCAAGCCTCAAATCAGGACTTTGAGCTTTCAGTCTAGGCTGGTCCTCCAGTGCAATGATGGGGGAAACTCAATGTAAAACCCAGGTTCCAGTTGCTTGTTTGGGTATACATTGGGTGTAAACCTAAAACCAAATTGAAATAATTGAACTGTAGTAGCTCCTTTATAGGATTCAATAGGTTTTGAAGGGTCCAACCAATTAAATCAAGATATTGACAAAAAGTGTAATTCACTATCCACATGTACAATTAGGCAACTAATGGACTTCAATAACATGAAACCACAGCATCTCTTCTTCCTTCCCACTCCATCCCCCAGGTGTGACCTCATCTTTGTCCCTTCTATGCTGTCTATATGCCTCCCAGGTTTTCCTCATGCATTTGTCTTATCAATATTGCATACGTGACTTTGGGCTAAAATTATTGTAGCATTTCACAATCTGTTTATCACTTATTAGCGGACATGTTGCATATTTAATTAGTGGATTTCAGTTTTGTTTCCCTGAAGTTGACAGATTTCTTATGGATAAAGGGATTAAGGAATATGGGGATAAAGCGGGTAGGTGGAGTTAAATTAGAAAATCAGCCATGATTTTATTGAATGGCGGGGCAGACTCAAGGAGCCGAATGGCCTACTCCTGCTCCTTATATTCCCCAATTTTATAATAATAATCCTTGCGTTTTATCACAACATCGAGATGGCTCAAAGCATTTCACAGAATATATTGTAAAATGGATTGACTGTATTATGTGGACAAAATGCAGCAGCCTATTTGGGCACAGCAATGTCCCACAAACACTTCAATAATTGAAGTCCATGGGAGTCAGTGATCAATTTATTTGGGGAATATGTTGACCAGAATGCTAGAAGAAACTCGCTCCACTTTTTGAAAAATGCCATGGGATCGTTAAAGTCCAGCTCAACAGGCAGATGAGACCTCAGTTTAATGTCTCATCCGAAGGATGACCTCTATCAATGCAACCCCACCCCACCCCCTGCATTGGACTTACTTACTATTGTGAACACAAGCTTCCTGTTGCTTGTCTAGTCCTGATGATTCCACCTATTAGGGCTTTAGCTTGGTTAAGGAACACCAGAAATATAATATTTAAAGATTTTAAGAATGAACCAGACAAGATTATGGAAATTGTATGGATTCATTGTTATTAGATGGGTTAGATGTGTTGAAAGAATCTTAGTAAAGTTGGGTGGATTAGTTTTTGATAGGCCAATGATTTTTAAATTGTTACCATGTTGTCTTCTTATTGGAAGCACTGTTCCAGTCTATCAAGATAGCAGCCTTCAAGCGACCACAAGATCCTATTACTGAAGCTGGCTGGGCTGTGCTGCCTTTCCACTTACAGCAGTTTCCTATTAAAACATCATTGAAAAGGTATGAGGAGAGGCTTGCAGATAGGTTCGTGGAGCTGAACTCGTTTTTATAAAAATCATTGACACATAGAATCACAGAAGGAGGCCGCGTAGCTTGTGAATCGTCTCAAATGGGATTGGAGATCCGAGCATTGGGTCTAAATTTGCTACATTTCATAATTGAGGCCCAATCTTCTTAAATCAGTTTAAGTCAAATGCTTGAATCATCTATTGTCTCTTAGCATTTTAAAGACCTGTCTGGGTAATATTAAAGAACATAAGTAACATTTTATGAAATGTCATACTTTTCCTCATTTTTTTCCGAATGTTGTAGGAGAACAGATTCCCAACAAGTGTAGCCGATCTTGTCAATCAATTGCTTACAGCAGGATTTGGATAATTACAGTATCTGTTTAGTTAAGGAATTACATATTCTGTGAATACTCTAGAAATCTTTTGGGCAGGTGGGGGGTGAGGGTGGGGGGTGGGGTGGGGGGGGTGGGCGGGGGAGAGATAGAGAAGAGAGTGGGAAGGAATGTACATGTAAGGCAGAATGTAATAACAGATATTTGGAATTAACTTCGCAAAATCTGGTTTGATAGTCTTTGGGAATCTGGAAATATTCAAGCAGAAGCATCTCTCGGGTTAATTGGAAGCAGCTGAGTCCACGACAGAGTATATGGTTCTGTGGAAAACACATTTGATGGACAGATTGATGTCTTCTTATTCCATGTTGTATTCTTAAATTCTTTCCGTGCCTCCTTCCCCCTCAACACCCACAAACTCTTGATTAGAAAGTGCTAATTTTAAGGCCAACCAATCTTTGGAACGTGTCCTCTTTAATATTCCCCGTCTCTTCTCCACCAAAAAAAACTAACTGGACTGTGTTCAGCATCTGCTACACACTAGTTTGTCTGGTTCAGAACATAATGCCACAATGGGAGGAAATAAACCACATGGGGGATTTACCAATATAAATTGGTATTCCCACTTGATCACCATATCGATTCACCTCACAGGGTGCATGTGTTCAAAAACGTACTCCTATTTTAGATAAGTCTAGAAACAACTAAAGTACTGAATTGAAATAATATCTGAGAAAACACTAAACACAGTTTTCAGAACAATAACTGGCAATATTTATAGAACTAACACTACAACCTCTTGTCAGTCTCAATTTAAATAAAATAGAGTTGAGTGAACACAATACATTTAAAGGAGACTAAAGGAGACTAAACATGTCTCAAGCACATGCACTGTACTAATTCATCACCTTTTAGGACTTCAAACAGAACAGGCACACACAGTTCTTCAATGGAGTTGTTCTCCTGATGTTTTAGTTTTTCTGGGATCAAAGTTAAGGACCCTCTATGACAAGAAGCAGTAACGAGTTTGTAGATTAAAGAAATTTAAAAAAAAGAAACTGACTTTGTTTTGCTTCAAAGCCAATACAGATTAAATTGCTAAAACCATTAAAGCAGAGCTTTGGTCTGCTTATGATGTATTTAGTAATGTATGTTTTTGACAGCTGCGACTCATTGTGGAAGTGAGAGTAGCAGTTATCTGATCTATAAATTGCAATAAAAGATGCATTGGACTGCAAATTACTGACACCCACAGACTAAGTGAAAATTATTTGACAATAAAGGCAAATCAAGAGTAAGCAAGACTGAGATCCAGTACATTAATAATACAACAGTATTTATTGATTCTGATCACGAGATCTGGAAGTCTACGAAAGAACGTGGAAGAATATTCACTACACAACAGGGATCTCTGAGGAAGCTATTCACTAAGAATGAAACATTGTGAGCCATCTACCAATTTTGTCCTCACAAACTGAGCATGACAGTTTATTCCTCACCGGCTATTCTAACACATGATTAATCTGATAAAATGAATTCATTTAATGTGAAATTATTGGGGTATAATTTGCAGTGTTTCTTAATGTGCTCCATCTGTTAATTTAGGCAATATGTTCTGGAATATCTGTACATTTTGCCTGTATTTTTCAATCATTCTAGCTGTACTAAAAAAAACTAATGAGTGGGCTGTAATGTTTCTCAATAGGCTGTGCAAAATACTACAATTCTCTTACCTCTTCCTATAACTGTAATAAGTGACTGCCATCTGGGAAATATTAGGCGAATTAAATATATTCAAAGTCATTGCTTGACCTAATCTGAACCAGGTGGCAAAAATAAATGAAAATTTGGTGGACAAGGAAGAACTCTTATTTGTGAAAATGTACGACTGAATTTTATCAGCACGGAACAGAAGACAATGGACGTGCTTTAAATGCTTTATTAGAAATAATTGAAAGAAAAGCCAGAGTTTTCAAGATAACTACATCAACCAACCACAACAGTTTGAAAGAAAGCTGCAGGCTAGTGAAGAGGTTAAGTACTATACTGAGATTTTGGCATCTACGACCTCTTGTTAAGTTGAGGACTTGAATATATTAGCATTCCCATTTTTACACGCCCTTTCTGCCAACCCGAAAGGTAAACAAGCATTCCAAGCACCTATGCTCTCCTTGGAGGAACCTCTACAGTTAAAAGCTTGAGAAACATTTACTTTCTTATTGATTCTAAAAAATCTTTCCTGCAAGTCATAATGTTAAGAAAACATATGCATATCTTTTAATAAATGCACAAAATGTTTATAATATTATAAAAAATATAACATAGGATTAACCTTTCAAAAAAAGTTCTACATTTATTTAGTGTCGGTTATATGTTCACAGGAGGAACATATTAACTCTGTGGGAGAACAGCCTATGTATATGATCCCACTGAGCAGTTCCTAGATTAATTTGACTGAGTGAGTGACATTGAATACTGGTATCCGGACTGAAGTCATAGATCAAGTTAGATCCTATTATGTATAGAGAATGTGCGTCAAATATCCACCTCCTCCAAAAATAGTAATAATACGTGACTTACATTACAGGTCTGAAGGATGAGATAGTATTAGGTCTGAAGGATGAGACAGACCTGTCAATTCACATCCCAATAGATCTTGTCATTGATATTCCTTGGCTGGGATTTCAACAGGAAGAATGCACAAATGGTATGCAAAGGGAGCTGGAAAATTCTTGTAGCGGGTGCTAGGTTTAAAATTAATGAACTGGTTATATAACCAACTCTAATAGTGTTACAAATCATCCCATGAAAGTTCTTGGGGTGTTCTGTGGGCCATTATAGAACTTCTAAAGGACCATTTTGGAGAGGTGTTTGAACCAATGTGAACCAACTTGTTTATACTGCCGCTATAAACTCACACACATTCATGCTAAAGAACTGATGATGGATATGTACTGTGGCCTCAGCCGAAAAGTTTACATGTGGAAATTGGAAGGTGATACGCCCTTAATAGTGTCTAGCCAACACTCACAGTACAGACTCACACTCAGGCAGGATACTGGGAGAAACCCAATGCCCGTAGAACTATTCTGGAGTAGAAGAAACATAAAAAAGTATAAATTCCTTCAGGAAATGAGGGAGTCTGAGGAAGAATTTGAAGATTTAAAAAAAAACATATTAAATATATGTTAAAAAGCTCAGATAAAACTGGAAAGCAGCATAACAGTAAGGTATTTGCAATTTTTAAAATGATTTTTTAAAATGTTTGTTTTATCTAAGCTAAAATCTTTACAACACCAGCTGACTCATGTCACACAGAAGGGGAGCAATGCCGTTTATCAGCCCTCGGCCTCTTCAGTCTGAACTGAACTCACAATGTAATGCAATTCAGTTGAGGTAAATCAAACCAGATGTTATATATTAGAAATAATTGAGTCAATCATAATTCACAATTTCGTCACCTAAGTTGATCAATTCCACGAAATACAGATTTAAATCAATTTTAATTGCTCCACACTCCCACCATATGTTTATGTCACAGCAAAAAGCGGGACTTGTGAAACGCTTCACATTTTTGGTTCTCAAGGGCAACAAAATCATAGAAAGAAACATCGGGAAGATTTTACAGTATTTAATTGTAAGCATCTATTGGACTACAATGATTATACACAAGCTATTCGCAAATAATATAAAATAAAAAACACACTTAATTCCACTCAATTTCTTAATTGCAATAGTTTTTCAATTACAGTACTCTATTAGGTTTCTGGACTTCAGTTCCTTTCACAAGCTGCAGATCATACGACATTCTGCAGCTTTTGTCCTCTCCCACACCAAGCTCAGCAACCCCATCACTCTCACCCTCGCCCGGCTCCATTGATTCCCCAAAGGATCGAATTCAAGATCCTTGTCCTCAGTTTCAAAGCAATCCATGGCCTTGCCCCTTCCTATCTCTCCAACATGCTGACTCCCTACCAACCTGTCCGCCCCCTCCATCTGCTCCATGTCTCCCACCCGACCCGCTCTACCATCAGTGGCTGGACTTTCAGCCTCTCTGCCCCCACACTCCATCCCACAATCGCTTCACCTCGCTTCCTCCCCTGCCTCCTTGAAGGCCGGTTTCAAGACCCTCCTTTTTGATCGTGCCTTCAGCCACCCTCACACCTCTCACCCTCCCCTTCCCACTACCCTCCCACCTGCTCCACCCTGTGCTCGGGTCCCGACCCCTGAATGTTCAGCATCTTGGGACGTCCTCTCAAGATGAAAAGGAACTCTATAAATGTAATTTTGTTGTTGTTGTTATATCCTTCTTTTTAGAACACAATATATATTTAAGTAGGGCCTTTCATTTTGGAAGTGGCTGATAATGCTGTATGGGCACCTGAGCTTTAAAGTTTAAAGATAAATCACAGAAAATGATAGGTTGTTAGTTTTACTTTTATCTAGTCCCTGCTAACGCATTATTGAACAAAACCA
Organism: Hydrolagus colliei; assembly: GCA_035084275.1. Lineage (NCBI taxonomy): Eukaryota > Metazoa > Chordata > Chondrichthyes > Chimaeriformes > Chimaeridae > Hydrolagus > Hydrolagus colliei. Next base: position 62,685,191 of record CM068742.1, on the reverse strand, counting down.
AATTCTCACAAATTCCATTCCCAGGCCTTTTCAATTGTCACTCTGCCAGTGATAAATAGTTATGTTGCTTAGTGGTTAGAGCACACGCCTCACAAGCAAGAGACCTGGGTTGATTCCCGGCAAGGTGAAATGTTGGGCAAGTTTTCTTATTCCACATGCCTATGTTTACCTTGCAGTAAGTAGGAACCCTGTTGTTAGTCAATTGCCAGATTACTTTTTCAGGGGTAATAATTCCTTAAAAAATATATGGTCACACAATGCACAATTCTTTGTGGGATACTGCAATGCACAATTGGCTGCCGCATTTTGCCTGAAAATATACAGTAAATTCACTTTACAATATGTTCTGTGAAGCGCTTTGATATGTCTTCAAGACATGATAAGGCACTAAATGAAATGCAAGGATCATTATTATTATTTATAAATAGGAAATAAGAGGATTAGGTGAATTTATATGCCCAATTTTTGCTTTCTTTCAGTCAAATATTACAGTTCTTACTCTTTTCGGGTTTCAATTTAAAATCAGATGTCTTCTTAAATTGTGTCCCATCTGTCTTTTCCCTTTGTCCATGATCTATTTCTTCACATTACTATAAGGTTAATCAGAATGGGTGGAATATTAAGGCTTAGCTGCCTTTGATTCCTATAGACACATAGAAATTTACAGCACCAAGTCTGGCTATTCGGCCCATGGAGTCTGCACTGGCTCTCATAGCAAGCTGTTCATTCAATCTCCCCATCCTAATTCATTCCCATACCCCATTGAGGTTTCTAGCTTTCATATACCCACCATACTTCCCTCTTGAAACCACATGGACTCTGGGCATTCCATGCCCCGTTAACTCCATGTTGATAAAGTTAAACCAATTTCAAGCTGTTTTGTGATTTTAGGAGTTGTGATTATAGTTGCACCTAATCTTTCAGAAGATCAAAATGTCTGGAAATGCAACTGAAATCTACAATCATTCAGTCTGAATGGATGTTTTCCACCTGGTAAAATTAACACAAGATACTTGGATGTAGGAGCTAATGTAAAAACAAATCAAATAAATCAGAGAACATTATCACTTGACTTCACACTCATAAATTTTGAACAACAGCTCTGCAATACATTCTACTTTTCAAACATCCCTACAAAGCTGATTGAAGGCAGCTGTAGATGTCACTATAAAGACTGGAATATTTATAGTCAAATCATGTTCATTTCTTTGTATAATCTAACCCAGCCCAAGAGTCTGTCTAACGTAAAAGTGAAAGAAGATTATCCTTCACTTTGTCAAGGCTAACAAATGATTTCTTGTCCCGCTGAACTGGAAATATACAAAAGGCCCCTCTTGCAGTTCCATAGCCACTTGTGCCTCCTGTTACAAAGCCATTGCTGTGCTTATTACACATGTGAGAAACCATCCTGGACAATGGAGTTGAAATTGTGATATTCACAAACTGGAAGTAATGATTGCAAAAGCATTTTGCTTCTGGGATCTTTCTCGGAGAAAAGGAATAGAAGCATCCATAGGTTGTGAAACAAAACCCTAGTGTCATATAGACATTGGAATTTTCTGTTACCAATTGTTTAACATCAAATGTTATGGAAATCCCATAATTTCATTCTCACAGGCAAAATCCCTTTCACCATTGTCTGGGTTGCAGATAATGCATATTCAAGGTCAAATATTAATTCAAAACCTTTATAGTTCTTTGTGCATCCAAACCATTTCTCCGATACTAAAGGGTCAAGATAAAAAAATGTGTTTTCTTTGCTGCAAATAATCATTTCACTTTTATTCTGTTCTTGTTATCAATAAGAATCACCACCAATGAATAACTGTGAGAGGTAGCATCTCAGAGCGCTTATGTATTTAGCATACGTGCTCTAGATCTTTCTGATAAAAGGCTATAGAAATGTGATTAAGATCTTATTGCCTGGTTCATACTTTACTTTTAAGAGTGATTCAGAACAAATAACTGCACACTACTTAGTATAATTTGGGTTTGATTGACACTGAAGCCTGGCTGCCAATGCCACCTTGAGAAAATGATTTTATCGGGACATTGAATCATTGCAATCTAAATGCAAGGGATAAAATGCTCTTGAAACTGTTCAAAATTGATTTGGTGAAGAAATTGCAGAGATTTTTTTCAATGTTACTAACGTGCTGATTGTGTGATCAGATTAATCAAACATGGGCAGTCTTCAGTCCCAGGTTTGAGTGATTGGGAGCAGGAAATATGCTCTGAATCATTCTCTTGTGACATTGCTTCTAACATAAAGCTGGTGATTGATATGCCCGGAGTCCCTGCTGAAGATCCAAATGTTATAAAATGTTCAATGAAATGACTTAAATTGGAGACTGACAGTGTGCTCAGAGTACTGACTGAGTGCTTATTATTCTTATTCCCATCTATCTTTAAGCCAACCTAAAACATTAACTTGTTGCCCCGTGCAAATAGTCACATCCCCCTTGTCCACTGCTCAGCTTCCAATACTGAATTAAATCTTGTTACATGAAGGGAGCTAAATGCAAGTTATTGTACTAGACAAGATGAAACCACAGGATTGTAGGTTATCAAATATCAAACAGGTAGCTTGGTTTAAATAATTGACGGGCAAGTATATTGATACGTTTGGCTACAAATTATAATATCGCACTTTCCAGTACATCCTGTGAAGAAAGTGCCTTGAAATCTCTGGATTTGCAAAGTATCAAACATAATGATTATTGCGAGTGAGTGAAATAAGTGATCACCTATTATATGACCTATATTGCTGTTCACTTTGACATAAAAACCAAGCAAGGCAATGTAGGCATTAATGTCACACAAGATTCATTCAGTTGAAGAAAGCTCTTCGGCCTATCTGATCTCATCCTTCCAGCATATCATCCTCCCACCACATGTCTGGTTTTAAAAAAAAAGTTCTGTCATAGCTTCAAACGCCCTTCCTGGTGTTGTTCCATTCATTAATTATTTTCTGGGTAAAGAAATATATCATGGTGTGTTCTGAAATTGCCCTTTGGAATTCTAAATCTGTCCTCCTGTACTGTTCTGGGTTTATCCTTTGAACCCCAATTCAATCCTGTATAAGGTCTTCTCTGAGACATTTCCTTCATTATTAAATTGTCAAGTGTATCTAGAAGACGAGGGTAAATAAAGTATTCTATTTACTGTTAGTATTATGGTATCATATTAAATTTTCCTGATGTGGTAAAGACACTGCCTACACTTTAAGAGAAAAAACACCTGGAGATTTCTTTCATAATGAACTTTTCACCTTTTTTTCACCATGAATTATAGCCAGAGGCATATCAAACAGGGAGTCAGTCTTTAACAAAATAGATTCAAATCAGAACATTGGAGCTTATGACCCAGAAACCTTATATGATTAATGGTATCAACAACAAAAGGGTAAAATGAAAGTTACAAACAAAATGCTCATTAGGTCTCGTTGTGCTCTTCCTTGTCCTCTTCAAAGTTTTCTCCTGTTGGCTGTGACGTCCTGGTCTTGATGATATGACACCAGACCATTCACTTTCTGAAAACTCCAGTTTGCCTGCCGAGGACTCACATCCTAATCACTCAAGTAATCTTTTACCCCACCGCGGCACAAAAGCAGAGTTCTCAGAAATTCAGTTGTATCTAAAACCAGGGTACTCTGTTTGCCAAGTAGGAATTAGGTTTCATAATCTATTGTTTAAAAAAATGTATTTATTCAGTTTTGAAATATGTAGTGAATGATAACATAACACACATTCTGTCAAAACAAGCTGCAAACCTTTGTTTTTTTTAAAAAAAAACTGTACGTTAGTACAGTAAAAGCAATTTTGTAAATTTTGATTATTTGGAGTAATGGTTCATTACAAACTACATATTTAAAGCTGCAAATATCCAGAAATGCAATCCTACAGTTTTAGCAAAACAATCTAAATACAGTACATCAATTTCTAAAAAAAAATACCGGTTGTAATGTACCTTTTGAACAATAACTTAATTCAGTTCATTCCAAAAAAAATCAATACCTGTGATGCATCAATTTGTTTGCATGTCATAATGAAATTAAGAATTTTTGAAAAGATTCCCATTTAAGAACATATTGGTCGATACCTAAAGCAGATGTGGGTTTGTTGCCTCGGTTGTTAGCCATGGTTTTAAACTCATGACTTACATTGTCTCATGGTTTGCATTCTTCCAGATATTTGTTACTTCTCCCACACTGATCAGTCTTCCCTCCAGTTCCTCACTAAACAACTTTGATTTATATAGCGCCCTCCATGCCAGACGGTGTCTCGGAGCGCTTCACAATAACAGATCCCAGGCCCGAGCCAGGGGAAGGGGAAAAAGGTGACCAAAAGCGCAGTCGAAAAGGTCTTCAGCTGAGACCTGAAACCAGGAAGAGAGGGGGCAAAGCAAAGGTAGTGAAGAAGGGAAGGGAGAAACAACACACATACATTCTGCAGTTTGGAGCAATGGGAACAAAAACACTTTAAATTTATATAATGCCCTTCACGGAGGTAGCGTCCATGAGCACTAAAGTGGGAAATGATAGAATAGCACGAAAAATATCTGAAATTAGTGAAAGGGTGAGAAATTTAAGGTTTGGGAGATGCGATAGGAGCTGCTTTTTAAAAAAAATTCAGTGTGGAATTATATAATAGTTGCGTTTGATATAGCGCTTTTCACATCTTTTAGACGACTGAAAGCACTTCACAGAAAATGCTGTAAAGTGAATTTACTATATTTATGGGCGAAACGCAGCGATTAATTGCACACAGCAGTGACCTTCAAACAGTCATGGATTGAATGACTAGATAATAATTTTTTTGAAGGATTATTATCAGGCATGTGGAGTAAGGAATCTTGTCCAAGATTTTGCCCCGTCTGGAATCGAAAAAAAAATCTTTAAATGGAAATTTAAAATTCCTGCAGTTGGGGTACATGCAAGATTGAGGTTGTGTGCAGTTTTTTGTTGTTGGCTGGTGGGGAGAGGGGTGGTGCGGGGAGAAAGAGAGAAAATGTAAAGGGAGTATTACTCCACTCTGAACAGATCTCCTTAGGATGTTCTCCACACACCAAGCTCCGCGACCACATCACTTCCACCCTTGCCTGGCTCCATTGGCTCTACATGCCCGAGGATCGAATTCAAGATCCTCGTCCTCACTTTCAAAGCCATTCATAGCCTTGCCCCCTCCTATCTCTCCGACCTGCTGACTCTCTAGGAACCTGCCCGCCCCCTCTGTTCAGTGAGCTCTGGTCTGCTCCTTGTCCCCCGCCCAACTTGCCCTACCAACAGTGGCCGGGCTTTCAACCTCTCTGCTCCCAAACTCTGGAACTCTATCCCACAGTCACTTTGTCTTGCTTCCTCCCTTGCCTCCTTCAAGGCCAGTCTCAAGAACCTCCTCTTTGATCGTGCCTTCAGCCGCCCTCCCATCTCCCTCCCTCCGCTCCCAATTCTCTCCCTCCCCTTGCCCAGGTCCAGATCTGACTGTTCAGTGTCTTGGAACATCTTCTCTATGTAAAGGGCACTCTAAATGTAATTTTGTAGTTGTAGCTGTTTTCCTGACATAAAAGGTATACAAATGGAAGATATTGTTGTTAGGTGTGAAAAAGGGGATGGCTTCTTATTCCATCAGGGAGATCTCTTACCTTAGTGACTGAAAAATTCTCCAGCATTTTGTAGCTGAAAAGTATGTATTTCTTTAAAACAAGAAGTTGGTTCCAATGCATTTTCTTTCCATGTATTGGGGGATGAGCATTTATATTCCGAAATTTAACAACATTTTCAATGTTTGAAAATGGTTTTAACTGGAGCTAAAATGGAGAATCTCACTTATATTGCTATTTTAAAAAACTAGAAATATTGGTTTCAACCAACCTACTTCAATATAGAAGAGACTGCAGTAGAATCAATGTTTACACAATGAGAAAAAAAAAGTCTTCAAAATAATTTAAGCACATACTTTATTCAAATTCTTAACTGTTAAAAAACTACAGGACTGACTTATCAAAAATTGCAGCTTTAAAGTATTCTGAACAGTTTTAAATGAAGCACAATGTGAATATATAGTATATCTGATTTGAAGGCTACTACATTGCACTTCATTCATCATAAAACACTTTTCAGGATGTGAGTGCACAACTTTGTCCTTTGTATACAATGCCTTTCTTTTTGCTATAAATGGAAATATTCTTTGATTTTTTTTAAAAAAGTAGAAAAGTAGAGCAGTGCTGATAATTTAGATAAATACTGAAGCTCACCAGTCATGCAATGTCAACTGAGCTTACTTTCAGCTATTCTGGAGAACCATCATCGAGAAGCAAATCCTCCTCTATGAGTCCCGCCACGCCCCCCACGAAATCCCCCCCTTTCTCCCCTGAAGTTTCCTCGGTTTCGTTCTCTTCCCCTCTCACCACGTCCTGCTGAGGCCCCACCTCTGCCACCACCTCTGGCTGCTCCACCTCCTCGATCTGATTTTGACTTTGGAGGTGGTGACTTGGGTCGAAGTCTCTCGATTTCCTCTGTACAACCGGTCAGGTGCACGTTTGGGCCAGTAAAGTATGAGTTATAAGTTTCAGCATTAAAGTTACTGTTTGTAAGTCCAGGACCCACAGTGAGCCAACCTAGAAAAAGGACAAAGAAATTAGGGAGCAGAACTCAGGGTTATTAATCTGGTTGCAACAACAAGAAATTGCATTTATATAGTGACTTTCACATCAGGAAGATGTCCCAGAGTGCTGGACAATTGAGGGGTTGAACTGGGGGTTAAAGTTGGGAGAGGTGGGGACTAAGACGGTGGAGGTGGAAAACTGACTGAAGGTGAGATCAAAGAGGAAGGACTTGAGTCGATCTGTGAAGGAAATGAGTGGCAATGTAGAAGAATCTGCACAATGGAGTTCCAGAGTGTGGGTACAAAAGGCTCAAAGCTCGAGCGCTGATGGCAATCAGAATTCGCGTCTCTTTTCGAAGTGTCAGATCTTTACTGACCACCTGAACAGATAGATTGGGCCTCAGTTTACCATCTAACCCGAAGGACAGCACCACCGACAATGTAGCACTATCGAGTATTAGTGAATGAAAGGTAACTACAATAGATTCTGAAGATTCTAAAACACAAATCATACAAAGTGCTTGCACTTTTAAGAGCCCTTTCAAATAAAATATAATACCAGGTACTGTACTATTAATTTACTCTTGTGTCTGGAAAAAAAACATTCAGGTAAGCCACGATTAAGGACGATTCTATTTAGGACGTTTCGATTGAGCGAACATAATTTTTAACACCTTTTTATCGATATAGGACACTTGGTTTCATTTTAATGAACAAAATTCTTTTTTGTGCATGTGCAGTACATATTTAATATCGCAGTCGTTTTTGGCACATCCTTTTTGTCCACACGCACAGTCCACAGTGTATTCGTGGGTAAATCGCGTTCATACCGGATATAGTGTATCCAAACGTTTGAACTGGCCAATAGTATGTCGCTACGTCATTGTTTAAAAGCCAGCTGATTTTGAAGTGACATCACACCACGTCAGTATTACAGCAATTTTCTAACTTTCCCGAGCAACTTCGAGTGGTTTAGAGCCTCTACTGCGTTTAAACCACGTCGGAAAAGAGAGCAGTAAGCGAAATGAGCAGCTGTAATACCGCTAGCAGCCAGAAACCCCGCAAAGTCATCACTTTAAATATTAAATTGGAGGTGATAAAGCGCATTGAGTCTGGCAAAAAAGGTATGGACGTCGGGAGGTCTTTAGGACTAGCTAGATCGACGGTGGCTACTATAAAACAGAATAAGGACAATATACTGGCAAGTAGGAAACGGCAATATGGGAATTTCCCGATATATCCATATCGGTTGGCTCATATCGAGATATACCGAAATATCGATATTTTCAGTTTTTTCGTACTGCGCATGCGCGCGCATCGGAGTGCACGCACACTCCGGATGCGCGCGCATTTCGGATGCGCGCGTGTTCCGGGTGCGCGTGCATTCGGGGCCTATCTTCTCAGGAGGTAAATATCTTTCTCTCTCTGTGTCTCTCACTCTCTCCATCTCTGTGTTTTTCTGTCTGTGTCTCTCTATGTCTCTCTCCCTCTCTCCTCTCTCACATCCCCCCCCATCTCTATCTATCTGTATATTATCACATCCACCCCGTCTCTCCCCCACCCCACCCGCCGTCCCTCTCTCGCACCCCCCACCCCCGTCGTCTCGATCCCCCACCACCACCCCAGCCGTCTCTTTCTTCCTCCCCCCCCCCCACCCCGCCATCTCTCTCTCCCTCCCCCCGCAGTCGTCTCTCTCCCCCTCCCCCCAGCCGTCTCTCTCCCCCTCTCCTCCCCCCAGCCATCTCTCTCCCGCTCTCCCCCCCAGCCATCTCTCTCCCGCTCTCCCCCCCAGCCATCTCTCTCCCCCTCAGCCGTCTATCTCCCCCTCCCCCCAGCCGTCTCTCTCCTCCTCCCCCCAGCCGTCTCTCTCCCCCCAGCCGTCTCTCTCCCCCTCTCCTCCCCCCACCCCCCAGCCGCCTCTCCCCCTCTCCTCTCCCCCCCCAGCCGTCTCTCTCCCCCTCTCCCCCCTCCAGCCGTCTCTCTCCCCCTCCCAGCCTTCTATCTTCCCCCTCCCCCCAGCCGTCTCTCTCCCCCTCACCCCAGCCGTCTCTCTCCCCCTCACCCCCCCCCACCCCAGCCATCTCTCTCCCCCTCACCCCCCCCCCCCCCCAGCAGTCTCTCTCCCCCTCAACCCCCCCAACCACAGCCGTCTCTCTCCCCCCCACCCCTTGCATACCTGTATATTGTATTCGAGGACTATGAATACAAGATGGCGGCTTTGCACCTCGGTCTGTGCATTGTGTATAGAGATGAGCATTCTGGGTCTTGTAGTTGATTGTGCTCGCATCCCGATGTTTTTACCTCGATATATCGGTTTTTCGATATATCGATATTTTTAAAATGTCTATATCGGCATATCGATATGAAAATCATTTCGGGTTTTAGCGATATATCGCCGTTCCCTACTGGCAAGTTAAAGCTACAGGTGCAAGCAGATTATCAAAACATAGAACTGTATTAAAGTTTGCCAGTATTAAAGTACAATACTGTACAGTTACCACAAGTACCCCTTCTTGCCTATGTTTAAGGTCCAACATTTTGTGAAAAGAATGCATTTCAGGTTATATAATGGGACTGCATGGGAAACCGTGTTTCGATTTAGGACGTTTTAATCTGAATACCATTTTTCAGGAACGCAATCCACCCTAAATGGAGGTTTACTGTATTGAGATGCCCCTTATTAAAGAAAGAGTTAAGTGTGCATCCACTTTCCGATGAAGTGGCAAGACTGTATCAAATGTAAGGCTTATTATATTTAAAATTATAAGTGTAATTTGTTGTTAAAATGCAATGTTCACAAACAGATACAAAGAGTAATTTTTGCTGGTATCTATAAGTGTGTCACTCCTCTGTTCGGGAAGATTTCAGTAAAGTGGAGTTCCCCAGGGTCAAGTGCAACACTTTTGGAATCACCACTTGCAAATCGGTTTGTGAATATCATGTTTTAGATTCCAATGTGTTAGTTACAAAGGTTTACTGTATATGAGTTCATAAGTTCTGATAAGGCTTTTTTGTGATGCTTGAGGTCATCAATGATCAACATTATTATAGTTTGAGGTCAAACAAACAGCTGGTCTATAGTCTTCAATTGCAATCCACATTCGCCTTCATAAATTGTTCAAATAATTGGTATTTAATGCATCACGTAACAAGCCATAAAACAGAACAGTGTATTGTACTGTCTTGATCTAAAGCTTTTAAAAACAACAAATAATCAGAGTGGTACAATGGTAATTAAAAGCAATTATCCACATTATAAACCTTAGGAGTATTAAAATTCCTTTACTATTAAATATTTTGCTCAGCAATTTTCTGTCCCAAGTTCAACATATTTGTGTGTTTTATACAATGTAAGCATCTGACTGGCTATAAACAGCTTTGGATCAGTTTCAAATTGGCACTACCATTAGTCTTCGACTGGCTGGGACAATCTCCGAATTCAATGGACTTAATTTCCTTTTGTTCCATATTATAAAGTCAAATGTGTCTGCAAATGTAGAACACTATTAGGCTACCCTGAGGACTGCTGACCTATTATCACAGTAATTAGTTATAATATAAAACTTTGAATAATTTTGCACCTTCTGAAGCATAAAGCCATAACAATGTTGATCAGTTGAATCAAATTAACAGAATTGAAGTCAAAAATTCCTGTCTTAATCCAAACACTTTTTTTTCCCTTTAGTTAATCAGTAATCATTATTTGAATACATTAAGAAACCTTGTAAAACATCTTGTTATTTAATCTTTAATCCTGTTTACCATTTGATGATGAAGTATTGCAAAAAAATTACATGGAGGTCATCAAGACATTGTCCAAAAAAAGCAACATCAAATGATTCATTTGAAAGTATCATGCTGGAATCCGGCTAACAAGACCACAATGCAATTCATTAAAAAAAAATTAAAATGTCTTTTTTTTACAAATGATATTAAGTTTTGCAACTTTTTTTTATTAATATAGAAAATACTGGTTAGGGAAGCTTTGTGCAGCTACAAAACTTTATGACATCTGATGAAAACAAAACTTAGCCCCCAGAGTAATATAACGAGAAGCTGAATTATAAATCAGAATTCCTGCCCCCATCACTCTGTTGTTCAAAGGGGGATTGTTTCCCTTCCAGCAATAAAACAAAAGTGCATAAAACAAAAAGGCATCAAGTCTTGCTTTTCACCACTGCAAACTAACTGCTTTGTAGTGTCCAAGCTAATATTCTTTTGATGGAAACCACATTAAACTTTTAAAGTGAAAAAAAAGGTTTGATCGTTTCTTGAAAAGATTTAGTAAGTACCTTTGATCTCTGATAGCTTGGATTTCCTGCCCAAGTTATTGTTAATAAATATCAAATGAAAAAAACATATTCTTAAATATATTACCTCAAAAGGATTATGCAGCACAAATGAAGCACACATCTTGCTATTACATAAAAAATTCAAACTTAGTAGCAAAAAATAGCACTTCAATATGTTCCCATAAAGCTGAGATTGGGATCATATGAATAAATTACTTAAATCACCCGTACAAAAATAACATTCTAGTTTGCTGATTGATAACCTGCATTCACTTCAATCTACTGGCTGTGAGGTCGTCAGGAGGTCATCCCAAGGAGCAAGGCAGTTAAGGATATGCACCCAAGCTTGTGGTTGGGATCAAGAGGGTGGAGGGCAGAGGTAGGAGGTTGACCAAATGCATTCACTTCAATCTACTGGTCCTGACAAAGATACTAGTTCAAAGAAAATCATAATTTTCTACCTTCAGAGATGCTTTGAAAACCACTACATCTTAGCAACTCCAGAAGCAGAACTATCTCATTTGCCGCAGAGTGCTTCAATCAAAGTTCCATTAAGATATTTCAGTCTCGGATCATTTTAGTGTGAGGAATACAATTAAGGAAAAGCTTTTTTTTTAATAGTTCCAAATTCATCTGATAATCCTCAAAATAATTTCACTGCTTTGATGATAATAATCCTTGCATTTGATATAGCGCCTTATCACGTCTTCAAGATGTCGCAAAGCTCATATCTTGAAGACGTGATAAAGGTACAGCTGGACGACACCCAGCTGTACCTTTCTGCCTCATCCCAGACCATCGATGTTCTGACAGCATGTCTGTCCGACATTGAGTCCTGGACGAGGGACAACTTCCTGCAATTGAACGTGAGTAAGACCGAGGCCCTCCTGATCGGCTCAAGCCAGCGCCTTCGCACATTGGGCGCTGCCAGCCTCAACATCCAAGGCTGTACTCTCCACCTCACAAAGCCAATCAGGAACCTCGGCATCATGTTCGATCAAAAACATTCCTTCCTCCCCCACATCCGTGCCTTGACCGGCACCGCTTATTTCCACCTGCGCAACATTGCCAGGCTCCGCAACTATCTTACCCCCCGCGCTGCCGAAACACTCGTGCACGCGTACATCACCTCGAGGCTGGACTATGGAAACTCTCTCCTCGTCGGCATCCCCAGTTCCTCCATTCACAGGCTGCAGGTCATCCAAAACTCTGCAGCCCGTGTATTATCCCGCACCCGCCTCCGCGACCATATAACCCCCACCCTCGCCCATCTCCATTGGCTCCCCATTCTCCAGTGGATCGAGTTCAAGATCCTCGTCCTCACCTTCAAGGCCTTACACGGCCTTGCCCCGCCCTATTTAACCAATCTACTTTCGCCCTACAAGCCCACCCGGACCCTCCATTCAGCAGGTCTTGGCCTGCTCCAAGCCCCCCGCCCGAACCGCCCCACCATCGGAGACCGGGCCTTCAGTATCTCCGCTCCCACCCTATGGAATACCATCCCCCAATCCCTCCGTCTCGTTTCTTCCCTTTCCTCTTTCAAGGCCGGTTTGAAGACTTTCCTCTTCGACCGTGCCTTTTGTTCCACCCCGAATTTTTCGACCTCCCCTTCGTGTTTCACCCCTTCCCAAACATTCCCCTCCGAGCTCGGGTCTCACGCCTCCTGTGCAGCGCCTTGGGACGTCCTCCCGACGTGAAAGGCACTATATAAATGTAATTTGTTGTTGTTGTTGTTGTAGCTCTTCACAGAATATACTGTAAAGTGAATTGAAATGCAGCAGCCAATTGCGCACAACTGTGTCCCACACCTTGGATAGACGTGACCAACTATTTTTAAAAGGAATTTCATATGAAGAGTATTACAACATACTGGGGTCCGTCGATATGGAAATTTTCTGGTATCGATATATTGGTGGGCTCATATCGATATGTACCGATATATCGATATTTCCAGGGTTTTTTATACTGCGCTGCGTGCACATTCGGGGGGGGGGTGTACAAACATTCCGTGCTCTAGGCCCAGGAGGTTGCAATGCCGGTGACAAGGTAAGCTGGAAAAGATTGCATTATACCGATAATACAGATATATCGCCAGAAACGATATACCGATATTTCCAATATATTTTTTCATATTGAATTTTTCAATATATCGATATATTTAAAATTCCGATGTCGGCATATCGATGTGAAAAATTATATTGATATAACCGATAAATCGATATATCGCCGGACCCTACAACATACTCAATAGAATTGAATGGCCAATCGCAGAACACACCTGTTAGGTTAGACCTTGGGTTAGACCTGAAGATAAACCAGTCGTGGACAACTGTGCCTTTTTGGTCAGTCAACCAAATATACTTTCTTGATTGCAAATTTTTTCATTAATGCCTTAAATCTTTTTTTAAAAGAGAAAAATGTATTTAAAACAGGTTCACCTAGATTGGTGCAAACGTTCAGCGTGTCACTTCCCTACAACCCCATGTGCCACTTACAGCCGGAGGGCAATGGGTTGGCCACAACTGTTCTACACTAATCCTATTTTATATTCTGTGATGAATTCATTGCAAGCATGTGTCAGCCAGGCTCAGTGGTCGCACACTCCTCTCTGAATCAAGGTTGTGGGTTCAAGTATCACATCAGGACTTGGAATCACATAGTCTAAGCTGACAATTCAATGCAATGTTGGGTGGGGAGGAGGGTGTTGCAATTTCAGAGAGGCAGATTGGAGCCTTCAGATGACACTATAAAACTGAGGTTTCTCCCAGTATCCTGGCTAATAAATCCCTCAAATAAAATTGGTCATGCACTCCATGACTGTTCGGTGGACACTGCTGCATGCAATTGGTTGTCACGTTTTTCTAGGGTAGGTTTCTAAATACCAGCAAACTCTAAAATCCGGGTGGTGTGTGGGCCCAACTGTGCCAGATTATCGAGATTTTAGTGTAACATCACCCCTTAATAAGCATCCTAATTGCCATCTAATTTTATGACTGTGTGTTGGTATACAAACAATCATAATTCTAGGTAAGCAACAATGAAAAGATACCAGGGGTCCTATAGTATCTCAGGCGCATAGATGACACCAGCATGTGTTGGCCAGATATTCAACAAAGGGAGTGTATAGTTCAAGTCAATTGATTACTCAATCTTGTGTCTATACACTTTCTAGCAGTATCACTGGATAGCCATTAGAAATAAGAATTCAATCAGAATTGGCGTACAGTTATTACATTTTACATGAAATCCCGAAGAGCTTTGAGATTTTCTAACGTGAAAGACACTATATCAAAAGCAAGGATGATTACTGATAATATTTTGTTCTTCTCCCTAACCTGAGAGCAGTGACAGAAATGAGCCCAGATCAGCTAACTCAGCGGAAACCAAACTATGACTGCAGATTCTTCCTGATCTGTTCACATCACCGAATGTATGAGACATGAAAGAGTGGCTATCGGCAATCAGGAGAGCCTGCATAGAAGTTATGTTCTAGTAAATCTCAAAGCTGATAGTGTGTTTAAAAGGGTAGAAGTTCTCTTATATAAATAACCTAGACCAAATAATAAAATGTATTTTCAAAGATACATCACCCACCAGGCCTTATTGTGCTGTCCCTTCCAAAAAGATGTAATCTTCTTCGTCCCAGACAGAAATGTTCAATGATGTGGAATATTTCGACTGGTTTTTCAAGGTTACCAATCTCTGGTTCTTCTGTAATTATGAGATCAATGTCGACATTTGCATGAATAAAATCACCATCTGTACTTCTGCGTACCGTCCCTTTGATACCCATTAGACAATGTTCCTGAAAAATACAGATCAAAATAGTCAGAAAGTGGTGTATTCTGTCTAAATAAGTCCTTATGCAATGAACATTTCATTTGTAAGGAATCTGTGATATTAATTATTTCAACTGCCTCATTTTGTTATTGGACGGCTATAAGTCTCATGTAGCCCCCTTTTTACATTTTTTTTGCTAGTCAGGTTTTAATTATAGAAAGCATCGATATCTGCTATATAAAAAAAATCTGTCAGAAAACTTGCTTGCAGAACCCTGCCAATGCCACAAGAGATGGCTGTTATGAGTTGTAAAAGAATAGCAATGCGTAACCCACTCACTGCTTATCCCTCACTTGGCAACCATTCAAATGGCTAAGATTGCATGATTTAGCTATGCAGCGCTGCCTGCACTTTATTTGATATCTGTAGACCAAATTTTGATGTTAGGAAAAGGTCAACTTTCAATTTTTAATTAGAGATCTTAAATGACATATTTACATTGGCAACTAAATATGCAGTTCTTGCAAAATAAGTACACTCAAAGGTACTCATGCTTGATAATTTTGTAAACTTCGTAAATTTAGCAGATGCTTAATGTTGACAAATGAAACATTATGACAGTTCGAGGAATAAGCAGTGGGAAAATACCTGAAATAGAAGGTGGCTACAGGAACAGGGTCTGGGAATACTGATAAATAGCTTATTGAAACCATCAATGTGTGTGGCAGCTAGAGGAAAAGCAGGCAAGATTTCAGTGCTTATAGATCGAGGAACAGAGCTAAATAGTTTGATAACACTGTTGTGAAAAAATAGTGAAATTATTAAATTAGATACGTTTTAAATTTAACAGTTTAATTTTTAGCCCCTCTTAAAATGGATATTATTTGCAGAGCTGGCAAAACAATGTTGCTCAGCTATAGAAACAGGTATATCCAAAGGCAACAATGACCAGACAGCATTTGTTCGAACTTTACTGCACCTCAAATATTCTATAAAGTGAAGTCACATTCATGGCCTCTTCAATCCTTCCTAATCTGCATTTCAATGTGTCCAGAGGGAATAACACCATTCATAAAGCTATAAAAGAACTGTAAAAGAATGGGAAAGTAAGCTGTGAGGATGACAAAAAGAATGCAAAGGGATATAGCCAGGTTAAGTGAGTGGGCAAGAAGATAGCAGCTGGGAGTGTAAGGTGAGGAAATGTGAAGTTATTCACCTACGTTGAAAGAGCCCACTTTCAAGCTTTGGCTAAATCAGCTAATCTCAAGTCAGATCTGGTAAAGATATCATCTCGACAAGAACCGGAAAAAGAAGGAATTTAGTTTTGATATCAGAAAACAACCCTTAGGTTGCAGTGTATCTACCAAGCCAAATGATCATTTTGTAGGCTGTGTGTGAGGGGAGAGGAGCGGGTAGGAATCTGAAAATGCAGGTTATGTATGGAGTGGCGTCCTATAGCTCAGTGGTTAGAGCTCTCGCATTACAAGCATTACTAGGCAGAAAAAATAGAAAAGTATTTTCTAGTGGTGAAGAAACTAGGTAGTGTTAGTATTCAAAGGGATTTAGCTATCCTTGTACACCAATCACAGAAAGTTATGTGAACAGATACAGCAAGCAATTAGAAAGGCTAACAGCATGTTAGCGTTCATTGCAAAGGGGTAGAGTACAAGAGTAGGGAAGTCTTGCTGGAACTGCATAGGGCCTTGGTGAGACCGCACCTAGAATATTGTATGCAGTTTTGGTCTCCTTTTCTAAAAAAGGATATATTCGCCTTAGATTCACTAGGTTGGTTCCTGGAATGAAGGGGTTGACATATGAGGAGAGGTTGAGAAAACTAGGCCTATATTCTTGAGAACATACTATAAAAGCCTGTTTATCAGGCACCCTTGGGTCCTGGCTAATGCCGGTTAAACGGCATGCCAGATATTTGGGCGGCAAGTTGCCGAAAACCCAACACAAAAAAAAATTAACTAATTTTTAAACATACCATATTAACAATAGACTAAATAATAACAGAATATTGTATGGATACTTACCAGTAAAGCAATAAATATTGCTTACAGTCTATAAACACAGCACACAATCAAAAACCAAACTTCACAAAGTGAACAGAAGAGCTTTTTTTCCTCTTAAAACCGTACTGCCGGTTTTTCCTCTTTATTTTCTTTCTTTCTCTCCCTCCTTCCCTCTCTCTCTTACACACACACTCAGTCAGTTAATCTGGCATCTCAATGGCTCCAAACCCAACCCCTCTCCACTCCTCTCATTTTCCATCTAAATTAATCAACTCTCCCCTCTTCTCCCCCACCTCTTTCTCCCCCTCCCACTCCTCTCGCTTTCTCACCCCACCCTCCTTCTCTCTCTTTCTCCCTCCCCCTTTCCCTCTCTTTCTCCCCCCACTTCTCTCTCCATTCCTCTCTCTCCTTCTCCCACCCCACCCTCCACCAAAACAATGTATAAACCCAATATACCATCAGGTTACATAGGCAATGTAGCATCCGTCAGAGAGAGAAGGAGGGAAAGAAAGAGAGGGAGAGATAGAGAGGAAGGAAGGGGAGGGAGAGAGAAAAAGAAAAAGAGGGAGAGAAACACGAGAGAGGAAAAACATTGCCCCTTTAAGACCCAAACCCGAAAGTGCCACTACTGGCAGCATTCAGAGCTAATCGTATGGTACTCTCCTGCAATAATTGACTCATTAAATGTGCCACCACATGTGCCGGATAAGATCTGGTTATTCCAATGGGGACCTTTTTTTTTTTTGAGGTGCTGTTTATACGGAGGTTACGCTTGATCGGGTCACGGATAAACGGGCTTACTTAGAAGAATTAGAGGTAATCTTATAGAAACCTATAAGAGTCTTAAGGCCTTGACAGGGTAGATGTTGTGAGACTGTTTCCCCCAGTTGCAGAATCCAAAACTAGGGTTCAGTCTCAGTAATAAAGGCCAGTCTTTTAGTTGAGAAAATGTTTCTTCACTCAGAGGGTAGTGAATTTGTGGAATTCTCTACCCCAGAAGGCTGTGGATGCTCAGTCATTGAACATATTCAAGACTCAGATCGACAGTTTTTTAAAAACTAAAGGGATTATGGGGATAGGGCAGTTAAATGGAATTAGGATAGAAGATTAGCCATGATCTTATTAAATGGCGGGGCAGACTTATGGGGCCGAATGGCCTATTACTGCTCCTACTGCTTATGTTCATATGTTATCACTTCTAAAAGTAATCGGAGAAGCGAATAAAGCTTCCATATTTACCACACACCAAAGAATATAAGAATTAATTGCCTGTACTGGATTATGTGTGTAATCCATTCTAACAATAAAAAGGTGTAATCACTTGAATTCGGAACAAAATTGATGACCGTCAATGCTCAATGGAAAATTGTGTCCCCATATCAGACTACTTGCCTTTGTTCTCTGGAAGACAGCCTTCGGGTCTAGGGTTTTGGTTTTCCCAGGATTATTCTTATTGGTTTTGATCCAGCAAATATCTTCACAACGTCTGAATCCCCACTTGCGTAGGCACTGTATTCAAATAAGTCACAAACTATTACACTTAAACAAAACCTATAATTGAAGGTACTTTGATACTACATATGGATAGCTTAACTTTAAAAGTTTTTTTAAAACAAAAAAACTTTTAAATGTGGTTGAGACACAATTTATAGTCATTGCCAGAACCTAATTATGATACTCAATAGGAGAGTGCTGGGATCACATTTTATTTTTAAAAAACAGGTTTAAAAACCTGAAAATAATTACTCAAAAACATATTAAGACCAGGACTAAATTCATAATAGCATCTTAAAAAGTAATTCAATTTAAAAATAATTTGCAAACCTATTAAAGTGGGGAGCTACGAGGGTGGTAAATAATTATTCAGAATGAAATTAAAATTGTAGCAATTTCTATTGAATGTTTGGATAGTTTGAATTGATAACAATGGTACGTTATTTTTGCAAGCTATATTAGAAATCCTGTAAAATCAGGAGGCGTTGGTTCAACATTATTACAATTTACCAACATTAAGAGTTTATGATCAAATTGTATGCATTTGAAATAGTTTCACAGAAATCCTAAAGATAAATGCAGGATTTTTTTTTTTAATCTGTAAATGTAGTTCAGCCTCCAGCTGGTCACGCACACAAAAGTGTACCATTATCTGAATCTAAATTATAAATGACAAAGTAATTAAGAGTAAACAGCGAATTCAGTTTAGAATTAACAACGCATCAATGACAAACAATCAGTCAGTGATACACCAGACAGAATTTATAATATGAATAGAGTAAATGTGCACTTTCATTCCTGGCCAATTTCACACTGCATTACATCTTACCACTCTGCCAAGGTCAAGACCATCCCCTGAGCCACACCACAAGAAGACAAATGATCTGGGAGCTGCAATTTCTTCAACTTCCAGCTTCATGATCTAAGAAAAAATAGATTGTTAGAAGAGTGATTCACTTCCAATTTAAAATTCATCACGGGCAATTAGTTTCTAGTACACCAATATGCTAACCACAGCTACAAGAAACATTATTTGTAACTGAGAGAGGGGGAAGGAGGGAGAGAAAGAAAGAGAAAAAGTAGACTACCCCTTTAAGAGGAAAAAAAAACTCTTCCGTCCGCCATTGCAAAGCTGCCAACGTTTTTGTTAAACAAAAAAAAGTACTCCTGAAAGCTAAAAACAGTATTTTGAAGTAAAAAAAAGGATTTTCCCCAGAACCTACCGGTATTTATCGAAAAAATTACAGCGAGAAAAGATGCCAAGTAAAACGGGACTTTAAAACCCCCTGTGTGGCAAAAATTGCATTAAGAGGAAGGTCCCTACTGTGTTTCCGTATCCCACAGAGGGAGACTGAGACAGAGAGATGGAGAGACAGACAGAGCATGGAATTTCCAGAATTCGGATTTTACCAAAAAATGTATTAACAAGAAAAATCATACTGCCGTATTTACTTCAATTTATCGTACTAAATACGGCCAAAACGTAGTGGACTTTCCTCTTCGATCGTGCCTTTTGTTCCACCCCAAACTCTTTTACCTCCCCTTCGTGTTTCACCTAGGGAACGGCGATATGGGAATTTTCCGGATATGGATATATCGGTTGGCTCATATCGAGATATACCGAACCATCGATATCTTCAGTTTTTTCGTACTGCGCATGCGCGCGCGCATCGGAGTGCGCGCGCATTCCGGGTGCGCGCGCATTCGGAGCCTATCTTCTCAGGAGGTAAATATCTTTCTCTCTCTGTGTCTCTCACTCTCTCCATCTCTGTGGTTTTCTGTCTGTGTCTCTCTATGTCTCTCTCCCTCTCTCCTCTCTCACATCCCCCCCCATCTCTATCTATCTGTATATTATCACATCCACCCCGTCTCTCCCCCCTCCCCCCCCGCCGTCCCTCTCTCGCACCCCCCACCCCCGTCGTCTCTCTCCCCCACCACCCCCCCAGCCGTCTCCTTCTCCCTCCCCCCCCCCCCACCCGCCGTCTCTCTCTCCCTCCCCCCCCAGCCGTCTCTCTCCCCCTCCCCCCAGCCGTCTCTCTCCCCCTCCCCCCAGCCGTCTCTCCCCCCCTCTCCTCCCCCCCCCGCCGTCTCTCTCTCCCTCCCCCCCCAGCCGTCTCTCTCCCCCTCTCCTCCCCCCCCCCAGCCATCTCTCTCCCCCTCTCCCCCCCCCAGCCGTCTCTCTCCCCCTCTCCCCCCCCAAGCCGTCTCTCTCCCCCTCTCCCCCCCAGCCATCTCTCTCCCCCTCTCCCCACCAGCCATCTCTCTCCCCCTCTCCCCCACAGCCGTCTCTCTCCCCCTCCAGCCGTCTATCTCGCCCTCCCCCCAGCCGTCTCTCTCCCCTTCACCCCCCCACCCAGCCGTCTCTCTCCCCCTCACCCCCCCCCCAGCAGTCTCTCTCCCCCTCACCCCCCCCACCCACAGCCGTCTCTCTCCCCCCACCCCTTGCATACCTGTATATTGTATTCGAGGACTATGAATACAAGATGGCGGCTTTGCACCTCGGTCTGTGCATTGTGTATAGAGATGAGCATTCTGGGTCTTGTAGTTGATTGTGCTCGCATCCTGATTTTTTACCTCGATATACCATTTTTCGATATATCGGTATTTTTAAAATGTCTATATCGGCATATCGATACGAAAATCATATCGGGTTTTAGCGATATACCGATATATCGCCGTTCCCTAGTTTCACCCCTTCCCAAACACTCCCCTCCCAGCTCAGGTCACACGCCTCCTGTGCAGCGCCTTGGGACGTCCTCCCGACGTGAAAGGCGCTCTATAAATGTAAATTGTTGTTGTTGTTGTTGGTTGGCAGCTCTGCCATTGTAGAAGTTTGCTTTGTGATTGTGTGCTGTGTTTATAGACTTAATTGATATGTATTGCTTTATTGGTAAGTATCCATACAATATTCTGTTATTATTAATATGGTATGTTTTTTTTTAAAAAAAATTAAAGTTAATTTTTTTTGTGTTGGGTTTTCGGCAGTTGGCCACCCGAATATCCAGCATTGGCCAGGTACCGAGGGTGCCGGATAAACAGACTTTTACTGTACTGTAGTTAAGCATTTACCCTATATATTCTTCTTAATTTTGATTGCATACTGTTATATCCTCTTAATGCCAGAATGTTCCCCTATTATAGTACAAATATGAAAATTGCACACAATACTCCAGATAAATCCTTCCTGTAATCCTATTTTATGTGCATTATTTTGGTGGTGTTAATGAGCTATCAATCATATCTCCAAATCCCTTGTCTTGGTTATATACTACATGCATCTATATCCCCACTCTTTATTCCTACAACCATCCCATTAAATTTATCCATAATAAACAACATTAATTAATAATAACCCAACAATTTAACCTATCCTCATCTCTGCTTATTTTGTTCATTTATTCTTTACTAGAAACTCCATGAAATTTGGTGTATAAACTTTACTCTTTTCCAATTATTTTGCCTTTCAACCTTCCAATATTGATCTGAATCATGGTTAGCTGTTATTATGAGTTGATTGTTTTGCTAATTATTTAACCAATGGAGGGCAACCATAACATTATCTGAAAGTTATAATAAATAGTTACAATTAAAATTGACTTTTAATTCGCTACAATTATGGGATAGCCTGTATGACGTCAAGATGATGCGAAAATACCTCCCTAAGATAGACTATGTCTGCATTGAATATGACTATCCCAAGGCTTCAGTCATACTGCAAATTTTGTTAATTTGACGTAAAACAAATTGCATTAAATTGGCATAAATAATTGCATTGAAATAGCCAAATAGAGTGCATTGCCACATCTGTGTTTTTTTCTTATAATTCAAACTGGGTCACAACCTGGTTGATATTACTTTTGATCTACCTCAGTCTAAAGGGCTTTGATGTTAAAGAATTGGTTTATTCTCTAATTTGGTTTTGCTCCAATGAGTTTTAAATAAATCACTTATTAAAGTTTACTTTTTGAACATGAGATTTGGCAAAAGTACAAATTGCCATCTAATCACTAACAGATGTATGTACCTAAAACATTCAACCGTCTTAAAACCCAAGAAAATAAAACTTTTGGATCTTGCATATCAGTGGGATCTGGATAAAGGAATTCTTAATCCATCCATAGAAATTTAATATACTAATGCCATTGCCTTGAAGACCATGCCTGTAATACTTCCCTGGTAGATAGCTTTATATTAAGGTTGTGCAGCAGATGTAGGTGAAGAGGATCAAGGTTATGAATAATAATAATCCTTGCATTTGATGTAGCGCTTTTCACATATTCTAGATGTCTCAAAGCGCTTCACAGATTATAGTGTGAAGTGAATTGATTGTATATTTGTGGACGATATCAATATAAAGATAAGGTAGCTTGTTTGTTGTTTCAAAAAAATTTAAAATACAATTTATATTTATATTTATATTCATGCACTTATATTCAACTTCATGCAGAGAAAAGTTTCAAGGCAGGCTTTAAAATTTAAAAGTTCAGAAGCTAATGGGTGAGTTGGACAGACACTGAAAATGGGAACAGAATTAGGGGTCCTCTGGCTCAGTGGTTAAAGCACTTGCCTCGCAAGCGAGAGACCTGGGTTCGATTCCAGACAAGGAAAAACCTTGGGCAAGTTTCTTTACTCCATACGTCTGATAATAATACCTCAAAAAAAACAGTAACAAATTGGTCATTTCACTCCACAACTGTTTGTGGGACACTGCTGTGTGCAATCAGCTACCACGTTTTGCCCACAGTCAATTCACTTTACAGTATATTCTGTGCAGCGCTTTGAGACGTCTTTAAGACGTGAAAAGCGCTATATCAAACGCAGGGATTATTATTATAATTGCAAATTTTTAACACATTTAAACAGTAAAACAAATCTAGAATGAACTCACATCATCCCATGTCCAGCACTTCTCATTAGCTGTAACTCCAGTTTCTCTGTAATATTCTTCTAATGGTGGTTCCACCAGAATAACATCAAATTTACACTTCAGCTCTCGAACATCATATGTCTCTAGGTCTGCTTGTAAATACCTAATTACAAAGAAATAAAGTTAATATCTAAACAAGGAGGTATTCATAGAGACTACAAATGAAAACAAAGAGTAATCAATATCTAGTTTCTTCAAATAAATTTACATTTAAACATAAATTTCAAAAAACTCTTTTAAGAGATCTGTTTTTAAAGTTTTTTTAAAGTTTTTTTTATAATTAAAGAGAGGATGTACTCTCAATTAATGCTAGTTAAAATACCTTCCAAAAGGCCCATTTTTTGTCTCTAAATTAAAAGAAATCCTGACCTGGTATCAAATTTTTATAAATCTTCAGCTGGCTGTCGATGCCATAACAAAACCTCAGCCATTAAAAAGTATTGGTTTTTACTTTCCATAAGATTGCTACACATGCATTTGAACATAACCCACAATATAGGTAGAACCTGCTTAACATTGCTTCTGTCAATGTTGTTTTGTTATATTGCTGATACATAAGGAACATATATCCATTTAACATTGCGACGTTCACTATTACATAATTTGCCAGTGGGTGGAAATAAACTACTGTAATTTGGGTAGAGTAGGCTACTGTCCGGTATTCTTATGCAGAGTCCATCCACAGTCTTAATGTCGCCATTTTAAGTTTGTGCCCAGGTGTGAGATTGGTATTTTTTTTTATCGTGATTTATTTGTGCAAGCCTCTATCGACACAAGTCAAAAATGCCCAGGAAGTGACAGTGGTGTGTTTGGTAGTAAAAAAGACAGGAAAACTATTACTCGTGAAATTAAATTAGATGTTTTAACCCGTTTTGATGTGTGAGTGTTGTTATTTAAATTTATATATTTTTAATATTTTACATTTATGAATGTACATGTATTTCAACTTGTTATTTTTAGAAAACAATTATGAAAAATGTCCAAAAGAACCTAACTCCAGTTTATACATTAATTCTTATGGGAAAAATGTGTTCGCTTAACATCGTTTCACTTAAAAGTCACAGTTTTCAAGAATACAACTACGACGTTAAGCAAGGACTAATTATGCATAACTAAATTTACATATATTGATTGAGGAGCAATCTCAGTCGAATAGGTTGAAATTCTGATTGATACTATTTTGTCTTGATGTCGGCAGCTTGTGGTATTTCCCAATGTAATCACTCATTGACAAAGGCTCAATGTGTACTGTCAGCCAGACATTTAGCTTTGAAATGTCCAGAATTAAAATACGTACATTGGAGGAGGATTAGTTTGTGAAATCAGATCATCTTTCAATCTAATCAATTCACGGAGTTTTGGATACTCTTCAAATCTGTCTGCCAGGCCTGTAAAAAACAAGTGATTTTAAGTTTAAATATACATTTCAGGGTTGGCAAAGAGTTATTGCTGTAGTAAAAAAAACATAAAACACACCTTCAGTTTCTATAATGAGATTGGTTTCTTTTTGAAGCTTCCCTTACATGTTCCTTACCCATTTAACAATAGAAGCTACAAAAACATTAGAGGTTTTCGGGTTGAAAGTGCAGATTATCAAATATTTTCATCCAAAGCTGAATCCACTTGGCTATTTATCTTACATTTAACTAAATTTAAATCCATTTGTCATTCCTTGAATCATGTGTTCAATTGTAACAGATCTTTCTGTACAGTTTTTCTTCCTTATGTTTGTCACCCAGTCATGCAGTTTGGTAGTAATTAATTTCAGAATGTACATTAAAACGACATTCCTTCATTTATGTGAATCATGAATGGGAACTGAGAACATAACACTAAACGTCTCTCATTGCACTTCCTGAGAAAAGTATGTTTAATTATGATTACATTACTGAATATTTAATAACTTCTGATAGTTATGACTAATTTGTCAACTTCCACCAGTACTTGTGTTCTTTAAAATGTTTTATTAGAAACACCTTCAGAAGTAACTTACATCCACTGAATACTCTTCTGGCACCAGTTCAGTTATCTTTCAAAGAAATCTGGTAAATTTGTGAGATTTGACCTAGGTGTTGCTTCGCTTAGTTGGTAAAATTCATGTGCCAATTTCAGAAAGTTGTGGGGTTTAACAACGTCCATGCTTGAGCTAGTAGCCGGGGCTGAGTCATTCGCAAAATTAGGGAAGAGCTGCAATGTAAGAGCTGCTGTGTTTTACTTCAATAAGACATTAAACCAAGGTACCACCTATGTAAACAGTCCTGTAGACATTTGCAGGTCTCATGATACTACTGAAAAAGTAGTGAGAATTTCTGCCAGTTATGCTGGTCACCAATCCTCAGTTAATATGGGGTAAATTTCCACATGTATGCGGACGACACCCAGCTGTACAATCTGCCTCATCCCTCAACCCCCAGACCATCGATGTTCTGACAGGATGTCTGTCCGACATTGAGTCCTGGACGAGGGACAACTTCCTGCAATTGAACGTGCGTAAGACCGAGGCCCTCCTGATCGGCTCAAGCCAGCGCCTTTGCACATTGGGCGCTGCCAGCCTCAACATCCAAGGCTGTACTCTCCACCTCACAAAACCAATCAGGAACCTCGGCATCACGTTCAATCAAAAACTCTCCTTCCTCCCCCACATCCGTGCCTTGACCGGCACCGCTTATTTCCACCTGCGCAACATTGCCAGGCTCCGCAACTATCTTACCCCCCGCGCTGCCAAAACACTCGTGCACGCGTACATCACCTCGAGGCTGGACTATGGAAACTCTCTCCTCGTCGGCCTCCCCAGTTCCTCCATTCACAGGCTGCAGGTCATCCAAAACTCTGCAGCCCGTGTATTATCCCGCACCCGCCTCCGCGACCAAATAAACCCCACCCTCGCCCGTCTCCACTGGTTCCCCATTCTCCAGAGGATCGAGTTCAAGATCCTCATCCTCACCTTCAAGGCCTTACACGGCCTTGCCCCGCCCTATTTAACCAATCTACTTTCCCCCTACAAGCCCACCCGGACCCTCCGTTCAACAGGACTTGGCCTGCTCCAAGCCCCCCGCCCGAACCGCCCCACCATCGGTGGCCGGGCCTTCAGTTTTTCCACTCCCACCCTATGGAATACCATCCCCCAATCCCTCCGTCTCATTTCTTCCCTTTCCTCTTTCAAGGCCGGTTTGAAGACTTTCCTCTTCGACCGTGCCTTTTGTTGTCCCCCGAACTTTTCGACCTCCCATACGTGTTTCACCCCTTCCCAAACACTCCCCTCCCAGCTCGGGTCACACGCCTCCTGTGCAGCGCCTTGGGACATCCTCCCGACGTGAAAGGCGCTCTATAAATGTAATTTGTTGTTGTTGTTGTAATAATTCAACTTATGGCTGTAGGTAGGAACATGTTAGTGGAAACGGTTGCCCGTTTGCTTATAAAAACCGCAGCTATACAAGGTCATTATTTAGGAAACGCTTTGAGATTTTACTGTGACAAGGTACAGTATCCGGCACCCGATCAAGCGTAGCTTCCGTATAACCGGCACATCAAAAAAAAGTCTGCATTCGATTAACCGGAATTTATCCGGAAAAATGCCTTAATTTTTCTTTTTGCGTTTTCGGCCGAATATCCGGCATGGGTTTTAACCGGCATTGGCCAGGTCCCGAAGGTGCCAGATAAACGGGCTTTTACTGTACTATAAAATGTAAATTCTTATTTTTGCTGTGAAATCCCTTCAGGGGAACAGGAGCTCATTACCTTCTGCTTCTCAGGGTTCAACACCGCAGAGACCCGGAGAGAGACACACACACACACACAGATCCAGAGAGAGAGAGACACACAGACAGCGACATAGACACAGAGGGTGACACAAACACATACAAATACTCAGAGAGACGCACACATACTCAGAGATATGCACAAAATAGGGGTGAGACACAGACACACACAAATATGGTGAAAGCGGTACTCACAGACACTCAGAAATACAGAGACACAAACCCTTTCACAACAGCGGCTCCTCCAAATGAAGCCCATGTCCCACTCGCACTGTGCATACATTTCCAGAGCCACGCCGCCCTCAGTTGTGTTTGTTAAACAGCGAGAGGCCCAGGGCGGAGAAGAGTATTTACAGTGGATTCCGCTCGAAAAGTGCAACTACACTTTTCTATTGGCCCTGGTGATAACCCATTGTTTCCATATTCACATAAGGGCCAGTACCAATTATTGCAGATAACAAGCTCTCTCTACACTATTGCTTTCATGCAGTTCTCAAGTATTGCTCCTATGCTTATGAAACTCCTAAAAATACATCCTTTTCCATTTCCTTAAATTATGTTATCCACCTGAAAACAGATACAGTAATTCTTTGATAATCCTAACACAGACTGTCAAAGGCACCATAGCTAATGTCAGATCTCATTCAATCTCCACACAAAAGCAGTGATGACTGAACAGCTTTCAGAAAGCTTGACTGATTTTCCTTTCTTAACCAAGGGAAGAGAATTCTATACTGACTGTGAATCTAAAATGCAAGGTTTTGCTTTGTATGGCTTTGTGCTGCATCCAGTATCTCAATAAAGGGTCAATCAGGATCCTTTGCAGAAGTCTGTTTGCCATTACTGTAATTTTATTATTCTTTAATCATTCCACTGAAGTCTTTGGAGACAACCTGTGTCCATCACAATCTGCTGCAGACCTACCGTATATCTCCGCGTATAAGGTGCACCCGCGTATAAGGCGCATCCCCCGTTTTTGACCTTTTCTTGGTGAAAAAAAACGGAAGCATTCTCAATGATATTGCCGGCAGAAGGGAGGAGAGACAGGTAGGTAGGCAGGGAGAGAGGCAGGCACGCAGGCAGGGAGGGAGGGACGGAGAGCGGCAGCCTGGGAGAGAGAGAGGCAGGCAGGCACGCAGGCAGGAAGGGAGGGAGGGAGGGAGAGCGGCATGTCGGCAGCCCGGTAGAGAGAGAGGGAGAGCGGCAGGTCGGCAGCCCGGGAGAGAGAGAGGGAGAGAGGCAGGTCGGCAGCCCGGGAGAGAGAGAGGGAGAGAGACAGGCCGGCAGCCCGGGAGAGAGAGAGGGAGGGAGAGAGGGAGAGCGCCAGGTCGGCAGCCTGGGAGAGAGGGAGAGAGGCAGGCCGGCAGCCAGGGAGAGAGAGAGGGAGAGAGGCAGGCCAGCAGCCTGGGAGAGAGAGGGAGAGAGGCAGGTCGGTAGCCTGGGAGAGAGAGGGAGAGAGGCAGGTCGGCAGCCTGGGAGAGAGAGAGGGAGAGAGGCAGGTCGGCAGCCTGGGAGAGAGAGAGGGAGAGCGGCAGGTCGGCAGCCCGGGAGAGAGAGAGGGAGAGAGGCAGGTCGGCAGCCCGGGAGAGAGAGAGGGAGAGAGACAGGCCGGCAGCCCGGGAGAGAGAGAGGGAGGGAGAGAGGGAGAGCGCCAGGTCGGCAGCCTGGGAGAGAGGGAGAGAGGCAGGCCGGCAGCCAGGGAGAGAGAGAGGGAGAGAGGCAGGCCAGCAGCCTGGGAGAGAGAGGGAGAGAGGCAGGTCGGTAGCCTGGGAGAGAGAGGGAGAGAGGCAGGTCGGCAGCCTGGGAGAGAGAGAGGGAGAGAGGCAGGTCGGCAGCCTGGGAGAGAGAGAGGGAGAGCGGCAGGTCGGCAGCCCGGGAGAGAGAGAGGGAGAGAGGCAGGTCGGCAGCCCGGGAGAGAGAGAGGGAGAGAGACAGGCCGGCAGCCCGGGAGAGAGAGAGGGAGGGAGAGAGGGAGAGCGCCAGGTCGGCAGCCTGGGAGAGAGGGAGAGAGGCAGGCCGGCAGCCAGGGAGAGAGAGAGGGAGAGAGGCAGGCCAGCAGCCTGGGAGAGAGAGGGAGAGAGGCAGGTCGGTAGCCTGGGAGAGAGAGGGAGAGAGGCAGGTCGGCAGCCTGGGAGAGAGAGAGGGAGAGAGGCAGGTCGGCAGCCTGGGAGAGAGAGAGGGAGAGCGGCAGGTCGGCAGCCTGGGAGAGAGAGAGGGAGAGAGGCAGGCCGGCAGCCTGGGAGAGAGAGAGGGAGAGAGGCAGGCCGGCACACAGACAGGGAGGGAGGGAGAGAGAGCGGCAGGGAGTGAGGAAGGCAGACTGGGTTCGGCAGAAGGTAAGCACAGCGCTGAAGTCCGCTGCTGCTGCCGCTGCCCGGGCGGCCAAGGCCGAAGCCCCGACACCCGCTCCCCCCAACCCCCGCCGTACACTGACCAAACCCCGGCTGACAGCACGCCGGCCGCGCCCCCTGTTTACTGTATCTCCGAGGCTCAAAATTGCTTGTACCTGCGTATAGGGCGCACCCCCCACTTTCGAGATCTTCCGACCTGAAAAAAAAGTGCGCCTTATACGCGGAGATATACGGTATTCACATTTCCCAGTTACATCTCCACAACATTCAGCTGGCTTGTCTATTACAGCTTTTTGGCACTAATCGAGAAACATTACTGCAAACAAAATAACAGATTTTCATGCACGCATCTCGAACATTTTACAATTGGACATTAAAGATTTCATTCCAGATTAAGCACATATCTTCAATCCAGGTAGGATAGTTTAGAATCACTAAAGTATTTTGATGAATTGCAACACGTTTTACATTATTTTCCAATTATGTTTTAGAAGAGTTAATATAACTTAAATTCAAAGATTAACTTTAGTTTCCCCATAATGTACCTCATCCATAAGAACATCTGTTGTAAGCAGGGATGTTTATCAGAGGCAAAGCACAAAATACTATGGATGCTGGGAATCTAAAATCCTGACGAAGGGTTGTAGACCCGAAACGTTGACTCTTTTTCCTTTCTCCATGGATGCTGTTTGACCTGCTGAGTTTCTCCAGCAACTTTTGTTTATGTTTATCAGTGGTTTTGTTTACTTCTTCAACTTACCTATAATTATTATTATATTATTACTTTTTCTTCAACTTACCTACATCCCGAATGAAGTTTTGGGGACGATGACCAGTATCCACAAAATGTTGGCAGTAGTCATTGTGTGGATTAAGACTTTGTGTTCCCTGGCGAAAAAGATTTATACAGGTTACTCTAGACAGTTAGTAAAATAAACCTGACATGTACCATGTGTTAATTGTTACATTCATCTGGAATCTCAGTAGCAATACAAGAAACAATACCAATTTGTATTTACGTAGCGCCCTTCTCACGAGATAGTGTTCAGAGCACTTAAGAGAGTTGAGAAAGCAAACAAAATAAAGTGATGTTTAAATAGGATAATGGAATACGTACGTCAATTGTATAGCATTTAATTCTCAGTAACATGTAGTTGATGGGTGTACATCTGTTAGTTTAAACAGTGCGCATGATCCGTTATTTCCATAGAGAGTACAAAAGTCAGGAAGTGCTGACTAACCTCTATAGGACTTTGGTGAGGCCTCAGCTGGAATACTGTGTTCAATTCTGGTCACCACACTACAGAAAGGATGTGAAGGCATTGGAAAGGGTGCAGCGAAGATTTACTAGGATGGTGCCAGGATTGAGGGACTTCAGCTATGAGGAGAGGCTAGATAGGCTAGGGTTATTCTCTCTGGAGCAGAGAAGATTGAGGGGAGACCTAATAGAGGTTTATAAGATCATGAGGGGTTTCGACAGGGCAAATAGAGAAAAACTATTTCGACTCGTGGGTGAATCTGTGACTCGTGGTCACAGATTTAAAATAGTTTCAAGGCGAAGTAGAGGGGAGCTGAGGAGAATTTTTTTCACTCAGCGAGTTGTTCGAATCTGGAATGCATTGCCTGAAAAGGTGGTGGAGGCTGATTCGATAACAACTTTTAAAAGGGAATTAGATCTATATTTAGGGAGAACGGGTCTATTAGGCTATGGGGAGCGGGCAGGGCAGTGGGATTGAATCGCTCTTTTCAAAGAGCCGGCACAGACTAGATGGGCCGAATGGCCTCCTTTTGTGCCGTAAAATTCTATGAATCTATGAATATGGAGAAAGCAATCCTGTAAAACTGTGCTATATTTGCGCTCTCATAGGCTAAGCATTGGAATCCATAAAAACTGTGAATGAATACAAAAACAAAGTTATATTTATATAGCCTTTCACATCAGGAGGACGTCCCAAGAAGTAATTTCAAATAATGATGCATTCTGGAAAATAATTTACTGAAGTCTTAAGCAGCGGCGAAATTTCAATTTTGTAGGTTTTCAGCTCATGCATTATAAAAATGTATAATTTAAATTCACAATATTCCACCACTAGGTTTCAACAAAATCAACAATAGGCCCTTTTGTATATAGGGGATTACAATTATAAAATGAAATTACTAGCCTAGAGTACCAACCACCAGAACAGGAGGGTGGGGGGGCATTCAACCATTTGAGTCTTTCCACTACTTTTTAGTTCAGAAAATATCTTTAAATCCTGTTTCTCCAGTATTCCACCATTCCTGAATACCCTTACTTCCCAGGCATCTTGCCAGCTCCTTCTAAATATCTCAATGGTCGTCACTATGTTGGCAGTGTGTCACTATGGCAGTATACTCCACAACTTCTTGGGTAAAGAAGTGTTTTCCATTCTCGCTTCTATCCGTCCTTCCTTTAATTCTAAGATTATACCACTTGTTTTGGATCTCTCTTGTACACAGAGAGAAGTCGCTCACTGTATGGATTCTAGTTTATCATTCTCTTTCACAATTTTAAACATTTCAGACTAACTCAGCTGGTAGTTCAGTCGCCTCAATCAGAAGATTGTAGATTCAAGCCCCACATCAGAACTTGGCTGCCACTTCAGTGCAGTGTTGAGGAATCGAGTCCTACCTCACAAACCGCCAGCAGTACATCTGCACAAATGGTTTTTCCTCCCGCACTCACCCAGTTACCTGCGGGGTACCCCAGGGATCCATCCTTGGCCCCCTCCTTTTCCTCATCTACACTCTTCCTCTTGGGGATGTGATCCGCAGACATGGGGCACAAATCCACATGTACGCGGATGACACCCAACTCTATCTCTCCACTTCACTTTGTGACCCCCAGTCCCCCGATGTTCTGTCAGCCTGCCTTTCGGACATCTGGATGAGCACAAATTTCTTGCAGCTGAATGTTGACAAGACGGAGGCCATACTCCTTGGCTCTCGTCAACGTCTCCATTCGCATGGCTCTCACCTCCTCCACCTTCCCGGCCTGCCCCTAAAACTCACCGAACCTGTGCGCAACCTTGACATCAGGTTCGACCCCCAACTGTCCTTCCTCCCCACATCCGGTCCGTCATCAGCACTGCCTTCTACCACCTCCAACGGATCGCCCGTCTCCAGCAATATCTCACCTTAAAAGCCGCCGAAACCTTGGTCCATGCCTTTGTCACCTCTCGGCTGGACTACTGCAACGCCCTCCTCGCCGGTCTCCCCTCCACCACAATCCACAAAATCCAGCTTAACCAGAACTCTGCCGCCCACATACTCACCCGCTCTAAGCTTGGCTCCCCCATTACCCCAATCCTTGCCAGACTTCACTGGCTCCCTATCCCAGAGAGGATCGACTTCAAGATCCTCACCCTTGTTTTCAAATCCCTCCACTCCTCTGCACCCCCCTATCTCTCTGATCTTCTCTCCCCACAACCCAGCACCCGCTGCCTTCGTTCCTCTGGGTCTGGCCTTCTCCATGTCCCCTGAGTCCTCCGCTCCACCCTCGGCGGCCATGCCTTTAGCCACTATGCCCCGAGGCTCTGGAACTCCCTTCCTCACTCGCTTCGCCTCGCCCCCTCTCTTCCCAGTTTCACGTCACAGTTGAAGACCTTTCTTTTCGACCGAGCTTTTGGTCACCTTCCTGCCCCTGCCCCTGGCTCGGTCCCGGGACCCGCAACTGTGAAGCGCTCTGAGACGCCTTCTGGCGTGGAGGGTGCTATATAAATCAAAGTTGTTGTTGTTGAACCTGTGTTATCAAAGGGGACGGATGAGATGTTAAACCAAGGTCTTGTCTATCTGTCCAATTGGACTTTTCAGCACTTTAGGACATCCTCCCGGTGTGAAAGGCGCTCTATAAATGTAATTTTGTTGTTGTTTTGTTGTAAAGATCCAATGGCTTTATCAGAAAAGTAGTGAGTTTCTCCAGGTATCCTGACTAACAATTCTACAAATAAAATTGGTTATTCATTTTGTGATTGTTCATATGGTACATACAAATTAGCATATAATACAAATTTATAAAAATGTTGATTCTCAAAATAAAGTCGCTGCACTTTATAGTAAAATAATATGAAGTGCTTTGAGATGTTTCAATGTAGCGATAAACCAATTTTTCAAGATTAAAATAATTACAGTAAAAGCCCGTTTATCTGGCACCCTCGGGACCTGGCCAATGCTGGTTAAAGCGCATGCCGGATATTCGGCTGAAAACACAATCTTTTTTTTTTCAGGTCACGGTTAAACAGGCTTTTACTGTATCATATTATATGATGAATTCCATCAGATATAGTGGCTGAAGGCATGGTTGAAGAGGAGGGTCTTGAGACCGGTCTTGAAGGAGGCAAGGGAGCAAGGCTAAGGGATTGTGGGATGGAGTTCCAAACCGTTGGGGCAGAGAGGCTGAAAGCCCAGCCACCGACAGTCTGGCGGGTCGGGCGGGAGACATGGGAGCAGGCAGAAGCCCACTGAACAGAGGGAGCAGACAGGTTGATAGGGGGTCAGCAGGTCAGAAATGTAGGAGGGGGCAAGGCCATGGAGGGCCTTGAACGTGAGGATGAAGATCTTGAATTCGATCCTCTAAGGGATTCATAGATTTAGATTCATAGATTTATAGAATTGTACGGCACAAAAGGAGGCCATTCGGCCCATCTAGTCTGTGCCGGCTCTTTGAAAAGAGCGATTCAATCCCACTGCCCTGCCCGCTCCCCATAGCCTAATAGACATGTTCTCCCTAAATAAAGATCTAATTCCCTTTTAAAAGTTGTTATCGAATCAGCCTCCACCACCTTTTCAGGCAATGCATTCCAGATTCGAACAATCTGGAATAGGGAGACAGTGGAGCTGAGCAATGGTGCAGGAGAGGACACAACCTGCAGAGTTTTCGATGATCTGCAGCTGTGGCAGGAAGAGTTGGGGAAGCTGATAAGGGTGGAATTACCAGGAACTGTATATCCAGAAGGGGCTTTTACAGTACATTTAAAATTATTGTATAATAATTTCCTGTTATTATCCCATTACCAATCAGAATACGAACAAAGGAAATAATGGGAGAAAAAGTCAGTTAAAGCCAATTAACAGTCCAAGATGCACACTATACTTCAGATTGCCAGTGGTCTTGTCAACTGGAGGAAACGCAATACAAAAGATCCCAAGCTGGTTGATTTATTCACCTTTAAAAATGTGCTGGAATCTTTGTAAATTTCCTCATTATAAGGCATATCCGCTTCTTCTTCTTCCACCATTTCATCCTGTCAACAAAATAAAACACTTAATTTAATTCAGAAGCTTTAGAGAACACAATTAAAATAAGTTTCATCAAGTTGACTCTTACGTCTCTGGTAATCATTCTAAAATAAAACAAAAGTATACAGGCTCAGCTGACTATTTCCATTAAATCGCAATGCAACCTATGCCTTTGAAGTTAACTATATACAGTAGAAGCCTGTTTATCCGTGACCCGATCAACCATAACTTCCGTATAACTGGCTGCACAAAAAAAAGGTCCGTATTCAATAAACCGGAATTTATCCAGAAAAATGCTTTTTTTTTGGTATTTTGTGTTGTGTCAATATTTTGGAATGCTGCTATGAGGTACCTGATGGCGGCGCGAGCTCAGAATGCTGCCAGTACTGTAAAGCAATCCACTCTCCGGAGTGTATCTTTGAGAGGCAGAGCAGGGTGAGTTGATTAATTTAGATTTAATTTAACCACAGAACAGCCAAACAAACACCCACCCTGAGCAAAACTTGCAGATCAATGCATTGGCTTTTATTTTAATAAAAAACTCATCCCTGCAATGCTCGTTTTACAGAGTGCAATGTTTCAAATTAGTGCGCACACACACACACACACACACACACACAAACACTGCAAGGCTTTTTAGAAAGAAAGTTAACTGAACTGAGCGGCCACAGCTCACTCTCTGCTTTCTCAATAACACAAGCTTTCCTCTCTTCTGCCCCCAATGAGAACAATGTCATTCAGATGTGTAACTTTTGCACTAGTTTAAAGATCTCTCTGAACTGCCTGGTCGCTGTGTGTAAAATGATTATAATTATTTATATATTATATTATCATATAGATGATTATTTAGTCTATTATTAATATGCTATGTTTTTTTAAATGTAATTTAAAAAAATATATTTTGTGTTGGGTTTTCTGCCGAATATCCAGCAGGCGCTTTAACCGGCACTGGTCATGTCCCAAGGGTGCCAGATAAATGGGCTTCTACTGTATAAACTATGTTGACATCCAGGAGAAAGGAGACACAGGTGGAAGATGAACATGTAGATCAAATAAAACAACAGCAGCAAAATTACACTTGTATAACAGCTTTCACATCAGGAGTGCTGAAGACTAGTAGTACTGCTGCGAAATTGAACCATTCCAGTTGGAAGTAGATTACATTGGAGCAGAGTTCCCATAAATCGGTGTAACATTTATACAATACAAAATGTAAAAAAGATCATCAGGGGTTGCTATTTGCAATATCCTGTTATGAATATCAAATAGATACAAATACTGATTCTGTTCATTACGAAATCGGAGTTGAGAAAGATTATTCAACTACCCAATTTACTGTAACAAACATTTGATTCATGTTTGCTATTGGGTATGTTCTATTAACTGTTTTTGATACTCATCACAATTTCAAATGTCATAAAACTAATTCTAAATTACATCAATTTCATTCAGATTAAAAACACAAGATTAAAATTGTTAAATAATATTAATAGCGCATCACAGAATTGACTGCATATATGTGGACGAAACACAGCAGCCAATTGTGCACAATAGTGTCCCACAAATAGAAATAGTCATGGATTGAAATGACTAATTTATTATTGGTTTTTTGAAGGATTATTATCAGGCATGTGGAATAAGGAAACTTGCCCAAGGTTTTGTCCTGCCTGGAATCGAACCCCGGTCTCTCGCTTGCAAGGCAAGTGCTCTAACCACTGAGCTATAGGACTCCACATCATATCAGCAGATTATATCCGCTGATCAAACGTTCTACCGTATGTGACGCACTGGATAGAAGAAATTGCATATGTTGACTTGGAATTAGAAGGAAAAAAATACATAATTACTTTATACTCATCAAATTCTTCTTCGATGGCCTCCCCTTCTTCTTGAAATTTGCGTTTAGCAGTTGGTGCAGATGTGTCATATGTTGCCCTGAAATCAGTTAAAAATAAAATTTAAGAAATCCCAGGAAGACAGATATAAAAATAAATACTCTTGCATGCTCATGCAAATTGCATTGACAAAAATAATGCGTAAGCAAAATGTTCTCTCCCGAGGGGGACTTTTTCTAATTATGCTGTAACCACTATAGTTGAAGAGTCTCCTTTCTATAAATTAATTCAGCATTACTAAATTGGTACTAACTATGTATTTTAGGCTGCAAAATATTAAGTCACAAAAAATTGGAAAAAACAAACTAAGGAAACTATAAGGGACAAATGGAGCTTTAATATGATTTGGTATTTTAAATTAGACATCAACCGTAATTACAGGTGTACTGGTTCTAATTTGATTGAAATTTATGAATGTCTATGATTCTAGGAAAGGAAGTGGTCAGAAGTAATGTTTATAATTTACTCATCTAACATTGCCAAACTGGTTTTGCACTCTACCTATAGGAGGAATTTACCAATATTAAAGCTGCATTCTCCACCAATGTATTGGAGAAATTTTTAAATTTTGTTTTGGAAACATACTCACCAAAACAGTCTGCTCCTTCAAAAAAAGCAAAACAAAAATTTATCAAAATCTAAAATGGTTTGATTTGGCTAAATTAGGTTCTTTCACTACTTGATAAAGTTGCATCGATCAGCCATCAATACAAATTCATACACACCTTTGCTTACAATATTTCAATTATTGAAGTAAAGTACACTGTAATTTTCATCCTCAGGGACTACAACATTAGGAGGAAAAATGATGTATCCAAAAAACGTAGCTTCTATAATGATATGATTTTTACATGCGAATTGACTGCACTCCAGTACCAACTCCAGGTCTGCCGATGTTCTATCAGAATGGAGAAAATGTTTTACTAAAAAAATCTTGTGGAGAGAAATCCTGGATCTAGATTTATGTAGCATTTCAGTGTTCAGAATTAGGCAAATTGTTGAATCCAGCTTAACTTTGAAGGTACTCTGACAACGGTATCTATTATTAGTGGCCTGAGATACTGGATTCAAATAAAAATCCTTCATTTGAATCCAGAAATAGAATGTCATATGTTCTAAGCATCAAACCCCAGCTACAATTGGTCATTGGTCATGGCTGTTTGCAGAATATTGGTGTGCAAACTGGCTAATGCATTTGCCTTTCAATACAGTTCATTACTTTACAGTAACCCCTGTCAGACATTGACTACATTGACTACAACAACTACTTTGATTTATAAAGTGCCTTCCATGCCAGACGGCGTCTCAGAGCGCTTCACAATAGCGGATCCCGGGACCGAGCCAGGGGCAGGGTTAGAAAGGTGACCAAAGGCGCGGACAAAGAGAAAGGTTTTCAGCTGTGACCTGAAACGGTGAAGAAAGGGGGCGAGGCGAAGGGAGTGAGGAAGGGAGTTCCTGAGCCTTGGGGTGTGGTGGCTGAAGGCACAGCCGCCGAGGGTGGAGCAGAGGATTCGGGGGACTTGGAGGAGGCCAGACGCGGTGGAGCAAAGGCAGCAGGTGCTGGTTTGGGGAGAGAGGAGATCAGAGAGGTAGGGGGGTGCAGAGGAATGGAGGGACTTGAAAACAAGGGTGAGGATCTTGAAGTCGATCCTCTCTGGGACAGGCAGCCAGTGAAGTCTGGCAAGGACTGGGGTAATGGGGGAGCGAAGCTTGGTGTGGGTGAGTATGCAGGCGGCAGAGTTTTGAATTAGCTGGATTTTGTGAATTGTGGTGGCGGGGAGACCGGCGAGGAGGGCGTTGTAGTCCAGCTGAAAGGCGAGGAGGCGAGGACCAAGGTTTCAGCGGCTTTCGGGGTGAGGTATTGCCAGAGACAGGCGATCCGTCGGAGGTGGTAGAAGGCGGTGCTGGTGAGGGATCGGATGTGGGGGAGGAAGGACAGTTGGGGGTCGAACCTGACGCCTAAGTTGCGCACAGGTTCAGAGAGTGTTAGGGGCAGGCCGGGAAGGTGGAGGCGGTGAGAGCCATGCGAATGGAGACGTTGACGAGACCGAAAGAGTATGGCCTCCGTCTTCTCAACATTCAGCTGCAAGAAATTTGCACTCATCCAGCTCCTGATGTCTGACAGGCAGGTTGACAGAACATCAAGGGACTGAGGGTCGCAAAGTGAAGAGGAGAAATAGAATTGGGTGTCATCCGCTTACATGTGGAAGTGTACCCCATGTCTGTGGATGACATGCCCAAGAGAGAGCATATAGATGAGGAAGAGGAGGGGTCCAAGAATGGATCCCTGGGGTACTGCACAGGTAACTGGGTAAGAACAGAAGGAAAAGCCGTTTGTGGAGATGTACTGCTGGCGGTTTGTGAGGTAGGACTCAAACCAGGCGAGTGCGGTCCCACTGAGGTGGATGACGGAGGACAGGCGGTGAAGGAGGCATGGTCGACTGCGTCGAACGCACCAGACGGGTCCAGGAGGATAAGGAGGCAGAGGGAGCCCTGGTTGCTGATAGAGAGGACATCGTTTGTGACCTTCACAATCTCAGTCTCTCTACTGTGGGCAGGGTGGAAACCGGACAGGAGGGGTTCGAAGAGGGAGTGGGAGGAGAGGTGGGCACAGAGTTGGTTTGCAACAATGCATTCCAGTGCTTTTGAAAGGAATGGCAGGTTAGAAATAGGGTGGTAATGGCTATGGTTTGAGGGATCTAGTGAGGGTTTTTTTTAAGGAGGGGGTGATGGCAGAAGTTTTGAGGGGGACAGGTACTGATCCTGTGGAGAGAAACTGGGGAGGAGTGTAGGAAGGGGGTCGAGGTAGGAGCTGATGACGGGGAGGGTGAGGAATATAGGGTGGGGTTGGCAGTGGGTGACGTGAGGCAGGAGCATTATGCTGCCTGGCGGATATTGTGGATTTTGGAGGAAAATAAGTCCATGACCTCCTCGCACTTCACATTTGAAGTGAAGATTGAGGAGGCCTGAGTGGGTGCACGGAGGAGGTGGTGGGTGGTGGAAATGAGGACTTTGGGATTGCTGTTTGCCTCCAGGATGATGTTGGAATAGTAAGCCGTTTTCGCTCGACACAAAGAACAACGGTAGCTGTAAGATGCTCAAGCCACAGTTGGTGGTGAATCAGGAGACCGGTTTTCTGCCACCTGCGCTTGCGTAGCTGGGTTTGGCATTTTAGGGTGCGGAGGTGAGTGTTGTATTAGGGAAAGTGGGTGGGTTTGGAGACAGACCGGGATTTAAGGGGGACGAGAGAGTTGAAGGTGGAGGAGAGGCGATAGTGGAGCAGCTGGACAGCTGCTTCAGGATCGCTATGGGTGGAAGCTCAGAGAGGTAGGAGGTCAGAGGATGTCAGGGCCTCTGTGAGGGTCTCAGGGGGGGAAGACTTTTCCATGGGCGGAAAAGTACAGTTGAGGGCTTGGTAGAGGAGAGAGGGATGGAAGAGGAGAAAGAGACAAGAAAGTGGTCCGAGATGGCCTTGTCCGAGATGCTGAGATAGAAAATGTCAAGGCCGTGAGTGATGATGACTACATGACAAGGTGCTATATCAAGGTGCTATATCAAATGCAAGTACAGTAAAAGCTTTGTTATACGGCACCCTCGGGACCTGACCAGTCGCATTCGTCAATGGTTGACTGTATTATTACTATACAATATGCATCACCGGGAGTGTGCCGGATGGCTCAGGTGTGAGATCCAGTTGCTGGAATGGTAAATTGTATTGGGAGATACCGGTTGGTTGAGCATGCTGATTGGTTGGTTGCCGGATAACCAAGCTTTTACTGTATTATCAAATGCAAGAATTAAATTATTATTAAATGATTATTAGCCCTTATATAAGTCATAAACAGCAGATCCACACTTGGAAGTGCAGGCTCTGTGCTTAAATGCAATGGGTTAGAAACCCTTAGGCAATTCTGAAGAAGTTAGATAACATGCACTAAGTTGATAAGTCAGGATAACCTTTAAAATACAAGTAGACCCCGTTTAACGTTGCCTCGGTTAACGTAATTTTTCATTATTACGTTGCTGATACACTGGGAACATATATTCATCTAACGCTGTGACATTCAACAACAACAAATTATACT
Source organism: Hydrolagus colliei (assembly GCA_035084275.1). Taxonomy (NCBI): domain Eukaryota; kingdom Metazoa; phylum Chordata; class Chondrichthyes; order Chimaeriformes; family Chimaeridae; genus Hydrolagus; species Hydrolagus colliei. The sequence goes on along the minus strand of CM068742.1, from coordinate 62,644,736 downwards.
TATAAAGCGCCTTTCACATCGGGAGGACGTCCCAAGGTACTGTACAGGAGGCGTGTGACCCAAGCTGGGAGGGGAGTGTACGGGGAGGGGTGAAACACGTAGGGGAGGTCGAAAAATTCTGGATGGAACAAAAGGCAAGGTCGAAGAGGAAAGTCTTCAAACCGGCCTTGAAAAAGGAAAGGGAAGAAACGAGACGGAGGGATTGGGGGATGGAATTCCATAGGGTCGGAACAGAAAAACTGAAGGCCCGGCCTCCGATGGTGGGGCGGTTCGGGCGGGGGGCTTGGAGCAGGCCAAGTCCTGCTGAACGGAGGGTCCGGGTGGGCTTGTAGGGGGAGAGTAAATTGGTTAAATAGGGTGGGGCAAGGCCATGTAAGGCCTTGAAGGTGAGGACGAGGATCTTGAACTCGATCCTCTGGAGGATGGGGAGCCAGTGGAGACGGGCAAGGGTGGGGGTTATATGGTCGCGGAGGCGGGTGCGGGATAATACACGGGCTGCAGAGTTTTGGATGACCTGCAGCCAGTGAATGGAGGAGCTGGGGAGGCCGACGAGGAGAGAGTTTCCGTAGTCCAGCCTTGAGGTGATGTACGCGCTATTACATTGTTCGCCAGCGGGTGGAAAGGGGGTACAACGGCGCTAGGACCTGGGAATGAGCTACTCCGGCAGCGAGAGAGCGAGCCAGCCAGCAGCAAGTGAGACCAGCCAGGCCGGCAGCAAGTGAGTGAGCCGGGCAAGCAATAAAGGAGTAAGTATAATGTTTTTTTTAAAGAAAAATTTAACCAAAAAAGTCCAAAAGAACCCAACTCCAGTTTTTACATTCATTCTTATGGGAAACATGTATTCACTTAACGTTGTTTCGCTTAAAGTCGCACTTTGCAAGAACGAAACTATGACGTTAAGCGGGGTCTACCTGTATAATTAGACAGGATAGGGAAAACCACAAAAACATCACTGCACCATAAATTAGACAAAAATAGAAGGCTGCCTTTATGCGTCTTGTCTTGTTAAAAAAACAATCTATGAAAGTTCACCAGACAGGAGCTTTGACCCCGATTAGTTTGGCAAGCCAGAGTTTTGAGTACATTGAAGATACAAACCAATGTGGCAGCAAAAAATTACCTTGATTTTATACAGCTGAAATCACAAGGTTAATTTAGTTCATTGTAACATAATGGATCATGTTGGAACAAAAGTCTGCATGGCCTTCAAATGTCCCACGAATAGCTTTGAACTGAATAACCAATTTTATCTGGATTGTTGGCCAGGACACTGTTGATTAAAGAACACACTTCTTTTATATACTGCCATGGAATCTTTAATATCCACCTGAAAGGGCAGACAGGACCTCAGTTAATCATCTCACTCCCTCAGTACTACTTTGGAGTGTGAAGGCCCTGTTTGGACACAGAATGAACAATCCTTCTGAATCAAAAGATGAGTTTTAACAACCGAGTCATGCTGACTCCTCATAAATGGACACTTGTTATGTAGCAAACATTATCTTTCAAGTTATATTTTGTTATTTAACTATATTGCATTTAAAATTCAATACTGGTTAGAATTTCCTTCTAAATATTGTGACAAGTGGAAAGTATTCTCTAAACCAGTTACAATCCATTATATTACTTGAAATTTATTTTATAGTCTATAGGAAGAATTATATTTTACAAATTGAAAAAATAAAAAGCAGCTAGCTGCCTTACCACAAACCTGCATGTTTCTCTGGTTTCAGCAATCTCTCTCTGTTCTTCTTTACTGTTCAGGACTGCACCAATACTATCAGCACTTTCAGCTCCTAGCTAAGAAACAGAAACATAGATTTTAGTAAAGCTTTAAAATTTATGCATCAATTCCTCAAAACTGTACAGCCAATTTGAAATAAATTTATAAAAAATAAATAAATGCAGATTTTAAACTGCGCTGGTGGGTTAATGAATTCCTTTTTCCTTTATTCCCTAGATCAAATACGTAGAAAGTCATTTTGTAAAACTCATGGCCAACAGCATGTTAAATTTTAATTAGTTACAGAACAACCATACAATAGCAGGATAATAAACCTGCCTAGTGATAGCAAGATACAACTACTGCTGGTTCCAGTTTCTCACGACACTCATAAATGATATCTTCACACTTCAAGGTATTCTATGAGGCATTAGTGAAGCAATGTAGGGGAGTGTAGTGGAAATTAAGAATCAATTAAGAACTATTTGGCAGATATTTAGTGAAACAGGAACTTTTTGTAACTGTATAAATTGTAAATTAGTTTAGCTTACACTTTAATTTGCTTAAGTTTAACAAAAATGATATTAGTAATTAAAAAACACATTTCTATTTCAAATATTCTTCCTCTCATTCAGTATATTTATGTATCGGTGTAAAAAGATACCTTGAAATATGTTTATTCTTTTATTTTTCAAATTACAGTTTTTTATTAAAAACAAAATGTAAATAATAATAAGGAACTCACTTCACTGTTCCTTATTTTAATATGATTTTCACTGCAGTTATGAAAGCCAAATAACAGGCCATCCTGGACCTTGTTTTGTGTAACGAAACAGGGCTAGTCGGTAATATAGATATTAAGTCTCCTCTAGGGCAGTGATCATAACATGATAGAATTTAGTATTAAGTTAGAGAGCGATGTAGTCAAATCCGAAGCAAGGATCTTAAATTTAAATAAAGCTAATTTTGCAGATATGAGGGAAGAATTAGCTAAAATGGATGGGGAATTAGATTAATGGATATGACAGTTGACCAACAATGGCAAACATTTAAAGATGCAGTGCATAATTCTCAGCGGTCACATATTCCCTTGAGGAATAAGAGTACCAAAGGGAAAGCAGTCATCCGTGGCTAACTAGAGCGGTTAGGGAAAGTATAAAACTAAAAGAAAAGGCCTATAAAACTGCCAAAAAGAGCAGCAAACCTGAGGACTGGGAGTGTTTTAGGGACGTGAGAAAATGGACGAGGGCAAGCTAGCTAGGAACATTAAGTCAGATTGTAAGAGTTTTTATAAATACATTAGGCTAGCAAAAGTAAATGTGGGTCCATTACAGGCAGAGACAGGAGGAATAATAATGGGGGATACGGATATGGCAGAGTCCCTAAATAAATACTTTGCTTCTGTCTTCACGTTAGAAAACACAAAAAGTTTACCGAAAATAGAGATGAAGCAACAACAAAATTACATTTATAGAGCGCCTTTCACATCAGGAGGATGTTCCAAGGCGCTGAACAATCAGGTCGGGACTCAAGCAGTGGGGCAAGGGTTGGGGTGGGGGAAGGGAAAGAAGAGTAGGAGAGGGGGAAGAGTTAGGAGGGGAGCAGAAGACACGGTCGAAGAGGAATATCTTGAGACCGGCCTTGGAGGAGGAAAAAGAGGAAGTGAGGCAAAGGGATTGTGGGGTCAAGGGGCTAATGATAGGGAGCAACTTATAGAAATATATATTAGAAAAGAATTGGTGCGAGGGAAATTGTTGGCATTAAAAAGTGACAAATCCCCTGGACCTGATGGTTTGCATCCTAGGGTTTTAAATGAGGTGGCTCATGAGATAGTGGAGATGTTGCGTCTGATCTTCCAAAATTCTTTGGATTCTGGAATGGTCCCCATTGATTGGAAGATCGCAAACGTCACACCACTATTTAAGAAGGGTGGGAGAGAAAAGATGGGGAACTACAGTATAGACCAGTTAGTCTGACATCGGTGGTAGGGAAAATTCTACAATCCTTAATTAAAGATATTATAATGGGGGTACTTAGAGGATCACAATATGATTCGGCAGAGTCAACATGGCTTCACAAAAGGGAAGTCATGCTTAACAAATCTTTTAGATTTTTTTGAGGACATATCAAGTAGATTAGATAGGGGGGAATCAGTAGATGTAGTGTATTTAGATTTCCAAAAGGCATTCATAAGGTACCACATAAAAGGTTGATCCACAAAATAAGGGCCCATGGAATTTAGGGGAATATATTAGCATGGATTGAAGAATGGCTAACAGGAAGAAAACAGAGAGTAGGGTAAACGGGACCTTCTTAGATTGGCGGGATGTGACTAGTGGAGTGCGACAAGGATCAGTGTTTGGGCCTCAACTATTTACAATCTACATCAACGATCTAGATGAGGACATCGAACTTAACATATCCAAATTTGCAGATGACACTAAACTAGGAGGGAGAGTAAACAGAGGATGATGTTACAAAAATACAAAGCGATATAGATACACTAGGTGAGTGGGCAAGTAGGTGGCAGATGAAGTATAATGTAAGGAAGTGTGAAGTCATCCACCTAGGTGGCAAAAACAGTAGAAGATATTTTTTTAATAGGGGAGAGAGTAGATAGTGTTAGCGTTCAGAGGGACTTCGGTGTCCTTGAACACCAGTCACAAAAAGTTAGTTTGCAGGTACAGCAAGCAATTAGGAAGGCTAATGGTATGTTGGCATTCATTACAAAAGGGTTAGAATATAAGAGTAGGGAAGTCTTGCTGCAACTGTATAGGGCCCTGGTGAGACCACACCTACTATATTGTGTGCAGTTTTGGTCTCCTTATTTAAGAAAGGATGTACTTGGGGTACAACGTAGATTCACTAGTTTGGTACCTGTGATGAGCTATGAGGATAGGTTGAGCAATCTAGGCCTATATTCTCTAGAATGTAGAAGAATGAGAGGTGATCTTATAGAAACCTATAGAAAAAACTTCACTCAGAGGGTAGTGAATTTATGGAATTCTCTACCCCCAAAGGGCTGTAGATGCTCAGTCCTTGAACATATTCAAGACTGAGATTGATAGGATTTCTTGTGGATTTAGGTGGAGTTAGAATAGATCAGCCATGATCTTATTAAATGGCGGGGCAGGCTCAAGGGGCCGAATGGCCTACTCCTGCTCCTAATTCTTATTTGCTTATGTTCTTATTCTAACGTGCAGCATCTTTTACGTGTTTTGAGCACTGTACTGCTGGCTCAATGGAGATTTATAATAGAATTAGATTGATTAAAACTACCCTATAAATTAGAATTAGAGAAATACTAGCTATATCCCCACGTAACATATGCGGCAGCCTAGTGTTTTTGAACACGTTTACTGATATATATCGAAACCTTTTTAAAATAATGTATTTGTTGTTTACAAAAAGGGTGAGCTTTAATCACTGGGTTGTTTTTCTTTGTTGTTTTTTTGTTTGTTTTTAAGCTGTATTGATTTGTGTTTTCCTTTTAGAAGTTCATTGTTACAATTGCGGAAACATACCTAAGGCATATATATATATATATATAGATAGATTCTGCAAAGCGCTTTGAGACGTCTCAACGACACGATAAGGCGCTGTATATATGCAAGGATTATTATTATTATTATCAATACTGCATCATTCCAACTCTAACCAGGCAAGTGAATAGCCGTTGTGTCTCACTGTGTATCTCTCACACACACAGGCAGCTCAGCTCCTCTCCCCGCTGTATCATCAGATTTGACACAACGCCATCCGCGTCAGGACACAATTGTGAAAACATACCTAAGGCTTTTATATATACAGTATAGCAGATTCTGTACCACCAATCATTTATTTAATTACATTATGGGATTCAATGAAATGGCATTACAGTCCTAGAGTTTTTGATTTGCAACTCAATAATTTAGGGACAAAACAGTACAGGTAGACCCCGCTTACCGAACGCCTAGTTACCGAAACTTTACTATAACGAGGGTTTCTATTTGTACCACTTCTCCGCTTAACAAAGGCTGCTTTCACTACAACGAATGTTTACACACACTTTAAATCTCGCGGGCTTCTTGTGCGCAGCTTCTCTCTGATTGCCCCAGCAACCCACACTCAGTTTTTAGCGTACCTCAGTTAAGCAGTGCAGTGCTGTCTCTCCCAAATGGGAGGAGCTTAAACGGCAGGATGCTTTGTGGCTTTAATAATAGTAAGTCGAGATGGGATGGGGAATAGAGAGGAGGAGGAGAAAAGAGAGATGGGCAGAGGATAGAGGGGAGGATAGAGAGATAGAGGAGGGGAGGATAGAGAGATGGGGGGATAGAGAGATGGGGGGGGATAGAGAGATGGGGGGGGATAGAGAGATAGAGAGGAGGGGGGGATAGGGAGTTAGAGAGGAGGTGGGGGGATAGGAAGATGGGGGAGAATAGAGAAGAAGGGGGGGATAGGGAGATAGAGAGGAGGGGAGGATAGAGAGATGAGGGGAATAGAGAGGGAGGGGAGGAGGGATAGAGGAGAGGTGGGATAGAGAGATAGAGAGGAGGGCGGGATAGAGAGGGAGGGGAGGGGGGATAGAGAGGGAGGGGAGGGGGGATAGAGAGGGAGGGGGGATAGAGAGGGAGGGGAGGGGGGATAGAGAGGGAGGGGGGATAGAGAGGGAGGGGAGGGGGGATAGAGAGGGAGGGGGGGGATAGAGAGGGAGGGGAGGGGGAGAATAGAGAGATAGAGAGGAGGGGATGGGGGGATAGAGAGATAGATGGAGGGGAGGGTAGAGAGAAAGAGGAGGGGGGATAGAGAGAAAGAGGGGGGGGGGGATAGAGAGAAAGAGAGGAGGGGGAGGAAGAAAGAAGCGCATCACGTGTCCTGAAATGCCTGTGCTCAGGTTGTGATATTTCAGAACGGTGACTGTGAAGACCTGGCCTGGAGCAGGTAGCATTGGCGTTTTTTTTCCTGCAATTTTTGACACATTCCAGAACTCCAGACTTTTGGCTGCTCAACCTGTACCCGAAAATGTTAGCGCTAGGAACTGTTGTGAAATAAACTGATGTTAGCGGGGAGGCTCGGGTCAGGGCGGCGTTTTGGCTGCTGCCAAATACAGTAATACAGTTAAACTCTCGCTTAACGAAATTTTCACTTAACGAAGGGTTTTAAAATCCCTAATCCCTTCGTTAAGCGGGGTCTACATGTACTTCATTGATTAATTAGTTTGATATCCAGAGGAAGAGAGTATAAAAATAGGGAAATGTTAAATTTTTATAGTTCCTGGTATTCCAGCGCCTTGGGACGTCCTCCCAATGTGAAAGGCACTCTATAAAGGTAATTTTGTTCTTGTTGTATTTGCTATCCATCTAGTGAATGCTTGAACATACACTTATCAGGTGATAAATCACTAACTAGTGACTATCCTTCTGTGGGTAAGGTAAGAGAGGCACGTTATGTCTCCTTGGAGCTGAACAGGCTCCTTGGAGCTGAACAGGCTCCAAGGTGACCAAAAACGCAAAATACTGCAGAAGCTAGAAATCTGAAACAAAAACAGAAATCGCTAGATACACTCAGCATCTATGGTGAAAGGAAAAGTGAGTCAACGTTTGGGTACACAAACCTTTGTCAGAACTGGGGCATGTTGGGAGGGAGAGGCTTTTAAGGATTAATAGAGAGGGAGGGTAAGGAAGACAAAGGAGAAAATGGGGTAGAGGGCAGGAGATGATGGGTTAAAGAGGTGTCAATAATGTGAAACAGCAGGGGAATTGCAACAAAACTGGAGAAGAGGTGTTAATAAAATTAATACAAATAGGGGGTGAAATTGGCCAAAAAAAAGACAGATTAGATGCTCGCAGAAGAAGGATAACTTGAGCTGATATGGCCTAAAATTACTGAAATCAATAATAAAGCCAGAGGCCTGCAAGGACACTAGCAGATGGATAAGGTGCTGTTCCTCAAGATTCCGCTGCAGTTCACTGGAAAAACGTAGACCGTGGATGGAGAGGTCAGACTGCGAGTGGGAAGGAGAGTTGAAATGGCACGAAACCAGTTGGTCATGGTTGTATTTGTGGACAGGTGGCATGCCTGGCAATGGGATGCCTGAACCAAGTCAGATTTCTGTGGTGGTCTCTAGTCCTGTTCCTGAGCCAGGCTGGTCCACAGTACCCCAAGGCACTGCTGATGACAGCACAGCTCGTTGGCAGGACCTGGAAGGGCAGGGAGTCATCCCATTAAGCTCCTGTTAACCCTGCAAGCAAATGTCCTAACGGGTAGGGTGCTCCAAACTGGACAAGCAGCAGGAAAGCTTGCCAGACATTGTTATCAAACTGTCTGGTATCAGTATAGTGGTGGATTTCTGCATGTCAAGACATTCAGCATATCCTGAACCACAGACTAGACCTCACCTCCTGACACCCACTTCATACACACACCTCCTGACTCCCCCCCCCTCCACACACCCACCTGCTGCACTACCCCCCCCCCTACCCCCCTCCTGCTCTCTCCCCACCTCCAGCTCTGTCCCCCCCACCCCCACCTCCTGCTCTGTCCCCCCCCCCCCCCCCCCCCCACCTCCTACCCTCTCGCCTTAGATGTTTAATTAAATTTGATAAACAACGATTAGTCTTCAGGTTACTCTGTGAATTCAGTGTTTGAAAAGCGCGGCCTCTCCGCCCCAGCACTGTGTTGTGAATGAGGCCTAGGCCGCTTCCTCTCCCCCCAACCCCGCCCCGCAACCCAGTCAGCCCCGCGGTGGCCGGCAGTGGTGTGCCCCTCTCCCCGCCCCTCCTGACCTGTTGTGCGAGCAGCTGGCGCCGGAGTTTCTGCCTCTCCCTGATCTCCTGCAGACGGCTGTTCATCCTCCTCTCGCGCTTCTCTTCCCCACTCGCGCAGCGCTTCAAACACCAACCGCCGCCCGCGTTTCCTTGCACTTCCGTCCGCCGCGCGCAGCAACAACAACGAACGTCATGTGCTCCGGCCGAGGCCAACGTGAGCAGGTTGGGGCGGGTTTCACGCCCGATTGGGCGGGTTTTTGTTTTGGTTGTTGCACCGCACTCTGCATCAATAAAACGACTTCCGCCAGTGACAAATTATTATTTTTTTTAAATATCATTTAAACCCGCAAAACGTTGCTTTTTAAAAAAAAACTCCCTTTGAAGACAGTTTCAAGCACTCTAAGACGCCGTCCGGTGTGGAGGGCGCTATATAAATCTAAGTTGTTGCTGTTGTTGTTGTTTCAAAAGTACTGCACTAAACTTGCATCGATCACTCCGGAACCCATAGGTGGCAATAATAATAATAATAATAATAATCCTTGCATTTGACATAGCGCTTTGAGACGTATATAAGACGTGAAAAATATATTCACAAAATATGCTGGAAAGTAGGGTCCGTCGATATGGAAATTTTCCGATTTAGATATATCGATGGGCTCATATCGAAATATACCAAAATATCGATATTTTCGGGCTTTTTGTACTGCGCATGCGCGCGCATTCGGAGGTGCGCGCGCATTCGGGGCCTATATCCTCAGGAGGTAAATATCTCTCTCCCTCTGTGTTTCTCACACTCACTCTCTCCATCTCTGTGTTTTTCTGTCTGTGTCTCTGTGTCTCTCTCCTCTCTCACATCCCCCCCATCTCTATCTATCGGTATATTATCACATTCACCCCGTCTCTCCCCCCACCCCCACCGCCGTCCCTCTCTCCCCCCCCACCACCCCCCCCCCGCCGCCGTCCCTCTTTCCCACCCCACCCCCCCAGCCGTCTCTCCCCCCCCACCACCCCTTGCATACCTGTATATTGTATTCGAGGACTAAGAATACAATATGGCGGCTTTGCACCTCGGTCTGTGCATTGTGTATAGAGATGGGCATTCTGGGTCTTGTAGTTCAGTGTGCGCGCATTGCGATTGTTTACCTCAATATATCGACTGTTTCGATATATTGATATTTTTGAAATGCCTATATCGGCATATCGATATGAAAATTATATCGGGTTTTAGCGATATATCGATATATCGCTGGACCCTACTGGAAAGTGAATTGGCTGTAAACTTATGGGTGAAACAGCGGCCAATTGTGCACAGCCACCAATCCACAAACAGTTGTGGATCGAAGTGACCAATTTATTATCATTTTTTTCTTGAGGGATTATTATCAGGTTTGTGGAGTAAGGAAACTTGCCCCAGATTTCGCCCTGCCTGGCATTGAATCTGGGTCTCTCGCTTGAGAGACGAGGACTGTAACCACTGAGCTACAGGACTCCACAATAATAATAAGAAGAATCTTTACATTTGATATAGGGCTTTAATCATGTCTTCTCAATGTCTCAGAGTGCTTCACACAATGTACTGTAAAGTGACACTGACTGTATATGTTGTGGGGTAAACACAGAATCCAATTGTACTCAACAGTGTCCCCTGCGGAGTTATAATTCCTCAACACCGCACGTAATGTTTGTCTGCTTTAAGGCAAGTGCTGGGCTTTGGGCCACAAACCTGCGGGGGCAGGTGGAGGCAGAACAGGGTGCTGATGCTAATACTATACATCCAGCAATTTTGCTGTGAGCTTTAATAATTATTTGGTGAGGGGAACAATTTCCAAACAAATCATTTATGAGTTGATGCCTTGCACCAGATTTAGATCATTCTGCATTTGCTGGAGAGGTTTTTGAATCAATATCTCATCCGAAGGACGGCTCGCCTGCTGGGTTAGGAGGTCACAGAGGTAGGGTGACAAAAAGCCATGGAGGGCTTTAAAGGAGAGTAGCAGGATGTTGAATTGAATCCTCTGAGTGATGGGAAGCCAGTGGAATCAGGCAAGAATGGAGGTGACAGGGTCACAGAGCCTGGTGCGGGAGAGGATATGGGCTGCAGAATTCTGGATGATCTGTAGCCTATGGACAGCAGTGGTCCTGGAATCGAGGGTGGAGGCAGAAAGATAGAGTTGGGTGTCATCGGCATACATGTGGAAGTTGACCCCCTTGACAGCGAATGATGTCACCAAGGGGTAGCATATAGATGTTGAAAGGTATTAGGCCTAGATCAGAGCCCTGGGGGAAGCCACACGTGACAGTGCGGGAGCTGGAGGAGAATCAGTCAGTGGTGACAAAGTGGAGATGGTAGAGAAGTAAGATTCAAACCAGGGAAGGGCAGATCTGATTGAGCTGAGAAGAGAGACAGTGAAGAAGAATGGAGTGGTCAACAGTGTCAAAGGTGGCGGAGACGACAAGGAAGCAGAGAGAGCCCTGATTGCAAATGTTTAGAAAGTCATTCGAGAATTTGAACAGGGCTGTTTCCCTGCTTTGGGCAGGATGGAAGCCGGATTGGAGGGTTTCAAAGAAGGAATGGTGAGAAAAAAAAGAGTGAAGCTGGAAAGCAATGACTCATTCAAGGGCCTTTGAGAGTAATGGAAAGTTGGAGATGGGGCGGTATAACAACATAATTACATTTATATAGCGCCTTTCACGTCAGGAGGACTTCCCAAAGCGCTGAACAGTCAGGTCGGGACCCGGTGGGGGGAGGGTTGGGGTAGGAGGAAGGGGAAGGAGAGTGGGAGAGGGGGAAGAATTAGGGGGCAGCTGAAGTAGTGATCGAAGAGGAAGGTCTTGAGACCAGCCTTGAAGGAGGAAAGGGAGGAGCGAAAGAGTAGCGATTTTGTCCAGTAAGGGATTTTTCAGGACTGGGGTGACTCACGACAGCTCTTTTTAGGGGTAAACAAAGTTTCTCAGCAAAGTATAATATTATTGGAGCCGGGCCACCAGGAAAAGCACCTTGAATCTAAACTACGTTACACTGACCCTGAAACAAAGACCCCAAGCCATCACTTTCCTTAGAAGTGTTTTGACATACCTTGGAATCATACGGATATTTTTTTTAAATTCATTCTGTGCAGCAGCCAAGCCTCAGTTATTAAAACTATTTAATGCTTTTTTTCTCATTGTATGAAGTTGCAATCTATTATCGTGACTCACTGTTGCAACATGTTCTCTTTTGTGTTGATGGCCCTGGGATTGAATCTCTTAAGGGGATTCTTTCAGATGAGAATCGGTGGCATCGGGGTGTTATTTTTTTCTGGTTAACTCATTCGACCAATCTGTGTGGAAACAAGACTGCAATATGTACAATAAATCAGCTGTGAAATTGTGCTTCAGTTGGGCTGCTATTTTTGGTACAAAAGTGACAAGCTTCAAAAGAGAGCAGAGATTGTAACAACAACAAAATTGCACTTATATAGCACCTTTCACATCGGGAGGAAGTCTCAAAGCGCTGAACAGTCAGGTTGGGACCTGAGTGGGGGCTGTGGGGAGGGTCGGGGTAAGGGGAAGGGGAAGGGGAAGGAGAGTGCGAGAGGGGGAAGAGTCAGTGGGGCAGCCGAAGGCGCGATCGTTTTTATAATGGTTTGACCCTAATTTCATCAGTTTTTTGATCTGCTTTAATTTTGAAATCCTTTGCAACATCAAAAATTGGTTCTGATGCAGAAGTAATAGTGGGTACATTGGCATCATTAGCTGAGTGAAATGATTGGTTGTCTCTTGCTGTGTTCAAGCTCAACATTATTCAGTCAAGTTTCAACCGAAAATATTTGCAAACTTTGCGCCAATCAAGACAATAGAGCAATGAGAAATTATCTAAACTAGTAATTTTGTTATATTTCAAAGTTATTATTCAGAAAATAAGTTTAATAGTCCTATTATTCTTTTGTTTCACCGACTCTTAGAATGGATAGTTGTTACAACAACAACAGTTACATTTATGGAGCACATTTCACGTCGGGAGGATGTCTCAGTGAAAGGGATTTTACTTCTGCATGTTTGGTGTCAGAAGACAATTAAAAGTTGTGTAGTCTAGCTTCCTCTCCCAAACCATATTCGGTTCCCAATGTAAATACAGTATACTGATTTTTTGGTGCAATATTTTTGACACTAGTAAATAATAATATAAGCAATTTTAACCAGTGTTTTGAGAAGCGAGTAACCTGTCCCAAGACAGGAAATTGGGTATGGGACTCAGGTGTGAAGGTCTGTAGAAGTGAGTTGTTGGCTGCAAGTAAGTGTAAAGTATACTCTGTTTGCTAATTAGTCACTGACTCATGTTTGCCTTGATGGCAAACTTCTTTCTCTCCATCATCTCTTGTCTTCCATCCCTCTCTATAGCTTTCCAATCTCCCTGTGGGTTTGCTCGCTCTAAATCTCTTTTTGTCTTTGTGTCTGTCACTTTATGTCTCTCTTATCAGTCTTTCTCTGTGATGTTTTGCCAATGTCTGTGTTGCAAATTGTCTGAGACTCACTCGCTCTTTTCTGTGTCTCTCCCATCACACTTCCATCATACTCTCACACACTCACTCTTAACTCTTTCAAGGTTAGTCAGTCACCAGGCTTCAATACAAGCTGCTGCCGATAACAGTAAAGCCAGCCTGGTTCATTGGCGGGACTTCAGTCCTCTTAACCCTGCAAGCCAAAGCCCTGACGGGTGGGACAGTCCTAACAAGATAAGCAGTAATAAACCTTGTTTATTAACCTTGTGAAGACAATGATATCAATGGCAAGCTAACTTTTCAGACTTCAACAATAACTCTGAGGTCCCAAAGCCTTAATTCTTGCCAACCTGTGCCAATACAGTATATTCTGGAATTAGGTAAGCATGATGCGTCCCCCCAGGGAGAGAGAGTGCAGTGCATTTAAACACTCTATCTCCAGGATTTCTATGTGTAGGTGGAATGTGTGGAATTCTCAGTTTGGTTTGGACACTCTTAAGCATGGTGATGGCGCCTTGGGACGTTCTCCCAACGTGAAAGGCGCTTTATAAGTTTAAGTTGTTGTTGTTGATGGGTATCTGCATGTGTCAGAAACCCGGCTGACCAAAAAAAAACACACCTACCCTAGTTCTACTCTCTCCCTCAAAATAAGCACGCATGACCGTGTGGTGGAGTGGATACTCCTGACTGATATGACAACATTTTTGACAATTTATTAACTCGCACACACACTACATCCATACAAATTAACCCAGTCATCCAGCTATAAATGCAAACCTAAAGAAGAAACCAAGAAAATACAAAGTGAGCGCAAGATCAAAGTCAGTCACATATTGTCCAGATGAGGAACAGATAATTTAAAGTTTTAGGACTTTCCCAAGATCTGTAGCGTTTCATAAGTATTTCACTGCTAACTAAATACTACAATCTGTTTATCAGCATGCTGGCTTTGTTTAGACTCATTTGCAGGGTTTAGAATATTTTCCGTACACCCACTGGCTATGCAAACAGCGCTATGCACATTTCTGCCTGAACGAGATCCAAACTGTTTACTCAGTGGAGGACATGTACTAGCATAAATCACCTGGACACCCAAATTGCTCTCTTTGTAAGCTTTAAAATGAATAATTATCCCATCTTAGCAGCAATACCAGGAGCACGGTCCAAACCATTTCACAGGACATCCCAAAACAATTCATACTAAACTGTTTAGTTTAGAAATACACATTGTATAATGCATCTAATTATATAATATAAAAGACTCAGATTCCATCCTGTATAATAAAGATTACATCCATGTAAGGCTGCTCCTATTCTACAGCTCAGATTTTCAGGTACCTCAGTTGTTGTATCAGAAATCAGTAGGTAAGAACCTAGGGTAATTTGCTGTGGGAACATTGATTTTATTGCAAAACTAGTACCAATCATAAGAATAGAATAATGTCAACTTGTGTTGCTGTAATGAGTCAGATTTCAAGGCACAAAACCTCACTGAAAGGGATCTTTGTTGTTCAACTGAGAGTTAAATATGTTGGAAGTCAGTAAAGCATTCAAAGTCAGCTTGATGCAATGGTTTCTACACTGTGGGGCCCGCCTCCCTTGGGAGGCGCTTGCCGTTGGCTGCAGGAGGGGGGGTGTGGAGCTTGAGAGTCTCGAGCCCCCGAGTGCGTTTGGAGCCGAGAACGCAAGTATGTGGAGCCAAGGACCTGAGTGTGTGGAGCTGAGGACCAAAGTGTATGGACCCAAGTGTGAAGGAGTGGGGGTGAGCAACCAAAACGTTCCTGAGTTAGGGGTGGCACTGCAATTTAAAGTTTGGAAGCCACTGGCTTTATTTATGAGGATATTATACCTGGCTTTTTTTTTTAAAAAAACAGTGTATGGTAGATTCCTAATACAATATGTTCAGTGTTGTTATTATTATATTTCACTTAAGCCATCTGCTGCTCATAATACTTCATTAACGATCCAAGAGCAAACTAGTGTCCAAAATAAGCCTTGGTGTGATTCCATTGTACTGCATTTGTAATATAAGAACGTGGGTTTGCTGGGCAAAGAGGAAGAACACTTTTGGTTTGCTGTTCAACTCCAACACCACTCCTTCGTGGACTATTTCCTCAACACTGTTCTTTAATGATTTCACTCCTAGCAGTCTCATCACCATAATTATTTCTCCTCCAATTTGTCTCCTCCCATTCTGTCATGGTCAAGTCAGTGTTCTTAGGTAAATATCCTTGCTAAAAATCTGGCCCTTGGTGATGACATCCACACACTGAGCTAGCTTCCAAATGAGTGCAACCACCACAACAACATTACCACTTTTCTTGAATGCTGTAGAGTGGCTGTTCTAGCAGGTTTCCTGCTAAAGACAAATCTTGGATTAATCACAACTTTTATCACACTCAACAAAACAGCATAATTACAATTTTATGATTTGGGGGAGTACTGGTTTCCAGGACTATGGGAAAAGAATGGGGGAGTGGGATTGATTTGGACAGCTCTTTTCTGGCACAGACACGATAGGCCGAAAGCCCTCCTTCTGTGCTGTATAATTCTATGATTCTATTAGTCTATTATGGCCCAAGTGAAACCTGGGATTTTCAACAGTTACAGTGAGGAATGGGCCCAATTTCACAATCTGGAAGAAACAGGGGGAAAAACAAAGGAATCAAAATGTAGAAGAAAGAAGACTAAAGATACTACAGTAGTTGGGAAGTTTTGGGAAGTCACACACTGTTCATTTATTGCTGTGCAATATTATTCTTTGAGGGTCACTTCCACTTTCCCCGGCTCAGTTTCACTGTTTGGTACAAGTAAACGCACTGAGACCCTATCTGTGAGATGAGTACTATATAACAGCAAGTTGTTGTTCCCACAATCATTAGTAATTCGTGTCCAGTTATAAATGGCTGTAAATTAAACTAGTCTCTGTTTAGGTTACAATCTGCTAGTCCTCGCCATAATATTTAAAACCTCACATCACATCCATCATTAGGCCTATTTGTTTCAACTTCCTGCATGTCTGCTTGCACTCCAGTTCACCATCCCATTGCACTGAAACCCTTTGCCACACCTCAAGGTTAGACTTATGGAATGTTAGCTTTGATGAGTTCGCTGTTCACGGAGTTTAACTTAATGAGTTTATACTTATATACTTGTTATTTTGTTATACTGTACTTTGTTGTTGTTATCCAGAATTCTCACCCAATTCTCACCCTGCAGTCATCACCTCCTTCCTTATCAACTGCACTGGATCACTGTCCATCAACTGAACAAATTAGCGATCTTTATTTATAAACCTCAGCCCAGCGATGCTTCAACCCACCCATGCAATATTCTGGAGCTCTTTCCAAGCTCATAACCTTGATTCCCTGGTTTACTGATCATTCTTTGCTCTCTCCACTTAATAATATAATGATAATTCTTGCATTTAATATAGCAATTTTCACATCTTCTAGATGTCTCAAAGAGCTTCACAGTGTGTAATAATAATCATTGCAGTTGATACAGTGCTTTTCACATCTTCTAGATGTCTCAAAGAGCTTCATAGATTATACTGTAAAATGAATTGACTGTATAGGTGTGGATGAAACACAGCAGCCAATTGTACACAGCAGTATCCCACAAACAGTTGTGGATTGAAGTGACCATTTTTTTTTCTTGAGTGATTATTATTAGGCATGTGGAATAAGGATTTGCCCTGCCGGGAAGCAAACCCGTGTCTCTTGCTTGCACTGTGAGTGTTCTAACCACTAAGCTACAGGACTCCACACTAATAATAATAATAATCCTTACATTTGATCATAGAATCATAGAATTATACGGCACAAAAGGAGGCCATTTGCCCCATCTAGTCTGTGCCAGCTCTTTGAACAGAGTAACTCAATCCCACTGCCCAGCTTTCTCCCCATAAGATAACCTGCTCTTCCTAAATAAAGATCTAGTTCCCTTTTAAAAGTTGTTATGGAATCTGCCTACCACCTTTTCAGGCAATGCATTCCAGATTCGAACAACCCGCTGAGTGAAAATATTTCTCCTCAGCTCCCCTCTGCTTCGTTTTGAAACTGCCAATGGAAATAGTCTTTCCCTATTCACCCTGTCGAAACCTCTCATAATCTTATAAATCTCTATTAGGTCTCCTCTCAATCTTCTTTGTTCTAGAGAGAATAAGCCTAGCCTATCTAGCCTTTCCTCGTAGCTGAAGTCCCTCATTCCTGGTACCATCCTGGTAAATCTCCTCTGCACCCTTTCCAATGCCTTAATATTCTCCTTAAAGTATGGTGACCAGAATTGTACACAGTACTCCAGCTGAGGCCTAACCAAAGTTTTATAGAGTTAATCAGCACTTCCTGACTTTTGTATTCTATACTCCTATTTATAAAGCTAAGTATCCCAAATGCCTTCTTAATGGCTTTGTCTACCAGTCCTGCCGCTTTCAAAGAGTCACTAACACAAATCCTCAGGTCTCTCTGTTCCTTCACACCCTTTAAAATTGTACTATCTAGTCTATATTGCCTCCCCTCATTTCTTCTCCCAAAGTGTATCACCTCACACTTCTCTGTATTAAACTTCATCTGCCATGTGTCTGCCCACATTACCATTTTATTTATATCCTCTTGCAGATGGCTACTATCCTCCTCACTATTTAATATTCTCCCTAACTTAGTATCATCTGCAAATTTGGAAACCGTACTCCCTAACCCAAATCCAAATCATTAATGTATATTAAAAATGTATATTGATACTGGGCCTTATCACATACTGTACTAGGCTTTCGGCTATGGCAATTATTATATGAACCTCTTTTCCTAAACCGTTTTGCCTTGTACCTCAAATCTGTTTTCAAATCTGTTAAATACAATTCCTTATCCCCCTCTTTCCCTCCCCCTGCCATCCACCCCTATCCTCAGCTCAGGTCTGCTGCCTCAATCCCATCCCCACCAACCTACTGCTCACCCATCTCCCTCTCCTCTGCCCACTGCTGGCTGATATCATCAACCAGTCTCTCCACCGGATCAGTCTTTGCCCCCCTCAAAACTGCTGTCATCACCCCCCTCCTTAAAAAAACCTCCCTAGATCCCTCAAACTCTTGCCATTACCACCCTATTTCTAACCTGCCCTCCCTTTCAAAGCACTGGAACGCATTGTTGCAAACCAACTCCATGCCCACCTCTCCTCCCACTCCCTCTTCGAACCCCTCCAGTCTGGTTTCCGCTCTTTTCCCACAGTACAGAGACTGCACTTGTGAAAGTCACAAACAACGTCCTCTCTATCTGTGACCAGAGCTCCCTCTGCCTCCTTATCCTCCTGGACCCGTCCATTGCATTCGACACAGTCACTCACGCCATCCTCCTCCACCGCCTGTCCTCCGTCATCCACTTCCACTTCAGTGGGACCGCACTCGCCTGGTTCGAGTCCTACCTCACAAACCGCCAGCAGTACATCTCCACAAACGGCTTTTCCTCCCACTCTTACCCAGTTACCTGTGGGGTACCCGTGGGATCCATCCTTGGCCCCGTCCTCTTCCTCATCTACACGCTCCCTCTTGGCGATGTCATCCACAGACATGGGGTACACTTCCACATGTACGCGGATGACACGCAACTCTATTTCTCTACTTCATTTTGTGACCCTCCAGTCCCCTGATGTTCTGTCAGCCTGCCTTTCAGACATCAGGGGCTGGATGAGTGCAAATTTCTTGCAGCTGAATGTCGACAAGACGGAAGCCATACTCCTTGGCTCTCGTCAATGTCTCCATTCACACGGCTCTCACCTCCTCCACCTTCCCAGCCTGCCCCTAACACTCTCCGAACCTGTGCGCAACCAAGGCATCAGGTTCGACCCCCAACTGTCCTTCCTGCCCCATATCCGGTCCGTTACCAGCACCACCTTCTACCACTTCCGACGGATCGCCTGTCTCCGGCAATACCTCACCCCAAAAGTCGCTGAACCCTTGGTCCACGCCTTCGTCACCTCTCGGCTGGACAACTGCAATGCCCTCCTCGCCGGTCTCCCCTCCACCGCAATCCACAAAATCCAGCTTATCCAAAACTCTGCTGCCCGCATACTCACCCGCTCTAAGCTTCACTCCCCCATTACCCCAGTCCTTGCCAGACTTCACTGGTTCCCTATCCCAGAGAGGATCGACTTCAAGATCCTCACCCTTGCTTTCAAATCCCTCCACTCCTCTGCAAACCCCTATCTCTCTGATCTCCTCTCCCCTAACCCAGCACCCGCTGCCTTCGCTCCTCTGGGTCTGGCCTCCTCCATGTACCCCAAATCCTTCGCTTCACCCTCGACGGCCGTGCCTTCAGCCACTACATCCCGAGGCTCTGGAACTCCCTTCCTCACTCGCTTCGCCTCGCCCCCTCTCTTCCCAGTTTCAGGTCACAGCTGAAGACCTTTCTCTTCGACCGCACTTTTGGTCACCTTTCTGCCCCTGGTCTTGGCTCGGTCCCGGGATCTGCTATTGTGAAAAGCTCTGAGACGCCGTCCAGCGTGGAGGGCGCTATATAAATCAAAGTTGTTGTTGTTGTTGTTGAAGCAATAACTGTCCAGCACCTTGGGACACCCTCCTGACGTGAAAGATGCTACACAAATGTAATTTTGTTGTTGTTGTTTTCATCCTTGCCTTCAGTTATCTCATTTCACTTCTTCCTCAGATTCCGTCATATTTCTATTGTTAACCATTTTCAGGCAGTCTTTCACTTGAAAGATATTGTATGAGTGCAAGTTGTTCCTATTTAGTAGAAAAAAGATTAGCTTATTACCGAAGCTATATCAATGAGAGTAAGGATGTGTATGAAGAGAATCCAGCACTATTGTAAACTACTTTTATATTGTTCGAGCAAAACAAGATGGATTGATATAGTAAATTCAATTTGAAGCAGGAAAATGTATTAATGTTAACAACTCTCTCTGAGGACGAAGAAAACAACAACAAAATTACATTTATAGAACGCCTTTCATATTGGGAGGATGTTCAAAAATCGATAATTGTCAGCTAGTGTTTCAAATATTATTGAAGAGCTGAGAATAGAACTTATTCTCGAATAACATTAAAAAGCTTAAGAGCGAACCACCACAAAACTAAAACATTCTCAAGTTTAAAAATTCAGTGAATTAGACTCCAGTATATAATTGAATTTATACATCAAATTGATTGCTGGAAATATATCTTGAAGCTATATTATAGAAGGGAGTTTTTGTTGTTTTTTTCCTCCTGCATTCTCACCCTTACCAAACTCCACTCTCCGTTTACCCCAGTCCTTGCCAGACTGCCCTGGCCCCCTGACCTGGAGAGGAGCGATTTCATGATCCTCACACTTGTATTTAAATCACTCCACTCCTTTGCAGCCCCTACTTCTCTGACCTCCTCTCTCCTCACAACAGTATCCGTTGCCTTTGCTCCACTGGGTCTGGCCTCCTCCTTGTCCCCCGAATCCTCCGCCCCATCACCGCCCATGCTTTCAGCCACTACGCCCCAAGGTTCTGGAACTATATACACTATATATATATATATATATATATATATATATATATATATATATATATAGTACAAAACTACACTTTTAGGAGTTGTGTAGCTTTGAATAGGAATAACGAACCGCACTGTTTAAATTAGTGAATACAGTGCCTATTAAGTATTTTTAATTTGATATTTTAACACATGGTGCTGTGGACACTGTTAATTGTTTATAGAAAGCTAAAACTTGTATTTTTGTAGCTTTAATCATGTTAGAAAGCTCTTTGCAGAGGCTACTGCCACGTATAATGATTGCTTTGGGTAGGCAAGCAAGGCAGCTACATTGCATAAAAACAAGAAAAACTCCCTTCTCTAACAGTGTCATCATATCAATGTCCACCTCATCAAGCAAGCAGTTTAATATGTCTACAAACATGAACACCTCCAACAATGCAGCACTCTAGCAGTGGCTTCGAGCTCAGATGTGGATTTGGGGGTTGAGCATATATCTTTTTCACCTAGAGACGAGAGTGCTACCAATTAAACCAAACTGATACCTGCTTTACTGAAATAAATGCTTTATTATTATCACCTTTTCATCTGCAAATTTCTATTCTGTGTGATAATTCAGCCATTATCACAAAACCACATAAAATCCATAAGAGCAATCAGAGCAGAATCCTTTGCAACTACAGTACTTGAATGAGAAGAATGAGCAGATTGTAAGATGACAAGAGATATAGATTTCACTTTGAAGGACTGGGGAGAGGATTCTTCCCAATTAGCTCCCATTAAAGTCTATTTTTAAAAAATCAAGACAATATTGTGAGTACTTAAGGTTCAGAGAGCAAATAGCTCCTGAAAACACATAGCTGAGTGACTGTATAATGCGGCACAGTTAGTTTGCCTGTCACAAAGCTGGAAGTGACGGCCACCAACAAATTGTTTTCTGACTTTGTTTCAAGATCCCCCAAACCACATTGTAAGTGATGTTTGCCTGTTTTGTTGCAATTGATTTATTTAATAATGATGATCCTTGCATTTGAAATAAGACATTTCATGTCTTCTAGACGTCTCAAAGCGCTTTACAGAGTATACTGTAAAGTGCATTGACTGTATATATGTGGGCAAAACGAAAGATGAATGAGCTCAAATATTGTTCCTTAACTTTAAGATCACAAATCCTGAATGTGCTATTAATGTTAATTTGCCACTCTTCTTTTCAGGCCTGGCCTGAGTACACATAGGAACATTAAGAATGCATAAAATATTAATTAAACCAGGCCATTTGATCAGGTTCCCAAATTAATTTAGAAAGTGCTATAAAACACACAGTCACTATACTTTAAAACCAGTGAAGCGCTTTGAGATATCTTCCCGACGTGAAAGGTGCTATAAAGGTGTTTCAGTGATGGATCAGCTGGTCTAATAACACTATGCCATTACACATAAATGAATGTTACTATTCTTAGTATATTTGAGCTTCCTAAAATAGCTCCCTTTTGCAGATTGATATTTTGTTCACCAGATATTTTTAAATTATTATTGTTATTAGCTTGCTGGTCATAATTAACTACTCATACCTTGCTTTTATTGGTTGTGTTCTGCCTGAGATTCAGGGTCACAATTAAAGAAGATTTTATTGAACAGTCTGGGATCTTAACCTCTTAACCACATGAACAACTGAAACACAGTCTTATTGACTAGAACAAATTGAATGTCACAGCAAATGAGGTTTGACTTGGTTTTAGTTTTATTCCACGAAGTGACCTGGTAGGTTAATGATAATGTAAGTTATAATAATGTAAGTATTTTAATCACTCCTTTCAATAACATCTATTAACCTATTTATTTCTGGGTAAAGTAAAATATTGGGCATTATATACTATGAGGTAATGAAGGCCACATGTTGCCACAAAATATATTTGCTTGAAGATCTATAGCCCAGGTCAGTCAAGAATTACTTATGTGATATTTAAATCAGAATGGACTCCCTCAAACCCAATCATATGCTACTAGGGGTGAAAGAATTAACAGCCTTTTCTGAAGTTATTTTGTTCTCAAATATTACGTTACGTTTTTCTGCGATATTCCACAGCATTGCCTTGAGGAAATGTTACAAATATATACTCACTACACCTTACAAAAACCTCTGTGATGCACTTTGAGATGTTTTATCATCATATTAAATTTAAGGATTATTATTATATGAACCATTATAAAATGGATTACATTTCCAAATAATACAGATCCAAATATAGGGTAAATGTAGTTAACCTCCAAATAAAGAATGGATGACATTGAAGCGTGAGAACACACTAAAAAAAACACATTTTCAACATTTCCCTCTCATTGCTCTTTGTACATGTGAAATGTGTGTGCTTGATACCGAGGAGACAAGGAACAACTCTTATATAACAGAAGCCTTGCTACAGATCCTTGCTACAGATCCCATCAGGATGTTTACTGCCACAAGGACCACACAGAGTATTCATTTGTACAGGGACCTCCAGACAGCTCTTGACATTTACAAGGAGATTGCAAAAAATTGAAATGCTACTCAGATAAAACCACTTTGCCACATGCTGATTACTTATAGGTGTAAATTGCTCTGAGAAGTTATTAACATTACAATATAAGGCGGCTGAGTCAACCCCCATCCATTATTTGCTTCTGATGTGGCACCATGATGTGAATAATAACTACTGTGAGATAGGAGGATCTATATTTCAAGGCACAGGCAACTATATTGTGGCTTTAAATAATTTACATTATGTTTATTTTCCACAGGATTATGCAAACATTTACATTTTCCAGTGAACCACATCCGGACAGAATACAAAAATCGGTCCCAAATTATATATTTAACCATATTATCAGCACATCTGTTTTCCTGATTTGCGATGTGTGCACGTGGCACTAAAATGCATACAGTATTTGATATATTTTATGTTTGTATCACAGGCTCACTTTAACTCTTATCATATTTGTCTTCATACCCCAGCATCTCCCTTCCTTTCCGATCTGTTCACACTCTCACTCTTCTACCCACTGCATTCGCTTAAAAAGTGCTACATCAAACACAAGGATTATTATTGTGGCAATGGGGAGCACTGCATTATCAGAGGTTTTGTCCTTTGGATGAGAGATTAAACCAAAGTCGAGTCTGTCTATTCAGGTAGACGTTAAATAGCCACAGTTGAAAAAGCAAAGGGAGCTACTCTTGGTGTCCTTGGCCAATAATCCTCCAGAGAGAATTCCAGACTGAATCCTTTTTTGAAGGAATACTGACAGGCCCAATTTTAAATGGCACTTAAGCAAGGAAGGGGGTAAAAGTACCTGACAGCCTGTCTGATTGACAGCCAGCTGTCTGACGCAACAGCAGCAAATTGCATTTAGAAAACAGCCGATGCATCGGCAAGACATCCCAAGGCGCTGGAAACTGACTGAAATTGACTAACTGTAAATCCGGCTTGCCCTAGACGAAGGTGTGAAAGCTGCAGACAGGGAAGTGGTAAAATGAAAGCGATGCATCCTAGGCGACCACGTACTTTGGAAAGGAGCCACCGAAGAGAGCTGGACTGGCGGAGTTTGCTCACTGATTTCCCAATGCAAGATGACACTGAAATAACAAGCCTGACTGCCTGAACCCGCCTGTGCTTGTGCGTGATTTTGCAATTCACATTCAATGCAACCGCAGCTTCAAAAAGGCGAAACAAAACAGCGGCACTCTGCTTTCTCCAGCCATTTTCAACAACAGTAACAACTTTGAAAAACAGCATTTTTACAGCGCCCTTTACCACGGATAGTGCATTCCCATTTTCCCATTACTATAGAGAGGACGGGAGGAAGGATAGAGCTCTTAGACCCCGCCTGGCGTGGAGGGCGCTATATAAATCCAAGTTGTTGTTGTTGCTTCTTTGTGTTCACTCGTGTGTCCTTTAACATAAGGTGTGGCAGAAGCTCACTCCTAAACTTATTAAAGTTTTTTTTTGGGGGGGGGGGGGGGGGGGGTCCGGAAGGGGAAGCTTTCTTAAGAATTGCAACGCGACCGAGTGAAAGGTGCTATAAAAATGTGATTTTGTTGTTGTTGTTGTTGGTCAGCTTATGTGACAGTGAGGAACACTAAGGCAATATGGAGAGCACAGAAATGTCACTGTTGCTGACTAGCAATTTTATGTAAGTCTTTCAATGTGTGCCTTCGGGGCTAATAACACAACACAACACACCTCTCTGCTCAGTGCAGTCCGGCAAGTGTGTGACGGCAATTTGCTTGGGAATGTATGGATGGATCGATGGATGGATGTCCTCCATTCACATATAGTAATGAAGCGAGGGAGAGGGAGAGAAAGAGAGCTCTGTGAACCCAGACAACAAAGAAGGCTTTAGAAAGGGAGGGGGGCATTAAACAACAAGGGCAGAGACTTGTCCTCATTTGCAAAGTCGTCCCGTTTTGCTGGGATCCTATGAAACTTGACTAAACCACCCACACGCTATACATTAGGTCGGGAATGTTTAGTTTCTCGTTGTAATGATAGTGTGTGTGAGAGAGAGAGAGAGAGACTCTGTCAGGTACAGCAGCTTTAGCGTTGAGATCGTGGGGCTCACGAGAGAGAGAGAGAGAGAGAGATTCACATGAAACATGACAGACACAAGAATCGCATCGTTTCACCCACCAGCTCAGACAGCAGGACTTCTCCCTGGGTCCAACCCCCCCCCCCCCCCCCCCCCCCATTGTCCAACTTGACTTTGGGTTAGGATTTGACCAAAACAAATTTTTTTGCTGCAGTTTGTTTTCCGCCAGAAACACCAGGAGTTTTTCACTGAATATATAGATGTATATTATATATATAATGTATGTTATATATATATATATATATAAATATATATATTATGTATATTATATATATCTGTCTTATGTACATGTATGTATGTGCACATACATTTTTTTGGCCAGAAACACTAGGAATTTTTCACTGCGTGTATATTATATATATATATGTGTGTGTGTGTGTGTGTGTGTGTTATATCGGTATGTGTTATGTGCATACCGATAAAACCTCGCGTTTGGTTCCCAGCACAGCCCGCGTCTCGGGCAACTGGAAGAAAATGAATCTAAAACACGACCAATGAACTAACAACAAAACACACACTTCTTGATAACGTACAGTGCTTCCTGTTAATCTCCTCTCCTACCCCCCCCCCCCCCTTCCCCCCACCCAGCCCTCGACAGACCGGTCGCCCCGTCTATCCGGCAGCTTAGCGTTGTGCAAATCTCACAAAGCTGTTCCCAAACTTCCCAGGTTTTGTCCCGGAGGCTCTGTTCAGATGGTTTTTTTTCCCGCAATATCCCCCTCCCTCCCCCCCCCCCCCCACACACCCCGACCCTCCTCCCGTCGTTGCCCAGAGCTGGACGCCTGGGGAGCAGTAGTACGGGAGACTACACCGTGAATATGCCATCGAGAGCACACATCAGACAGTGACTAGTCCTGTTGTGGAGAGGAGGAGCGGGGGGGGGGGTGGGGGGTAGACAGTATATACAGTAATGTTGACTGCAGATTGTCTTGACGCCCCCGGCACAGATCACGGTGTTTGCTGGTGTGTGGGACCTGGGAGCTGATTGCAGTGACTCCCTCCCTCTCCTCCCCGCCCCCGTGTCCTGCGCTCTGCTCAGGTGATGGGCGCCGGCAGCTGAGAGTCGCGATGAGGACCAGGGCGGCCAGGCTGCTTGTTGCCGTCGCCGTGTTGGCCAGCGCCGGGCTGCGGCGCCTGGGCACCGTCCACTCGTCCGTCAGCCAAGCGGGAGAGTGTCTGCGGACCGGGGGCGGCCCCCCCGGCCGGTCTGTCGGGGTCACAGAGTCCGGGCACAGGTGCCTGAAGTGGAGCGAGATCCCGGGCTTCGTCCAGAGGTTCCCCCACAAGCGGCTGGGAGACCACAGCTGCTGCCGCAACCCAGACGGGCGCCTCAAACCCTGGTGCTTTTACAGAAACCACCGAGGGAGGATCGACTGGGCTTACTGCAGCTGCGGACTGGGTGGGTTCACTCACTCACTCACTCACTCACGCTACTTTACGGTGTGTGCATATACACACACACACACTGCACATAAACGCTCTGATTGTGTTCTGATGTTTAGATGTGATCATTGTTTGACAGGGCAGCAGAGTGACTGACAGCAAGACCAATGTTTGATTATTATTATTATTATTACAGTAGCAATAATAATCCTCCCTGGATTTGATGCAGTGTCTTATCGGGTTGTTGCTCCAAGCACTTCACAGACTCTACTTTTGTGTAAAGTCGACTCACTCACTCTGTATTTTCGTGGGTGAGAGGCAGCAGCTAATTGTGCCCAGCAGCCTCCCACAAACAGTCCTGGGTCGAAATATTGTATGGATGCAAAAAAAACTTATTAAAGCAATGATACGTTTAGAGGAGGCGAGCAGTTTATTCATACCTTTAATGAAATTGAGGATAGCTTCGGGTGCTTGATGTGCAAGATTTATCACAATTGAAGAAGAGGAAACATAACTAATCCAAGTTGTTTGTTTACAATCTATAAATTGCCACAAATGGTGAATTATATAATTAAACAGCAAGAGGCAGATCCTAACGGATCTCTTGATAGTAAATAAGTGATTGTTAAGTTTCTGGATCATTGAAGGAGCCAAAGAACAAATTCATTCTTCATTACATTCAATAGTTTAGAAATTTGGATAGTTGCTTATTTCACCTTTTTCCCCCTGCCCCTGGCTCGGCTCCGGGATTCATTATTGGGAAGCGCTCTGAGACGACATCCGGCTTGGAGGGCACTATATAAATCCAAGTTGTTGTTGTTGTAAGAAATGTTTTAACAAATCTCACAAATGAGTTCCGAATCAGTTCTACACAAAGAAAAATACTTTGGTGGTAATATGATTAATTATTATTGTTGTCAAGAAGTTAATCTTGAGAGTGTTATTTATAAGCTGAATTATGAGATAAACAAATACTTTACATTAATATGTAAGAAGTTAGGACTTATTCTTGAAACTGGACTTAATTAGTTCTCAGTGCACAGTTTCTAAAGCTAGATGTCACCGTGGAAATAATTTTAGATACTGCAAATAAGTTCAATTTTTTTTTTTTAAAAAGCTTATTCAGTAAATCCAAGTTTGCTATTTAACATTGTTCACAAGCTGAAATCATTGCCTTCAAAGTCACTTACATCTTGAATATATTACTGCATTATATGTTATGTAAGATATCCATAAAGGAAGCCAACTCTCACTTAGCAGAACCAGATACTGATAATTTTATTTTAAGCAGCATTAGGCTGACCAAATGGAATGTCTGCTTGACCTGAGTTCATTTGTATCATTTTAAATGTTATATGGTTGGTGCACATCACTTCTGAGTAGATTTTGTACCCTGAAGCGAATACTATGCTCTCATTGTCTCATATAAATCTCACAATTCAACCCCAGCTCAGTATTCCTGTAAGTGATTTAAGATAGTAGCTATTGCTACAGTTGACCTATTTCGTAGGAAGGGAAAAATGCATTGGATATTCCTTTCCACTATCCATTGAGCCCACCTGAAAAATCCT
This sequence comes from Hydrolagus colliei, assembly GCA_035084275.1. Classification (NCBI taxonomy): domain Eukaryota; kingdom Metazoa; phylum Chordata; class Chondrichthyes; order Chimaeriformes; family Chimaeridae; genus Hydrolagus; species Hydrolagus colliei. The sequence goes on along the minus strand of CM068742.1, from coordinate 62,616,735 downwards.
TACAAGTGGACATGGTGGGTGGGAAAGGACTGTTCTAATCTGTGATTATTTTCACGAAAGTCACATATTCATGTTGGTGAAGAATGGCCAGCTGGGTTACCAGGTTGCAGCATCTTCAGGAGGGGAGGGGAGAAAAAACAAAACAAATTAAGATATCTCACTACTGAGCACTTTCAGTTGCAGAAATATTCCTCTTAGTGACTTAAAACTTTGGTAGTTTTCTTGAACATACTGTAATTAATTTTTGTTCATTCCTGATTTGTTTACCTTCAAGGATAGTGACTAGTGCAATCCATAGATATCTCAAGAGCAGTCACAATGCTGTTCTACAAAATGTTATTTAAGGCATAAGAACACAAGAATTTGCTAGACAAAGGTCCACCTAGTTCGCCTTCCACCATCCAGGCAGTCGCTTGACATGTTGTGTCTCAAACTATATACTGTATCCTGAGATATTATTTTCTAACAGAAGGCTGTCTAATTTGTTCTTAAAACAACCAAAATTGCCAGCTTCCACTGTCTCTCTAGGCAGCCTGTTCCATAAGCTCACTTCAGCAGATTTGTTTTGAATTTACCCCTTTTCAGTCGCAGGCTGTGTCCCTGTATCTACTGTTCTATACATGATAAAATGGCTGATCATGGTCTACACTATATATCCACTTTAGAATCTTAAAGACTGTAATCATCTCGCCCCTCAACCTTTTCTTCTCCAGTGTGAGCATGCCTAGTTTATCTAATCGCTTCTCATAGCCCAGTCTCTCCATGTCTCAATCAGTCTGGATGCCCTCCTCTACATCCTCTCAATCGTTGCAATGTTCTTTTTATATTGCGGTGACCAGAATTGCACACAAATTTCCAAGTGCGGTCGCACCAGTGATTTATAAAGTGGCAGGATCACCCCATTGTTTCGGTTCAATATGGCCCTGTTAATATGGGCCATCATCTGGTTTGCGTTACTCACTGCTATCGAGGATTGTTGCAATACCTTCACTTTGATTGCTCAAGTTCTCCCTCAACCTATCCAGTTATTTTGCAAAGAAATCCTTAAACTTTCTATTCTCCAGCATGAATAGTCAACTGATTCCTCCGCCCAAGCTGTAATGTTCTGTTGTTGCAAGACATTCAGTCACATGGCTTGGCAGAGACAGTGGGGGTAATTACAATGTGCAAGGCTCACAATATTATGGAATGGTGAACAAAAGTTTTCGATTCTTGGAATTGTAAAGGGGGCCCCTATCCTGTACCAGTGCCCCTGGGACCTTGTTATTCCAATGGGCCGGAAACTGTGAAAACTTCCCAAATGTGGCAAATGGATTGGAATGACAGGTGAACTCAATCCCTTCACTTTGCACAATGTCAAACGAGCACTGAAGCTCCTATGCTACTGAACTTCACTGAGGTTCAAGCTATGTCTTATAGTAGCAAATGTTAAAAACTTTCTTGGGTTTAGCATTCGGTTTCACTGGCAGCTGGATTGACACAATCCAAATATTAAATGATTTTGGGTCCTGCCAAGCATTGGAAGCATAAAACATTGACCCAGTTTGTCTTGGAAGAACTTCAAACAAGGTTCTAGGGTTCAGTGTACTCTGCCTTATGATATTAAATATATATTTTTTGTTATTGACGAGGATTGACGAGGATATTGACCCAGGATTGAAAAAAGTAGGAGAAAAGAGCAGAAAAATTATAAAGTAATGATTAGATCACTGAAAACTACAATGCAAAAATCTTCACACTGTGGGATGCCCTGGGATGCGCTGATAATAATTATCCTTGCATTTGATATAGCACTTTTTACGTCTTTTTGACATCTCAAAGCGCTTCATAGAATATGCTGTAAAGTTAATTGACTGTATATTTGTGGGCAAAATTGTATGTAAACACATGTGTAAAGGTTTTCCTGAGTGTACTAACTATGTGAAAATGCATGTGTATAGAACTGCTCTTAATAATGAATAATAAATAATAATCCTTGCATTTGATGATAATAATCCTTGCATTAAATATAGCACATCTTCTAGACGTCTTAAAACGCTTCACAGAATATACTGTATATTTGTGGGCAAAATGCGGCATAAAATCGTGCACAGCAGTATCCCACAAACAACAATAAAATTATATTTGTATAGTGCCTTTCACACTGGGAGGACGGTCCAAGGCAAAGTCGTGTATTGAAGCAACCAATTTTTTTTTCAGGGACTATTATCCAGCGTGTGGAGTAAGGAAACTTGCCAGAGGTTTCACCTTGAAGATCTCTCACTTATGAGGCGAATGGTCTAACCAAAGTGCTCTGAGACACCGTCCGGCAGGAGAATTGTGACTTGTCCAAGCGTTTGGTGGAGTATAGGCACACATGCTCAGGTGCATTGCAGAGGCTTCTGGTCTATTGGAGGATCAGGCTGAGGTGGGGCCAGAGGACATGGTGTGACCCTCCAAAGGAAAGAAGCCTCTGTGATTCATCTTAGTATACATACCCAACCTCGTCCGAGTGCCCAAAGCAGTCACAGGGAGGCTTTTGTGTTGAAAGATCCATCTTATGGACTAGTTATCTGATCAATTTTATGTTGTAAGTAGAACTAAAATGTCTAGAATATGACTAGTTAGATGTTGAGTGGAGTGACCAGTAAAACTGAGTCCGTTATCAACATTTTGCATGGAAAGCAGCATATTGATAGTATGGCTTCTTAACTGATGGTATCTAGTTAAGACAATGCCTGGTCATCAGTTTACTGTATCCCAAAGCTGCTGAAAAATCAAGATTAAGACTTAAATGTCTCTTAATTTTTAATGTTATAGTCATAGAATCATACAGCACAGAAGAAGACCTTTTGGCCCATTGTGTCTGCCCCAGCTCCAAAAAGAGCTATCCAACACAATTCCATTGGCCCACTTTCTCTCCATAGTCCTGCAATTTGTCCTCCCCAAATAATGACCTACTTCTCTCTTAAAAGTCCTAGAGTCCTGTAACTCAGTGGTTAGAGCACTTGTTTTACAAGCGAGAGACCAGGGTTCAATTCCAGGCAGGGTGAAACCTTGGGCAATTTTCCTTATTTCACACACCTAAATATAATCCTTCCCCCAAAAAATTGGTCATTTTAATCCATGATTGGTTGTGGGACAGTGTTGTAGGCAATTGGCTGCAGCGTTTCGCCCACATACAGTCAATTCACTCTACAGTATATTCTGTGAAACACTTTGAGACATCTGGAAAATGCAAAAAGCGCTATATCAAATGCAAGGATTATTATTATTAAAAGTTGTTATTGAATCGGCTTCCACTACCCTTTCAGGTAATGCATTCCAGATCCGAACAGCTCACTGGGGGAAATTGTTTTTCCTAACATCTCCTCTGTTTCTTTAACCATATTATACATATTCATCATAACCTCCTGACTTTTGTATTCTATGCCGCTATTTATAAATCCTAGTATCCTGGTACTGTATTACACATCTCCCTCCAGTCAGAAAAGCAACTGTTCACTACCACTCTTTGCTTTCTGTCTCCTAGCTAGATCTAGATCCATGTTGCCACAGTTCCTTTAATATCATGGGTTCCTTTAATATCATGGACTTTTTTGTTTACAAGTCTCTTATGTGACATTTTGTCAAATGCTTTTGAAAATACGGATAAACTATGTCCACTGCATGACTAGTATCCACCCTCTCAGTCACTTCATCAAAAAATTCTGTTAGGTTTGTCAGACACAATCTGCCTTTAACAAATCTGTATTGACTGTCCTTTATTAAACCATATTTTACTAAGTGAGAATTTATATTGTCCCAGATTATCGTCTTCAGAATTTTCCCTACTACTGTATTGAGTTAGGCTGATTGGCCTACAGTTCTCAGTTTTATCCTTCTGCCCCTTTTTATACAGTGGAGTAACATTTGCATCCCTCTAAAACTTTTGGTACCACCCCTGTGTCTGAAGAGGATTGAAAGATTATTGCAGGAGCCTCTGCTACTTCCACCTTTACTTGCCTCAGTAACCTAGGATGCACCCCGTCCAGACCAGGTGACTTATCCACCTTGATCACCGACATCCTTTTTATTACCTCTTCTCTGTTGATTTTTTATCATATCCAATTTCTGTTCACAAACCTGCGATACTGTGGCATTGGTTACATTGTCTTCTTTTGTGAAGGCAGATTCAAAGTACGCATTCAGTACATCGGCCATGCCCTCTGCCTCAACAAGAAGATTTCCACTTGGGTCCCTAATTGGATCCACCCTATCTTCGACTAACCTTTTACTCTTTATATGCTTATAAAATACCTTAGGGTTCCCTTTTATGTTTCCTGCTAATCTTTTCTTGTACAATCTATTGGCCCCGCTTATTTCCCTTTTCACTTCTCCTCTGTACTTCCTATATTCTAATTGATTATCCTGTATGTTTTGGACTTGACATTTGTCATAAACCACCTTTTTCTGTTTTATTTTAATCCCAATTTCCTTAGTCATCCACGGAGATTTGACTTCCTTAGTGGAAATGGATTTGCTCTGTCCCAGACTATCTCCTCCTTGAAGGCTCTCCATTGTTTGTTTGCTGTTTTACCTATATCTTTTTTTCCAATCTATCTTGGCCAGGTCCCTTATTAGCTCACTGAAATTAGCCCTCTTCCAGTTTACCTTTACCTTTGATTGGTTATTGTCCTTTTCCATAACTATTCTAAACTTAATGATGTTGTGGTCACTGTTGCCCAGATGCTCTCCTACAGAAATGTGCTCCACTTGCCCCATTTCATTTCCCAGAACTCGATCCAGCACAGCTTCCTTCCTCATTGGAATGGAAACATGTTTGATCCAGAAAGTTCTCCTCTACACATTTCAGGAATTCCTCTCCCTCCTTGCCAGTTATACTATATGTTTCCAAGTCTATGTTAGGAGAATTGAAGTCCCCCATTATCACTACTCTATTGCTTTTGCAACCCTCTGAAATCTGCTTGCAGATTTGCTCATCTATCTGCTTCCCACTATTTGGTGGTCTTTAAGTGAAAACTCCTTTTCTGTCCCTTAACTCTAACCAAATACTGTAGATTCAATTTTTAGACCCTCCAACATATCGTCCTTTTCCAGGATTGTGACCGTGTCCCTAATGTGTATTGCCACCCCTCCTATTATTTTCCCTTTCCTATCCCTCCTGAATACATTGTAGCCAGGAATATTCAGCTCCCATTCCTGTCCTTGCTTGAGACAAGTCTCCATTATTACCACTACATCATAACCCCATGTGGCCACTTGAGCTTGCAGCTCACCAAGCTTATTGGTCACGCTCCGTGCATTTACACATATGCACTCCAAGACTGGTTTAATCTGCTCTACATTTCTTCCCGACTCTTTCCACTTTTTCCTGGACTATTCATTTCTATTTTCTCTCCTCATTCACTATGTAACTTGTTTCCCCTCCCTAATGATATCTTCTGATCCCCATCCTCCCTTGAAATCGGTTTAAACGCTTCCCACAGCATTTATTGTCTTTGTTGCGATAACATTGGTCCCAGCACCAATCAGGTGTTACCCATCCCTCAGCCTAGAACTGGTTTAGAACTGTCCCAACTGTACCAGAACTGATCCAAGTGAATACCAAACCCGACGTCCTCCTTCCTGCAGTATTTCTCCAGCCAGACGTTCATGTTTTTGATCCTCCGGGTTTGGTATTCACTTGCACAAGGCATTGGGAGTAATCTCGAAATCACCAACATTGAGGTCCTGCTCTTTAGCTTCTTCCCAAGCTTCTGATATTCCCCCTGTAGGGTCTCAGCCCTTTTAACACTTACTTCATGGATCCCGACAAAACTTTTGGATTTTCCCCTTCCCCCTCTAGAATAGTTTGCACCTGTTCTACGACATCATGCTCCCTTTGCCCCAGGCAGGCAGCATGCCATGCATGAGTCCCGTCTTTTATGGCAGAAATGCCTATCTATCCCTTTAACTGTTGTTAAATTGTAAATCGGCCGATTTCTCTACTCCCTGTTCTTTTCAATCCTTTAGTTCCTTAACATTAATTGGAATTCTTCCCCAGTGATTTGGAATGGGGTGAGAGAATCAGCCACAGAGTGTGTTCATCAATTGTCATGTTGTAATGTGCATGTGCTTGCAGTAGATGGGGAATCAATCTGTCAATTGACATTGCTCTCCAATAGGCAGTGCATCAAATCAGGGCTGTTAATATGGCCGCTAATGTGAGTTATTTACAACCCAATCTCTATGGGCTCAGATTTATAACACAAAAGTATCCATAATTTGTTACAATTGATATGAATTAGCAGCTTTACCTAGGCTCACATAGATATCTGATCTTTGCTATTAACCTGTGGAACATTCTCTACCTCCCCTCTCCCCCTCTTTATCTCCATCATACAAATGTAATTTGTTATTGTTGTTATAATCCCATCCACGGCTGTGTCTATAGTCACATCCTTCTTATCCTCTCGTCCTCTCCCTTCATCTTTGCTCAGTGTCCAACATCTTCATTGTGAAGCAGTTCAGGCTGTTTTGCAATGTAAAAGTCACTATTATAAGTGCAAGATGTTGTTGTTGTCATTGGTCTATGGAACAATATGCCACAATTGATAAAATGGGAATATTCTTCTGATGTGCTAATGTCAAAAACCAGTCCCTTTACTAAAATTACTGTTTTCACCTGGAGTTCAGAAACATTTGAGTAAACGGGCAAAAAATTAGTTTCAAGGTTACATTTTCCAAGATTGCAGCATAAAAATATCAAAATAACAATACCCACAATAGTGGGAGAGATGTGGGGGAGACAAATTCCGAGAATAGACTCACAAAATAAATTTTCACCTCATAGTTATTTATTATTATGGTTTTGCTGTATGAAAGAATTTTACCAATATGCCAACGACATAGGCAGGACTAATAGAGACAATCTGTTGAGTAAGTTTAATGAACTAGGGATGAAATTAAAAAGCAGAAACTCTAAGGTAATAATCTTGGGATTACTACTGGAGACATGCATAAAAGGGACAAGCAGGTTAAAGGGTTAAAGCGTGGAGGCAGGGTTTTCATTTTATGAGCCACTAGAAGCAGTATTGGCGAAAGAGGGAGCTGTTCCATTGGGATGGCCTCCACCTAAACCAAACTGGGACTAATGTCCTGGTGAAACGAATAACCAGTGAGGTAGATAGAGCTTTAAACTAATAAGGGATAGGGAGGTGGAGGGGAGGAGGGAGGGTTTTGGTTAAATGTAAATCGACAAAGCAAAGTCAAGGTTGTTAAGTAGAGTAGCGACTTGGCGGATAAAGAACAGTGTGCGCTAAGTAGGGACAAAGAATCAACAAAGTAAATAAGGCATTAATGAGTAGAGGAAGTAGTAAAACGTTAGAATTAAAGGCGCTATAACTGAATACACAAAGCATTTGTAACAAGTTAGATGAATTAGTGCCACAAATAGCGGTAAACTGTTATGATTCACTCAGTAACCATTACTGAGATGTGGTTACAAGGAGACCAAGGAGCTAAACATTCCAGGATATTGACAATTGGGAAAGATAGGCAACATAGAAAATCATGGTGGGGGGTTTAAAAACAGTAGAGAGAAAGGATCTTAAATCATAAAATTAGGATGTAGAATCAGTATGGGTGGAGCAAAGAAAGAAGAAGGGACAGAAAACACTAATGGGAGTAGTTTACAGACCTCCGAACAGTAGTTACAGTATTGGGCAGAGTATCAATCAGGAAATTAGAGGAGCATGTAACAAGGGTAATGCAATACCAGTGGGAGATTTCAATCTTCATATAGACAGAAAACAAAATTGGCAAAAGTAAATTAGAGGATGAGTTTATGGAATGCATTAAAGATAATTTTCTAAAACAGTATGCTGAAGAACTAACCAGGAAGCAGGCTATCCTAGATCTTGTATTATGCAACAAAATAGGGCTAATCTGGAATAATCTGTAGGTTAAAGATCTCCCAGGGCAGAGTGACCATAATATGATGGAATTTAACATTGAGTTTGAGAGTGATTTAGCTATGTCCGAAACAAGGGTCTTAAACTTCAAATAAAGCCAACTTTGCAGAGGATGACTTGGCTAAAGTAGACTGGGAAATTAGATTAAAAGTTATGACGGTTGACAAGCAATGGCAAATGTTCAAAGACATAATATATAATTCCCAACAAACAAGTATTCCCTTGAAAAATTAAAATTCCACAGGAAAAGTGATTCATGGCTAACTAGAGAAGTTAAGGAAAGTATCAAATTAAAAGAAGAGGCCTACAATATTGCCAAAAAGAGCTGTTAAACCTAAGGATTGGGAGAGCTTTAGAGATCAGCAAAGGAAAACCAAGAAACTGATCAAAAGGGAAAAAATGGAATATGAGAGTAAACTAGCTAAGGATATAAAGACGCACTAAGAGCTTCTACAAGTACAGTATGTAAAAAGGAAGAGATTGCCAAAGCAAGTGTGGGTTCATTGCAGGAAGAGACAGGAGAAATTATAATGGGGAATAAAGAAATGGCAGTCATTAAACAAATATTTTGCTTCTGTCTTCAGGTTAGAAGATACCTAACTTACCTAAGATAATGGGGAATCAAGAGGCTAATGTTAGTGAGGAACTTAAAGAAATTAATATCAGTAGAGAATTAGTGCTAGAGAAATTGATGGGACTAAAAACTGATAAATCCCCTGGATATGATGGTTTGCATCATAGGGTTTTAAAAGAGGTGGCTGCAGCAATAGTGGATGCATTGTTTTTGATCCTGCAAAATTCACTGGACTCTGAAATGGTTCCCATTGATTGGAAGGTCGCAAACATAACGCTACTATTTAAGCAGGTTGGGAGAGATAAAATGGGAAATTATAGACCAATTAGCCTGATATCGGTGGTAGGGAAAATTCTATAATCTATAATCAGGGACACCGTTGTGGGGTACTTCGAAAGTCATGATATGATTAGGCAGAGTCAGCGTGGCTTTATGAAAGGGAAATCGTGTCTATCAAATCTTATAGAGTTTGTTCAACTATAACTAGCAGGTTAGATTGGGGGAAGCAACAACAACAACAACTTTGATTTATATAGCACCTTCCACGCTGGACGGCGTCTCAGAGCATTTCACAATAACGGATCCTAGGCCTGAGCCAGGGGAATGGGGAAAAAGGTGACGAAGGCGCGATCGAAAAGAAAGGTTTTCAGCTGAGTCCTGAAACTAGGAAGAGAGGGGGTGAGGCGAAGGGAGTGAGGAAGGGAGTTCCAGAATTTTGGGGCATAATGGCTGAAGGCACGGCTGCCGATAGTTGAGTGGAGGATTCGGGGGATAAGGAGGAGACCAGAACCGGAGGAGCGAAGGCAATAGGTGCTGTGTTGGGGAGAGAGGAGGTCAGAGAGGTAGGGGGTTGCAGGGAGTGGAGAGATTTGAAAACAAGAGTGAGGATCTTGTCCTCTCTGGGACAGGGAGCCAGTGAAGTCTGGCAAGGACTGGGGTAATGGGGGAGCGACGTTTCCTGCGGGTAAGAATGCAGGCGGCAGAGTTCTGAATGAACTGAATTTTATGGATTGTGGTGGAGGGGAAACCAGTAAGGAGTGCATTTGCATAGTCCAGCTGAGAGGTGACAAAGGCATGGACCAGAATTTCAGCAGCTTTTGGAGCAAGGTATTCCCGGAGACGGGCGATCCGTTCAGAGGTGGAATAAAGCAGTGTTGGTAAAGGAGCGGAAGGACAGTTGGGTGTCGAACCTGACGCCAAGGTTGCACATGGGTTCAGAGAGTTTTAGGAGCAGGTCGGGTAGGTGGAGGAGTTGAGAGTTGTGTGACTGAAGACGATAACGAGAATCAAAGAATATGGCTTCTGTCTCGTCAACATTCAGCTGCAGGAAATTCAAGCTCATCCAGCTCTTGATGTTTGATAGGCAGGCTAACAGAATATCAGGGGACTGGGGGTCGCAAAGTGAGGCGGAAAAATAGAGTTGAGTGTCATCCGCATGTGGAAGTGTACCCATATCTGCGGATGACAGAGCATATAGAATAGGAAGAGGAGGGGGGCAAGGATGGATCCTTAGGGTATCCCACAGGTAACCGGGTAAGAGCGGGAGGAAAAGCCGTTTGTGGAGATGTACTGCTGACGGTTTGTGAGGTAGGACTCGAACCAGGCGAATGTGGTCCCACTGAGGTGAATGACGAATGATAGGCGGTGGAGGAGGATGGCGTGGTTGACTATGTCGAACGAGGCTGAGAGGTCCAGGAGGCAGAGGGAATAGATAGAGAGGATATTGCTTGTGATTTTCGCAGCACAGTCTCTGTACGGTGGGCAGGGCGGAAATGGACTTGAGGGGTTCGAAAAGGGAGTGGGAGGAGAGATGGGCACAGTAGATATAGTATACAGTGGAGTGCGCCACAAGGATCATTGCTTAGGCCTCAACTGTTTACAGTCTACATCAATGACTTAGATGAATAAATGGAGCTTATCATACCTAAATTTGCAGACAATATGAAGCTAGGTGGGAAAGTAAGCTATGAGGATGAAACAGGTAGAATACAAAGGGATATAGACAGGTTAAGTGAGTGGGCAAGAAGGTGGCAAATGGAGTATCATGTGGGGAAGTATGAAGTTATTCACCAAGATAGAAAAAATAGAAAAGCAGATTATTTTTTAGAGGGAAAGAGACCAGGTAATGTTAGTATTCAGAGGGATTTAGGTGTCCTTGTGCACCAAACACAGAAAGTTAGTGTGCAATTACAGCAAGTAATTAGAAAGGCTAACTGCATGTTAGCATTCATTGCAAAGGTGCTAGAGTTTCAGGTTAGTGAAGTCTTGCTGCAACTGTATAGGGCCTTGTTGAGTCCTTTCCTTTCTCTATAGATGCTGCCTGACCTGCTGAGTGTTCCCAGCGATTTCTGTTTTTGTTTCACCAATACATCTGGGTTGGGTTTCAACATTTCTGTCATTCTGTTGCTGAAAGCCAAATGCCTGTAGCTGTGTGTCTCTCTGCACCTTCAGGTCATTAAATGGTGTAAATTACTCAGAAGCTGTGGAGCACAGAAATCACATACTCTACCCACCATACTGTCTACAGACTGCCAAGCTGCATAAAATGCTTTATTGCTGTCAATCACTGTTTATGCGGTGGTTGAGGCACTTCACTGGTTTCCTTCCTGACTTATATATCTCGGATCTATTCAAAGAGTAGTTTTATGGGGTATCAAACAAAACAACAAATCGTGTCACATTACCAGTGGTCCCATGAATAATAGATAGAGTAACCAGATATGATGCTTTGGTATTTGTTGAGTGTGATTTATGTTGATGACTCGTGTAATTTAACAATTTATGAAAGTACCCAAAGGAATTCTTCCCCCATTGTCTTTTTAATGGGGAGGGGTAGGAGAATTCAGCCTCAGAGTGTGTTCTTCAGTCATTATGCTGCACTGCGCTCACTGAACATTTGTAAATACTCTGCCATGGTAGTTTTGTGGAGTCCTGTAATGCTGTGGTTAGATCAGTTGCCTCGCAAGTGAGAGGTTCAATACCCGGCAGAAACCTTGGGCAATTTTCCTTACTCCACATACCTGATAATAATTCTTAAAAAATTAATAATTCAATACTTCAATCCATGACTGTTTGTGGACACTGCTGCACGCAATTGGCTACTGAGTTTCACCGGCAAATTTACGGTCAATTCACTTTACAGTCTATTCTGTGAAGTGCTTTAAGACATCTAGAAGACGTGAAAAGCGCTGTATCAAATGCAAGGATTATTATTAATAGGATTGCAAAGAGGTGAGAATCACCAGGAACAGAAAGTTGACCTTTCACAGAGTGTGTGGAATCATATGCTGCACCATATCGATGTACAACAGTGATTTGTGCCTTGAGACGTCCTCCCATTGTGAAAGGCTTTATACAAATGTAATTTTGTTGTTGTCTGTTGGAAGCTTGGAACATGGTATGTTTTAAAATACAATCTCAGTTATTCTCTAGCACTGACTAATGACCTGAATGACACTACTGAGACAATGATTTACTGAGACAGTAAATCACTGTCTCAGTAATTACTGAGACATTATTGGGACAGTGATTTCAATCATTTTAGATTTACAGTACAGGCATTTTGTATGCCTGTATATCAAAAGTGATTGAAATCACTTTTGCTCAGGGTATGGAGAAGTGTCCATGTTATAAACTTTTCAACCCATGCTCTGCATCAACCTTTCCCTCCACCTTCCTTAACTTCTGTAGCTTCTCTATTTCAGGCTCCCGTCCAGTTCTGTTAAGCGCTTTGAGGCATCCACCCAGATGTGAAAGGGGCTATCTAAATGCTGTTGTTGAAATCCACTTTAATGTCAAAATGATTGCATAAACGTTTTACAAAGAAATTTATATTTGCAATGAATGTACTGCTTGGAAATAGGCCACTTGGCCCAATTAGACTGTCCCAGTGCATATACTTCACATAAGTATCCACACATTCCTTATTCCCTTGCATTCCCTTCTAATCCTCTCTGCATATGAAGATCTTGCTTCATCTTGAATGCATATATACTATCTAATTCAACCACCGCTTCTGGCAGCGAGTTTCACAATCTCACTATGCACTATGTGAAATAGTTCCTCCTAAGTTCTCTTTAGTCACTATCCAATACTATCTAATACTTGTATACCATGGTTAAAGACTCTCTATCGTATTTATGTTAAAATTGCAATTTGCAAGCTTTTTCGTAATCTTGAATTGTTATTCTCAGTTCAATACGCAAGATATTCTGGGTTATAGAAAATTTGAGGATAATAATATTGGATTTGATATAGCATTTCTTACATCTTCTAGCCATCTCAAAGCATTTCACAGAATATACTGTAAGTGAATTGACTGTATATTTGTGGGCGAAACGCAGCAGCCAGTTGCCCACAGTGCATCCCACAAACACTTGCGGATTGAAGTGACCAATTTTTTTATTATTATTTTTTTGAGGGATTATTATCAGGCATGTGGAGTAAGGAAACTTGCCCAAGGTTTTGTCCTGATGGGAATCAAACCCAGGTCTCTTGCTTGCAAGGTGATTGCTCAAACCATTGAGCTACAGGATTCCTGATTGTCACAAGTTTGTAGGTTGACATTAGCTTTGTAGCTTTCCTTACTCCTGCTGGATTGGCCAAATTTGTACACCTTGCCATCCAGCCAGCAAACACCAGCTGAGACCAAGATTCTAACTTGGTCACGTATACCCTGCAGCAGGAGGATACATTCTCAACTCGATTTGCAGATTGACATAAACCAGACATGTTGTAGGTGTAAGTTGAGCATTGCTGCCAATGTAAAGAAAGCATCTGGAACGAGTAACAAAATTAAAATACAATTTAGCCCCATTGTAACTGATGTATTTTGTTTTCTCCAATGTCTTTTAATTCGCACACAACCTCTGTTTACTACAACAACAAAATTACATTTATAGAGCGCCTTTCACGTCGGGAGGACGGGAGGATGTTTAACGTAGCATTAGTAATAATAATCCTCACATTTGATGTACCACCTTTGTCCTTTAGAGGATGTCTCCAAGGGCTTCATGGGATATACATTAAAGTGCATTTGTGCTTGAATCTGTCAGCCAATTTTTGCATAGCAAAGTCTCACAACCAGCCATGAAGTGAATGACCAATTATATTTTTTATTTGGGGGATTGTTACAACGAAATATTGAGAAAATGCCTTCTTTTTTGCAAAAGTGCTTTTAGGATCTTTAATGTCTACCTGAACAGGCAGTGGGGACCTCGGGTTAAGATCTTATTTGCAGGACGGCACCTCCAACAATGCAACAAAAACATAAGCACTATCTTTGATCATATGAGATTATAATATCACATGAGTTCAAAGCCATGATGTGGGACTTGAACACACAACCTTCTGTCATAGGCCAGAGTGCTACCAACTGATTCAGGTTGAAGTGTGCATGAACAAGCACTTTTAATTGAAACAACAATACAGGTATTTTCATGGGCCCAGCCCATTATTAATAGGCAATTCACTTATCACAATATTGTGTAGAGAGCATTGCACCAGCGTTGTATCTGCTCCTGTAACTGCTGCACATTCAACTCTTGTAAATGCCAAAGTCCTAATGGATAGTGTGGTCTTAGCAGGATAATGAGTAGTTTGTGAAACACTGCTTTCAATGGCAAGGTACACAGTTTTAAACTCCAGCAATACTAGCACACAACCTCTTGGCTAAAACACTGGAATTGGGTAAACAGTGTGTGTGCCTCCAGGGAGAGAGTGTGCATTCCGTTTCAGACATGGAAATTTCCACGTGTAAGTTTCATGCATGGAAATTTCAGTCTGGTTTGGATAATCTTGAGCATCGTGATGGATTTCCGCATGTGTCAGACATCTAGCCAACCAAAATAAAACTGTATCTGCTGGACAACAGAGTAAATTACAGTACAATTTAATCTGAAGTAGGAATGTACTTTTATTTTGGAAAATAATATATCTTAACCAAATGATTTGTTGAGTCATGTTTGGCATCAGGGACCAGAAACACTTAGTACCTTATTAGTGGAGTCCTTTAGCTCAGTGGTGTAGAGTTCTATAGCTCAGTGGTTAGAGCACTCGCCTTTCAAGCGTGAGACTTGTGTTCGAATCCAGGCAGGTCAAGGCGAAACCTTGAGCAAGTTTCCTTACTTCACGCTCGTAATAATAATCCCTCAAAAAACAATAATAAATTGGTCATTTCAATCCACGTCTGTTTGTGGGACACTGCTGTGCGCAATTGGCTGCCGTGTTTAGCCCATAAATATACAGTCAATTCAGTTTACAGTATATTCTATGAAGCGCTTTGAGATGTCTAGAAGACGTGAAAAAGTGCAATATCAAATGCAAGGATTATTATTATTTAAGTGGCAGTTTTTCATGTGTGAGTCTGAACAGTTTGACACATGATTCATACATGACGCATAGTAGATCTCAGTGAGTGTTCATAATAATCATAATCATAATCATCTTCAAATTTGTTATAGCACTTTATCACTTTGGGAGATCTTTTCAAAGTGTTTCACATGATATATTGTAAAGTGTACTGGCTGTGTATTTTGGAGAGAAAATGAATAATAATAATAATCCTTGTATTTGACATATTTTACGTCATTTGACATAATTAACTGTACATTTGTGGTGTGAAATTAGACTATAAGACAAGTGCATCGTGGCTGAGCCCAATTCTGTGCTGAATGGCTCTGGATGAATTGTCTCTCAACAGTAATCCAATCTGAAACCTTGATTGACGACTGTACTTTCTTGTGTTTTACTGTCAGCCACCCAGTATACTGCTATACAAGTGTAATTTTATTGTTGTTGTTCAACCATCCCACTTCTACAGTGGAAATGGAGAAAACAATGATGTTGATGACTGGACCTGTCACCAGAGAGTGTAAAAACAAGTTTGTATTTGGACACAGTCCATGTGGAGAGGTTTTGAAATAGAACTAATGATAGATACCTCACATGTCTTTGAAGGGAACACCTGTTCTCCGTCCTAAAATCCTGGCTTCACCACTGTTGGGAGCTGAGCATTCCAATCTCACTTTGAGGCTGGCATTAACACCATAAATATTTGTGTGGTTTCACTGAGTTAATGTTCGAAATTGGTCTGCTGGCAACACAAAAATTGCTTTAAAATAATTCTTACTTTTGATGTATCATTTTTTACGACAGGAGGAGTTCTTAAAGTGCTTCACAGGCTTTATTGTGCAGTGTAGTAACTGTATTTTACAGACGATGGTGGTTCCGAATTTGAGAATATCAATTTCTTATGAATAATAATATAATAATAATCCTTGAATTTGATACAGGTATCCCGCCCCAACCGTGGCCTCACCAACCATGAAACTCATGCATCCACAGTTTGCTAAATGCGTCATCCCTTGCTAACCATGGCAATGCATTTTGCGCATCCGCGATTTAAATCCGCGGGTTTACATTTTCGAACAGCTAGCGTATAGCATTAGGATCCAGGGGCGATGTTGCAATCAACCAGCGACAACGCGTCTCTCTTAGGATTAAGGTAAATACAGGAAAATTAATTTATTGTCACTTCTCCGCAACCTAGCTAGTAATTTTGGGAGCATTGGCTGCCAGCATCTGCAGATCTCGCTCTCTGTGTGTAACTGTATCTCTCTCTGACTCACCTATCTATTTCACCTTCTCTTCCCCCCACCCCCCCTCTCTCTCTGTGTCTGGCTGTATCAGTCAGTCAGTCAGACAGCCCCACCAGCCCTCTGTGTCACCCCTCACCCCCCCCCCCCCCCCCCCCACCCTCCGTGTCTTTCTTTCTCTGTGTGGAAGTCAGCCAGACAGCCTCGCGGATTGCTGCAGATGCGCCCAAACTTATTCTCCCTATCCCCATGTACAGGTATATTAAAACTGTGTTTGTGTTTATTTTGTGTTTAGTTTTACTAAACGCAAACTTACTCCCCCTATCCCCATGTTTGCCGTAGGGCCCTGCATTTCCCAACTGTGATATTACCAACCGAGAAGGTTTATAGGAACGTGTCCCCTGCGGTTGGGGAAGGATATCCGTATAGCGCTTTTCATATCTTCTAGATGTCTCAAAGCACCTCATAGAATATACTATAAAGTGAATATACTGTATATTTGTGGCAAAACCTGGCAGCCAATTGTGCACAACAGTATCCCACAAACAGTCGTGGATTGAAGTGACCAAATTCTTATTTTTTTTGTTGAAGGATTACTACGAGATGTGTGGATTAAGGAAATCTGCCCATGGTTTCTTCCTGCTGGGAAGGTCTCTCGCTTACAGTACAGTACTGTACTTAGCTATGGGACTCCACAATAACCTTACAATGGTTATTGAAATAACCATGATAATATTACCAACTCTAATGACTTAAAAGTGTTCCATAGACACTTTAGGGTTGTTCCTATGTGTACCTCTTATACAGTAGTTTATCGATCTGCTAAAATCAACTGTTCAGGGTAGTTTCATGTTCCAGTGCACTGCACACTCATGCCTCAGGCAGAGTTTGTACACTTCAGAATGAATATGATCTAAAAAGACTAATGGGCTTAGCTAGTCCCAAAGCAATACTAATAATAATCAATAATCCACAATTATCCCTGATTTTTCTCAATTGTATTCTTGAGTATTTCATTGATACAAAGTGCTTTGAGACATTCTCAACATTCTCAACAATGTGATAAGGCACTATAAGTCCACAAATCTCTTAAATTGAGTAAATAAGGGTTAAATCAATTTCACTTATGTGGACAACATTTGGAAAATACAAAAAAAATGCAGTACCACAGATTTGATGCAATTCCAACATTGAAAACATAAAAAGTAAACATAATAAGGTGCACATTCAGAGAACTGCTGTCAAAACCAAACAAGGCAAACAGTCTGAGCAAACTGTCCATGATGTGGGATGCCATTGTGGGGACATTGAGGAATTGAATAAAATTTTAGCACAAGAATCCACACTTCAAATTTTTTTTCACCAGAAACTATAAAGAACAAGCTAATCCCTTCTTATTAGCACTAATGAGTTAACTAGGTTTTCATTCATACCTTACTGCAGTAGCATTCAGATCTATCATGGAGCTCCTGTGGCTCAGTGGTAGCCAAGAGTACTCGCCTTATAAGCATGAGACCTGTGTTCGAATCCAGGCAGGTCAGGGCGAAACCTTTAAAGTTTCTTTACTCCACATGCCTAATGATAATCCTTCCAAAAGATCCACAATAATAAAATTGGTCATTTCAATCCACGATTGTTTGTGGAACACTGCTGTGTGCAATTGGCTGCCACATTTTGCCCACAAATATATACAGTCAATTCACTTTACAGTATATTCTATGAAGCGCTTTGAGACGTCGATAAGATGTGAAAAGCACTATATCAAATGCAAGGATTATTATAAGAAATGTAAGGATTATTATTATTACTATATTTTAGTTGCAAACTTTAATTAGGCAATGTAAAGCACAGCGCTTTGAGACGTCGATAAGATGTGAAAAACACTATATCAAATGCAAGGATTATTATTATAAGAAATGGAAGGATTATTATTACTATATTTTAGTTGCAAACTTTAAATAGGCAATATAAAGCACAGAAATAAAGCACAATTATACTGTGGCTGAATAACATTGAAGGATTGCAGAAAAAATATTTAATTTAAAAAAGGGGAATTATTTGCTATAGTTGCCTTGGAAAGCACTTTGATTGTAATAATTGCAGATTTGTGAACATATTTGTTATCATTTTGCTTCCTTTTGTTGCAAAGTATTTAACAACAAACAACAACAAAATTACATTTATAGAGCGCCTTTCACATTTAAGTTTTAAATTAAAATTAAATTTAAGGATGTCCCAATTTAAATTCCAAATCTGATCATGTATTGAAGTGAAAAAGATTATTGTATTAAGGAGATTTTGACTGGGGAGAGTGATCTGATTAATTTCCTGAGCACACAGACACAAAAATAGTATAATTTACCAAATCAATTTAAAAACAGGAAGCTTTTCCCCACTTTGATATAGGTCAGAGATATATGTTTAATTGACCACTGATGTCATTCAATAAAGACTAATAACTAATGTAATTTCAATGGTGGAACATAATGGAAACTATTTCCATACACATCCAGGTTAGTGACTGTTGGGTGCTGCATTGGGTAGAAAATAAATCAAATCTCATGATCGAGCACTTAAAAGCATGAACTCAATTTGAAACCAAATGAAATTGATCCCTCAGGAATTTAAATAAGATTTTTTGCAGAGCAATTTTCATAGAAGCACCTGCACTCGCAGATAGTACTTCAATTATGCATTTTCAGTATATTAGAGTTTGCCTTAGCTTCTTCAGCAAGACCAAGCCTGAGCTGCTATTTTCATTGCTTTTCACTCCAAAAACCAACCATTCTCTCCACCACAAAAAGAATAAATACTACTTTTGTTTCATTCCTGTTGTCAGCCATTATTGAAATTCTTCCAACAACAGCCCAGCCCACATGGCAAGTGGAAACACATGTATTGAAGAGACAAGGACATTTTCTTACAAGAATGAAAGTACTGTATAATCAGACAGGGCTCACAATGGAAAATTCCTTCCTTCTCCACACTTGGTTCTAAACAAATCCTTGCCAATAATTGCAGTATCCCTACAGTTTATAGTAAAATCCTGTGTATTGCTTTGAGGTTTTTTGAAATTATGAAAAGATGCAATACCCAACATAGGAATTATTATTAAACCAAAGAATGACTGATATAAATGTTCCCCTTGCTCCACTCACACATAAATAACACAACAAGGACTATCAACATGAAAACTGATCAGTTGATCAAATGCCACCTAATTCAGCTTGATGTGCAAAAACATCCTTAGAGAAGAAAATAACAACAACAACTTTGATTTATATAGTGCCCTCCACGGTGTCTCAGAGCGCTTTACAATAGCGGATCCCGGGACCGAGCCAGGGGAAGAAAGGTGACCAAAAGCGTGGTCGAAAAGAAAGGTCTTCAGCTGTGACCTGAAACTGGGAAGAGAGGGGATGAGGCGAAGGGAGTGAGGAAGGGAGTTCCAGAGCCTCGGGGTGTAGTGGCTGAAGGCACGGCCACCGAGGGTGGAGCGAAGGATTCGGGGGACATGGAGGAGGCCAGACCCAGAGGAGCGAAGGCTACGGGAGCTGGTTTGAGGAGAGAGGAGGTCAGAGAGATAGGGGGGTGCAGAGGAGTGGAGAGATTTGAAAACAATGGTGAGGATCTTGAAGTCGATCCTCTCTGGGATAGGGAGCCAGTGAAGTCTGGCAAGGACTGGGGTAATGGGGGAGTGAAGGTTGGAGCGGGTGAGTATGCGGGCGGCAGAGCTTTGGATAAGCTGGATTTTGTGGATTGTGGTGGAAGGGAGACCAGCGAGGAGGACATTGCAATAGTCCAGCCAAGAGGTGACAAAGGCATGGACCAAGGTTTCAGTGGCTTTTGGGGTGAGGTATTGCTGGAGACAGGCGATCCGTCGGAGGTAGTAGAAGGCAGTGCTGGTAACTGACCGGATGTGGGGGAGGAAGGACAGTTGGGGGTCGAACCTGACGCCTAGGTTGCGTACAGGGGCAGGCTGGGAAGGTGGAGGAGGTGAGAGCCATGCGAATAGAGACGTTGACGAGAACCAAGGAGTATGGCCTCCATCTTGTCGATATTCAGAAATTTGCGCTCATCCAGCCCCTAATGTCTGACAGGCAGGCTGACAGAACATCAGAGGTCTGGGGGTTGCAAAGTGAAGTGGAGAAATAAAGTTGCATGTCATCCGCGTACATGTGGAAGTGTGCCCCATGTCTGTGGATGACATCCCCAAGAGGGAGTGTATAGATGAGGAAGTGGAGGGGGCCAAGGATGGATCCCTGGGGTACCGCACAGGTAACTGGGTAAGAGCGGGAGGAAAAGCCGTTTGTGGAGATGTACTGCTGGCGGTTTGTGAGGTAGGATTCGAACCAGGCGAGTGCGGTCCCACTGAGGTGGATGACAGAGGACAGGCGGTGGAAGAGGATGGAGTGGTCAACATGTGTCGAACGCAGCGGACAGGTCCAGGAGGATAAGGAGGCAGAGGGAACCCTTGTTGCAGATAGAGAGGACGTCGTTTGTGACTTTCACAATCGCAGTCTCTGTACTGTGGGCAGGGTGGAAACCAGACTGGAGGGGTTCGAAGAGGGAGTGAGAGGAGAGGTGGGCACGGAGTTGGTTTGCAACAACGCGTTCCAGTGCTTTTGAAAGGAAGGGCAGGTTAGAAATAGGGTGGTAGTGACTAGGGTTTGAGGGATCTAGGGAGGGTTTTTTTAAGGAGGGGGTGATGACAGCAGTTTTGAGGGGGGCAGGTACTGATCCAGTGGAGAGGTACTAGTTGATGATATCAGCCAGCAGAGGGCAGAGGAGGGGGAGCTGGGTGAGCAGTAGGTTAGTGGGGATGGGATCGAGGCAGCAGGTTGTTGGCCTCATAGAGGTGAGAGTGCGTGAGAGGGAGGAAGGAGAGACGGGGGAGAAGGAGTGTAGGAAGGGGGTTGAGGTAGGAGCTGAAGATGGGAGGGGTGAGCGGGATAGGGTGGGGGTGATAGTGGGTAATGAGACGCTGGAGGATGATGCTGCCTGGCGGATATTGTGCATCTTGGAAGAAAAGAAGTCCATGACCTCCTCGCACTTCGCATTTGAAGTGAAGATTGAGGAGGCCTGAGGGGATGCGTGGAGGTGGTGGGTGGTGGAAATGAGGACTTTAGTGTTCTTATTTGCCTCCAGGATGATGTTGGAATAGTAAGCCGTTTTTGCTTGACACAAGGAACGGTGGTAGCTGTGGAGATGCTCAAGTTATAGTTGGTGGTGAACCGTGAGACCGGTTTTCTGCCACCTGCGCTCGAGCAGCCGGGTTTGGCATTTGAGGGTGTGGAGATGAGCGTTATACCAGGGGGGGCGGGTGGGGTTGGAAATAGACCTAGATTTCAGAGGGATGAGAGAGTTGAAGGTGGAGGAGAGGTGATCATGGAGCAGCTGGACAGCTGCTTCAGGATCGCTGTGGGTGGAAGATCAGAGGGATAGGAGGTCAGAGGATGTGAGGGCCTCTGTGAGGGTCTCAGGGGGGAGACTTCTATGGGCGGAAAAGTATTGTTGAGGGCTTGGTGGAAGGGAGAGGGATGGAAGAGGAGAAGGAGACAAGAAGGTGGTGACAAGAAGGAAGCTGATCCCAATTTTTAAAATAAAATAGCTTTAACCATCTAAGACAAGATCAGTGACCAAGAATATATGACCCATAATACTAGGGGGTGTCAGAAATGCTTCATTGTCAAGTGTTCAAGTACAGTATAGTGGCTAGATTGGGAGGGGGTCAATGTTATCACGAGTATATGTATCATCTTGGCATCAAGTGCTAATAGGCTTATGTTCCCTTTAAGTAGGCGATACAAATTCAATGAAATTAGAGATAAGTGGAAATAATAAGATAACCTTGCAAAGTGAAGCTCATCCCCATCAAGGGAAAATTGCACTATAAGTGCACAGGACCCAGGTCAGCACATTTTACTGGCAAGCGTCAGTTGCCTTGGTGTTCGCTGTTAATAAACATATTGCAAACTAGCTCTAAATTTCCCCTGGTAATGCCAGTGGTGAAATATGTAGATCTGTAGGCACCTCACATGCACTGAAATGCTAATTTGTAATTATGATGGGAGCATAGGATTACACAAGATTAAGATAGGGTTTTGCATTCCTTATGGCTGATCCCAATGTTTTAATAAAATCATCCCATGATACCTGTTAATCGATTTGTTCATCAAGTAGCTTTCTAATCTCTTGAATTTGTTAAAATATTATGCCTCACCGCTTCCCTGGGTAGTCTATTCTATTCATTGGCATTATTAAATCTGAACTGTCAGTTCACGTTCCCTCTTCTGTGGTTGAGCGCCTCTCTCTCTGTTTCACAGGTTTTTGAGCACGTTAATAAAATATTTACATTTAATAACTTTTGATCACTGGAACTATTTCAAAGTGATTCACAATTAATTAATTACTGCAAGTATGACAACTGATTTTGTTGGCAATCACAGTAGCAAGGCACCACAAACAGGCCTGAATTTATAGAGAATTGTTAGTCAGGATAGTAGTAAAAACTTTTCTTTTCAAATAGTTTGATGATATCTTTAACACAAAACCATTAAACAAGCAGACCGATCTTGGATAAATGTATCAGGCAAAGAACAGCAGCTTCAACAATGCAGTGCTCCCCAACTACTGGAATGTCAGTCTAGATAGACAATGAAGTCAAATATCGACGCAGAGCTTCAATTCACAGTTTCTGACCCTGAAATTAAAAATGCTACCATGAAACCAACAATCATTTAGTTTGGTTTATCAATCCCTTTTAGGATCTTGAATATTTCAACAAAATTTTTCCTGTTCATCTGCTTCATTGTTTATTTGGTTTTACAAAATCTCTTGCTATCCCCGTAGACACTCTTAAGAGAAAACTTAATTGCAAAGTTGTTTAGTAAAAGCAATCACTCCAATCACGAAAGTCATACTCATTCAAATTCACCACTGAAGGCACTCTCTGCGTGCAGGGCAGCCACTGTGAAAATTGCTCTGCAAAGAAAATGCTTTGATATTTTAAATCAAGGGGGAGTTAAAGAACACCACATGGTCCCAAATTGACTTTGATCATTTAGTTTACAAAATTACTTATAAGGTTTGGTTTACTTTCTGCACACAATATAATTGCTTGAAGAATGAAATAGCCATATCAGTAAAAACAAATCATGCCTCTTACATGGTGATGTCCCTTAGGGCTGGGGTGTGGCTAAATTGTTTATTTAGTAAGACTATCCTAGTCGGAGTGGGGGCGAGCGGGAGATAGGTCTCCTTGGAACTGAACTGGCTCTAAGGTGACATGTTTGGCAACAGAGTATCAGTATCGAGCCAATGTTTTGTAGTGGTCTCGGTAGTCATGTTCCTGATCCAGGCAGGCTCAAGTAGTTGATATCAGCATAGCCAGCCTAGCTCATCAGCAGGACTTGGAAGGGCAGACTCGTCACTGCGACAGGGTCTCTTTGTTCCCAGCTCTTGTTAATTCTGCAAGCCAGAGTCCTAACAGGTAGTGTGGTCCTAGCTGGACGAGCAGCAGACAGGGAGGAAGTGCGCATTCCATTGCAAATTTCTCTGGAATTTCTATGTTCATGTGGGATACATGGAAATTTCAGTTTGCTTAGAAAACACTTAAGCGTTGGCTTTCTACGCTTGTCAAGTACCCAGTGACCACAAAAAACAGAAGTAGCTATCAGTGTGGTTGAGTTGATAGCACTCTCATCCCCAAGTCAGAGATAATGGGTTCAAGCCCTACACGATTTTTCTCATTTTGAAAAGCACTAGATCAATACAAGTTACCGTTCTACACATTTTGAACAACCTCATTTGATACACTGCATATCTAGCTGTTCTAAGCACTCCGTGACATTACACCACGTGAAGGGCGTAATATAAATGCAGATTCTTGTTGGTGATGTTCTATCCATTGATCTTTAGTTTAGTGGGATTAAGCATAAAATTGTGATCTGATAGCAACACTGGTAATTATCACAACATGAATCAATGTAACTAACAAGACTGTTGATAACTAAACTAACTATGATTTCCTCTCCCCCCGACTTTGTCAAATTCAGCATAGGATGTGATTTTCAACCCATCATCATTATAAGCTTGTCCATATAAGCTTGTAACTTTCCATTCTGTCCAGTGAAAGCGGCAAATTCGAGCAAATAGCAATTTCTGGACTGGTGCCAGGCACGATTCACCAGAGTAATGTTCAATGCCAAGGGCATGAACACAGTTTACTTGAGTGTGTGAAGGAAAGCTGTCATCCTGGGAACTCTCCCTCCAAACGGGCAGCTACTGTTACCAATAATGCTTCCAAAGATAACAAAAGTGGCTAGCAACTCATCCGATGATCTGTGACATTTAATATCTGAAAAACATTACTATTGACAGTTATTCTAAAGACTAGATCATTTAGTGATCATTCTAAAGAATAACTAAAATAATATTATATAATTGGTGAGTAATTAAAGTGTTAGGAAATTGGAATATTTGACCCAATCTGTACCCAGCTAGTGCACTAAATATTTACACTCCAGTTAAGTTGCAGAAATACAGATGATCTTAAATGATCTAGTCTTTTGTGTCTCATTGAGTGATACCAACATTTTGTCTTGATGGCTTTGAGGTGTGGGAAAGCCAATTAATTCACCACACTCATTCCGCCCACTTCTGCTCTAATCTCATCCCCCTGCTCCTTCCATACATATTTTTTCAGAACATGAAGACATCTATACTTGCTAATGTTTAGAATTGAAATTTATCTAGTCTTTAACTATATTAACATCATGCCTGCTTCATTCACCCTGTTCACTGTGTCTCTTGCTTGTGAAAGTGAACGACAAGTCAACAATATTATCAAATAGATTAAACAATAAACATTAACTGCCTGCAAAGAATCCTGGGACAGCTGAGCTTTTGATATAACTTCATTACTGATGTAAGAGTGGAATAAATGTTTTTTGGTCAATTACAACTCAGAACCCCACAATGCTGAAAACAAACTCTGAAAAAGGCTGATTTGATTAATGTATTGATACATGAACAGAGATGCATTTTTACAACATCATGTTATTTGATTTGAAATGACAATTTCTGCTCATTTTTAGCATCTCTCTTTGTTCCAATCCGGCTGGCTGGTGGTAGCTCTGAGTATGAAGGACGAGTTGAAGTCTATCGTGCTGGACAGTGGGGCACGATATGTGATGACCACTGGGATGAAGCTGATGCTGAAGTTGTCTGCAGACAGTTGGGCATCAGGTAAGTATTATTTCAATTCCTGATCAGATTGCAATGAAAAATGTGATGAACAGTCAAAAACAAATGTCATGATGTGGTTTGGTGGATTTCTGATTTGTAAATAATATGACTTCCACAAACAGCCATAAGCTCAATCTTATTTGAGGGAATAAATGACCAGGACACAAGGAGAAACTCTTCTCTTTTCAAATAGTGCCATGGGGTCTCTAACATTCACTTGAACAAACAGATGGGACAGATTAACATTTCATCCAAACGATGGCACCTCCACAAAGCGACACTGCTTTGGAGTTCAAGTGCTGACCTTCCAAGTATCATGGGTGATGAAGAATCAAGAGTTCACCATCATCATTGGTGGGAATCATTGCTATCCCACGTGAAGGTTGCTAGGTAACGCAAGTTATTGTTGTTCTGACCGGTTTCTTTCTAGTGGAGATACAACATAGATTTTATTCTGTATACAACATTTGTGCATAATGTGTTGGATAATATGTTGCTGTGCAGAGTTCATTTGTGTAAATAATGTGAATGCATGTCCTAGAAGATGTATTAAGTCAAGAGTATGGACAATGTTGTGAAGCTTTCCAGTAAATGGGAGAAGCAGCTCTGGATCATGATGAACTTCAAATGTGCCTCATTAACCTGCTCTCATGCATGATCTTCAATTATTAAGGTAGTAAATGAGTTTCCCTTCTGCCTGTGTTTTGGCAATCTTTGAATCAAAAACAGAATTACTAAGCTAAACACCAAATGCATTGATTTGGCTTTTTTATGAGAAGCTATGTAAACCAAGTGAAAAACTAGACTCTAGTATAATACATTACAACAATGACAACAAGATTACACTTGTATAGCACCTTTCATGTTAGGAGGATGTTCAAAGGCGCTGCATTACAGTTCACAATACAATCTGCACTTACATATGCCTCACACGTTGTTTGTAACAAACTGAATCAGTTCATTTGGTCTCTATCTTTGTGACCAGGGCTCACTCTGCGTCCTCATCCTCCTCAATCTATCCTCCACCATCGACACTGTGGACCATTCAATCCTCCTCCACCACTTCTCCCACCTCAACCTTCAAGGTTCTGTCCTTGATTGCTTCAGGTCCTATCTTTCACACCATCTTCTCTTTGTGTCTGCCAACTTTTTAAGTATCTACCAACGACTTACTTTTCAGTCTGGAGCTCTGTGTTTTGACTAGGAACAGATGAAAGTATTTATTGTTAATGGTATATGAGTTCAAGTAACCAGGTGTTAACTAAGCCCACGTGTTGGTTGAGCTGTATTAAATAAAGGAATGTATACAGTGAATATTTTCTAAATGTAGAGTGCAAAGTGGAAAGGAAGAGATTGAAATTGATAGGAATGATCTACAGTACAGAAATATTTGCATCAGCACATTCTGGTTAAAGGGCACACACAAAATGTTAACCATCTTCAGATGTTGATTGACCTGCTGCACATTTCCAGCATTTGTCTGATTTTACAGGAAATCTTATCATTATTATCTAAAAGAAAGCTTAAAAGGAATTTCTTTACACAGAGTGCGGTGAGAATGTGAAACTCACTGTCACTGACTGTGGCTGAAGCAAAAGCAGGCTTTTCTTCTAGCCCCCGCACCGTCTTGTGCCACGTTCCTCAGGGCTCTGTCCTCGATCCCCCTCTCTTCACCCTTTACATGCTCCCCCTCGGTGATATCATCCGCAGACATGGGGTAAATTTCCACATATACACGGATGACACCCAGCTCCAAAAGAATGGCACCTCCAACAATGCAACCCCACCCCCAGCAATACAATGGGGTGTCATCTTAGACATTATGTTTCCAAGTCCTGATGTGGGGTTTGAACTCACAACCTTCTGACTCAGAAGGTTGTGACTATCGCTGCAGTAGGTTGATTTACATTTTGTTTCAGCTGAAACCCAAAGTCCTAATTATCCCTTCTCATTTTAATCTTTGCTTGGCACTGACTGGTAACAGTAGGAGCCAGACTTAAA
The DNA here is from genome assembly GCA_035084275.1 of Hydrolagus colliei. Taxonomy (NCBI): domain Eukaryota; kingdom Metazoa; phylum Chordata; class Chondrichthyes; order Chimaeriformes; family Chimaeridae; genus Hydrolagus; species Hydrolagus colliei. Next base: position 62,589,385 of record CM068742.1, on the reverse strand, counting down.
CACGAGCCATATTCTGGGACCTTTAATTCAGAATGACCTGGTGGAAGGCAAGTGGCAGCAACACAGCCAGTTTACCTTCTGTACCAGCCTTTGTGGTTACATTTAAACTAATCCTTAGAATGTTGTGTGACTCAAGGAAAACATAGCATATATCGATATATCGCTAAAACCCGATATAATTTTCATATCGATACGCCGATATAGACATTTCAGAAATATCGATATATCGAAAAATCTATATATCGAGGGAAAAAATCGGAATGCCGCACACTGAACTACAAGACCCAGAATGCTCATCTCTATACACAATGCACAGACCAAGGTGCAAAGCCGCCATATTGTATTCATAGTCCTAGAATACAATATACAGGTATGCAAGGGGTGAGGGGATAGAGACGGCTGGGGGGTGGGGAGGGGGAGAGAGACGGCTGGGGGTGGGGAGGGGGAGAGAGACGGCTGGGGGGGGGAGGGGGAGAGAGACGGCTGGGGGCGTGGGGGGGGATAGAGATGGCGGGGTGGGGGAGAGAGGGACGGCGGCGGTGGGGGGGAGGAGAGAGGGATGGCGGTGGGGGGTGGGGGGAGGAGAGACGGGATGGATGTGATAATATACAGATAGATAGAGATGGGGGGGATGTGAGAGAGGAGAGAGACACAGACAGAAAAACACAGAGATGGAGAGAGTGAGTATGAGAGACACAGAGAGAGAAAGATATTTACCTCCTGAGGAGATAGGCCCTGAATGCGCGCGCACCCTGAATGCGCGCACCACGTGCGTCTGCGCAGTACGAAAAACCCAAAAATATCGATATTTCGGTATATCTCGATATGAACCCATCGATATATCTAAATCAGAAAATTTCCATATCGACGAACCCTAGTCTACACTTTATTTGCTGCATGTTGAAGGAGATGCCGTCCTTCAGATGAGGCATAAAACGAGATCCTGGCTGTCTGTTCAGGGAGACATTAAACGATTCAATTACTGTACTTGTTTTTCCAAAAAGAAGGTAATTTCTCCTGGTGTGATTGGCAATCTCACAATTAAAATTGGTCATATAGTTCAGAACTGTTTTAGAACATTCTTGTATGCAAACTGGCTGTCATGTTCATCTACACTTACAGATACTATATTTTACAGTGAATCATATGAGATGCATTGAGATATTACCTCTTCCCCTCAATATACAATACATTATAGCAAATGTAAGGATTATTTATTTAAAGCAAATTATTGAGTTTAATATTTCTGCTCAGTATAGATAATGTGGGTCTAAACCCAGTGTGAATAGAGATCAAAATAGATTTTAATCATTTTGTGTTCACCATTATCAACCAAAATCTTTACGTCTACAATTAACCACAATTGTTAAAAAAATTGTTAAACCACAGTTGCTGAATATAACAACATAAGATAAGAATTTGCTCGTCGAAGAAGTCCATCTTTTTCAACATTTGACTTGTCCCCATAAAACAAGCTAAGTTTCTCTGATCACTATCATCATTTTGCACAATCTTACATTTTAAGACAATGGTCTTATGGCTAAGACCGTGAGAGATTTCAGAACTCTAGTACCTCTTCTGTAGTTTCTGTAATTATGCACCTCTATTTCTTGTATTCCAGGATAATGCAGAATCACAATAATAATAGTAATCCTCGCATTTGATATAGCATCTTATCACATTGGTGAGACATCTCAAAACGTTTTACAGAATTTTTTCTGAAGTTGATTGACTGTTTTGTGGGTGAAACACAGCAGCCAATTGAGGACAAACAATCATGGATTGAGTAAATTAAAAATAAAACAAGGGAGTTTTGGATGAAGAAAGCCCTTCAATTCATTTAATCTTATCCTTGCAGAATGCCAATCCTATGGTTTTCTGTTACACTCATAAAGCTGTTCCTGATCTCCACTACCCTTCCTGGTAACCCGTACCGGCTGTTGCTTAATCTCTGTGTGAAATTCCTGACTGGATCTTGAGAAATTGTTCAGCAGGGGGGCTGTTTAACTCACAGTAAGAAAAAAAAATTGTCAGTTGGCAAATCTACCTGCTCATTCCTTATGTCCTGGTGCACCAGTATATCTCTACTGTCTCTTAACCGAAAACCACTTGATTTGGATCAATCACAACCTGGGGGCTACAATAGATACCGGGTCAGAATACAAGGCATCTCCCATTTAACATATCAATGAGTGAGACTGAAGTGCTCCCTGTAATATTTGTTTGCTGCTTGAAAATTAACAAGGTGCATCAATGTTTTAAAGAGAAATATTGCACGAACAATAATATAAAATTCCAGAAGTTTGTCCTTTTGTTTTATTTTTCTATATTTGCTTCTTAAGCAAATTTGTAATAAAACTCCCAGTTTCCTGTTGGCAATTATTCAAAGGTTGCTTGGGGGGTATTTGGTTTTATCCAAACCATGTAGTAGGATAATGTGTTAAGGCGAGGGAGTGGGGGAGACACAGAGATAGAGAGTAAAGTATCTGTGTACCGTCATTTGAAACAAGTAGATTTAATTTCTTCAACACAATGAGGAGTAGTACTCTTTCCATTTCTGTGCAGCTCTGTTTAGCTTTAAAAAGATTGCAAGATTTCCGGCAGATGCCAAGACAAGAGGAACTGGACTCTCCCTGATACCACTTAATCTCTTCCCTGCATAGTATCCTCTGGACATCAGCAGGATTACAGTAGCAATATGTGTAAGTGGATAAGAAACTACAATTCAAGCACTGCTGTTTTTAACCACCACCAGAATATACTGTAAACTGTATATTTTGTGAACGAAACGTGGCAGCCAATTACGCACAGCGGTGTCCCACAACCAGCTGTGGATTGAAGTCACCAATTCATTTCTTTTGAGCGTTTAATATTAGGCGTGTGGAGTAAGGAAATTTGGCCAAGGTTTCGCCCTGCCTGGAATCAAATTCAAGTATCTTAGTTGAAAGGTGAGTGCTTTAACCACTGAGCTACAGGACTCCACATAGTACCATCAGACTGCCAATGATAGTACAGTACTGTAGAGTAATTGGCTTTAAGAGTTAGGAGCTTTCTATTACGTTTTCTCAGAAATGATATATTGCATGCACTTTCATTAGTTCCAGTACGTACCAAGAGGGGTGGGGTGGGGCATGCAGAGATATAGGCAAAAATTCAATTTACAGTGATTTGTATTGCTTAATCATCTAATTATTCACTCCACTAATTAATAAGAAAATATACAAGGTACTCTAATGTAGTACTGTGACGTGTTGTATTATCCGAGGTGCCAGCCTTTGGATAGGACATTAACCCAAGTTTGGATATTAAAGATCCTATGACACTATTCAAAAAGAGAAGGGAGTTTCTCCTGGTATTCTGCCAATAATCTTCCAGATAAAATTGGTCATTCACTTCATGGCTGTTTGTGCAATGTTGCTGTGTGTAAATGTACTGCCATGTGTGACTCCAACATACACAGTGAATACATTTTATAGTAAATCCTGTGGGCCTCAGCTATTTACTATTTACATCAATGATCTAGATGAGAACATTGAATGTAACGTGTCTAAATTCGTGAATGACACTAAACTAGGTAGCAGAGTGAGCTCTGAGGATTATGCAAAAAGATTGCAACAAGATATAGATAGGTTAGGGGAGTGGGCAAGTAGGTGGCAGATGGAATTCAATGTTAGCAAGTGTTAGCAAATTATTCACCTAGGTAGCAAGAATAAAAGAATAGATTATTTTCTAGAGGGGGAGAAGTTAGATAGTGTTAGTATTCAAAGGGATTTGGGTGTCCTTGTACACCAGTCCCAAAAAGTTAGTTTGCAGGTGCAGCAAGCAACTAAGAAGGTGAACGGCATGCTAGCGTTCATTTCAAAAGGTTTAGAGTATAAGAGTAGGGAAGTCTTGCTGCGACTGTATAGGGCTCTGGTGAGACCGCACCTAGAGTATTGTGTGCAGTTTTGGTCTCATTTAAAAAAGGACATACTTGCCTTAGAGGGGGTGAACTGTAGATTCACTAGGTTAGTTCCTGGGATGAGGGGACTGACCTATGAGGATAGGTTGAATAAACTAGGGCTGTACTCTCTAGAGTACAGAAGAATTAGGGGGGATCTTATTGAAACATATAAGATTCTTAAAGGGCTGGATAAAGTAGGCACTGAGGGACTGTTTCCCCTGGTAGGAGAATCTATAACCAGGGGTCACAGTCTTAAAATTAAGGGTCAGCCTTTTAGAACAGAGTTGAGGAAACATTTCTTCACTCAGAGGGTAATGAATTTATGGAATTCACTACCCCAGAAGGCTGTAGATGCTCAGTCCTTGAACATCTTCAAGGCTGAGACTGATAGATTTTTGAAAAATAGAGGGATTAGGGGATATGGGGATAGGGCAGGTAATCAAAGTTAGGTGAGAAGATCAGCCATGATCTTGTTGAATGGCGGAGCAGGCTCGAAGGGCCGAACGGCCTATTCCTGCTCCTAATTCTTATGTTCTAAGCACTTTGAGACATCCTCTCAATGTGAAAGGTGCTATACTAAAGGTAAGGATTGTTATTATTAATATTTTCTGCTGGCTGCAAACCATTATTGATAGGATGTTGCAAGCTGACTTGTTGACACAATGGCTAGAGGTCACTGATTGAGCTTGTACTTCATGAAGTCATCATGTCTATGTAGGCCCTCCTCTGGGCACCAATAATGTTCACCTGGCTCTCCTGCAGCCATTGAGCCTACCATATTTTCCGCAAGGCCTCCTTAGTCTCACTGCTGGCTCACTTACGCAGGTGCTCCAGACCTGTGTGAGTCGCTGGACTCTGTGTTTGGGACAGCCGCCATTGGCCCCGGGTAATCTGTACGTATTGTACAGATGAGTCTCTTAACAAGGTCCAATGTCAGGATGATTGTGTGCAAGTTCTGGTCTTGGTGAAATGACTTCAGTATGGTTCCAAGACCCAATATTATGGTTGAAAATATTATGGCAGATGATTGATGGAATTTTGGTACTTCTGTAAAATCACAGCTTGTTCTGAATATAAGTGGTTTGATGCTTTCAGTATCTATAGCAGGGCCGTACGCAGGATTTTTTTTGGGGGGGTGCGAATTGCTAGTGATGGGACCAACAATGGCCCGCGGCTTGGGGGCTGCCCCCGAGGCCCCCTCGAGGCTCCGGCGTTTTACACAGTTTGAGGTCTTATGTAATCGGTTCAGAAGATCCAATATGAACGGTAAATGTTTCATGCCCTTGGTGTTTAAGAGCATCATTATTTATTCAGTGTTTTTATTTTCCCCGGTAGTCCGTATCTAATTGGGAAGGTCGAATGTGTTCGCCGATAAAAGCCAACACGATTGTTGACTCGACGATGTAAGGAATGCGAACGATAAAGTAAATTACTATCCAATTAACACAGTACAATGACGAATGCTTGATAAATGTATGCGTATAGAGAAAATTATCATAAACTACAGATTGACGGTAATTAATAAGTTGTTCTGCATTGTTATCCTAAGACTAAATATCTTTCGGACTGTAATGAACAATAATGTAAGAGTAAAGTATGAATTATGTGCTCAGATATTCCAGCAAAGCAAATTTTATAAAAGACAAGAAAATATACAGAAACTGAAAATCAGTGTAAAACAGTTAATTCACACGTGTTACAAGCCTGTTATCAGCATTATCCTGAAAATATCGTTGAACTGTGAGCAATAGTGTAGTTAGTTTTTATTTATTTATTTAGAATCAAAATTAAAGGAAGTGACCCATCAAGCAATACTGACCTGACGAAAAAATACTTGAAAAAATAAGGGAGGGGAAATTAATTCTTTAATAGCGTTCCGTATTCGAGACACCTCGGTCGCTTTGAAGCCAATACGTCAACCGCTCTACCAATATCGATTTCCATATTATAATGAATGTGCATTAACGCGAGGGCTGAAAGTCGCTCCTATACGGAGCAGAATGCTGGACACTTAGGCAAACCTCGACCAGGAGATTAGGTGACTCGTGAGGTATATACCAGGCTTCTAAGAGACGCCCTGAACGTTTACTGGCGACAGCATCTGACAAATAGTGAGCTATATGGTACACTACCACACTGGTATCACAGACATTACCGCAGAGGCGTCTTAGGTTTAGCGGACATAGCTGGAGAAGCCGGGAGGAAACTGTCCATAGTGCTACTATCCTATGGGAACCATTGCACGGTCACAGAACACGAGGTAGACCGACCCTAACCTACATCGATACTCTGGAGCGCGATTGGGGTATTGGCAGGCGGGAGTTGTCAGGCTGCATGGAGAGAAGGGATCAGTGCAGAAGTGTGGTTGTCAATGCCCGAGTTCGCTCGATCGGATGACGGTGAAACTATTTTTATGCCAAATTCGTGCGACATTGATGTTTTTTCACTCTGGGTACAAAACTGAATGTGAAATAAAGTCGCACTGTTTATCTTTGCGGTCATATGTTTTTTGCATGCCAGTGGACGTCTCTAAAAGCAATTTTTAATGACAGGAATACATCTTTAATAATATAAATCAAATGTGATAATCAAGACAAAACAAGAAACATGATATTTCAGAAACACGCCTATCAAAACTTAAGTCATTTTTACTTACATTTATCAGATTAAAATACGATTTCAGCTTCCACAAAGTGTTGCTACCTTTTTATGTAGTGACTGTATACGGGATGATTTCCGATTGACACACCACGTGGAATAGGCGCTAAAGCATAGGCCTACGTCCATGAGTATCTTTTTTGAAAGATAGGCATTCCCGTCCAGACACATATAACTTTTTTGTTGGGTTCTCAAAAGCTTTAATTTCTCAGAAGCTTGTAAATATGTTGTCATTGTTTGCTAGCATTACAGTCACACCTCTCAAAACTTGAGTAATTTTTACTTACGGTGATCAGATGAAAAGATGATTTTAACTCCAGAATTGGTGCTGTCCCTTGTGGCTGTTTACGGGATGATTTCCAAACGAGGATGGATTTGAGTCTTGGCACGCGCCTATGTTTATCCAATCACGAGTCACAGACTCGCCGCGTCATGGACTGGTCTATCGACGCGGTATGTTTTGGGTAGACGCCGATTCTGGTGTGCGACTCGATAATTTTATATTAATACTAAATCATTCAAAGATGTGTATTTATAATTTATACATAGTTTTGAAGAACTGATTGTTGCACAAATGTTCAATAAATTTACTTGGTATTTAAATTTGATAAAAAAATGCAATTCTCTACCCCGGAAAATGTGGACCTTTTATAATTTGGGGGGGTGCGTACGCACCCGTCGCACCCCCCCTGCGTACGGCCTTGTATAGGCAAGGCAGTATTACTAACTCACTATAAATCCCACAATCTCTTGCATTTGATACACCACTTTTCACATCTTCTGGGTATCTCAAAGCACTTCACAGAATATACTGTAAAGTGAATTGACTGTATATTTGTGGGCAAAACGCGGCAGTCAATTGTACACAGCAGTGTCCCACAAATAGTTGTGGATTGAAATGAATAATTTATTATAGATATTTTTGCAAGTCTTGGATGAGAGACAACTTTCTACAGCTGAACATCAGTGAGACTGAGGTCCTCTTGATTGGCTCGTGCCAGCATCTCAGGCCTCACCATCCCTCACCAAGACAGTCAGGAACCTGGGTGTCTTGTTTGACCCTGAGCTGTCCTTTCTCCCCCATATCTATGCCATGACCAGCACTATCTTCCACCATCTCAGCAACATTGCATGATTCTGCCACCGTCTCACCCCTCAAGCCGCAGAAACCCTCACACATGTGTTTGTCACCTCAACGCTCGAATATGGTAACACTCATTTTCAAGGCCATCTATGACCTTGCCCCCTCCACCTCTCTGATCTGCTGATCTCTATCACCCTGACTGCTCCCTCCATTCAGCAGGCTCTGGCGGGCTCCATGTGTCCTGCCTGATCCATCCTATCACTATCGGCCAGGCTTTCAGCCTCTCTCCCCCTATGCTTTGGAACTCCATCCCACAATCCCTTTGTCTTGCCCCTTGCTTCTTTCAAGGCCGATCTCAAGACACTGCTTTTCGACCATGCCTTCTGCCTCTCTGCCCTCCCTCACCCCAAACCTGCACCACCTCCCCCACCTCCCTACCATGCTCGGGCCCTGACCCCTGACTGTTCAGTGTCTTGGGAAATCCTCCCGACGTGAAAGGCGCTCTACAAATGTAACTGTTGTTTTGCGAAGATGCTGTCTCTTGCTGTGGTGATCTTTCAATCATCTGTTGATTGGCTGTTGCTTTCCAACATTTCAACCTAATGACCCAGTTCTCCAATGTGTGAGCCTCTGGAGTGGTTTTCAGCACACAATTCAAACAACCTCAAAACCAAATCTTGTCCTGAATCAACTTCCACACATGTGCGCTTTCCAGTAGAGGTTCCCTAGATAGCAATTAATAGCAGAAATTAACTGATTTGGAACTGTCTAACAGAATGATTTTGAGATGAATTGTAGCATTCCATCTATAGAACTACGCTGGCTAAGATCAGCTTTCTCAGCACAGGCTGAGGAACAAATACAGCATTGTCTTTAATTAATTTTGCTGATTTTGCTTGAGGGATATCTCTGGTGTTCACTTCAACCATACAAACTCCCAGATCATACAAATATTCATGTCGTGTTTTGTCCCTGTGTTGTACAACTCATAGAATTCTGATGTCATGACCTTTGCACATTGACATATCTAGTCATGCCACAGTTTAGTTGCAATTCAGTCTACAGACTTGTTCTCTGATGAACAACCACTAGTATGAACTACAGTAGTATCTTAATTTCAATCTACTGAGTCCACAAGGCTAAACTGTGCATTGCATTGAACAATGCTTATTTGCACATAAAATCCAGATTCTACACTCAGAGCTGTGGGGTCCTCAGCTCAGGAACAAGCTGAACTGATAAATAAAACCAAAGGCCATTTTATCTTCTTAAATCTTAGTTCAACAACTATGGATGTGTTTTAAAGATACAACACCCTAGGTTACTAAGTGAGGCACGGGAGCAAATAGCAGGGACTCTGGCCACGATCTTTCAATCTTCCTTGGACACAGGGGTCGTGCCAGAGGACTGGAGGATAGCTAATGTTACTCCCTTGTATAAAAAGGGGCAGAAGGACAAGCCTGGTAACTACAGACCAGTCAGTCTAACGTCGGTAGTGGGCAAACTTCTAGAGTCCATAATCAGGGACAAGGTAGATCTTCACTTAGAAAGATATAGGCTAATAAAGGACAGTCAACATGGATTTGTTAAAGGCAAATCTTGCCTTACAAATCTGATAGAATTTTTTGATGAGGTAACGGAATGGGTGGATAATGGTAGCGCAGTTGATGTAGTTTACATGGACTTTCAAAAGGCATTTGACAAAGTGCCACATGAGAGACTTATTATGAAATTAAAGGCCCATGGCGTAAAAGGGACAGTGGCAGCGTGGATCCACAACTGGCTGCGAGACAGAAAGCAGAGAGTTGTAGTGAGCGGCTGTTTTTCAGATTGGAGGGAAGTGAGCAGTGGTGTGCCACAGGGATCGGTTTTGGGACCATTGCTGTTTGTAATCTACATCAATGATCTGGACTTGGGTGTACGGAGTACAGTTTCCAAGTTTGCAGATGACACTAAGTTAGGGAGAATAGTAAACAGTGAGGAGGATAGTAGCCATCTGCAAGAGGATATAGACAAATTGGTAAAGTGGGCAGACACATGGCAGATGAAGTTTAATGCAGAGAAGTGTGAGGTGCTGCATTTTGGGAGAAGAAATGAAGGGAGGCAATATAGGTTAGATAGTACAATTTTAAATGGTGTGAAGGAACAGAGAGACCTGGGGATTTGTGTTAGTGACTCGTTGAAGGTGGCAGGGCAGGTAGACAAGGCTGTTAAGAAGGCATATGGGATACTAGGCTTTATAAATAGGGGTATAGAGTACAAAAGTCAGGAAGTGCTGACTAACCTCTATAGGACTTTGGTGAGGCCTCAGCTGGAATACTGTGTTCAATTCTGGTCACCACACTACAGAAAGGATGTGAAGGCATTGGAAAGGGTACAAAGAAGATTTACTAGGATGGTGCCAGGATTGAGGGACTTCAGCTATGAGGAGAGGCTAGATAGGCTAGGGTTATTCTCTCTGGAGCAGAGAAGATTGAGGGGAGACCTAATAGAGGTTTATAAGATCATGAGGGGTTTCGACAGGGCAAATAGAGAAAAACTATTTCCACTCGTGGGTGAATCTGTGACTCGTGGTCACAGATTTAAAATAGTTTCAAGGCGCAGTAGAGGGGAGCTGAGGAGAAATTTTTCACTCAGCGAGTTGTTCGAATCTGGAATGCATTGCCTGAAAAGGTGGTGGAGGCTGATTCGATAACAACTTTTAAAAGAGAATTAGATCTTTATTTAGGGAGAACGGGTCTATTAGGCTATGGGGAGCGGGCAGGGCAGTGGGATTGAATCGCTCTTTTCAAAGAGCCGGCACAGACTAGATGGGCCGAATGGCCTCCTTTTGTGCCGTAAAATTCTATGATTCTAACAGAAAGTACAGTACCAGGAAATAAACCCAGTGCTGTAAAATCTGATTCACCAGTGTTGGCAATTTCTTAATATCCACCCAGAGGATAAATCTAGGTGACTTTATAATCTGAATTGTACTTCAAAATAGTTTTCAATGTGTGATTGATTTTTAATACATGCATATTTTATATTTTAAAGCAGAAATGAGTGAAATGGTAATGTAATACAATTGGAACAGAGATACATATTAGCACATGGCTAACACTCATATTCATAAATACATTCATCTAAAATGGAAAGATTAGTATGCTGTGTCTTCCTTCAATGGAAAAGGTTTGCTTGCAGTTTGAATATGGGCATCTATATCAATCTGTATGAGGCTCTGGTATTATTTTTGCAGTACCTTTAATTAGACTGACATTTACCACTAGACTTGCAGGACATTTAATTTAATATTTTCTGATTTTGTTGGATAATATCAACAGTTATTTTCAAATGCCTACTAATTAATGTTTTTTACACACAAATAGTCATCTTTCAGGTAGTCGATCATCAAGAACATCACTTGTCGTGCACTGTGCCTGCATGAAAAAAACACACTGTGTATGCATCCAGGACGTGACATTAGGGACGCTTCCTGTCCGACAGATACACAGGGATCTATAATGATCTGATGATCCAGAAGCCAGATGTGCTTGTAGTCTAAAAAAAATTAAAAATGCAATTTTGTGTTGCTGAATCATCTAGAAAGTCCTTAGCTGCCCTAATCTACTCAGTCAGGTGGGAAATATTTAATTTAGCTGAAACTTGGAAACTCTTCCATCTTTTATTTTCTCCTGATCATTTTGGTGACAATGACATTTTTCATGTTGGGAACATATCTCAAAATGGTTCATATGATTTACTGTTCAGAGCTGTGACTGTACTTTGTGGGCAAACTTCATATCCACAACATATCTACATTCTACTGTCAGATGTACGATTGTCCCGACCAGAAGCTGAAAGGTAAGAGGTGTCTTTCAGGATGACTAAAACATGTCAATGTATTAAGAGAAACATCGTATAAATTTGTGATGTAATGTACTAAGTTTGCTTATTCTTTTTGAAATACCTAGTGGCCCAGCCAAGGCACAAACACTGGCCTATTTTGGTGAAGGTTCTGGTCCCATATTCCTGGATGATGTGCAGTGCACAGGAAATGAACTTTCTATAGACCAATGTGCCAAGAGCCTGTGGGGAGAACATAACTGTGGGCACAAGGAAGATGCAAGTGTTTCCTGCAATCCTCTTAGGGGTAGGTAAGGATTATCTTTGATCTAGCTGATTTCAGTGCAAAGAAAAAAACACACCATCTTAGCACAAGCTTGACCTCTGACCTATGGTCAAAATATGAAACAGTATCTGAGAATTCCACTCATAGATGTTTTGAAATTCAGCCTAAATCAATGAAACACCTAGATCCAATACCACAGTGTAGTCATGAAACACGTTAATGCTAATGCTGTGAAGATAATTTGCACTTCCTTCTGTTCGAGTAAGACCTGGAGGTTGGAGAAGGCAAGACGTTAAGAAAGGGAAATCTTAGAATTCAATGAGGAAGAATAAAAGCAAAATGGTCAAAGTAAAAATGTGAGCCACTTGAAGGTTTCTTTATAGACTGTATGAGAGAGAGATTTGGCAAGTGTCTTAGTAATTTAATAGATTCTTACTACGTACAATGTTAATGTTATTTAGCATGTAATAAATTCTGGTAACTTTTACTGTCTACAAACATATCTGGAATGGAATTCTCCCATTTAACTCTTGAGAAATTTGAAAAATGTGTGTGTCTTTTACACACGGGAGCTGAATAGGTCTTTAGATTATGAAGGTTGATGGTAGGTTGAACAGTAGTAGATTACTGTATTTCCACATGCCAGTGGGTCAATAACTACAGGGCACGAAATTAAGGAAATTGAAGAGTTAGTAGGAAAGCAAGGGAAAACACCCCTTTGGTGTTTATGTGATCTCCACCGTGTCTAGAAATGGGAAATGCATTGTGTATGTAATTGCCCTATTCAAGCCTTTTTGTATTAATTAAATACACATAGTGTGGAATGGATAACATGAATCAGGTAATAAAGACCTTGAATGTAATGGAATAGTACCCCAGAATACATCTGGTTGCAGTGGTCGTTTGGAAAAAACTCAGATCAGGTTAATGAAAATATAGAACTCAAATACTGCTTCCCAAAGCAGAACATTCCAATGATATTATTTCAATTTTTGGTGAATTTATTTGTAGACCTTAAATCTTGCACTCGATTTGTTACCCACCTGTACAATTAAGAAACTCTGCTTTTCTAGAGCTACATCTTGCTAGTTGTCTTTCATGACATTTGGGGTGAAAAATATGATAGGACATTGCAACATTGCCCAACTCTGCCACTACCTCACCCTTCAGGCACTGAAACTCTCATTCATGCCTTCACAAAGTCCAGGCTCGATCATGCCAGCGCCCTATTTGTCAGCCTTCCTAACTCCTCCCTCCATAGGCTACAGATCATCCAGAACTCTGAAGCTTGTGTTCTCTCCCGCACCAAGCTCCATGACCCCATCTCCCCCATTCTCACCCAATTCCATTGGCTCCCTGTCATTCAGAGGATTCAATTCAAGATCCTGGTTTTCACCTTTAAAGCCCTCCATGGCTTTGCCCCACCCTACCTCTGCAACCTCATAAGCCCCTATCAACTTGTCCACTCCCTCTGCTCAGTGGGCTCCATCCTGCTCCTTGTCCCCCGACACACTCGCCCCGTCATTGGCAGTTGTGCCTTCAGCCACACTGCCCCCAACCTCTGGAATTCCATTAGCAGTTGGCCACAATCTCTCCCCTTCACCCCCTCCCTAGCATCCTTCAAGTCCTGCCTCAAAAACCTCCTCTTCGATGGCCCCACCTCTTCTCCCTTCCCTCCACCCTCCCCGATCCCAGCTCGGTTCTGAAACACTGACAGTCCAGCGCCTTGGGACGTCTTCCCAACGTGAAAGGCTCTATACAGATATAATTTTGTTGTTGTAATTAACACATTGCGTTTCACAATTTTCACCAGCTTCATTGGAAAGTTATACTGTTTGACATTGTTCGTTCAATTATTTGGTGCTGTTACCTTTTTTTATTGCGCTTTACATTTTCTTCATCTTTATTCCCTAGATGGCGTGCTGCGCCTGGCTGGAGGAGAGGGCAGTCATGAGGGTCGACTTGAAGTCTACTTTGGTGGTCACTGGGGAAGTGTCTGCGATGATGGTTGGACGGAACAGAATTCCCATGTTGTTTGCAGGCAACTGGGATTCAGGTACAAACAGAGGTTGTTGAGGATTGCCTGGGTTGTGGGTTCATGGGATAAAACTGACCAGAGCCACTCTGGTACTGCTCCACTTGTGTGAAAACGAGGCATATGATCCCAAGGCTAGAGGATCAAAGTGCAGGAAAAGAGGCTGGTGGAATGCCACCACCAGCTATTCTTGGAGTCCTCACAAAAATGGGGCTATTAATAATAATTGATATTAACAATAAATAATATTAATAATTAATATTGATTATTAATAATAATAATCCTTGCATTTGATATAGTGCTTTATATGTCTTCTAGATGTCTCAAAGCGCTTCACAGAATATACTGTAAAGTGTATTGACTGTGGGTGAAACACGGCAGCCAAGTGCACACAGCATTGTCCCACAAACAGTCAAGAATTGAAATTACCATTTTTTAAAAAAAATTGAGAGAAATTATTATTAATTGTGTGGAGTAAGGAAACTTGCCCAAGGTTTCGCCCTGCCTGGGATTGAATCCAAGTCGCTTGTTTGCAAGGGAAGTGCTCTCATCACTGAACATAGGACTGTTCTAACTGAGGGAAGACTTTGGGAATACTGGAGGTTGGTGTAAACCTCTGATCTTAGTTTGTACAGAAATAATCAAAAGTTCCTGAGGTTACAACATTGGAGACAATACATCAATAGCACTCTAGTCTCTGAGTCAGACGTTTGCTGGTTCAAGCCCCACTTTGGGTATTTGAACACAGTCTGGTCTGGTACTCGAGTGACTGTTGGTAATGAAGAATTACACGTGAAATATTATTAACAATTTAAAGATTAAACAAGAGAATGGTTAAGAAGATCTTAATGAGGTAATGGCATTGTCTAACCATGGAGGTCCAACTGGGCTTTTGTTCATGGAATCTTGGTTTTACCCACAGATTTGCACAGAGGCCCCCAGAAGATCAGTTTGGAGGTGGCACAGGCCCTATCCACTTGGATGATGTCAGCTGTTCTGGTCAGGAGTTATCACTGTCTTCATGTTCAAGGAGTGAATGGGGGAAGCATGACTGCAACCACCAGGAGGATGTGGCAGTTGTTTGTACACGTAGTGCTGCAAATGACATCCAGGGAAGTCCGTTTGGTGAGCATTACTTGGCAGAATCTGGGGAATAGCTCAGGGGATATTTCCTTGGTGTTATTACCCAGAAATAGTACTCTTTTTATACAGAAATGACTGTCTGGTAAAGGAAGAAAGGTCGAGATTTTCAGAAAAACCAACAGTGAATAGCAGACTCTAATTACAACAGTGTAATATTGGAGCACCCACGCAATTACCATGAAGAGAAACATTGGTTAAATCCATCTTTCACCTACATAACTTGAGTTGTGCCACTCCTGGGAGGTGCCAAGATGATGTCAGTCTCCCTCATTCTGGTTGAGTTTTACTAAGGTTTTGTACAACAGTCTCTAATGGGGGTCAGTGTACACAAAGACAGCAGCAAGAGTCAGCTGGCTTCAGGTTAAACCATTATGCTGAAATCACGAACAAGTTTAATCTTAATACTAGGGTCCGTCGATATGGAAAATTTTCCGATTAGATATATCGATGGGCTCATATCGAGATATACCGAAATATCGATATTTTCAGTTTTTTTGTACTGCGCATGCGCGCGCGCACTCCGAATGCACGTGCGCATGCGCAGTACGAAAAAACTGGGGGCCTATCTCCTCAGGAGGTAAATATCTTTCTCTCTCTGTGTCTCTCACTCTCTCCATCTCTGTGTTTTTCTGTCTGTGTGTCTCTGTGTGTCTCTCCCTTTCTCCTCTCTCACATTCCCCCCCATCTCTATCTATCTGTATATTATCACATCCACCCCGTCTCTCTCCCCCCCACCAGCCGTCTCTCTCCCCGCAGCCGTCTCTCTCCCCCTCTCCCACCCCCCCCGCGTCTCTCTCCCCCTCCCCCCAGCCGTCTCTCTCCCCCTCTCCCCCCCCCCAGCCGTCTCTCTCACCCTCCCCCCAGCCGTCTCTCTCCCCCTCCCCCCAGCCGTCTCTCTCCCCCTCTCCTCCCCACCCCCGTCGTCTCTCTCCCCCACCACCCCCCCAGCCGTCTCTTTCTCCCTCCCCCCCCACCACCGTCTCTCTCCCCCTCCCCCCAGCCGTCTCTCCCCCTCCCCCCAGCCGTCTCTCTCCCCCTCTCCCCCCCCAGCCGTCTCTCTCCCCCCCCCAGCCATCTCTCTCCTCCTCCCCCCAGCCGTCTCTCTCCCCCTCTCCTCCCCCCCCAGCCATCTCTCCCCCTCCCCCCAGCCGTCTCTCCCCCCCTCTCCCCCCCAGCCGTCTCTCTCCCCCTCTCCCCCCCCAGCCGTCTCTCTCACTCTCTCCTCCCCCCCCAGCCGTCTCTCCCCCTCCCCCCAGCCGTCTCTCTCCCCCTCTCCCCCCCAGCCGTCTCTCTCCCCCTCTCCCCCCCCAGCCGTCTCTCTCCCCCTCTCCCCCCCCCCAGCCATCTATCTCCCTCTCCCCCCAGCCGTCTCTCTCCCCCTCCCCCCTGCCGTCTCTCTCCGCCTCACCCCCCCACCCCCCCACTCCCAGCCGTCTCTCTCGCTCCCCAGCCCTTGCATACCTGTATATTGTATTCGAGGACTGTGAATACAATATGGCGGCTTTGTACCTCGGTCTGTGCATTGTGTATAGAGATGAGCATTCTGGGTCTTGTAGTTCAGTGTGCTCGCATCCCGATTTTTTACCTCGATATATCGTTTTTTCGATATATCGATATGAAAATTATATCGGGTTTTATCGATATATCGATATATCGCCGGACCCTACTTAATACTGTAACTAAGAATAGGGTTGTATTACACTGTGAGGCAATGTCAGGCAGTAGCACCAGCGATACTTCATTTTTACCCCCAAAGTCTCTAACCAGTCTGGATTGGAAGTAATATCCTTCTAACACCTCAGCACGTGTAATTATTGTACTGGTGTCCAATATGCAGCAATTTGTGATGTTATTCCTTATTAGGAAAACCAGAAGCAGGTCATAGCAATTCAGAGAACTTTCCTCCAACACAAACTGCTTTTTGGAGTGTTGTTCCCTAAGCTCACTGTGATGTATATGATGTCACCTCCTGGCTGGCACTTCAGTGCCTCGATATGTGAAATGGAGATCCATTGACCAGGGCAGTTGGCTTCCCGGACATGACCATTGAGTAGGGTATCAGATGGGGCTTTGCTGATAATCCACACACTCTGCGACACAGTGCTTTAGTATCTCAGCACAACAATAACAACAACAAAATGACACTTGTATAGCGCCTTTCATATCAGGAGGACATCCCCGCACAAGTATCAGCAATACACTCTGTGATGGATGCCTTGGGATCTCAGCACAAAGCTACCTGAACACAGCCAGTCTCATGGCTCGTCTGATGTATTTAATGCTGCACTTAACAGATACATCTTGCTTTAGAGTAAGATGGCGGCAGATGGGTGGCTGGTCCCACCAGGATCCCCTCGAGCATCTATGCGCCTGGAACCAACCTGGATCTACCACAGGTGACTGTACTAGAGAGGGGGTATCATGAGCCCTTGGCCTCAAGGTCTTCCATCATCGGATGAGCCGGGAATCTGGAAATTGGAAACTTACTCGTGAGCGTCAGCTTGAAGAGCCTGAAGCACAGCCGGGACTCACAGCCTCATCTGAGTGGGGGCCTGAACAGTCTGACGCACGGCTGGGATTCAGTGCCTCAAGCATGTCCTGCGGCTCTCGATTGCAGCCGAGGGGGACCCTTACAGTGATCGGAACCAATATCTAGAGCAGCTCACAAGGGAGCGGTATCTACTGCGAGGCTTACCTAGGGGTCCTGGGTCTTCATCATCGCCCCGGTCTTTGACCTCAATGGCGACACATCCTGACATGAGACCCGGGGCTGCAGAGATCACTTGGGTCTCATTCTCGGCTGGCCCGAAGCATCTTCGCCACCATTCCCGCCTCAGCCAATCAGCAACCGCAGGCGCACAACGTCATCCCACGTACATCTTTTAAATTGTCACGCCCTGGACTCATTGGGATATCAACCCAGCCTCTCCTACAGCAGCCCATCAGACTAACCATGCCTCGCTGTCCTCCTACATCTGCTCTTAGTCTCAGCATGCACACTCTGGTTGTCACAATCGACCCGATCTGCTTCCCCAAAATTCTCCCATCCCTGTCCCCAACCCTCCACTACTCCCAATCAACCCTCCTCTCCCTCCAACCACTCCGACTTCGATACCTGCTGGACAATCCCACAGCCTCCCTATGCTCCTCTCTTCATATTTTCCATCGTGCACACCATGGCAGATGCCGCCAGCTGTCTGACAGCACCCAACCTGACTGCCCCATCTCCCACTCTCGCCACAAAATCCATCAGACCTCTTCGATGAGGGCCAACCTCTCCTCCCTCATCCATATCTCCACCCTCCCTGTCAACCCTTCCCCTCATTTTGCACAATCCTCCACAACAACAAAATACCACAAAATTATATTTGTATAGCGCCTTTCATGTTAGGAGGATGTCCAACTGTCCCCTCTGCATCGGACTATAAAATGCCCACTCCCTGTCTAACAAGAAAGTCATCATCCATGACCTCACCGTCAACGAAAACATCGACCTCCTCACCTTGATCGAAACCTGGGTTACCCCAGGTGACACCTTTCCCCACCTTGAAAAAATCTTCTCTGGATCTATCCCTACTCTCCAGCTATCGCCCCATCTCCAACCTTCCATTCCTCTCCAAGGCCCTGGAACGTTTTGTTGCTTCTCAGCTTTGCTCCTTTCTCTCTCCTCACTCTCTCCTCAAACCCAATCAATCTGGCTTCCATGCTGCCGATAGCACTTCAAACTCTTCCACAGCCTCACCCCATCCTACATCTGCGACCTAACACCCTATCAACATGCCCGCCTCCTCCGCTCAGCAGGCTCCGGCCTGCTCCTCAGACCGACCTGCCCCACCATCGGCGGGCGAGCCTTCAGCCACTCTGCCCCAACCTCTGGAACTCCAAACTGAAGTCCCTCCGCCTCGCCCCCTCTCTGGCCTCCTTCAAGTCCCGCCTCAAGACCCTCTTCTTTAACGATCCCATCGGTCATCCCAAATGTCCCCTTTTCCCTCCACCCTCCACGTCCACAGCTCGGGTCCGAAACAATGACTGTCATTGCTCCTTGGGACATCCTCTTGACATGAAAGAACAACAACAACAACAAATTACACTTATAAAGCACCTTTCACGTCGGGAGGACGTCCCAAGGCGCTGCACAAGAGGCGTGTGACCCAAGCTGGGAGGGGAGTGTACGGGAAGGGGTGAAACAGATAGGGGAGGTCGAAAAATTCGGGGTGGAACAAAAGGCACGGTCGAAGAGGAAAGTCTTCAAACCAGCCTTGAAAGAGGAAAGGGAAGAAACGAGACAGAGGGATTGGGGGATCGAATTCCATAGGGTCGGAGCAGAAAAACTGAAGGCCCGGCCTCCAATGGTGGGGTGGTTCGGGCGGGGGGCTTGGAGCAGGCCAAGTCCTGCTGAGCGGAGGGTCCGGGTGGGCTTGTAGAGGGAGAGTAAATTGGTTAAGTAGGGCGGGGCAAGGCCATGTAAGGCCTTGAAGGTGAGGACGAGGATCTTGAACTCGATCCTCTGGAGGATGGGGAGTCAGTGGAGACGGGCGAGGGTGGGGGTTATGTGGTCGAGAAGGCGGGTGCGGGATAATGCACGGGCTGCAGAGTTTTGGATGACCTGCAGCCTGTGAATGGAGGAACTGGGGAGGCCGACGAGGAGAGAGTTTCCGTAGTCCAGCTTTGAGGTGATGTACGCGTGCACGAGTGTTTCGGCAGCGTGGGGGATGAGATAATTTCGGAGCTATACAAGTGTAATTTTGTTGTTGTTTTTATATTCACGGCATGCAAAGGTAAAGTAGAAGTAAACCCACCAGCATTACAAATTCTGTATACATTTTATAAATAAGGAGAGTATTTGATATTTAAAAAATATCTGTTTCAATTTTTAATCATTTGACAGGTCCTCCTGTCAGACTGATGGATGGAGAAAATAAGAAAGAAGGACGTGTTGAAATATTTATCAATGGTCAGTGGGGGACCATTTGTGATGATGGATGGACTGATAAGGATGCCAGTGTGGTCTGCCGTCAGCTGGGCTACAAGTAAGCAAATCTCAGATGAAATGCAGGTGCTGTGTCTTGGGGGACCGATAATCACCTCTTGTATGAAAGTAATTCAAACTTCTTTCATGTAATCCTTTCAATGCAAAAATATTGAAAAACATTTCAAGGTGTTTAAATAGGCTGAGATTTTTATTCAGCAAGTAAGTTGGGGATCCAAATCAGAGTATCGGTGACCGACACAGTAAAAGATTCGGGAAACAGAAATACAAGGTGCTGTGATGTATCTGTCAGGTTATTTATATGTAATAATATAAGAATAACTGTGCTACAATGAATCAAATCAAACACGATAAAATAAAGGTTGTGCAATGTAAAATTCTAGGTAAGTAGAGTCCTGCAGCTCTGCGGTTAAAACATTCAGCCCGCAAGCGAGTGGACCTGGGTTCGTATCCTGGGCAGGGCGGAATGTTAAGCAAGTTTTCTTATTCCACTCGCCTCTGTTTTCCCAGCAATGAGTAGGAACCCAGTTGTTAGTCGATTGTCTGATTAATTTTCCAGTGGCACTATTCCCTCAAAAAAATGGTGTCTCAATCCATGACTGTTTAAGGGACACTGGAGTGCACAGTTAATTGCCATGTTTTGCCCACAAAATATACAATCAATTCACTTTACAGTATATTCTGTGAAGCACTTTGAGACGTCTCAAAGATGTGATAAGGGGCTGTATCAAATGGAAAGATTTTTGTTAATTATTATTAATTACATTTGGATGTAAAATCCATCATTTTCAAACTGAAGGTTGAAATTTATGATTACATTTCTTAACTTCCTAACACATTTGCAAACAAAAATGGCTGCAATACTGAAAGGTGGGTAAAGCCATTTGATAATAATAATCCTTGCAATTCATATTCCACGTCTTCTAGATGTCTCAAACTGCTTCACAGAATATACTGTAAAGTGAATTGACTGTATATATGTGGGCAAAATGTGGCAGCCGATTTTGCACAGCATTTTCCCACAAACAGTAATGGATTGAAATGACCAATTTATTATTGGGTTTTTTAGGGATTATTATCAGGCGTGTAGAGTAAGGAAACTTATCCAAGTTTTGCTTTCTGGCCTTTGGTTGGACTTTTGAGGCTCTTTCCCAGGTGAGGAATAGTTTGAAATGAAACAGCGCCCTGTCATTGTGACATCTGGTCTTTAAATGTGGCTCCAGCTACTTTTTACTTTGGGCTGCTTCTCATCCTAGAAATAACCCAAAAGTCTGACAAAAGAACAATTAAAACTTTGACTGCAAAGCAATCTTTGCCGGTGTTCATGAATTTGGTACTGAGATCTACAATTTCAGTTGTAAATTGGAATTCCCAATAAACATAGCAACTTGAGATTTATGAATGCTGCATTTTAGATGACAGTATTACAATGAGTATCATAATCTAGTACAGTAATTGTGATCAGTTGAATGACACTGTGATCCTCTTTTGATCCTGTACATTTCTTTGTTCCTAACCTGTATAATATGAAGTCTTGTCAGCCAGTTTGTGAGTGGTCACTTTCACTTGGATGCTACTGGCATCAAATACCATTTAAAAGGTTAGAGCATGCAGTCATAACAGCTTAGAAAAAATATTTGTTCTACTCAGGGGTTTTCTCTTTTATTTGAACAAGGTGGATAAACATTTTCCTGCTACAGTATGCACATTCTACTGTATTAGATGAACTTCCACAGCAGGAAATTCCATTTGCTTACACAGAATAATGCTATTAATATACAATTGCAGCTGCTTCAAAAATAATTTGTAATATGCTGTGATTATTTCAACATTTACTCAATCCTATTCAACTGAGTTCTGGGTGGTCTCTACCCCCCCCCCAAAAAAAAAAAATCTGTACTATTAAAACAAATGCTTGTTTCTGGGTGGTCATGACATTTGTGAGTCTCGGATCTCAAAGGTACAGTATATGATTCTATAGAAAGTAGGCGTACTTTGCTAGACCAATTTGTAAATAGTGAATCTCAAACAGACCCCTTAGAACTATATTTGGACTCCATTCTCCACTGCTCTGATAACAAATGCAAGATTTTTTTGGTTGCAACACAATTTAAGTGGAGTCCTGTAGCTCAGTGGTTGGAGCATTTGCCTTGCACGTGAGACACCTGGGTTCAATTCCAGGACAGTGCGAAACGTTGAGTAAATTTCCTTACTCCACATGCCTCTGTTCACCTAACAGTAACAAGGAACATGGTTGTTAGTTGATTGTTGGATCACTTTCCCATGGGTAATAAATTGGTCACTTCAATCCACAAATGTTTGTCGGATACTGCTGTCTGCAATTGGCTGCTGCGTTTCGCCCACAAAATGTGCAGTCAATTTACTTTACAGTATATTCTGTAAAATACTTTGAGGTGTCTCAAAGATGTGAAACAACATAATATCAGATGCAAGGATTATTATTATTATTTAATTGCAAGAGATTAGAGTCCAAACTGAGTTCCAACGGTCTGCCTATGATAAATCCAGGTCTTTGCAAGATTCACTGTTTGTGAATCTCTCTTGTGTTTAAATCCCTTCACTCCTTGGCAGCCCCCTACCTCTCTAACTTCTCTCCTCACAGCATTACCTGGTGCCTCCGCTCTACTGGATCCGGCTCATCCTTGTCCCCTGAAACCCTTGCTCCACCATCAGTGACAGTGCTTTCAGCCACTAGGCCCTGAAACTTTGAACTCCTTTCCTCAACCCCATTGCCTCACCCTCCTTACCCATCTTCGGGTTGCATCTAAAGCCCATTCTCTTCGATTGCGCTTATGTTCACCTTCCCCCTCCCCCTGGCTCGACCTCGGGCTCCGATATTGTTAAGCACTCTGAGATGCCGCACGGCGTGGGGTGCACTATATAATTACAAGTTGTTGTTGTTGTAGTAGTAAGATCCTCTAAGATACCACAAAGATAATAAAACGAATGGACATAGATTTAGAAATGCAAAGGGCAGTTTCGGAACAGCCACCAGATAGTATCACTTTGTCCAGAGGGTCGTTAATGATTGGAACAGGTTCCCAGGAAGGAACGTT
Source organism: Hydrolagus colliei (assembly GCA_035084275.1). Lineage (NCBI taxonomy): Eukaryota > Metazoa > Chordata > Chondrichthyes > Chimaeriformes > Chimaeridae > Hydrolagus > Hydrolagus colliei. The sequence goes on along the minus strand of CM068742.1, from coordinate 62,566,344 downwards.
TGAGGTTAGCACGGAACCCATTTAAGAAACAGCTTGACATTGTAATGGGGCGATAACAGGGTGGATGTTCTCGAAGGATGAGATGAGAAATGGGTTGAAGGTTTCCGTTTTGCACACAGCATTGGTGACTCGGTGTTAAACAAGTTAAAAATGTTTTGCCAAATTCCTTTTATCTTTTCTATTCCAAAACTAGTCTTGGCCCCCATCAGTCATTTTAGGTCACCATGTTCACTTGTGTTTCACAAAGCTGCCATTCTTGTGAGCAGCATGAGTGAGATTACTAATATAAAGTAAATTAGACCCTAATTTAGGACAATTGTGCACTATAGACTCATCATTACTAAGAACTGAGCAGAAACAGTCCAATTTCGTTTAATTTAGAGTTACTTTAGGCTTCAGAGAAATACATTCATCCCATCAGTCTGGGATTCACCTCAGTTCACAAGATAATGTTGCAATGAAATCCACTGTCAGTTTATCTTCACACAGATGATTCCAGGAAGATGAGGATTTATAGTTAGGAAGATTACATTTGATATTGTGCATTATCAAGACTCTCCTCTTTGACGGTCCCATCGGTCACCCCAAATCCCCTCCTTTCCTTCCACCCTCCCTATTCCCAAGCCCAGCTTGTTTAGACTGACCTGTGATCCAGATTCAAGACTAGATCAAGAATAACAACATGTGAAAGGCATTATACATGTATATAATGCCTTTCACATCAGGAGAAGATCTCAGAGCCTTGCACAGCTGATTAGGGGTCTGATCTGAATCAGACATTTATATATTTTTATAGCCAGGCATTTCAGCAACTAGACTAGGAGGCAGGAAATAAAAATAAATGCCTTCACTCCTGCCAGAGCTGTCACTTGGTCACTAAATCACTATCGCTAAAACCTGTGAAGTGCTTTGAGACATTTCGAAGACACGATAAGGCACTATGTCAGATGTAGAGATTATTATTATTTATTTCCTCCAAGAACTGCTCACCTAATAATAATAATCCTCCTTGCATTTAATATTTAATATCTCATCACATTGAAATGTCTGGAAACACTTCACAGCTAATTGCTATAAATTGTAGTGCCTCTATTTTTAGGCTAAATTAAATAAGGCAGTAAGAAATCTGATGGCTTCTGAGCAGCATATAATAAATAATCCTTGCATTTGATATAGCGGCTTTCACATCTTCTAAACGTCGCAAAGCATTGTATATTCTCAAAGCAGAAGTATATTCTGTATATTTACTATATTTGTGGGTGAAACACGGCAGCCAATTCCGCACAGTAGTGTCCCACAAATAGTCATGGATTGAGTAACCAAATTATTATTTATTCATTTTCTGAGGGATTATTATCAGGCATATGGAGCAAGGAAACTTGCCCAAGGTTTTCCTCAGCCAGGAATCAAACCCAGGTGTCTCGCTTGTGAGGCACTAACCACTGAGCTGCAGGACTTGAAGAAAATCCCAAATGTGTGTTTTGCTTCAAGGGGTTCAGCAAAGGCAAGATCACTGGCGTATTTTGGAGATGGTGTGGGGCCAATACACATGGATAACGTGAAATGCACTGGAACCGAACTGACGCTAACAGACTGCATCAAGCAAGACATTGGCACACACAATTGCCGACACAGCGAGGATGCTGGAGTGATCTGTGACTACAATGCCAAGAAAAGAGTTCTCCTAGGTAACACAGGTGAAGTGTCTTTGTTTTCTCTAAACAGAACCAACCATTAAAATGCTGTTGCTGATAATGTCTATGACACTGAATATAAATGGAGAATAATAATACAGTAATATTAATCCTTTAATTTGATATAGTGCCTTATTGCGCCACTGATACGTCTCAAAGGTTTCACAGAACATACTGTAAAGTGAATTGACTATATTTTGGGAGTGAAATGTGTAGCCAGTTGTGCACAGCAATGTCCCATAAACCAAATTATTTATTTTGGGGGGTTACTAATAGGGCAGAGGCTTAAAATCATTATTGACACTAAAATAAAGGAGATTTGTTTTACCTATAGAGAGTTTTTACAGCCTGGAATGGTTGAAGCTGATAAAAGCTTTTTAAAAGGTAATTTGACAAGTATTTGAAAAAGAAAACTATAAAAGAGTATGGAAAAAGGGTAGCGGAATGAGATTTAATTGTGACCCTATCGCCTGCTCCCTCACCCAACTACACTGGCTCCCCATCCTCCTGAGGATATAGTTCAAAATTCCCATCTTTGCCTTCAAAGCTCTCCACTCCTTTGCTTCTTCCTATCTCTGCGACCTGCTCATGCCATATCAACCTGTCTGCTCCTTCTGCTCAGCAGGGTCAGGCCTTTTCTACCTATTGGAACTCCAGCTCACAGTGCCTTCACCTTGCTCCCATCCTTGCCTCCTCCAATGCACGTCTCAAGACCTTACTCTTCAACCGCGCCTTCAGATACCCTTCTATACTCCCTGCTCTCCACCTCTCCTGATCGCAGCCCTCTACTCGGGTCAAAATTATGGACTGTCCAGAGCCTTGGGACGTACTCCCAATGTGAAAGGCACTATACAAATCTCATTTGTTGTTGTTGTTCACAGCCTTTCCCCCTCCTATCTCTCCGACCTACTGATTCCCTGTCAAACTGCCCGCACCCTCCGTTCAGCAGGCTCTGGTCTGCTCCATGTTCCCCGCCCTACCATCAGTGGATGGGATTTCACCCTCTCTGTTCTCACACTCTGGAACTCCATCCCACAATCCCTTGCCTCGCTTCCTCCCTTGCCTCCCTCAAGGCTGGTCTCAAGACCCCCCTTTTCGATTGTGCCTTCTGCTGACCACCCCCCCCCCCAATCTCTCTCCCTCCCCTCCCAACTCTCTCCCTGCCCTCCACCCTACCCTGCCTCCCCGCCCCCCCCCCCACCCTTGCTTGGGTCCCAACCTAACTGTTCAGGTGAAAGGCACTTGAAAATGTAATTTTGGTGTTTTTAGCTTTTTAAAACAACCAACACAGGTATAATGGACCAAATGACATCCTTGTGTGCTATAAATTTCGATGACTTCACATTTCTAGTCGGAATGCTTTCACTTTACATAACTGCAGTACAAAGTCATGGCATGATAAATTATATCAGCAGTATGCTGAAAGTAATAAGGCATCAAATCTTCATTCCAATGGGCTTATGCCTCCTTAAAACCACAGTGGTATGTGATGAGTTCTTTTCAGCAGCAGATATATGCTGTATTTCATTTCTCGAAGACCAGTTCAAATTCAGCTGTTCACCAACATGCTTTATAAAAAAAACCTTGCATTTGACATAGCGCTTTTCATGTCTTCCATGAAATATTCTCCGATTCAAAGCGCTCCATAGAATATACTGTAAAGTGAATTGACTATGTATTTGTGGGTGAAAAGCGGCAGCCAAATGCGCGCAGCAGTATCCCGCAAACTGTCGTGGATTGAAGTGACCAATTTATTGTTTTTTGGGGGGATTATTATCAGCCTTATGGAGTAAGGAAACTTGCCCAAGATCTTATCCTGCTGGGAATCTAACCGAGGTCTCTCGCTTGCGAGGCAAGTGCTGTAACCACTGAGCTACAGGACTCTGCTCTGCACAACAACAGAGTGTTCCTTCGTAGGACTGTTAGGGCCAGTCCTGACCTGCTGAAGCATGCTAAACAGGAGCAGCATTGGTAATGAGAAGAAACCAGTACTTAGTGCACCCCCCCCCACTCTGGCTGCAGATGCAAAGGAGTTGTGCGAGAGCAGGAAAAAAGAAGCACAATTTGGAAGGTGATAGAATTATATAAAAAGGATATTTCAGGCCATATACATCCACAGGCTCAGCTGTTTGGACTCCAGAAACTGACAGCAGCAAATCCCAGGTCAAATACTGCCAACTTTACAACAGTATAGTATAATAAAGTCCATCTATTATCCATTGGGCAAAATGGGACAGAGAGACTTATGAAAAGGAACTATCGTGCAGTGTAATGATAATATCACTGCTGAGCTGTAGATCTTGTCTGTGAATGTTCAGACAGTTGGAGACTCCAGCAATCTACTTAATGACTGTACATATTTGTGGGCGAATCGCAGCAGCCAATTGCGCAAAGCAGTGTAATAATTATCACTCACACTGAATATTCCAGGACGCACTTAATTTTTACGCCAATCTTTCAAAATGGACAAAATCATCATAACATGGAAGCTTTGGGGAGTTATGTTGGTATCTGGAATAGGCATGCTGATTTCATGGATTGAAATCCTTACACAATTCTCTGGTTAATTATAAACACAATTTGTACATCGGAGAACAAATTTTAAAAAATGTCCTCCAGCACTCTGGATGAGCTGGTTTGGAAAATAGTTATAATTTCAGGCGCCATTGCTTTTTACCATTTTTTTAGAGTCTGTGTCCTCTCTCTGTGGCTTGCGTCTACTGAATCAAAGGCAAAAACGAATCATTGGTGGGAAAAATTCCTTGAGGTAAATATTTTTCTACAAAGCATGCTGTTTTCACATGAATCCATCATTTACACTTTACTTAAAATTAAATAACACTGATGTCATAACATTAGCTCAGGGTGTCTAACACATTGTCGTCTCAGTCAATGGTAAAGTCATATATACAGTACAACCAAATTTTTGCAATATACCTGTGTAGAGTACAGTAAAAGCCTGTTTATCCGGCACCTGATCAACCGTAATTTCCATATAATCGGCATCGCAAAAAAAGGTTCGCATTTGATTAACTGGAATTTATCCAGAATTTTTTTGGTTTTTGGCCGAATATCCGGCAGTCGCTTCAACCGACATTGGCCAAGTCCTGAGGGTGTCAGATAAACAGGCTTTTACTGTATTTAACTCCACAAAAGCATTTGTCACAATATTTAAACTGCTAAATGCATCATGTCAAAATGTTAGATCTACTGATGAAATTTTACTGCATATAGGATTCTCATTGTATGGTTACTAATATTGCATGCATCTAGTAAGTTAAACACCATCTTAAAGCTTTCTGCTAAATAAGCAGTCAACCCTTGGTCAGAGCTGTGGATTCTGTGGTGTCACAGTGAAAGTTAAGATGAACAAAGGTGTTTGTTTCCAGTTCATCAGTTTGTTAGACATTGAAATATTCACTTGAAACAGAGCCAAATTTCATGCCTGACCAAAAGACAACAGCCAGCCTTTAAGGCAAATCTACACAGGGATAAAACACTCACCGAATCAAGAGTTCTCTACCACTATGTGTTTAGATGTATTTGTAAGGATCTTAATTGTATTTGGTGTGGCTCTGCTGCCGCATACTCAAATATGCTTTTTTTCCAATGTTTGGCTTCCTGCCTTACACAGAGGAGGGTGGCCTTGGCAGGCTGCCATTCGACTGAGAGCATCCCACAGAGATGGGAGACTACTGTGCGGTGCAACTCTCATTAGCAGCTGTTGGGTCCTCACGGCAGCTCACTGCTTTAAAAGGTCAGTTTTCTTAGTTTATAATTTATTGAACTATCTCATCAACCAATTTGAAAACTTAATCGAATGTAATTTAGGATGATAGCAAGTGGGATTTGATTTGTTCAGTTTGCGAATAAGGAAAATTGTCTCATTTCTGGTATTCAGTAATAAATGGAAAATTACAATTTTTAGTGCTAAGAAAAGGCTAGAGATCAAAACTCTATTTTCCATAGAACTATAGAAATTTCCAACACAGGATGCCGTTGAACTCATTGTCCTTATCCTGTCTGTCTGAAATAGATTTCCATTTAGTCCCATTTTCCTGTCTTTTACTCAGACCTTTTTATATATCATCCTTGCATTTGGCATGGTGCTTTTCACATCTTCTAGATGTCTCAAAGTGCTTCACAGAATGTACTGCAAAGTGAATTGACTGTATATTTGTGTGAGAAATGCGGCAGCCAATTGTGCACAGCGGTGTCCCACAAACAGTCGTGGATTGCAATGACCAATTTATTATTGTTTTGTTTTACAAATGTCTCACAAATATCCACGAAATGAGTAACCAATTTTATTTCGAAGATTGTTGGCCAGGGCAATGGTAGATCCTCCCTTTTTGAATAATGCAATGGGATCTTTATCGTCTACCTGAACATGCAGATGGGATCTTGACTTAACATCTCATCGAAGGAGATAATTTCCAACAATGCTCCACAACCCCAGCCTTGCATTAGCTTGTCACAGCTAATGACCTGATGTGGGGTTTGAACCTAAACGCTTTTGACTCAGGAGAGAGAGTGCTATCAACTGATTCCCTTTTAAAAGCCATTATAGATTTTGATCTATCATGGTTCCAGGTAGGGCATCCACATCCCAATCACCCGCTGTATAAAAGGAAATCCTTCTTATCTCTCCTTTTTGTCTCTCAAATGTCTTTTATTCAGATTAGACATCCTATAAATATCGTGAATTATTCAATTTCAAGATTCATGAACAGAATTGAAATGAATCCATCGAATCCAACTTTAGAATATTGCTGTTTGAACAACAAGTTGTAATTAAATTCTAACAGTTTTACGAGGCTGTCCAATGAGTTGGATTTATGCAGGGAATTTGTCACCGATGTCAATGTACAAATGTGTTGGAAATCCTTTGTAGAGCTCACATTAAGGGATTCAGTAGATTTATTTTCTTTCTATCTAATTCTTCTCTGAAATTTGGGTTAAGAGCAACAGATTTTTCTTGTGCTAATAATGGATACAAGTCTTTTATATGAGGCTGAACTGTGACTTGAATGCCAGGGGTTGAAAATTAATTGCTAATTAGTCTGTTTTATAGCGTGATACAGCACAGATACATGTCATTCAGCAAGATTTGTCTGTGTTGGTGTTTAGATTCCACACAATGTCCACCCCTCTTATTCTGCTCGTATATATCTCCCATATATTTGTGTATGTCATTGTGTTGCTATTTAGTAGGCCATGAAGGGTATTATTTCCATTCCTTTAAGAAAGTAATTTATTGTCGTCAAATTGGCTATAACACCACAGGCGACAAGAATTAATAAGAGGTGCTTTAAATGCAGAGAACAGCTTTAACGATGCCAGCAATTGTAAGGTTCCCAGAAATAAAGACTAATGTATAAGTATCGGGAAGAACATAAGGAAAGTTGAAAAGGTACAGAGTCGACAGAATGCATTCTTGTGCGTTAATATACAGTATTGTGTTGATTTTAGACCTGAGACAAAATTGGCAGAATGTGTGCATTCTCTTGGGAATACTGTCCAACCAACTATCAGCACATAATCCATTTGTAAGGCATTAAAGTTGTACCTATGGGTCATTGAAGCAGTCTGAAATGAGTGCAACTTCCAATATTAACACAGTATAACAATTTGATTGTTTCCATATTTTTCCTGATGCATAAAATTAACCCCCAAAAAGGAAAACAATAAAATACAGGATATATTATACCATTTAAAATTCAAATATTTTCAAAATATTGGGTTAGAAATTCCACCTGGTTTAAATTTACTGTATTTATGTAGCAGTTTTACGCATCTGGAATTTAGCAAACTCTAAAACATAGACTTATGACTGAAGAAGGTGTCTGTGAGCTTGTTTAAAACATGCATCAAATGTAAGCCTGAATTCAAGAAGTTGCCAAATTCTGGACCTTCTGAAGTGCTACATTAATAGAACAAATCTAGATCCAGGTAGAATTTCACCCCAATAATACTTTCTAGCTCCACATCAGTTCAATCTCATATAACATAACTTCATCACTAAAAGTGCATTTAGTGCACTTTTGGTTCTAATTCTTTACAGTACGTAAACTTTTAGGTAAGTTTACCTCAGCCGCTGTATTAAAGTGTGCATTCCTGTTATATGCAATGCAGACAATGAAAGAGAAATGTTGTGAAAGTAATGTGCACATGCTTTCATTTAATGGATCATTGAGATTAGCATAAATATGTGGGATCAAGTTATGCTTGATAGTGATGTAAAGCAGTCATTACTGCAGATGGGGCACATATGGTGGAACAAAGGGGGAGCTAGGGTGAGGAGGGAGCAATCAGTCTTGCAAGAGATTTAGAAACATGATCTATAAATCGAATAGCAAGCTGAATTTTGAGACCAAAGGAATATGAAGCCGCAATGTCCTTTGCTAAGCTTTTTGTTACCATATGTTGCCAAGGAGGATCTTAATTTAAATCAATCCTCCTCTATTTATTTGTTATTTTTACTTATCATACATATTTAATCTCCAGTTCTCTGGTACTTCCAGCCATGCTTTAGGAGAACATGAATGAATAGAATGAGAAAAGGTCATTTGACCCATTCCCTCAGTAGATCACACAAAAACTAAACCATTACCTGTCTAAATTTCACCCTGCCTGTTCTTTCTCCTCATGGAAATGTCTGTGTAAATGTATTAATAATAATGATGATTAATCCTGATACTTAATATAGCACCTTACACACGAGGACCACGTCCCAAAGAACTTCACAGTAAAGTACTGTGAAGTATAGTGACTTTGTATTTTGTAGGGCAATGCAAATTCCAAAGCTTATCAAAAGACCTCATCCCACAATTTAACCTGACCCTCATTTCTCTCCAAGAAACACTTCACCCCTGTCTGAGTAGGAACAATTTAATCACTGGTTGAAAAGTGCAGGATTTGACGTGATAATTAGCACATAGATAGAAAATGTGCCTTGAAGATGGTTTTATAACTTGTCTTTAAAATATGTTGTTAATGATAGATTTGGGAGAAAAATGCAAATTCCCCCCACACCCTTCTGCAAGGTCCTCTTGACTTCAGAAGATTCAAACTTAGTGCCATGTATTTGCTCACCTAAGTCTGGACTTATTCCCTTTGTCCTCAAAGAAAGGGTTCTGGATTGATCTGCTCCATGAACTTTATCGGCTGAAGACCTTTCTTTTCAACCACGCTTTCGGTCACCTTTTACCCCCTCCCCCTGGCTCGGCCCCAGGCTCTGTTATTGAGAAGTGCTCTGAGACGCCGTCCGGCATGGAGGCCGCAATATAAACTCAAGTTGTTGTTATCCGTCTCTTTCTGCCGGGAAACCTCTTTTCCCCAGGAAAAAGACTTGCCTCCACTTAGGACTGCCCCCACCACTGTGTGGTGAATTGAATGAGGTGATGCTGTGCCAACTGCTCCATTACCTGCTGTGGTAATGCACTCTCATGCTGGGCCAGCAAGCTGCCTGCACTCGATGAGCTTTCACAACCTTTTGCTTTAATTGTTGAGTTTGAAGTAGCCTACTTCAGTTTATAAACATGAATATATAAATAAGAAATTGTGATTTATAAATATTGAAGGAGCCCTGTATCTGCTTTGTGTGAGAGCTCTTGCAAGTTCTGCTTGACTTGTACTTGGTAGTTTCATTGCACACAAGGAAACCTTGAGATTGCATTTAAATAATAGGAAGAAAAAAGAATTTGCACTTTTATGTTGCCTTAATCCTTTGAAATATCTCAAAATGCTTTACTGTTATAATGCCAAGTGTAATTGACTAATTTATAATAATCCCTGTATTTGATGTAACGCTTTATCACGTCTCAAAGCTCTTCACAGAATATACTGTAAAGTGTGTTGACTGTACACTCTGTGGGTGAAATGTGGCAGGTAATTCGCATAGCAGTGTCCCACAAAGTCGTGGATTAAGTGACCAAATTACTATAACTGTTGCTTTATGGGCAAATATGGTGGTATTATTATGCAGAATAATGTCTTCGTAAACAATAGTGAATCGTCAGTTGATCTGACCAAGATGTTGGGAGAAACTGGCTTCTTTTATCAAACAGTGTCATGTTAATTTACATCTGAAGAACAAACAGAAGGGACCTTGATTCTTACATTTCTTTAATGAATGGAAATGATCCTTGGCCTTTAGTACCCAGTCGGTGGCAGATTTCCTGAAGCCCCTCTTCCTTCTAGAATTATAATGTCACATTGTTTTGGCTTAACATTTTTAAATCGCAACAAATTGTGGAAAAAATCCTTAATTTTGGAAACAGTTTTCCCTAGTTTTTTTCCCCCTGTTCCTCGCCATATATCTGTTTTGTATATAATGGGATGCAAACATTTCCCTGCATCGCAAGGCCACCTGATCATGATAAAGGACACATCACAACTTGCACAACACCACATTCTCACTCCTATAAACAAAGCGCAAATTGTACCAGTCGGCAGCAAAGGTCACAGTCAAATGGGATAACTAGCAGTATATTTACAACAGGGACTGTGCTCCACAGGCACCTCTTGTGTTTGTAGTATCAGAAGATCCCAAGGCTCGCACTTGTCCACACAATACCAGATCAAACTGCAGTAGGAAACAGTCCCTAACTGTTCAGAAACTGTTGAGAATGTCAAATAAAGGAATTTAATCTTGTGTGGAGCTTGAACTATTGAAGAAAGGCTGCATTCCCCAACCCCCAAATAAAGCCATTTCCCTTTGTCTGTGTTTAGATCAGTTTTAGCTTTTCCACAAATCTTTTAGCATCACAAGACAAGCCTGTGCTTTCAGGAGTTTGTTCATGCTTCCATGAAACTTAAAATTCAACATAAAATTTCCTGATGAACACCAGTATTTAGCACCCTTCTACAGAGAAACATTTTGCTTCAGGGTTTGCAGAATGCTATTTTGTTTTTATTCAGAGGCAAGCAATTAAATTTTGTGAATTTGTACCTACTTTGGCTTGCATGGTTTGTTTTGACGCATTGCCAAAATGAGATTCTTGATGTGGTTTACCAGGTTTTCCTGTTGAATCTTGTGATTTGCCTTTGATAGGTACGGTAACAACACTAAGAATTATGTGGTGCGATTTGGTGATTACCACACATTGGTGCTTGAGGAGTATGAAGAAGATCTCGAGGTCAAGAGCATTATTATCCACAAGGACTATAAGCCTGATGCCAATGACTATGATATTGCATTAGTAAAGCTAGAGGGACAACAGGACCGCTGCGCCAAATTCAATGCCCACGTCCTGCCAGCATGTCTACCACACAGGAGAGAGCGGGCCAAAAAAGTAGCTTCAAATTGCTACATCACAGGATGGGGTGACACAGGTAAGAAGACTTCCTTGCCTTGTGTATGCTCCATTGACATATCAATCAGTGGAATAATGAACAATAGTTATTTTGAGTATTACTCAAAGAACACTCCAGATTCTGATAAATATATTTCCATGTACTGTTTGAAAAATGCACTTGATTCATAATTCTATATTTAGATATACTGTATATGGATATACGTAATATACAGTGCAACACCAGGTATTTATATGTCAGTTGCCTATGAATTAGATGGTGGTAGATTCAAGACCAGAGTCAAGACTTTGAGTTTCTAGTTTAGATCAATATCAATATAGTGTCGGGGAGCTTTGCATTATTGGAGGAACTGTTCTTCGAGACATGATCTGCCTGTTCAGCAAGACAGACGCTAAATAAATTGTGACATTGTTTGAAAAGAGAAGGGAGCTTCTCATAATCTGTTCCTGGTCAACAGTCCTCCAGTTAAATTACTCATTCATCTTCTTTGATACCATCATTCCAGAATACCCATCCTTTTTTTCCCCATTACAGACACCAACTTGGTTTATAGCCCCCTTTTTGGCAATCTATTTCCGTTGTTGATCCTCTGTGTAAAGAAATACTTGCTGATATTTGTCCTTGCCTTCACATCCCTGAACTTGTGCTTTCTTGTCCTGCTATTTTAGCATATGATAGTAAAATCTGATAATCTGGCTCGGTTGGGCCCACGCATCTCCCGGATTTTGAGCCCTGTAGCTTAATGGTAAGAACACTCGCCTTACAAGCTTGGGCAAGTTTTCTTACTCCACACACCTAATAATAATTATCCCTCAAAATAACAATAATAAATGGGTCATTTTAATCCATGACTATTTGTGGGACACCGCTGTGTGCAATTGGCTGCTGCATTTCACCCACATATATACAGTCAATTCACTTTACAGTATATTCCGTGAAGCACTTTGAGACTTCTAGAAGACATGAAAAGTGCTATATCAAATACTGCAAACAGCTGTTCCCAACTTTGGAAGATTTACCAACAACATATTGGTAAAATGTAGTGACTGTGTACTTCACAGGCGAATGCTGCAACCAGTTTGAAAGAATAACCAATGTTATTTGGGGAATTGTTGGCCATGACTCCCTTCTCATTCCGAATATTGCCATGGGATCTTTAATGTCCACCTGAACAGTCAGTCAATTTTTAACGTCTCATCTGGAGATCGACACCTCTAACAAGACAGAGCATCCCTGGTCTCTCATTCCACGATTGTTTGTGGGACATCGCTGTGTGCAATTGGCTACCGCGTTTTGTCCACAAAATATAATCAGTATATTTACAGTATTTACAGTATATTCTGCAAAGCACTTTGAGATGTCTCAATGACGTGACAAGGGGCTACGCTATATCAAATGCATGCATGATTACTATTATCATTGAAGTGTCAGTCGAGAAGAGTTCAGAGTCCTACCTTGGGCTTGAACCCATAGTTTTCTGACTCAGATGCAAAAAGTACAGTATTCTGCTTCACAAAACCCCCTTTATCATTTTCCTTCTACTTCCCAGACACATTCAAACTAAAAATACTGGGTTTTTATATTGCACTCGCCATCTGGGAACAACACAACTTCTGATTTTCTAAGCAGACTTTCCACTGCCTTGCACAACTGAATGGTATTATGATGTGTGGAGCATAGCAGTCAGAAGAGGCCCCTAGTAAAGCAAGAATCTGGTTGCTCCCGATGGCATCTGAGGTAGATCTAATTTATAGCATTTCCTATTGGGATTCCCACATTTCCTGTCAATTTGCAAGAACTCTGCCCCAGAAATTAATCCTATCGGAGCACTCTCGGTGATCAATGTGACATACTTTAGGTTACAGGAAGGAAACGCCTTTCGAATAACTCATTTATTATGCAAAGTATCTCTTCAAGAAATAGCCCTCATTAGACCGCCCCTCAGATTTTTTAATCCCAGATTTGAGTTATTAAGATCACTTTAATGAGAGGCATGATATTCTATGAGTAGTTAGATAATAATATCAATTCCTTGTATTTCATACAGTGCATTATTACATTGTTAAGATGTTTCAAAGCGCTTCACAGGATATGCTGTGATATGATGTGACTGTATATTTTGTGGGTGAACATGGCAGGCAATTTCCACACAGCAATATCCAACAAACAGCCATGGCGTGAGTGACCAATTTGATTGAATTGCTGGCCAGCACACTGGGATAAACTGTTTGTGGGACACTGCTGTTGCCAATTGGCTGCCGCATTTCGCCCACACACATGCAGACAATTCACTTTACAGTATATTCTGTGGAGTGCTTTGAGACGTCTGGAAGACGTGGAAAGAGCGATATCAAATGCAAGGATTATTTTTATTTTATTATTATTATTAAATTCCTGTTTTAGTGGCATTTCCTTTTAAATCCCTGTCCTATCTTACCACGCAGAGGTATTACATCTGATTACTAACTGCGGTTCCTAGGGCTGTAATTGTTGTGTTAAGCAAACGGCTCCTGCCAGCACTATTACTTTAAAGTTTATTGGAATCTTGAGTTGCTGGAGCATAGAGCTGAAATCAGCAGATTTTCCCATGAGCAGCACCTGGTTAAAGAAAGAGCTGAACACACATTCCAGAAGGCTGACAAAGCACCACAAAGAAAAATTAAAGAGCAGCAGTAATGGAGAGCTAGTGTCTTGATCCAGAACTGTTGTAAAAATAGCCAATATCCACAAATGTCTTTGAATGTCATGAACGCAAATAAAAATAATGTTTTGTGGACATCAGAGGGACGCAAGACCCCAAAATGGACATTTGTACATCTGAACACATGACCCAGTTTAGATTGCAGATAGCAATTTGAAATTACTTCTAGTGGTAAGGGATTTGGGTATGTATCTTAGTGTAAGCGTAATCATTTCAGGCCAGATACTACAGGACATTCTGGATTCTTTTCATCGATAATACATTTATGTAACTCATTTCACATCAGGAAGGTATATCCAAAGTACTTCACAGGAATTACTGTAAGGTGCTGTGACTGTGTGCTTTGTAGATGAATGTTACAACAACAAAATTACATTTGTACAGCACCTTTCACTTCAGGAGGATGTTTCATGGTGCTGGACAGTCAGTGCTTCAGATGCGAGCTGGGGTAGTGATTATGGAGAGTGGTCAAAAGGGAGGGGAGGGGTAGTGACCGATGGGACCATCGAACAGGGTCTTGAGGTGGGATCTAAAGGAGGCTAGGGAGGGGGCAAGACAGAGGGAATGCGGGATGGAATTCCAGAGGTTGGGGCCAGAGGCTTGCCCGCTGATGGTGAGGTGGGTGATTCGGGGCACATGGAGCAACTCGGATCCTACTGAGCGGAGGGAGCGGGCAGGTTGGTAGGGGGTTAGGAGGTTGCAGAGGTGGGACAAGCCCACAGAGGGCTTAAAAGGTGAGAAGCATGATCTTGAATTCAATCCTCTGGAGGATGGAAGCCAATGGAGTTGAGCGAAAATGGGGGAGGTGGGATCATGGAGCTTGGTGGGGGAGAGGACAGGGCCTGCAGAGTTCTGGATAATCTTCAGCCTTTGGAGTGAGGTGTTAGGAAGGCCGACAAGCATGATGTTGGCGTAATCGAGCCTGGACATGATGAAGGCATGAATGAGAGTTTTGGGTGAGGTAGTGGTGGTATCGGGCAATATTGCAGAGGTTAGGGAAGGTAGAGCAGGTCATGGCTTGGATGTGGGGAAGGAAAGGCAGTTGAGGATTGAACAAGACACCTAGGTTCCTGACTGGCTTGGTGAGGTGAGTGTGCAACCATGGAGGTTGATGCTGGCAGTCCCTGAGGTGTGAAGAAGCTGGCTCCAGTCAATTGATCTTGTTGACCTTCAACTGTAGAAAGTTAGCTCTCATCCAGAACTTGATGTCTGACAGACAGTCTGTCAGGACACCAGTCGTCCTGGAATTGAGGAGGGTAGACGCAGAAAGATAGAGTTGGGTGTCATCCGCATACATGTGGATGATGTCACCACAAACAGTCACAAAGCGAATGACCAATTTTATCTGGGATTTTGTTGGCCATAACACCAGGGGAAACTCCCTTCTCTTTCTGAGGAATACCACAGAATCATTAACATCCACCTGAACAGGCTGCCAGGACGTTAGGTTAATGTCTCATCTGAAGGATGATCCTTCGATATTGCAGTGCACTCCATGACTGCATACGAGTGTCAGCCTTCACTGGTCTCAGCTATGTGAGTTCAAAGTCCTGACATGAAGCTTGAACCAAGTCCCTACCTTGAGACGTTGTTGTATTCTGTGAAGCACTTTGAGATTTCGATAAGATGAGGAAAGCGCTATATAAAGTAAGGATTATTATTATAACCAACATCTTTCTGATTCAGAAGCAAGAATGTGACCAAATGAGCTAGGCTGACCTCTGGTTTGACTAAAACAAATAAATTAAAGCACCTAAACTGTAAGTTAAATTTAGTTATTTCTCCAGACTCGCCAGCAGTGTATGAGTTAACTCGATTGACTATTTGAGGACAAAGCCAGTATAATTAGAGCCTTGCGCAGAGTGTTCCATTGTCATGTTAAATGTAAACTGGCCAGGGGAATGCCTTATTCTATTCTTTGCTAATGGGTGCGTTAATTCTCTTGTGTTGCAGGAAGAGCTTATTCAAAGACCCTGCAGCAAGCTGCCATACCCCTGCTACCCAAACGGCTGTGTGAGGACCGCTATAAGAATAGATTCACAGGGAGGATGCTCTGTGCGGGAAATCTACTGGATCACAAGCGAGTAGACAGCTGCCAAGGCGACAGTGGTGGGCCGCTGATGTGCGAGAGGCCGGGAGGACACTGGGTCGTGTATGGCGTGACCTCCTGGGGGCACGGGTGTGGGGTGAAGGACACTCCGGGTGTCTACACCAGAGTCTCTGCATTTGTGCCATGGATTAAACGTGTGACTAAACTGTAGCCCGCTGGACTCGGAGAATGCCAACGTTTGGGGTTGCCACTGGCCAGTGACTGAGCATGACAATCTCTCCTCACGGGCCCAGCCCTTAACGGAGCAATCCCAATCAACTTCATGACATTTATTATGCAACACAGCAGCACTTACAGCATTCAGGGGCCAACACAAACTGTACGGGCAGGCTCAATATGATCCTTCCATGCTAATCAACATTGGACTGGTGAGAGTGCTACAGTCCATAGAAAAAAGTTTGACAAATGTATGTGCAGTGTTTCAGTGTTCATCCAATATATTGTAAAACATAACAATAATAATAATAATAATCCTTGCATTTGATATAGCGCTTTTCACTTCTTCTAGATGTCTCAAAGCGCTTCACAGAATATACTGTAAAGTAAATTGACTGTACATATATGGGTGAAATGCGGCAGCCAATTGCACACAGCAGTATCCCACAAACAGTCATGGACTGAAATAACCAATTTATTATTTTTTGGAGGGATTATTATTGGGCGTGTGGAGTAAAGAAACTTGCCCAAGTTTTCGCTCTGCCTGGTATTGATCGCTTGTAATGCGAGTGCTTTAACCACTGTGCTATAGGGATCCACATAAAAATAGTATAGAAATCCTTTCCCCTCTACCTGTTTGTCTGGTCCATTCCTGAACTGGGGATGTACAGTTAAAAATATTGGTACTTATTTATTGCTATTTTCCAGTATTCTTTGCCATTCAACAGCGCCCCATGGTGGAGAAGACCCATTAGAGCTGCCAGGGACTCCTGTTGCAAAAAGCACAATGTTTACTATGGTTAGTACATCAGGGCAACTGTAGCTTATGCAATAGAGAGAAATCTGCCTTGGCGACACTTACCGTTGCACTCCTGGAAGCAGAATAACCTTGACAGCCTTGCAGCTTCCAAGAAAGGTCCAGTCTTTCAGGTTGCTTTTAACAAAGCTAATTGGTGCAGTATTTACTGGAATGTTATTAAAGCATGACTGATTAATGCTGAAAGTATTCCTGTCCAAACTAACTGAGCAAATTGCACTAACCTATGAGGTTGATTTCTTCCCTGACCCCAGCTTTAACAGAGAGCCCAAGTCTCAGGACACTAGCTAGGAACCAGCATGAACCAGAAAGTTCAGGCAAAAATGTTACTTGCCTGCTCTGTGATTTTGTTGATTACTTGAATAGTTGTTTTAACTTGTTCTTAAACAGTAGTGCTGTACCTTGGCATCAAAATAAGGTATTGCTCATTGACTATATATGAGCTTTTAAATAAAACTCTTTTGGTCTGAGTAATCTCCCTGATTTACAGTACAATAGAATTTACATTTCTATAGCTCCTTTCACGTCAGGACGATGTCTCAAAGTGCTTCATGCTGCTGGCTGGGGGTGGGAGCTGAACTGGATAGAGAAGGGAAAGATGACCAACAAAAAAGTTCAGTTAAAAAGGTAAGTCTTGAAACAGGCTTGAACATGCCGAGGGAGAGAGCAAGTTGGAGTGACTCTGGGATGGAATTCCAGAGGCAGAATGGCTGAAAGGATGCTTGCCGATGGTGTGGGGTGTAGACCAGAGACTGGTGTTTGCCGAGCAAAGAGGGCAGCTGAGTCGATAAGGTAGGAGATTATAGAAGCAGCATGGGGCAAGACTATGAGGGGCATTAAAGATGAGAGCAATAATCTTAAATTTGGTCAGTTGGGAGATAGGGAAACAGTGGAGCCAAATGAGGATGGGAGTGATAGGCTTGTGGAGCCTAACGTAAGAGAGGACTTGACTGCAGAGTTCTGGAACGTCTGCAGCTGGTGTAGGGAAGAGCTGGAGCCTGGATGTGATGCAAATGTGAACAAGACATTTGCCATCAATTCAGGGGACATGGCCATGGCAGAGGCGGGCAATGTTACAGAGGTGAGGGAAAGTTGAGTGAGTAGGAGCCTAGGTGTGGGGCTTAAAAGACAAATGGGGTGTAAAACAAGACACTGGTTCTACACCAGCTCTATGACGCATGGTGAGCATCCCTGCAGGTTGATGCTCTTAGTGCTTCAAAACATATTTTGGAGTAATCATGTTTCATGTTTATTTATGCAAAACTTTTGTTAGGATATTACCAGGATAAGAGGTGCATTAGAAAGAGAAACTTGAGAAGTAAATGCTTTTCGTCAAATGAAAATGGATGTTTAATGTCCATCTGAATAGGCGGACAGTGTCTTGAATGGCAAAGGATGGTGTTTCTGATAATGTAACACACTTCTAGCACTGCCATGGAGTCAGCTTAGACTCTATATGTGATCCTGGTCCCAACGCTGGACTTGAACAACCTTCTGAATCAGAGGTAACAGCCCTACCAACTCAGGCAGGCTGACACACAGTTGTGATTACATTGTACTGTACATTGACAGAAGCTGTTGGTGCAACAGTGACACATCCACAAGCAAAATTATATAAATTGGTAAATGGATGTTACAAAATGTTTCAGTTGTTCCTGCCAGTCACACATAAGAAATGGTCACAGGGTGAGATACTGGAGGTTAGTGTCCAGCGATATATCGGTTATATTATATTTCAGCGCCTTGGGACGTCCTCCCGACGTGAAAGGCGCTATATAAATGTAATTTGTTGATGTTGTTATCGGTATAATTTTTCATATCGATATGCCAATATTGGAAATTCAAATGTATTGGTGTATCGAAAAATTTTATATAACAAAAATCGGTATATCACAAATATCGGTATATCGTTTCCGGCGATATATCGGTTATATCGGTATAAAGCAAACTTTTCCAACTTACCTTGTCACCGGCATTGCAAACCTTCAGGGCCTAGAGCACGGAATGCGCACGTACATCCGAATGCACGCGCATGCGCAGTATAAAAAACCCGGCAATATCGATATATCGGTATATATCGATATGAGCCCACCGATATATCGATATCGGAAAATTTCCATATCGACGGAGGTAGATCAGGACCTGTGTAAAGAAAACGTTTAAGATGTGGGGAAGGGAGAAAACTTTAAAGTGGAAATTTGTTGGAGAAAAAACAAAACTTAACAAAAGATTACAATATCATTGCAGTTAATCAATTTTCAACAGAATTTAACCATCATATATAAGCAGCCCAGCTAACTCATGACTAAGTAATTCAGGTCACCTCTTCATTCTGTTTTATTTCCATTTGTAACCAACGATGACCAAACAGTTAATGAGAGCTTGTCTTTAACAAAGCCAGAATAGGCCAGTTTATTGATTGCCTTAATTTCCAATCTATTACATAATGGTTAGGAACCTGAAATGCATCAGCTGTTATATGATAGGGGAGAATAATTAGAACCAGTAACTCAAAGGAGATCTACAATTAGTAAGAGACTGAGAAAATGCCACATTCATAACTTATAATTATCACATTGAACCTGTTAAATTATGAACACCTCCATGACATTGGCAAAATTGCTCTGTCTGAAGAGTCTTGTTTAAAATGTTATCTTGGTTTGGTGCCTCCCCAATAACAAAAATATTGTTCTGACAGCCCCAGGAGCAGTGCCTGACTTGATACCAACAACAATTATTTAATTAACGTCGCTTCTTTCGTGTTGGCAGGATGTCTTAAAGCTCTTTACATAGCGGACTATCTGAATACTTTTAAGTATTTTTGAAAAGGCTGGCTTTGTGTCTGCTGTGTGAGCATTGCGGAAAGCCTGTGCAGGTCTCCATTGCTCCTGGACAATAAATTCATGCTCAAACTTGTTGATACAGCTACACGGTTAGTTTCCTCAGGGTGTCAAGAAAGTTCTGACCAACAGTAAACTGACCAACAACTCAAACGTTTAAGAATGATGATAATTATATTCAGAAGTACTTAACTGTGTTCAGTACAAGTGTGTAATTATATTTAGATGTCCAGGTGCCAAGAGGATCAGTGTGAGCACCATAATGTTTATGTCAGTTAAATGATCCTTCACCATGTTTAGGCGATATCTTCTGTAATATGGATAGAGTGATGAGGAAAAATGCATCTGCGAGAGCTTGTTTCAGCTCCTTTGCAGTCTTATATTGCTGTTTTATATTAGGCAGTAAGTAAGAGGACTTTACGGACACCTTGTACATCGGTGTGAAGACCAAAGCTACATCCAATCTATGCAAAACCTCTGCGGCATAACAGGCCATAAGATGCAACAAAATCTGGAGACAGAAACAAATTGTTGCTAGAAATTAAGTTTTTTGTCTGCTTTTTACGCTGGGCTCCGTGCGTAATGATATCAGTTAGCTAAGCTTTAACAGGCAGCTCAACAAATGCGAATCAGGCAGGTCAAATGAGCACAAATGCGTTTCTTGGGCAGGAGAAATGGAGAAGAAGACTTAAAAACGATAATTGTAATCGTAAGTATGTTTTAAGAGCCACAGTATAAACCCGGAGAAAACAATAAAGTTTTTTTTTAACTAGTATACCATGTGTTCCAGATAGGTGGCAGTCCAAGGCTTTACGACAGATTATATTTCAGAATGCAAACTAATGCTTTTCATCGAACCAGATTTTCCAGTGCACAATGCAGGCCGAAAATATATATTCTATACAATGCACCATAGATCTCAAGGGGCCGATGGTTAAAGTAAGTAATGATGTTGAAAATGAAGCATTCACAAAACAGATGTTGCTACATCAATTGCGAATTAGAACTACAGAAATGTAGAGTACAGGAGGCCATTCAGCTCATTGTGACTCTGGTGTTTCTTTGAAAGAGCTGTCTGTTTAGTCTCATTCTCTTACCTTCTCCTAATAATGTATAATTATTTCTGTCATATTTATCCATTTTAAAAGCTGATATGGATTCTGCCTTAATCAAAATTCTGGGTATGTGATTCCACATCACAAAAACAACAACAACAGCAAAATTATACTTGTATAGTATAGAGCCTTTCACGCCAGGAGGATTACCAAAGCACTGGAAATTCATTGTTTCAGACCCAAGTTGGGATCGAGGACTTGGAGGGTGGAGGGAAAGGGGGAATTTGGGGTGACCGATGGGGCTGTCGAAGAGGAGAGTCTTGAGGGTGGGACTTGAAGGAGGCCAGGAAGTGGGTGAGGCGGAGGGACTGTGGAATGGATAACAACCTTCTGTATACAAAGAATACCATTCCAAACCATTTGCTTCATTATTTTGGTTATCATTTCTGGATTGTATCTCAAATTGAATTACTCTTTGCCACATTCTGTCTTCGAGGCTAGCAAAGGACCATTTTGTGAACATGATTGTAAACCTTTATTTAAATTGTCTTCTATCAATAATCCCAAAATTGTTTGAGAGGAGCTTCCTAGTCTTCTTCTATTGTAATTGAGAGAATACTATAATTGATCCAATATGGCTCTCAGGCCCAAAAATATACTTTGACATTTATTACATGGGAGTGTGAAATAAGGGATTTATGTTCCACATAGTCAGTTACAATTGTAATTGAGTGCTTTTACCTTTTTACCCTGAGGTTCATCTTTAGTAATGTCAGTTAGCAGATCACGTTTCTTGTGAAAAAGAAATGAGGAAAAAATCTATGAACTTAGATTGTTTTTAGAAGCTAACTGGTAAGAGGCACTATCCTAATGAAAATATGTGCTATAAACCTGTTACATGGTACAATAGAAGCCCGTTTATCCGTGACTCGATGCACCGGCACTTCCATATAACCGGCATGCCCCCCAAAAAGTCCCCATTCGATAAACCGGAACTTATCCGGAACAATAGCAGTGGAGCATTTGTAAATGCATAAATAATAACATAATAACAGAATATTGCATTGGTACCCACCGTCAAAACCATTCTCCTGCACCCTTACTATCCCTGCTGGTAGATGCTGCGCTTGAAGCCATGATGCTAAGGTTTACAGTCCAAAATGGAGCATGCCAAGTGGGTGCACAAAACGGAGCGCGTATGACTTTAAAGCCATACCAGCGGCAAGCCGATAACGCTAGCTGATAACCCACATTGTCGCGCAGGTACAGTATTTTGGTTTGCCGCTAGTAGAATCTAGGGCTTTGGCTTGCAGCTAGTAAAGTCGTGCGATTTTAAAATCACGCTGTCGCCTTTTTCACCCGCCTGGCGTCCCCCCACCCAAAAAAGAATCAATGGACCGCATACCCCAATCAGTAAAGGTGAGAAGTGCAAGAGAGCAGCCCCAACAACAAGCACCAACACAACATTCTGTCACTATCTGCCATTGCTTAGTCTGGTGTGTATGATGTGCGTTAAAAGAACTTTAATTTTTTTGTAGTTGGTTTTTGGCCGCGAGCGCCTGAATATACAGCAGGTACTTTAACCGGCATTGGCCAGGTTCCGCAGGTGCCGGATAAACGGGCTTCTACTGTACTACAAAAATGACATTAAGCATGGGGGAAAAGGGCTGGATTGCTTTTTCAAAGGGTAACTTATTACCAGTATTAGTTATATCTGTCAACGGGGTTAACATAGTATCAATGTTAGGTTTGACTATCACTGGTGTTGACTGATTACCAGTGTTAGTTTTGAATAACAACAGAATTATCTTAGTATCGGTGTTAACCAGTTAGTTAACCAGTGTTAATTTTGCCAGGGTTACTCTGACCTGACTGTTCAGTGCCTTGGGATGCCCTCCCGATGTGCAAGGCGCTTTATAAATGTAATTTTGCTGTTGTTGTTTTTAACTTATTAAGAGCATTAAGTTTATCTATCACCAGGGTTACATATCAGTATTAGTTTTGATTATCACTGATGGTAAATTATAACCAGTGAGAGTGTTAACTATTGCTGATGTTAGAGAAAACTAACACTGGTAATAAACTATCACTGGGATTAACATATTCCCACAATATTAATTTTGACTAATGCTGAAATTAACTTATTGATACAGTAATGTTGATTATTGCTAGTTTTTTTGAATTAACACAAACTCATGCCACAATCTTCACAGTATCATTATCCATGGTTGCTTACATATAATAGCATGAATAATAATAATGATCTTGCATTTGATATCGCGCTTTTCATATTTTATCGCTGTCTCAATGCGCTTCACAGAATATACTGTAAAGTGAATTGGCTGTATATTTGTGGGCAGAATGCGGCAGTGTCCCACAAACAGTCGTGGATTGAAATGACCAATTTTTATAACTGTGTTTTTTGGGGGGAAGGATTATTATTAGGCGTGTGGAGTAAGGAAACTTGCCCAAGGTTGCCCAACCCTGATCTGCCTGGATTCGAACACAGGTCTCATGCTTGAAAGGCAAGTGCTCTAACCACTGAGCTACAGGAGCTCCACAAGACAAGATAATGGCAAGATAATATCGCCTGGCTGTTCTCCATTCCATATACTGTACATACAGAACAATGCTTTATACATCTGGAATTCACTGCTCTGAAACCAGTGGTATTTCTAGAATGTATTGTTTTATATGTACAGTATTATCTGATAAAATGACAGTTAGGTGCCAGTTGTGTATCTTTTTTTTCTCCCACAACAACAACAACTTATATTTATATAGCACTCTTCATGCAGAATAAAGTGTGGAGCACAAAACATCATAATCAATCCAAGCAGAAAAAGCAATTAAGGCAAAGAAAAAAAAACGCATGCATTTTCTATACTTAGGAATGGAGGTGATCACTTTCATCTGACAGCTCCCAGGATTGAACATAGCAATTCATAACCATCAGACAGGTCTACTAGTCTGTTCAGTGCCTTGGACAACCATTTAAACCTGGTTTATTTATTTAAGACTGGCACAGTCTGTCAAAGTGTTGGAAAGTTGCAGCATACATTTCCTGTCACATTCACAGCACTGAATCTGATTCAACGAAAGCTCCTTACCTTCATGAACTCTGAATTTTAATTTTCTTTCCCTGTGCTTATTAATTAGCAACCCTTGTGCACCAACTGTAATTAGTAGAATAAATATCATGCAAAGGAGACCCAGATAAGACAAGCACAGGTGGCACCTCGTGTGCTACATTAATAAAAATAAAACAGCTCTGACATATAGCTCAATTTTGCTCTAATTTGATGGGCTAATTGAGACTTTTGTTCGCTAATATCAAGAACCCTTGATCTGCAATGCTCATATAATAGTGAATTGATATTTCTGAAAACCAGCAAGTTATGAAAATGAGCCCAGTGCAAAACAGAAGAGTATGGTATGTAGCATTTTGTACTCTGGCCTTTTCCTAGACTGGCTTTAAGAAGCTGAATGATTATTGATTTTCATAATAAGATTAGTGCATGGAATCTAGTTTGTAAACACTGTAAGGTGAACTTCCAACATGATATTCAAACAGCTACTTGGGGGTGATTTTCTAGGGTCAGTAAATGGATCAACCTTTGCAGATGAACGCGTTATAGTCCAGTAGCCACTAATCAATTTACCTTGGTTGTCACTGTAATGTTTATTTGCTTTCTTCGACATGATAACAGCAAAAAACAATTTATATAGCGCATTTCACATTGGTTCAAAGTTTCAAAGCGCTTCACACACCTAACCAACGTGTGGGGATGGGGGAGGGCTAAGGAAGGAAGGTGGTGGGGCGATTGTATAGGAGACATGAAGCAGGCTGGTGTTTGCTGAGTGGAGGGAGTAGCGGGGCAGTAAGGTGTCAGCAGCTCACAGAGTTATGGTTAGGCGAGGCTGTGAAGGATGAAGACCTTGAAAGTGAATGAGGATATTGGAGTCCAAACCTGCAGTGAAAGAAATCAGTGGAGGCCAGACCAGAAGTGAAACAAGACATTGAAGGCAGAGATTTCTGTGAAAACATCACAGCGATGCTCTTTTGCCTTTCTTATATACAAATGAACTGTCAGCCTCTGAAAAACAGATTCAAGCTTCAGATAGGACCTTTTGATGAAGGGTCATATCCAAAATGTTAACCTATCCTTCCCTTTCAGAAACTAATTGATACAATTGTGCATTTCTAGCATTTTCAGGTTTTTTTAATTAGTGAGAGGTCTCAATTCTCCTGAAATATACCATCACCATCATGACACTGATTAATATAACTTGATCGCTATCTTACATATTACCTTCTGGTTAGATCATGTCATTTTCTGGCTCTTTCGTTTACGCCTTTGTCAACTTGTTTCACGGAAGAAATAAATGTGTAATGATTGCAGACAATGCCTACAGACAGATTCTTTTCCCACAGTTTCAATTTAACAATACATTGCTAAGCACCAAGAATTCCTTAACCTTTAACCAACCGGATTCTATAGTGCAGATGCTCCCAATTATTTTCTAGCAGTTGTCAAGAGTTTTCTGAAATGCATCTTCATCTGCCAATTCCAAATACTGTAATTGGTTTCATTTTGCCCATCAAATTACACCCATTTTGCTCACAAAATGTTGCACAGTTCTCAAGTAGTGGAGTCTAATTCTATTAATTCTTAGTCAGGAATCCCATCAAAATCTATTGACCTGTGGGCTCTCTATTTCGTAAATAGGTTTAGTCAGAGTTGACGTTCCTGTGCCTTGGAATGACATATTTGCAGTTGCCAGAAGGAGTCTGCATTTGCGTGACTCGGACTCATAGGATCACAGAAATGTGGAATTATACACCACAGGAGGAAGCCATTCAGCCCATCATGTCTGTGCCGCCCGCCTCTTTCAAAAGAGCTGTTCAACTCAATCCAACTCCCACGCTCTCGCCATAACCCTGGAAATAATTATCTGCTTCTCTCTTAAAAGTTGTTATCAAACCAGCTTCCACCACCCTTTCAAGCAATGTATTCCAGATCTGAACAACTCGCTGTGTGAAAAAATAACTCCTCAACTTCCCCTGCTTCTCACCATGTTACAAATTCTCATTAAGAAATACAGCAAAATTCAGGTACAAAACACCTTTGTTAGACTTTACAGCATATCGTCTAAAGTGCTTTGTGATATCCTTCCAACATGAGAGATGTTATACAAAATAGAAGGAATATTATTGGGAATGTTCAATTGCACTATTTAACATTCCTGTCAAATGTTAATTAGATTGTGCTTATTGTTCAGGGACCCTCCGTGAAGCGTGCTATATAAATGCAAGTTGTTTTTGTATTGTGCAGTGACTGTTTTTCTAAGCCTACCCAAAACAACAACTTCCTTTTATATAGCGAATATATAATATTTCAAGTGAATAGCACCTTAGAGCACTTAAAGAGTCATTGCACTTGCCAATGATTACTGTAAAATGCTTTAGCTTTGTTTTTGCCATGCAAGGAGCTATCAAAATGCAAGTTCTTGATTTATAACACAGCTTGTGAAGAACAGATTTCTTTTCAGCATTGTAATTTGATTTCACAATCTTTCCACCTCTGACTCCCACCCTCAGCTGACAAGATGGTGCGTCTTCATCTGTCAGCCATCATCTCCACACCACCAGCAATACGGCAAATGATCCATCTGGCATAGCAGCACAGGCCCACAGCTGTCAACAGGATGTGCAACTTTTTAAAGATTTGGATCAAAGAAAACAGGGAAAAAAAAAGTAGTCTGATTGCCAAGTTGTCAACACACAAGCACCACAAAATGTCACTGCAGTCACGGATACATATGGGAACCTTCAAGTTGTGATGCTCGCTTTACCAATTAGAAATTCAAATGATATTGTGAAATATGCCTCAGCTTCTTGAACACTGCTTTAAACAGTTTTTTTTGAGTAAGAACAGTGAGGTGGAAACAACTCCAAATCCATTCTTGCCCACAGATAGACTTGTCAAATTTTGAGCTTTTTAAAAATTTAAATGATCATCAATGTTTATTGTACCTTGTTCTTTTGTTTATTAAAGATATTTGCAACTACAAAAATGGCCAATTTCCAAGTTGGAAGGTTGCCAGGACAGTGCTTCCTGTGCAGTGAGTGTGCACAACAACAATAACAGCAACAATAACAAAATTACATTGACAGAACGATGTCCCAAGGCGCTGAACAGCAGGTTGTGATCCAAGCAATGGGGAGGGACAGGGAAGGGGGAGGGGAGGGAGAGAGTTTGGAGGGAAGGGAAGAGTTGGGATGACAACAGAAGGCATGATCGAAGAGGAAGCCTTGAAGAAGACAAGGGAGGAGACGAGACAAAGGGATTGTGGGATGGAGTTCCAGAGTGTGGAGGCAGAGAGGCTGAAAGCCTGTCCACCGATGGTAGGGTCGGTCAGGCATAGGCACCACCTCAACAGCATTCCCTACATATAGCGCAAATATGTGATAGTCATGGCAACCTTATGGCTCAGAAGTTGTCTTTCTTTGTAGTTCAAGCATAATAGAAAATATAAAAACGATGTATTACAATGGGAATATATTATCAGAAACCTAACGATACATCAGACATACAAATCTACATTAACACAGAGATCTCGCATCCATACAATGTGTGATGTACTGAGCACAGCAACTGAATCAAAATGCTTGTATTTGATAGAGCACCTTGGCAGGTCATCAAAGTACTGTGAAGTGTGATAGTTGTACACAGTAAACTCCTGATAACTTGTCATTCCAAGGGACAAGTCATCCTGAATGATGAGTTAGGCATAGGCCCTCCCAGACCACAAGGGGGCGATGTAGCTGGTGCGGGTGCTAAGCATGGTTGATGCACATGGTTAGGTATGTCACAGAAGCCTCCAGTCTATTGGAGGGCTTTGTCATGGCTACCTGCCCTCTCCTGTCACAGGATAGAGTAGGAAGCAGGATTGAAGGTCGTGATACAGCCCTCCAGTAAATAATAATAATCATAGCAACTTCTTCAGGATCCAAATCATATTACATTCTTGTAATCCTAGGAGTCCTGTAGTTCAATGGTTAGAGCACTCGCCTCGCAAACAAGAAATCTGGGTTTGATTCCCGGTATAGCGAAATGTTGGCCAAGTTTCCTTACTCTATATGCCTCTGTTTACCTTGCAGTAAGTTGGAATCTGGTAGTTAGTCAATTGGCGGATCACTTTTCCAGGGATAACAATTCTTTCAAAAAACAGATTGGTCATTTCAATCCACGGCTGTTTGTAGGACACTGCTGTGTGTAATTGGCTGCCACGTTTCACCCACAAAATATACAGTTAATTTACTTGATAGTATGTTCCGTGAAGTGTTTGAGATGCCTCAAAGATTTGGTAAGATGCTATATAAATGCAAGGAATATTATTATTACATTGTACAATGTTTGGTTAGATTAAAAAATCTTTTTTTTTAACATTTGTTAAACATGTGGCACTTGCATTATTTCTTGATGGGATTCCTTAATAAGAAATATTGCTAGAATTCCCGGCAACTCAGGTGAAGTTGATTGTCTTGTTTGGCTTAATAATACTATGACTACTACTAATAATAATAATCCTTGTACGTATTTGATATTTGATTATAACAATGTCACGATGTCACAAAGTGCTTTCCAAAATATACTGTAAAGTGGCTATTTTGTGGGTGAAAAGTGGCAACCAATTATGCAAAAGTACTGTTCCACAAATAGTCGTGGATCGAGTAACCAAATTATTATTATTTTTGAGGAATTATTACCTCTAGAAAAGCAATCTGATGACTTACCACTAGATGAATGGGCATGTGGAGTAAGGAAATTTGTCCAATGTTTCGCCCTACGATTACGTGATAACATGATAAAGCACTATATTAAATTCCAGGATTATTAAGAAGGGCTTTGAGACTTTTTGATGTGACCCAAGAATATTTCCATCTCTAAACAAGCATCTTTCTTTGCAATTCGAAAGAGATGGGCATTTCTCCCAGAGGGTCTGTCCAACAATTTTACAGATTTCCAGATTTTCCAGCAGTATTCCTTCTCTTCCAAGATGACTTTAGTGCCTCCATATTCTGGCAAAAGAACCTTTTCACCATCTGTTACCATAATTGGCTGGAAAGTCACAAATCTTTGATCTGATGCCAGGTCCAGTTGCTACAACAACTTACTTGAGCTCAAATTGTTACTTGAACAACATTTCCTTGGGGCTTTTTTGGTGGCATAATTCCACCTTATCAAATCTAAAGATTATGATGATTTCAATTGTCTACATATATACTGATTAATGAGACTTTGAAACTTTATAGCTTAGGCTTGTTATTTCACCCAGAAAATAATTAACATGTGCTCATCTTAGTACAGATTATTGCAGGTTGCTAAAAAGTACAAATTTTGAATAGAATATGTAGCGTTGACACTACCATATGGGCTGTGAGTGTCAGGCAATGCAGTGAGACATTCTGCTGAGCACTTTGCATTTTACTGAGTAATTAATTCTGGGAAATTTTTAATACAGTAATTTAAATAAACCTTTAACTGTAAATGATTGCTCGATTTTGAACAGATTGACAGCCCGTGTACGCTTTCTGAACTGTTATGCAGCAGGTCATTTCTAAAGCAATTTCAACACACATTCGGGGATGAAAATCACACTGGATTAAACTCTAGCACCAGCTATTCTATTTCTCGGGTCACTGAATGTGCAGTCAGAGTCCGATTAGAGGAAATTAAGAGTACAAAATGGAATATTGGATCATTTGAGTGGAGTAAAGTGGGTGTGAATGATTTACGTGCTTGTTGTTTTACTTTATTGATCTCTACTACTCCTTAGCAGCAATACTAATTCTTAACACTTCGCACGAACTGTAGTCCTAGACAGGAGGTTATTTTAATCATTGTTTAATGATGGTGTAAGTCATCTCCCAATTAGTGATAATTAAACTTCCATTCGCACTGATATAAAATTAAATATATCCCTTTTAAACACCTTGAAAAAAGCAGTCTCAAAATTCATTACCATCAGGAATTGCTTACCTGAATCATTGGAAGTATTCAATGCAAAACATCTCAATAATTTTTTATCACATTGCTCTGTAATAATAATAATAATCTTTGCATTTGATATAGTGCTTTTCACGTCTTCTAGACGTCACAAAACACTTCACAGAATATACAGAATAAACTGTAAAGTGAATTGTAATACCAGTTCATACTAGTATTCAAAAATAAGATTCTATTTACAATATTGTTTTCTAATTACATTTTTGTAATAAGGAATCCTTCTTAAATAATTGTGGTAATGCATGCTCAACCATTCCTGCTCGGTTTCTCTCAGTATTATTGTTGGGCAAGTGGACAAATGTAACAGTGAATTTCTCATATATTTTTCACTGTGTGAAAACAGGTAGACCTCGCTTAACGTTGCTTCGGTCAACGTCCTTTCGTCATTACGTTGCTGATACATAGGGAACATATATCTATTTAATGCCGCAATGTTTGCTATTATGTTGTTAGCCAGCGGATGGAAAGGGGACACGACGGCGCAAGGGTCTGCCCATGAAGAGAGTGACGGCAAGGCTGGGAGTGAGCCCCTCTCTCTCTCGGTAGAGAGAGAGGCAGGTTGGCAGTGAGTGAGACCAGTCAGGCCGGAAGCGAGTGAGTGAGCCGGTCAGGCAGTCAGAGATTGAGTATACTGTTTTTTAAAAGAAATTTTTGATGAAAACAGTCCAAAAGAACCTAACTCCAGTTTATACATGAATTCTTATGGGATAAATGTGTCCGCATAATGTCGTTTCGCTTAAAGTCACACATTTCAAGAACACAAATTCTTCATCCAGGTATTTAGACATAAAATTATATTACAGGTACATATATTACACGTATATATTATCTGACTGAGCAAAGGCTTCTTCAAGCCAACCAATCTTGCAATTTTATGATCTTGTGAGGTCAAAAGATTACTGGAGGAGAAAATTGGTAACACTTCCTTTGTGAGGCTGTATCAGTTTGTTTTTCTGTCCTCTATGTTTGATGTAAAAAATGAAACAATTGCCCAGGAGCAAGAGCTTCCTACCAGCTAAATAACTACCGCATTGTCCATATTAATTTATCAAATGCATTTTGTTGATGTGGAACCAGTAAAGCATCTCCTTAAATTGAGAGGAGAAGCAGAAGCGAGAGCAATCTCCACATCATTTATCTTCTAAACTGAGGCAACTCGGCCCTTCATAAGAAATGGTCTAAGACTCTTGGTCTGGAAGTAAATTGTCTCTGAGCAGTATTCTATCAGTTTTTTGAACTTATTACTGGTTACCAAGAATCAGCTTCTTACAACAACAGCAGCAAAATTGCATTTGTATAGCGCCTTTCACGTTGTGCTGTGCAGTCAGTGTTTCAAACCCGATCTGGGGTCGGAATTGAGGAAGGTGGGTGAATGGTGCGGTAAGTGGGGGTGACCAATGGTTTTAGAACTCAGGTGTTCTTACAAAGGAATTTTGTTAAAAATAATATAATAATCCTTGAATTTGATACAATGTTTCTCACATCTTATCAATGTCTCAAAGCGCTTCACAGAATATACTGTAAAGTGAATTGACTGTATATTTGTGGGCGAAACGTGGCAGCCAATTGTGCACAGCAGTGTCCCACAAACAGGATTGAAATGACCAATTTTGTTTTATTATTGTGTTTTTTTGGACGGATTATTGTTAGGCATGTGGAGTAAGAAAATTTGCCCAAGGTTTTGTCCTGATCTGCCTGGATTCAAACACAGGTCTCTTGTAAGGCAAGTGCTCTAACCACTGAGCTGCAGGACTCCAAGAAATTATACTGCATAGATATCTGTTAATATATTACTGTATATTACAAGATAATTTCATTGCAGATGGTTTGATAGTTATGGTTGCTGCATGTTTACTAGGGCAGGAGAATTCTAACACTTCTGTTATTCAGTACTTTACTGATTAGACAGCCCCTGCAGAGTTATGTTGGCCAGTGGAGTACTTAGCAGGACTTCAATTTTCCCTCTAATCATTTGAGTGTTGGTGCACCAACGCAACCATGCAAGTGTGATGCAGGAAGGTGCGTATGCCTGACTGCATGAATAATTGTGCAAAGGGACTTTGAGCTTCACTTCAATGAAGTCCTGGGTTTGTCAGAGGTTCCATCTGTTTGTGCTGATCCCACAACGTTATTCAAAAAGACAAGTGAAGAATCCCTGGCAACCAATCCTCCAAATAAATTAATGAATTGCTTTACTGCTGTTTGTGGGACATTGCTGTTTGCAAATATGTTATCAGCCTAAAAATACACAATCACTACACATAATGGTAATTACTGGAACGCATTTTAATTCACTTCAATGTTATATGTGCTGTATCAATGCTTTTGTGAAGCACTTTAAGACGTATCGAAGATGTGGAAAGATGCTATATCAAATGCAAAGATTATTATCAAATGCAACCATCGCTATGATTATTAGTGTTATGTGCTAGGATGCTTGGGTTAACATAAGAAAATGTTGTATTTGTATTGCACATTTGGAGGCGAATCATCGTGATTTGGGCTACCATTTGGGCTACCATTTCCTGGTAGTGATACTGTCATGGTTGCAGTATCAATTGGAACTCAGATGTCGTGAATGACAAAAATAGAGAGAAGTGCTGTCCTGATCTGGGGAAGAAGGTGATCACAGGAGCAATGTGATTCACGAAGTGAATGCACTTCCCTTGTGGTCCACTCAAAGGTGTTTGGTGTCCAGCTCAGGAAATTTGAAAGGAGCATTTTTAGCATATTAAAGAGACCATTTCAATGGAAACCTCCTCAATAGTTTAAAACCACATGATTTGGATGTTCTGTTCATGCATTAATGTAGGTTGACACAATTGTGTGTTTTCAAGCAAAATTGAAAGGGTTGTATAGCAGACAGCATAAATCCAGCATAAATCTTGTCACACATTGCTGTGTGCTCCCAGCATTATCAACATAGCATCAGACTCCCTTCTTTCCTGTCAGGAAGCAGTTGAGATTAAATCCTCCCCATGTGGCAAATGACAGATGCAAATCCATACTCGACTGCTCTGTGGCACAGCACATTGATGCTGCTGTGTGCTGTAAGGCCACGCCATCCCTCAAATAGGCACATTTGAAATGGAAAGATTAACCTGAGGTCTTTAGCACCTTTCTGTTCTGACATCACTGCAAAAAGCAATTTTCTGCACAATTCTATTGAAGAGGGACTTATTGTAAAAATCTGAGATAAATACTAAATTAATGGAGATTTAATTCACAGATGTATATCTGCAAACTTAAATTGTGTTCATTGTTAACATCAGCATGGAGATGTTAAATACACCTAGAATTCACCTTGATTGGCTCGCAGAAAGGCAAAAGGCTGCTGCTTAAACTCTGCACCTCCAGTTGGTGGAACCAGCACTCAATGGGAAGGGACGTTTGTCCGAGCTGCAAACCGGAAGATAATTATAATAATAATAATTCTTGCATTTGATATAACACTTATCACATCTTCTAGACTTTTCAAAGCTTTTCACAGAATATATTGTAAAGTGAATTGACTGTATACTTGTGGGCAAAATTCATCAGCCAATTGCACACAATAGTGTCCCACAAACAGTTGTAGATTGAAATGACTAATTCTTTTTGAGGGGTTATCATTAAGCTGTGGAGTAAGGAAACTTGCCCAAGATTTTGCTCTGCCTGGAGTCTCTTGCTTATAAGGTGAGTGCTTTAACAACTGAGCTACAGGCCTCTAAAAATGAAGGCAATGCTTTCAGGCATTTCATTTTATGTTTGGTTTAAGCCCTCTGAGATGCTGTTCAGCATGGAGGGTGCTATAGAAATCCAAGTTGTTGTTGTTTTGTCCACCTGAAAGCTCACAATCCATATAGCCAGAGCTCAAACTCGCTCTTGTCAGGTGTTGACTGATCAACTAGACACTATCATCCTTAGACGGGGGTGGGGGGGCATCTCCTTGGAGCTGAACTGGTTTTGCAATGAAATGCCAGAATCAAGCCACCCTTCTGTGGTAGTCTTGGTAGTCCGGTTTTTGGACCAGACAGGTCGTCAGTATTCCAGTATACTGTTGATCATAGCACAGCCGCCTGGCTCATCGACAAGTGGTGGAAGGGCAGACCATCCTCTGGGGGCAAGGAATCATCCCACTCAGGTCCTGTTTACCATTTAAGCCAAAGCCCTAGTGAGGTCCTGGCTACACAAATACCAGAAAAGCTTGTCAGACAGGGATATTAATTGCAAACTGAACAGTTTTAGCTGGTCAGACTTTAGAAGTACCCAATGCACATTCTGAGATCCCCAAGCCTTGGCTCTTGCCAACCTGTGTTTAGTACTTTCCAGAATCAGGTAAGCAGGATGCATTCCTCCAGGGAGAGAGTGTGCATTCCTTTTTATCAATCTATCTCTGGAATTTCCATTTCTAGGTTGGGATGCATGAAAATCCCAGCTTGGTTTGGGTACTCTTAAGCATGGTGCTGGAGCTCGCTGACCAAAACAAAAATTACTGCAGTCTTCACGGTTGTATTCAAGGTTCCCAGCACCTTGGGCTATACAAATGTAATGTTATTGTTGTTGTTGTTGTATTGTACTCTAGTGCTAGAACTAATCAGCTTATTGATTCTTTATATTGAGATATCCTCCCAAAGCAAAAGGTGCTACTTAAAAGTAAAATTGTACTTGTGTAAAATTGTACATGATACACCCTAGACTGGTGGAGAAGTTCTTTTTGGGGGGATTTTCACTTGCGACTGTGTATTGAGCTTCGGGAAGGATGCAGATGAGGCTATGAGGAATTGGTGGATGGATCACTTTTGAGGTATCCAGATCAGCCAAACATCAATGGGGTCTTAGGTATCCCAGCCAGATTGCCCTCACTCCCATCAAAATGTATTTTTTAGGAAATTATCTTAATTTTAACCGAGTTACTTTTTGGTATCTTCAGTTTTTACTTAAAGTGTTTCAAGGGTTGAATTTTCTTGGAGCTATGCTCAGCAACCTCCCCGGGGGCTTCATAATTAGATCAGAGTGCAGATACACCGATAACCCCAGTTTACAGCTCTGCTGTCCAATGGGCTAATGATGTTGAGATTGTAAGCAATGTTAATTTGTTGTCAATCAGAGAACTGGGTTACTCCGAAATCCAAATGGGTAACTTTCCAGTTCCTAACATTGGGGACTATTATGTGCCATTTGTAAACCATGTAAATACATGTCTCAATACATGCACACAGAGGCACATAGGTGTCTTTAATTATACATACCGATCCTTTATATTGTTAATTATATAATTACACGTATCTGTATTTTCCTCTGCACACATAAACTTACACATGATTTGCACATGACTCATACATGGCATATATCCATCGGTGGATACATTATCCACATAATAGTGATACTTGCATTTTGATAAAATGTCAAAAGATCGAAACATCTCAAAGTGATTCACAGCAATTTTTTGTGAAGTGCAGTAACTGTGTATTTGTAGGTGAACAAGGAAATCAATTTTCACAACAACTTGCACTTATATAGCGCCTCTCACGCAGGGTAACGTCCTAGAACGCTTGACAGTGGCGAAGCATGATGCCGAGCATGGGGGAGGTGACTGTGGGCACAGTTGAATAGGAATCTCTTTAGCGTGACCTGAAGATGGGGAAGAAAGAGGCAAAGCGGAAGGATGAAAGAAGTGTGTTTCAGAATTTCGGGGTATAGGGGTTGAAAGCATGGCCACTGATGGTGGAGCGGATGGCACGAAGGACACGTAGGAATCCGGGGCTAGTCAAACGGCAGCAGCAAGTTGTGGCTTTTGGGAGGTAAGTAGCTAGAAGAGGTAAGAAGCTACCAAGGCATGAAGGGAATTGAAAACAAGTGTGAGGGTCTTGAAATTGATCCATTCAGCGATAGGGTGTC
The DNA here is from genome assembly GCA_035084275.1 of Hydrolagus colliei. Lineage (NCBI taxonomy): Eukaryota > Metazoa > Chordata > Chondrichthyes > Chimaeriformes > Chimaeridae > Hydrolagus > Hydrolagus colliei. The sequence continues at coordinate 62,530,699 of CM068742.1, read as the reverse complement.
AGTGAATTTTGGCTAGAGCTGGTGTGATGAGGTTTAGTACAAGTGAGTATGTGGCTAGTGGAGTTTTGTGCATGGTGGTTGGGGAGATCTACAAAGAAAACATTTGATAAATTGATTCAAGAGGTGACAAATGCATTGACGAGTGTGTTGGCTGAGTTAGGGATAAGGTACGGTTGAAGGTGAGTGACCCACAAATAGAGAAATGAAGGATCAATTATCTGGAGGATTGTTGACCAAGGTACTGGGAAAAGCTCCTATCTCTTTCCAAATAATAATGCTATGGGATCTTTAACATCCACCTGAACTGGTAGATTCAACCTGGAATTGTTTTCTCATCTGAAGAATGACTGCTTCAACATTGAAATGTTCTCCCAACACTGAAGAGGGCCTTGAAACTTGGGGTTTGAAACCAAAGCCTTCTGACCCAGAGGTGAGAGTGCTACCAAATGAACACATCTTCTGTCATTAATCAAAAGTCCTGGATTATGAAGTACATAACAGGCCACTCTGCTTCAACTCCATTTCCCTTCCCCCTGCCCACAAAAAAACTAAATGTCACGTTTCAATGGAGATTAAAACATAGTCAGAGAACAGTTACACAAATGGAACAGTTGATTTATTTATTTTACACAGGCAGTTAATCATCAAACTAAATGCAGATTATTAAACTGTAGTACACAAACCAATGGTTTACTTGAATTGACTTTGCAGATAGTTTACATGTAGATGTACATACACACCAATTTGCATTACACTGGGTCTCAAAAAGTACATTTTGATTTGATCTCAATTCCTCCAGCACATACAGGCACGCACAACTGCAAACACACATTTTTTAAATACACAACACATCTTGTGTATATCAGAGAGTTTATGTTCACTGCCTTTAAAGTACACTGATGGTGCAGTTTAAAACAGAACTTTAGCACATTTCAAGAAACACAACAAATAATGCTGTGGTCAATTATGAAATTTAGTTTGTAATTTCAAACTCTGAAAATATAACCAATAATTGACCTCTTCATATCAAATTCCATATTTTTACTTAAACAATCTCAGTGACCAAAAATGACAGCAACGGGAAAGATATCCGGAGCTGCCAAAGGCTGAATGGAACATTTAATTTGTCCTCATTCATTTCACCCTACATGAAAGGGACACATTGTTGTTGTTATTAGAATGAATTCTGAGTATAAAGAGGTGGTGTGCAGCAAATAGACTGCCAAAAAGGGACAAAAATGTACATGTATGGGAATAAATAATAACATTACAACCTGATTTCAGGGTTAGCTGAAGACAAATTCCACTTGTTTTGCAGATCGTTGTATATAACAACAAAATTTCATTTGAAAATCTTGTGATTAGGTAGAGCTGATGGAGGGTTTCAACCTCTGCAATCGATACCACGTGTCAAAGTGTGACTGTCATGCCAAGCCACTTTAATTGAGCAAAAGCATCCACTATCCCTTCATACTCAGCACTTATACTGAACGCATCCGATGACGACTTGAACACTACTTCATAGTTCTACCATTGTCCCAACTCACTAATTTGATATGGCCAGTAACAAACACAGCTCGCAAAATGAATGAGATTAATGTTAAAGTTTGTGGCATCTCATATCACATATACACAAACTTTACTTTGATGCATCATAACACAGCACATTTTGACACTGATTTGTCACCATTATCAAGAAGACATCCGACTGAACAGATATTCTTTTATTCTTCCATACCCACCTGCAATTTAGAAACTGCCACATAGCACAGGAGCCAGATTTGCTGTATTGGTTTTATACCTCTGGGAAGTTAGTCATGAAAAAAAGGGGCAAATATTTAGCAAAATTAACAGAATGCAGGATGCTGGGGCCATACCACTAAGCAGTGAAGTTTCTGTAATATCATTATTCATGTGAATTAATTGGACACACAGTTTCATCCAATAGAATGCTTACTGTTAACAAATCATAGGTTAACAAAGGTTATTAATGAGGCAGTGCTCAACCTCTTGTTGCAGGTGTCTGGCTGTATATTCATTTCATATGCATTTTTTTCACGACTAATTTCTCAGAGCTTTTATTTCATGAGACCTTGACTCATGTCCTCTGCTCAATTATATAAATACCGTTATGATCACCAGAATATTTATTGAGAACATTTTGAAAATTATTCCAGGGGCTTATGTTTTTTATAATGGAATTGAGTTAGGTGCGTTGATGTATATGTATACTCCTGTATGTCCTCTCCCAAGTTACCCCCTATAGTTCGTACATTTATGCTGTGCTTCAGATCATCATATATTTCTATCACCAGGAATATGAAAAAAGTATTTGGTCCATTACATTGCTCCTTCCATAAACCAGAAAACCTGCATTCACCTGATCACCCTATCCCCTGGAAGGGGTCTCTGAATAGTTACTCCCTTGACCAAAAGATAATAATAAGAATAATAAATCATAATCCTTGCATTTGATATGGCGCTTTTCACATCTTCTAGGTATCACAAAGCGCTTCACAGAATATACTGTAAAGTGAATTGACTGTGTATATCTGGGCGAAACGTGGCAGCCATTTGCGCACAGCAGTTGTAGATTACAATTACCAATTTTTTTTGAGGGGTTATTATTAGACGTGTGGAGTAAGGAAACTTGCCCAAGGTTTTGCCCTGCCTGGAATTAAACCCAGGTCTCTCGCTTGTAAGGCGAGTGCTCTAACCACTGAGCTACAGGACTCCACATCTTGTAATAACGCATTACTTTGAATAGTTTTTCTTATTCTACATATTATCAAAATAAACTGAGCGTAAAGCAAAAATACATGAATAAAAAGTTAAAAATCTGGAATAACTTTTAATTGCTGATGTCTGTTTTGATATAATGAAATCTGAGGAGTTTTTCCCTTGAAAATCCAACACAGACAGTTTTGTGACTAAATATGATCAGGAGCATCGATTTTCCTATAGAATTTCGTTAAGATGTTATCGCATCTTGAAGTTGTGAAATCAGTATGGTTATTATTATATTATTATTGTGCATTACTTGCTTGAAAGATAAATTTCATTAAAAAGTATCTGAGCAGCATAGACAATCAAAATACTGTTGTTTCATTTCTGGATCCTGAATTTACTGCAGCAATGAAAATTCCCTGTCTGTCATGTCGATCTGTGATTACTCTGCAGCATAAAATTGTGAAATACAACACATGCCTGCCAGTACAGTGATTAGACTTGGAATCAGGAATAGTAGTGAGCAGAAACCCATCATTTAATTTATACTCAAATGTGAACAGTAATCAAGCACAATTGTAGAGAATAGTCTTGTTTTTGGGGAGGAGAGGGTGACGCCATAGGTTTGGAGATATCAGTATAATGCGCTTCATACACCAAGATTCAATTTTAAACTTGATCTCTCCATTATTTTTTGTGGTGAATAACCAGCTCAGTAACTTGCTATAGTTACACATGGGAATCTATTAACGCAGAGTGAAGCCATTTGAAGAGAAATGGGGTATATAACTAAACTCTAGCCAAATTGCGCTGGTTAATTCATGCAATTTTGATTCAGGAAAATTACAATTCAGCATTTTTCAGATTGCGAGAAAAAAATCTCCATCCTTTAATTTCATTCAATATGAATGACAGAATAAATTAATACCAAACAGTTAAAAGTAGAGCTCTAAAAATAATTTTACTGAATGAAATATGCATTCCCAAGATAGGCTTATCTTATGGATAGCACTGAATGTTAACCTAAAGTTAACATAAGTATAGTTGCAAGTTGCTAATTGCTGTGATTTCCGTCTACAATTGTCCTGCTCTGCCATATTTCTTGAGCTTGATTTAATGCTTGTACTGGAACAATGCAATCTCGCTGTGTCAACCTTTTACTCAGGAATGCAGATCCCAATTTGTGCTACAATACTAAGTGATAGAAGTGAGTGTGGGTGTCCAAAGCACAGTGATTTAAGACAGCATTTCATGACTAGGGAATTCCAGTAACTGTAAGTACATCACTCACGTCACTCTGACTTGCAGAAACTCGACTCCAAAAGTAAATCTTGTCAGTGCGGTGTTCCTGCAGTTCAGTGTTATGTACTTCCAGTTATGTTATCAAGGAATCGTGACTAAAATAGCCAGGTTTAGACTGTGCTATCGTGCTTCCCAAAGTTACCTCTGCCACTAAAAACATATCTAAGTCAGCGTTTTAAGAAACACACTACAGTAAATCCTTGTTTATCCAGTACCCAATCAACCGGCATGCTCAACCAACCGGCATTTCCCAATTGTATTGGGAGATCTGGGACACTCTTGGTATGCTCACTTTACTCACTTTACTAAACTTACCGAATGCTGGAATGCGTTTTACCGATCATCTTACTGAGTGTGCTGGAATGCTTTATCGGTAAGTATCCATACAATATTCTGTTATTATTTAGTCGATTATTAATATGGTATGTTTTAAAATAAGTAAATTTTTTGTGTAGGAATTTCGGCACCTTGCCACTCAAATATCCGGCACATTTAATTAACTGGCACCAGGCGGGTACCGAGAGTGCTGGATAACAAAGGTTTACTGTATTAAGGAAGGCTTGGGGAGGTGGGATGTGAATTTGCAGGAGATATCTCCTAATTTATAAAGTACAATCTATTTTTAAATGTTTAAATCAAGTAGTGGTCACTGATTCTTTTGATTTCAGGAGGCTATTTATTATGTTCAATCATTTTTAATTTGTCTCCCCATTGACAAAAGCATGTCTGCTCTCTTCCTCCTGTGGTATATGCCTCAGCCTCGTTATGCTGAAATGCAGCTGCCATGAGCTTTGGTTGCCTTCCTGTTGTCATTTCTCATGTGTGTGAGCCTAGGCCTGAGTGTTGGCAAACCACTTGACACAGAGAGTATTATAGCCAAGCCTAGCCTCTCCTCACTGGGCTACCACACTCGCACATGACCAGTAAAGAGTGCTGAAGTGATCTAGGTGCAGGAATCTGGCCTGATTGTCCCTTTCTCCACCTTGCAAACAATGAGACAAATCTGACCACAAAGGAAGCCTTTAAGGAAGAAAATGTAGAGTGATCTTGTTATAATTCTAGGTCAGTGACCATATTTTTAAACTTCATTAACATGGTTCAAATTGGAAAATCTAAAATAATGTGCAGACATTTTAAGTGCCTCGTTGTAACCAAATCTGGTAGAACACGCTTCTACTAGGGATAAAATAATAGTTAAGATGTCATCAAAGCAAAATTTGTGCTTTTATAAAACCTAAGGCAAATCTTGCCATTATGACAGTGCAAGAAATTAAATAAATAGCACCGCTAAATTCACTGACATCCACTCTGGGGTCTGATTTGTGCCATTTACCAACTCTATTTGTTGTTATTTACACTCTCTGGGGAATGGCCATTGTTTTACTCACTAGAGATTATATTTGGCATTTGTTGATTTGGGATTCAATGATTGCTGGCCATGAATCCATGCAGTCATTACATAAGAGACGGGTGGAGACTCGTGGCGTATATGCACTGACATGAACTAATTGGTTGGAATGAAGTACAATGTAGGGAAGTGCGAAGTCATCCACCTAGGTTGCAAAAACATCAGAGCAGGTTATTTTTTAGAGGGAGAGAGATTGGAAAGTGTTAGCGTGCAGAGGGACTTGGGTGTCCTTGTACACCAAACACAGAAAGCTAGTATGCAGGTGCAGCAGGCAATTAGGAAGGCTAACGGTGTGTTAGCTTTCATTATGAAAGGGTTAGAGTACAAGAGTAGGGAAGTCTTGCTGCAGCTATATAGGGCCCTGGTGAGACCACACCTAGAATATTGTCTGCAGTTTTGGTCTCTTTAAGAAAGGATGTACTTGCCTTGGAGGGAGTGCAGTGTAGGTTTACTAGGTTAGTACCTGGAATGAGGGGGATGAGTTATGATGACAGGTTGATTAATTTGGGCCTATATTCTCTGGAATATAGAAGAATTAGAGGGGACCTTATAGAAACCTATAATATTATTAAGGGGCACGACAAAGTAGATAATGGGAGATTGTTTCCCCTGATTGGAGAATCCAAAACCTGGGTTCACAGTCTTAAAGTTAGGGGTCAGCCCTTTCACACTGAGTTGAGAAAAAACTTCTTCACTCTGAAGTGGTGAATGTATGGAATTCTTTACCCCAAAGGGCTGTTGATGCTCAGTCCTTGAACATATTAAAGACTGAGTTAGATAGATTTCTCATTTATAAAGGGATTAAGGGGTATGGGCAGGTAGCTGGAGTTAGAGTAGAATATCAGCCATGATTGAATGGCGGGGCAGGGTCAATAGGCCAAATGGCCTACTCCTGCTCCTATTTCTTATGTTCGTATGAATAGTCTGTTTCCTAGCTTTATCATTCTACGTACCTGCCCATTGCAAACTGAAAGTTGGAATTATCACAACAAATCTGGTTTGGGAATATCATAAAATAGATCCTGTTGATTCCTAAAATAATTTTATTTATAATAAAATTATAGCTCTTTGATCTGTCAGTGTCAAAACATGTTTAACATACATGAACTGAAAAATGTTTTATTACCTTGTTTATTATGGATATCTCTCTCCTTACTATTTAACATTGCCTTTTCTGAGTTTAAATTGACCAAATTAATTTCCAATTTATTGAGTATGCACCTTCCTAAACAGAAGGAGTTCTAAGAATTTTCAACTCTTGCTCACTAAATATATACTTGAAGAAAACAAACACTGACATATACGGAGTCTAAAATTCATAATATACACCTGACTACTTTGTGAAGGTTGTCAATTATTCACTGTGTCTGTGACAAGTTTGACTATATTAATGGAACGAGGAGTAAAATACCACATGGAAAACTAGTGAGCCACTCTAATCAATACCTTATATGATAAGGTATGCAACTACATCTATTTTCTGAAGGACCGTCATCTTGTTGTGGTCAAAATTAGAATACGTGCCAACTTCGAGGCTTAACGTTTAAGGAACCCTTAGAGAAGATTATTGTGCTAAGTTCATGTACTTCAGGATTTTCAGGTTTGATTCTCAAGTTTGAAGAGATGCAGTTATGCAGCCCCCCTTCTAAACTATTTGCTGCTTATGTAAGGTTAGTGCATGTATGTGGCTAGATGGAGCCTCCTTATCCTTCAGTAGTCATCTGAAGAATCTCACATAGGTCTATGCAAAGCTCAAAGCTACTCTTCACAAATAATCCTTTGCAAATCCTTTGTAGTCCTTTGTATCAAGAAATACGAAGGACGGAAGGAAAGGACAAGCAAAGATAAATGCGATAGGTTTATCTCCATCCTCAAATGAGCAGTTTGGGATTAAGATTTAAATATAAATAAATTGATGAGCATGTTTATGAAATAATAGTACTACAGGATGGAGGTAATTGTTCATCAAAGCTGCCAAGATCACCATACAAAAGTCTAAAGTTGCTGGTTCAACCCCTGCATAAAATGAGATATGCCTTTGTCTTTTATTAAGTGCCTGAGGCATTTGTGTCCACTTCAAAACTCTAGCCTGCATTTGACCAGACATTTCACTTGTATTGTCTGCAACACTCATCACCTAACTTCTGCCCTCTTTTTTGGAAAAACTCTCTATGCTGTTGAGTTTCATAGGAAAGCATGCCATCAAGGCATTCATGAATGGACCCAGCATGTCACATATATACATTATATACACTCATAATCAATCAATACAATTACAGATATTGTAGCCGAGAAATGGGTGGTTCTGAAAACACATTACTGAAGATTCAGCATGCCTCACTGGCATTAACAGAGACTTCTTCAGGCTGATGCTTCAAGACTGTTCTTACTTTGTGTACACTGTTGAGATTTACATCAGTACAAACAATGCACTTGTAAGTAAATCTGCACACACCGCTCACTGGAGAGGAAATGAACCTTTAAACTTGATCAGTTGTGCTTTCCTCTGACATATCAGAGTATTGCCACAGTTACCACTAATTGTGTTTGTGACACTTCTAACTGTTAATAAGTGCTGCAGATTATTCATGTGTCTGTGTCCTTCTGGGAACACTGTACATCCACACGGTAAGTAATTGATAGCCTGGACAGCAGAAAAGGGATGTTTTGTGGGTGAATGATGCAGTGGGCGCTTGTAACCAGTTCAAGAACCAAAACCTAATGTTCTGACTTTAAACCACAAGTTAATGATGCTGAGTTTTTGAAGGTTGAATAATTGTAATGAATGGCAGTAAAACTAACATAGTGCAATTTTTTTTCACTCTGGATACCAGACAGCAAACCAGCGCTGCACTGGATCCAATTACAAAAAAAAATGACATTTTTCTCTCTCTGCAATAAAGTCATACAGTGTTCAAATGGGGGCCCCTAGACTGAACCCTGACTAAATGTCACCCGTTTAGTATACAACCATATAGCCCAAACAGAGGCGATTGACCCCCCACCCCAACCCTCCCACCCACACCCCCATTCTTTGTGTGCTGTCAGTTTTAGAAACCACATGCCTGCACATGGAGAGATTAAAGAATGCTTTCTGTTTTTAGAGGTATAATCGAAAGTCCTTTTTACGGCAGCCACTCCTAGTTTGGGGGACTGTTTGTCGGCAATGATAGGAGAAAATTGGAATTAATTCCCAGTTTTCCAACGAAAACTATCGCATCACTTTCTGGAGCTCTTCTCTCAGCCAGGATGGTAACGGCAGACCCAATCTGTATAGCAGCTTTGACAGTTCAATATTGTGGTCCTTGTAGTATCTTGATAGGAATGTTCTGGACTACAAGGAGAGAGTGAGAGAAAAAATTAGAAAAGATTTAAACAAAGAGAATTTTTTCCCCATCAATGTTTTTCCTTTGCTTCCCTCCTTGAATTTGTTTGATACTTCTTTCCTTCACCTGGGTTGTGAAGTACATAGTACGTCATGCTATTGAGATATCTCAAAAGACTTCACAGGATATAGTGTAAAGTAGATTTGACTGTGTATACTGTGGGTGAAACTCTGAAGTTGGTTTTTCAGTAGTTCGCAATATCACTTGCAGACCACCGCTTTCAAAATCAAGGCAGTATTTAGAATTTTCCAAATTCTGCCCATTCTTAAATGCTATGTTTATAGAATAATCTTAACCTGGGTGGAATTTTAAACCTGAATAAACCTTGGATGATCAAAGGAACATTTGACGTGCCAACCACTCCCAGCAATGTGCATTGTAATAATAATTCTTAAATTTATTATAGCTCTGCATGATACTAAAATATCTCACAGCTTCACAATGTACAACGCAATTAAACCTCACTAATCTGATCACTCAAGTGACTGGGCAAAAGTGCCCCACTTAGTGAGGTGACCTGATTACTGAAACAGGTCAGGTGATTTGGGTGACTGATGTAATGCTAAGGGTATTTGTAATGGGCAAGGGTGATAAAGATTCAACAACTATACTTTGCAATCTCATAAAAATAAAGGCATTGTCACATTTAAAATGAAAACTGTCATGTATTCAGCCTACCTTTTCAAAACGCATTCAACTTGTATTCTGCCAATGCCATGGATCACAGCTAACTGTAAACAATCTTTTCCCCTCACTATCTATGATTAAGTCCACTCTCTCACATAAGGACAACTCCTTCCGTGGTGGTATGTTTACAGCATTCACCAAGAATAGGCCGCAGAAGCTCAGGTTAGATCACGGGCAGCGAAGTTGATTTTCCGCTTGTGCCGTAATCTACATTGGCCAAATTTGCAACGTTGAGAAAACAGCACAAGAAGCCTGAGGCCTGGTGCACTGTGTAGTAGTAGTAGAGGGGGTGTTTGCACCATGTTTGAAGCGGACGAGGGCACTATAGTGGCCGCAATCAATGACCATTGTCCTCGATAGTGAGGTGCCTGGTTTACTGAACCAGACAGCCTATCTTTTACCATTGACACTGAAAGAGACCGTGAAAACATGTCTGCAATTTGAGGTGGCTGGATTACCGAGGTGACTGGAAACCAGGTTTCTACTGTAACTGTGCATTTCTAAGCAAACATTTACATATGATGTACATCAACTGTACTTGGTAGGATTCGTCTGTCATTATGAGCAGACATGATAAAAACTGAATATTAAAGCAGTAAAAAAATTCATCTATAAAGTACACAGTCACCAAACCTTTATCCTGTGAAACAATTTCAGATATCCCCCCCGGATGAGCAATATGCTACATCAAATATAAGAATTATTATTATAATATTCAAAGGATTGATACTATCCACCAAAGCAACATGATATGCTGTAATTTAAATTGGTATTGTATGCATTTAGATTAAACTAATCAATACAATTAAGATAAAATACCTCCATATCCATTGCTGGGTATTTTCTGCCTTTGCTCTTTCCAAGGCACTTTGTCTTCCCTCCTTCAAGCAACTGGCACCAGAAACCTTTTTGTGGATCAAATCTGAAATTCACAATGCATCCCCTCAGCCATTTGCTACTAATGCTAATATGATACATCAGCCCTTGTAGAGTTTCATCAATCCAGTGCACCATACACCAATCTATTAGCTATGAGACATATAGGTCTAGGCTAACACAGTCCGCAATTGCACAAATACCCATCTGAAAACAGTATCCCTCATGTTTCACATTTGTTCACATTTTTTCTAACAGGAAAAATTATTGAGCAAATTTAGTTTGGAAGTACCTTACCAATAAGTACATTAAGGTATATAGATGGAAAGCAATTTAGTTGAATGCACTTTAATCTCATCATTATGATGGATAGTTCCAATAATGAGTTTTAAAACCATCTTGATTGTTATTTAGGTTGAAGTAAACAGACTAGCAGTCAAATAGGCTGGAAAATATTTTAGCTTAAAGATCAGAATGAACACAATGCTTGAAATTACCAGCATTACTAAGGGAATACGCCATTTATATGGGTTTTAGCTCTTCTGTTTCAATGTCATCTGTACTCCTCCCACTCTTGCCTACCTTCTGCACTAATTTATCCTCTTCGATCACTCTCCCATAATAAACCCTCATCAGTACTCTTGATACCCTTGCCAACCCTCACCTCCCAAACTGCCTCTTATTCATGAATCTCATACTAGTACACCAGCCACCTCCGCCCCCTCAAGGGTCAGGTGCAGATTGCTGAACACACCTGGCTCAAATCTGACCTAATGGTCCACCGGCATGTCTGGCTGGACCACTTCAAACATACTGCTCCGATTGCCTCCCCACCAAATCGTCCTTCTACTCCAAGATAATCTTGGAAACGAAGGGCAACCCTAGGCTCCTATTCTCCACAACCAATCGGCTCTGTCTACTCCTCACACCTCGCCTATTCTCTCCTCACGTTTTGAGAAGATGTTAGATTTTCTCGAGTCCAAACTCAAGGCAAATCTGCCCTCCCAAATGGCACTCCCTCCCCATCCTCCCTGTACACGCCATTCCCCACGTGTCTTTCCTTTGACATTTTCAAACCTGTCTCCCCCTCCTCTCTCATCATTACCCTATCGGCCATGAAAACCACCACCTGCATCATTGACCCACAGGTTTCTGTGTTGAAACTGCTCTAGTCCAGGTCACAAACAAGATTTCACCTGTGCTTAGGGCACTCTCTGCCTCCTTGTCCTCCTCTGCTGCCTTTACCACAGTGGACCTACTCCACCACTTCTCCTCTCACCTCTACCTTCAAGGTTCTGTCCTTGACTGGTTCAGGTCTTATCTCTCACACCATCTCCAATTTGTCTCCAATAACAGTTTCTCTTCCAGCCCCTGCACCATCTCATGTGGTGTTACTCAGGGTTCTGTCCATGGATGCACACTCCACCTCACCAAGTCAGTCAGTAACCTGGCAGTCTTGTTTAACCCTTAACTGTCCTTTCTCCGCCATACCCATGACCAACACTGCCTTCCACCACCTCTGCAACATTCCCCGACTCTGCAACCGCCTCACCCCTCAGGCCGCCAAAACTTTCACACATGCATTTGTGACTATGTAAATCCTTCCTTACCGGCCTTCCGAACTCTTCCCCCCACAAAATACAGATTATCCAGAACTCTGTAGCTCTTGTCCTCTCCAGCACCAGGATCCTTGACCACATCAATCCCACTTTCACCTGGCTGTCCTGGCTCTCCATCCCTCATGGTCCTCTGAGCTGCTGAACCCCTATCAACCCGTCCGCTGCCTGCCTACTGGCTCTGGCCTTCTCCGTGCCTCCCATCCAACCCACCATAAGATAACTAGCCAGGTTTTCAGCCTCTCTGCACCCACCCTTTAGAACTCCATCCCACAATCCCTTCGCCTTGCTCCCTCTCTTGTCTCCTTCAAGCCTGACTCAAGACTTCCTTTTTGACCATGCCTTCAGCCACACACCCCTACCTCTCTGCCATCCTTCATGCCAACCCTGTGCCCCCACCACCCACCTTGCTCAGGTCCTGATCCCTGACTGTTCAGCGCCTTGAGACATCCTGCCGACATGAAAGACACTCTAGAAATGTAATACTTAGCATATTTGTGATTGCAAGTTGAACACTTTGCTATTTTAGGAACCCAGTGCTATAATCAGGAATTCCCGGGTCAAGTATTGCACAGCTTGATAGAAGGTAAATTTCCATTCACTTTCCCTGAACAAAATTACACTTGTGTAGCGCTGGGACATCCTACATAAGACGTCTAAAATTCCACCTAGTTTTAGCCTGCCAGACCACTTGCACACAACTTTCCTCAGAATATTGAAATTTCTTTGGTGCTTAACTATACCGAACTTAAGATATTTCTAACTTTTTTCCCAAAGGCAATAATGCTACCAGCTGAGCTTGATTGTACAAATTGTACAAAAGTAAAATGACTGTTAGGCATACACACAATATAGTTTAATTTTCTTTTATGGCATTGGTTCTTCACATTGAATGCATTTTTGCTATTGTCTAACGTGAGATATGGTGGAGTCCTGAGACTGAAATTTGTCAAGATATTAACCTTAATATTATATTATGTAAAATTCTGAACATTTTCTAAATTCAAACTGAATTTGGAAGCCGTTTTTCTGCAGCTTTATAATCTCAAGGCTAAGACTGCAAGAAATTTCTGGTGTTTAATAAATACCTATTGTATTGTTATTTATGGTATAAGAAAGATTAAACTTACGTCAATGCCTGAGAGTAATTGTAGTACTGGGAAACTCCAAGAAATTTCTGAACCTCATCCATTACAGCAGCAGGATCTGTCCTCAGCTTATGGCCATCTATAATGTGTAACTGGACACAATTTCAGTTGGGTAACATTAATGTTAATGCACTGTCTCAAAGATAGGTGATCACATACATCACGCACACACATTTAAATCGAAGGTAGCTACCACAATAATATAGCTTTTCAGTTTATAGTATACAAGGCAGCCCATCTATAGTATGGTATTTGGATCCATAATAAGTGGCCCCTGTTAATATACTTACTTATTACTTATATAAAGATTTTAGCTCAGAATGTCTGAAATCCAAAGCTGCACTTTCATTAACTACAACCACCTCATAACCCGATTCATGCTCCAGTGGGGCGTGTTTTTTTTAAATTGCCCTCCAATGACTTAGGTTCTGGTTTCACATTTGCAATGGATGGGGAAGGGAGCTCAGTGGTTAGAGCACTCGCCTTGCAAGCGAGAGACCTGGATTTGATTTCAGGCAGGGCGAAACCTTGGACAAGTTTCCTTTCTCCACATGATTATTATCATGCCTGATAATAATCCCTCAAGAAAAATATTGTAAATTGGTCACTTGAATCCACAACTGTTTGTGGGCCTATGCTGTGCGCAATTGATTGCCGCATTTTGCCCACAAATATACAGTTAATTCACTTTACACTTTATTGTGTGAAACACTCTAAGATGTCTAGGAGACGTGAAAATGCAAGGATTATTACATTATTATTATTACATTATTATTATATAGTCCTATGTAAATGCAAGGGTTATTATTATTTATATTATAGACATTATGGCAAGTGCTTGAGACTTGAACTGAATTTCAAGTTGGTGTCAGATTACATTTGCCATCGATGCTGAACAGTCAGTGAACATTGGAAGTGACTTGGGCGAAATTCAGCATCTACTCTCAGCTCCCTGACTTTGCCTAGATTGGCCATGAATGGTAGGTTTCTGACTACGATGGGCACAGAAGTCACAATTCATTTTGGAATGAAGAAGAGTGATATTTTTCATCCGTCAAAACAGAAATAACTGTAGACGATACCTAAAATCTAGGCACAGATGTGAAAACTCCCTCCACACGCAAACTTCTCCCCTTCCTCCTCACCCCCAACTTTAAACCTTCCTGATATCAGCCCATAGCTTTTGGCTGTTGTCACGAGCTATGATTGCATTGGCCTGACTCGATCTGAGTTGAACTGAATACCATGAAGAGGATAATTATCACATCACCACAGGTCACATTCTACATTCCATGGATATTTTGGAAAGCATAAACACAGGGTGAACAATATTCTAATGGAAGGCCAGGAAGGTGGGTATTCTTGGAAGGATGAAATACAATGGGGCTGAAGGGGCTGACTATCCCCAAAACTCTTCTGATCTTGCAAAACAGGTATTCATCACATTGCATGAGTGCCTACCTGGCCAGAGGGGTAGTATGCTAGCCATCGTTCGATATGGGTTGCATACCACCCGGGTACCAGACATCGATTGTGAAGCGTCCGCAGCTCTGGCATGGCATGACGACCTGCTGTGATCACCTCGTAAAAGCTGTACTTAAGAGCAGCATGATCCTCATGGGCTCTCTGGTGCTGTGAGTGCGAGGAGAATCAATACATTGGAATGTGTCAGCCAAGTTGTGACATGCTTAACATCATAGGGATTGAAAAATACCTGTTCCCTTTTCCCTTCCCTCCCCACTCAACTAGTTACTGAAAATAATTAGATTTCATCCCTCTAAAATACACTTGCACACAAAAATACAGGATCAGCCCTTCTGAAATGTATCTGTTTGAGGCAGAAGCACCTTAGAATGTCCTCCCAATGTGAAAGGCACTATAATAATGTAATTTATTGTTGCTGTTTTACTTCAAGAGCAAGAGTTCAAAGAGGCTTCAGCAAGCAGAAGGCCAAGGCTTACCTGGTACCAGGAGTAGGCCCGGTCGGATGGGTTGATGAGAATTGTGATTATTTTTGCCTTTGGTAGGAGAGCATCTGCCCGCTTTGGAGCATCCTCTGAGTGAAAGTAGTTTGCACTTTTCTCAAACAAAAAGTCCGTGGTCACATTGGAAGGGGTGGGGAAGAAACTCATGTACCTGCAAATGAGAAATGAAAGCGACACATATAGGTGTTCCTTATTTCAGTAAATATGGATAATCTGAGATCAGTAGGGTAGTGCAACAAGCACTGGAATAATAATACAATGGCCATGCATTATTATTTTGAAAAAGGCCATATCTCCATTTCTGAACTTGGCTGTGCTCTGGCTTTGTGACACTCACAGAGACCAGGCACTACCTCATTGGTGCTTTAACTGGTTCACTGCCAGAGGCATGCTAGCAGATTTGCATAAGGTGGCAAAGCGCAACCTAAATTACAAGGGCAGCAAAAATCTTAAAATCAAAAACAAAGGGTCTGTAGAATGTATGCAATTCTCAGTCATCTTTTTCTCTATGCCTGTCTTACAATGAGACTTGTAACTTGTAAAACAGCATCAACTCTAACATTTTGGATTTGATCAAATAGACTTTTTGTGAAAGGAGTAACTAAGGTTTTCAAGGGAAAACAGTGTTTTTTAAACTTTGAATACGGGTACATTTCTACAATAAACTATTTATGTTTTAATAATACAACTAATAATAAATATAAATATTATTATTTATGTTTTGATCATTTTCTTTAAAACAGTGTCAGAGAATGGGCAGAAGCACCACAAACAACAACAACAACTTAAACTTATAAAGCGCCTTTCACGTCGGGAGGACGTCCCAAGGCACTGCACAGGAGGCGTGTGACCCGAGCTGGGAGGGGAGTGTTCGGGAAGGGGTGAAACACTTAGGGGAGGTCAAAAAATTCAGGGGGGAACAAAAGGCACGGTCGAAGAGGAAATTCTTCAAGCCGGCCTTGAAAGAGGAAAGGGAAAAAACAAGGCGGAAGGATTGGGGGATGGAACTCCACAGGGCGGTAGCGGAGAAACTGAAGATCTGGGCTCCGATGGTGGGGCAGTTCGGGCGGGGGGCTTGGAGCAGGCCAATTCCTGCTGAACGGAAGGTCTGGGTGGGCTTATCGGGTGAAAGTAGATAGGTTAAATAGGGCAGGGCAAGGCCGTGTAAGGCCTTGAAGGTGAGGACGAGGATCTTGAGCTTGATCCTCTGGAGGATGGGGAGCCAGTGGAGACGGGCGAGGGTGGGGGTTATGTGGTCGCGGAGGCGGGTGCGGGATAGTACACGGGCTGCAGAATTTTGGATGACCTGCAGCCTGTGAATGGAGGAACTGGGGAGGCCGACGAGGAGAGAATTTCCATAGTCCAGCCGTGAGGTGATGTATGTGTGCACGAGTGTTTCGACAGCATAGGGGGTGAGATAGTTGCGGAGCCTGGCAATGTTGCGTAGGTGGAAATAAGCGGTGCCGGTCAAGGCACAGATGTGGGGGAGGAAGGAGAGTTTATGGTCGAACGTGATGCCGAGGTTCCTGACTGGCTTTGTGAGGTGGAGAGTACAGCCTTGGATTTTGAGGCTGGCAGCGCCCGATGTGCGGAGGCGCTGGCTTGAGCCAATCAGGAGGGCCTCGGTCTTGCTCACGTTCAATTGGAGGAAGTTGTCCCTCGTCCAGGACTCGATGTCGGACAGACATGCTGTCAGAACATCGATGGTCTGGGGGTTGAGGGATGAGGCAGAAAGGTACAGCTGGGTGTCGTCCGCATACATGTGGAAATTTACCCCATGTTTGCGGATGACATCGCCCAGAGGGAGCGTGTAAATGGTGAAAAGGAGGGGGCCGAGGACAGAGCCCTGGGGGACACCGTGAGAAACTGTGCGGGGTTTGAGGAGAAACCGTTGGAAGATACAAAATGTAGGCGGTGGGTCAGGTAGGAACGGAACCAGTCAAGGACTGTGCCTTGAAGGTTGAGGTGGGAGGAAAGACGTTGGAGGAGGATGGTGTGATTGACTGTGTCGAACGCAGCAGACAGGTCAAGGAGGACGAGGAGGCAGAGGGAGCCCTGGTCGCAGGCGATTAGGATGTCATTAGTGACCTTGACCAGGGCAGTTTCCGTGCTGTGAGCAGGGCGGAATCCTGATTGGAGGGGTTCAAGGAGTGAGTGAGTTGAGAGGAAAGAACGGAGCTGGGAGGCAACCACTCTTTCAAGGACCTTAGATAAAAACGGGAGGTTGGAGATGGGTCTGTAGCTTGATGGCTGCAACGCATCAAGGGAGGGTTTTTTCAGGATAGGGGTGATGGTGGCTTTTTTAAGGGAGGTAGGGACGGTGCCTGAGGAGAGGGAATGGTTGATGGTGTCAGAAATGAGCGGGGCCAAAAGGTGGAGCTGGGTGCGGAGGAGGGGGGTGGGGATGGGGTCCAATGAACACGTGGTTGTTTTCATGGAGGTGATTATTTTTGTGACTAAAGACGGAGTGGTGGGGTTGAAATTATGAAAGGGGGGGTGGGTGGGGGTTGAAATAACGGGTGGAGGGGCGGAGGTGGAGGAGAGGTGGGAGGAGGAAACCGCAGAGCGTATTCTCTCTATTTTGGACTCGAGGAAGTCCAGCATCTCCTCACAACATTCCTTTGAGGAGAGGATCTGCAAAGCGAGAACGGTGGGGGGCGGAGGAGCTGGTTGGTGGTGGCGAAGAGGAGGCGGTGGTTGTCCTTCACTTCCAGGATTATCCTGGAGTAGAGGCTGATTTGGCGGTGGCCACGGCAGAGTGGTAAAATTTGATGCGGTCCAGCCAGATTTGCTGGTGGACCGTGAGGCCAGATTTGAGCCAGGTGCGTTCAGCTGCTCTCACTTGGCTTTTGAGGGAACGGAGGTGAGTTGTGTACCATGGTGGGAGACGGTTCTGGAGGTGAGGGGGGCCAGGGTGTCTAGGGTAGTGGAGAGGGTGTTATGGAGGGTGGTGGAGGCGGAGGATGGGTCGGTACAGGAAGAATGCCACAGGGGGAGGAGGTTGGAGGTTTCGAGGGCAGAGGTGAAGGTTTGAGGGGGAATCTTCTTTCAGGGCCGGTAGAAGATATACCAAAATATAATACATAAACAATGTATTATATTTTGGTAGAATTTCCATAAAATGTCCTGGGCTTTCCTCTTTTATAATGTTGGTTTCCTCTGTGCAAGAGAGAAAAGTTAATACTGTTTAAATTGAAAGCAGTACTTTCGAATTCTGGATTATAGTGGACATGCTATTATAGTAATCTGTTTTGTCTCAATATGTCATAAAATATTAATGTTTCCTTACTGAATATGGAAACATTTTAGATTCAGTCTTAATTTGAAAATCGATTTTACACAGCTTCCAAATTAAGAATGTTTCACGATTCTGAATGGGGATCTTACAGTTTGAAGACAAAATGGTCTTACCAACTAAGACTAGATGGAATTTCAAGCATCACGGCCAAGCACTCCCACATCATGTACAGACAGGAAAGCTAACCAGTTATTTCTGTTCTGCTCTACAAAAATAACCCTAACCTTAGAAGGATATTCCTGTTGCATCAGGGAATAATTTCCATCGTCAATCTCCCTGACTGAGATTGCCAATTTAGTGGCAAATTAAAATGAGCAATGTGCTACACTCTCAGGGAATTGCTTTATTACAGATCTAGCTCATTTCACATGTGAAGTTATCAACCAATAAGAGAAGATTTTTATCCCATCAATATGCTTAGAATTTCAACCTGCATCTAGAGATGAAAGGCCAGAAATGGATAGGAACAACAGAACAACTAATGCTTGTATTTATTCTCACAGGTGATAATTATCACAGCATTGGTTAATCACGGCCTATTAGGCCAATTGATAATGGATGGCGTTCAATAACTAAATACTGGGCATGGGAATGGCACCTTCCCACTCTGCTACAATGGCTGGTCCTGAAGCTGAATGTTTGTGTCATGATTGGACAAGCTAGTTTTGCCTCTGTTAAGAGCGTCAGTTAACTGAACAGCAAATGAAAAAACTCTTCTGCAACCGCTTCATGGCAATTAGCTCAACAATGTGTCGTGCTACCCAGGTACCTAATTATTTGAGCACTTCAGATTACATTTTAATATACCTGTGGAAAATAATTTAAATCTTTGGAATTCACGGAACCATTCAAGCATCAGTAATGTCCTAAAAATTCATTTGCCTTGAAAGTAGGGAATTAATCTCTCAGCAGATTATAAACGATAGGTTCCTGAGCTTAATAAAGACATTCTTTGTTAAAGAAAAGTCATTGTCGCATGCCTTATCTTACCAGTCAATTCCCTTGTGATAAGTGTTTCCATTGAAGAACTGCACTTCTTCAAAGGTCTTTGGACTGGGGAAATTACTGGTGAATGCCGGATGCATAATTAGGAATAAGTACAAAGCCGTGGTTCCTGAGAAAATAAATGATAAACTTGTCAATGTATTTGCATAAAAATGTCACCCTCACCATCCAGGGCATTTTCCTAGTTGTCTATATTTTTTTCTTCAGGAAATTCATTCACTGTGAGCAAATGCTACAAAAACACTGCTATGAACAAAACTGAATTATTCAATTAAAATAATTACTGAACATTAGCATTACTGTGTTGTTCACCAGTTACACCACATGTTTGATACATCCACATGGAATAATTCTCATGAATTTTCTGAAGTACATATTTACTAATTCAGATGAAGCTGGTATTGTTAATCTAATTGTCTCCACTTAGTTAAATACTCTGATTCTTTTTAGTGCAAGCCTAGGTGAAGGGTCAATGAACAGAGTGCACCAAGGTTGAAAACAGTGGGAGGGAAAACAAAATAAGTCAAGAAGCGTAGAGTAAAATCATCAGTAAACGAGTGGATAAAGGGTATTATAAGTGGAGGTGGTCATTGGTGGAGGAGGAATAAAGTGGGAGAGAAAACAGTACCCTGGAAATCAGCGAATTGTTGAAAAAACGAGTCAGAGCTCTTGATAAAAATTATCACAGCTGGATAGAGCAATCTGAACGGAATGTGAGGTGATAGACTCTGTCAAAGGCGACACGTTGAGTGAAACTTAAATCATCAAACTGAGATCCCAAAGTGTGTGATATGCTCAAGACAATCAAGAGGTGATGCTGATAAAATGAAATTGGAAATCCTCAAACATTTCTATCAACACATATTGAATTCACTGTTTATTAATCCCCATACTGCTTGCAGTCAGGGGTTCAGGGTGACAATCTCCCTGGATCCTATTAATTGTTAAATTGACCAAATGGTACTCATTGTGTTACAGACAACTAGCTCAAATGTTTTGATGTGTGCTGCTACAAAGTGAATCAACAAGTTATTCGCTGAACAGGAACTGACTGCACTTTTTGGTAAAAGTTCATGTTCATCATCATGCAGATAGTACTTCAGTAAATACATGCAAGATATTAGTGAAAAACAGGGTGGGCAAGAGTTTCCAGCTCGTTATTTTTCCTAAAAATACAAGCACATTCAGAATACGGCAAGTTATTGCCATATGGCAAGTTATTGCCCCCTCTTGGTTTCTAAGTTGTCATACATCCTGCTTTAAAGCTAGCTGATATGACCAAATATCGAGCTGTTGGATAAAGTTATAATAAATGGGAAATAGGCATATGAAGTTTAGAATCGCAACACAATATATCTGGTGCATACCATTCGTAATTAATCATTAAGCCTCTACAAACAGAATTAGCTAGGCAATTTAAATGAAGTTCTTATTTATTCAATAGATAACAGGGAAGAACTGAGATAACTGCACAGTGCAAATGTTCCTGAAAGATTAAATGTTTACAAGAATCAATAACAAATTAACTAAAGTGTTGTAGTGGCCTTCAATCAAGTCACCGTATCCACTGAAATTCAGTTGCTGTGCATCTGTGAGCAACATCAGATTTCAACACGTTTTAGGATGTATATTTTGTAGACTGTAGTGAATTGAAACTTTATGATACGGCACTATTTTAAAAAAAGACTTGTATTTACTTGGGCTCATGCTGAGTTGATGATGGGGGACACTGCTGGGGAACAGAACACTGTTAGGACAGTCAACAATGTTAACAGAAGATCTCAACACTGACAATAAACTTCCAGTGGGAAATCCAAATAACAACAACAACTTGCATCTATGCTCTACACGAGGGGAGAGTCTCAGAGTACTTGACAGTGGCAGAGCACGACACCGAGCAGAGGAAGGGGGAGGTGACTGTAGGCACAGAAGAGGAAAGTCTTCAGATACAAAGGGGGAAGGAAGGGGCAACGCAAAAATTACTCTCATGCTTCTTCTATCCCAGTGATTTTTTCATAAACAGGCAAATAGAATCCTAGGAGCTACAGCATGGAATATTAGGCAATAAAATAGTTCCATTCCAATTCCCATGTACTTTGTAAACTATGAAATAAATATTATTGATTGTAAACAGTTTTTGTAAATAACAAATATCAGACCCTGGATGTGTTGGAGACAACCCTCTGGAACTCCACTTCATGGAAATGAATGCTGCGATTAGCCCCCGAGTCGAGTTTCAAAGAATCTCCCTGAAACTCAACTGGGATTTCCTATGTACACATCTTATAATTTAGACCCATTAATGTTAAGATTGCTAAATTTATCCACCACAATTGCTGTAGAGTGCATAGCCCAGATTACTGTTTTAGAAAAGTACTTTATAAGGCACAATGTTCTTTACATCCAATCATATGTTGGCACTTGACATTCAAAGCATTGTTGATGTTCAAATATGGCGATCCATCAGCGTAATAAATTCACTGCAGCATTGATATTCTGTCACTGGCATTTTTAATAAATGCTAGACACAGTTCAATATTTCCAAAGTATGCTAAAGACAAATGTGGCAACTAAAATCGATCATGGTTTTGCATCAATATTCTCTTTACATTCTCTGCTTGAATCCAATGCTAAACTCCCAAGAACTGAACTGAAATGGAACTTAAATCTTACTCTCAGGATCTTAATAATCACCAGATATCATCATATTAAAGTATAGATTGTACATACAGTACAATGTATCTGGAATTTAGACATCGCCAGACTGGATCTGACACCAAAAATATTTCTTAAAAATGTACGCGGGCCCGTGCACCTATAGAATCCTGCCGGGCATTCTCTGAAGAAATCTTACTGAATCCAGTGAGCAGAAGATATCTTATTCACACTCTTCTCTTCTGTGATTCAAACAATTGCAATGTTCGTACCAGCGATTTCCTAGCTTTTCATTTTAAAAAAATCGCTAAATGCCAGTACTGGCATTGTAATTACACTGGGCAGGAATGCCCCCCACCCATACCAAACACACACATACATACAAAGATTAGTTAAGTTAGTCAAGTGGGTTAGTGTATCCATTCCATTCCAAGAGATCAGGAAGTATGTCGTCCCACAAATTGAATCTGGTGATACAAGACAACCATACTTATTATAATCAATGGTGCAACTGGGACTCTTAATAATACAGTTCAGAAATTGCTTGACAAATTGGCTTCACTGCACTACATAAGAACATAGGAAGTAGGAACAGGAGTAGACTGTTCGGCCCATCGAGCCTGCCCCGCCATTCAATCATGGCTGATATTCCATTCTAACTCCAGATACCTGCCTTATCCCCATGTCCCTTAATCCCTTTATAAATGAGAAATCTATCTATCTCAGTCTTGAATATGTTCAAGGACTGAGCATCAACAGCCCTTTGGGATAAAGAATTCCATACATTCACCACCTTCTGAGTGAAGTTTTTTCTCAACTCAGTGCGAAAGGGCTGACCCCTATCTTGAAGATTGTGACCCCTGGTTTTAGATTCTCCAACCAGGGGAAACAATCTCCCCTATCTAGGGAGTATCCGTGGGCCACCTTTGGGGTGTCAAGAAGCGGCTCGCCAAATACCTGCACCAGCCCAGGCATGTTCACACTAAATCAATACCTTGTTTCCAGTAGGTACCAAGCTGCAATACCCATGACATGGCCATAAATGAAGAAAAATTCAATAAAGGAAAATATATTTGCTTGACAGACCAAAAAGATTGGCCAGCACTGCAATAACAAAACAGAAGCACCTCTAACAGAACATGTCTCACAATGTCTCAGGCAGAAATATGTCACCAGGTCCAGACAGAACACTTGTCTTGGCATCCCAGACAGACAAGCTTCACCTTGTGCAGATGAACATTTGTTACCATGTCTCAGAACTATATTTCATTGATGGCTGAATAGAACCACTAGGAATTAATTCTACTTTATTTCTCCAGCATTTTAAAATGTCCATAATTTGCTAAGTTATTCAATTTAGCTATACTTTTTAAGATAATTTATTTTCAGTTCTTTTAAGAACATATGAAACCAATTTGAAAGTTATAAATAGATTTAACAGTTTGCCAAATTCTGGACACTCTAGAGTAAATTTAGACCGAGGAACTTCTCCTCACATTTCTCATTATATCTTGGATATAACCACATCTCATTGACTGTACTGCAATACTGCATTGGTTGAGACCAGGAATCAAATGTGCAACATTCCTCATAGGCTCTGTAAACCTCAGACACAAACCTAGTGTATTCATTTGACTATAATCTTAGTTCACCAGCATAAAATCATCTCACCAGTTTTTTGAGGTCCAATGACCAGAAATTTGGGTAAACGATCACAGGTTTTTTCTTTAGACCAGATGTCCTTGTGTCGCTTGTCATCACATGGATTCTGTCATGGAAGAAGGGGATTGGATGTGAATTAGGTAAAAAGGATGTGTTCCTCCAGGGAGTGAGTGTGTATATATGAGATGCATGGATCTCAGTTTAGTTTGATTACTCTAAAGCATGGTGGTGGATTTCTGCATGCGTCAGACACCCAGTTAACCCGAACAAAGACAATTGGGTATGAAGTGTAAACAGCAGATGTTCCTGGAGGTCAGTACTCCATGGACAGCTATGGCTTCTACAGAGTGACCGAATGCTGGTGTGATGAACCAACATACAGTATTATTGATCAGCAACATGCAGGTCAGAACCAGTGGCATGTACTGAGCAAATTGCATCAGAATTGTTTGAATGCTTTTGCCTGAGCTGGGAACTTTAAAGTCAGAACCAATGAAGGATTTCAAAATACTGAATTATTTTGACAGGATAAATAGAGAGAGAGTATTTTCAATGATCTGTAAGTCAAGAACAAAAAGGGTATCTATTTCAGATTGTCACCAGTAGTCGAAAGTCAGAAGTTGCAACTTTTACACAAAGCTTCGCTGGAATATGAAATGTTTGGGATAAATAGTTGTCGTAGCCTAATCCTTATATAAAAAACAATTAAAAGGAATTTAATAAATACGCAAGGAAAATATATTTATAGTTGTCGGAAACAGCAGGCCAATGAGAGCTGAAAAAAGCAGCATAAACTGTCAAAACAAACTTCTTGAACTGACTGAATTATATTACGTCATCTTTTTCATTTTTCCCTGCCACAAATTATAATGTTAAACATTTCTTTTAATCTGTTTCCTTCCCCTCTCCACAAAACAATGCACACCATTCCATGATGAGATAGTGTTGGGCTAAATTTTCAATTGGGATTCCTGTATAAATCTGCTTTGCCCATAGTTTCCTGTTCCAACCAGTGATTTAAATGACAACAACAATATTATATTTGCATAGTGCCTTTCATGGTTGCACATGTAAGAGGATCTTACAACTAAATACTCAAGGCCGAAAATCTTCCTTTGAATAAAATCAGAAAAATACTCTGCAGGTCATGCAGAGTCTGAGAGAAAAATGACAAGTTAGTGTTTTAGGGCTGACATTTCATTAGGCCTGAAATGCTTGAGCTGGATTCACTCTTTATCTCTGCTAATCCTCTTTGGGATTATGTTCAACCAGCAAGACTGCAACATATCTACAATACATAGAGAAATTAAGTGATCTCTTTGATTTTTCCAAGCCTTTTGCTAATCTGACACAAATTTTGAATGATTTGATAACTGTATGAATTTACCGACCTTTGTGATTTGTGCTGACAATGGAAAATACCATTAAATGCTCAAGGCAGGCAGCAAGTGCGATCAGTAAATTTACTGATGTGTCGACAATGAGCGTTTCTGACGTGACATAATATAAGGTGAGAAATTTATCTTGCTGACTAGTGATTGGCTTTAACAATATCGCCTTAGTACAACTAAGCCAAAATCCAGTCACTACACTTTATACTGAAATCCTAGAAGCACTTTAGGGTCTTCCCAACATAAACACAAGGATTATTATTATCATTGATTTTTATAAAGCCTTTATTTCAATAGGTTGTTTGGGCACTACTCAAAGTAATTGTTTTGAAAGACATTAGGGTCTAATCTACAATATTTGCAAAAAGAGATGGATATGTTAAATTTGTGATGTTTGAAAGTGGTAATGTAAAGGGCGAAGAGTGAATCACCAATTTAATGGGATTTACTCATCATAATCATATATCACCACAAGAAGAATTTCAATTCCCTCCATTTTGGCTGGATTTCCTAAACTCACCTGAAAATGCAACTTCCCTACCTAACTTCTCCACGCTGAAATGCAGTAGTTTTAGGACTTCAAAGGTTAAAAAAAGTTGTCAGAATTATGGGGCATAAATTGACAACTCCCCGCCTCCCCACTCCCACCCTCAACAAGCACACACTCTCTGTGCTGGAGTTTTGATAGCCTTATTTGCTCTCACTAGCACAATACTTCTCAAACATGAGTGCTGTTCCAACCTAAAGAGAGATTACAGTCGTACCTGCCACAGTGGCTCTTTTTGTTCAGGAAACAGCTCAAAGTACTTCTGAGCCAGCTGAACAGGGGGTAGTGTCTGAAGCTTCAGGTTCGTCCAGCAGTGAACAAAATTGGCCAAATTCACGAATGTGTAGAGTCCCAGTCTATCATTCCCATAGTTGGATAAATGTGTCATGAAGATACTGATCTGAAAGAAAAGAGGAAAAAATGCACAGGTTACAGACTAATTATGCAATGAGGCTCTCTCAGTGCGACTTTGCATTTGAAAGTATTTATTAGTTTAATTTGTCAACCAGCAGTGGGTAGGTTGGCGGAGCAGAGCTTGCATGTGTCTATGTCATTTCCATGGATTGGTCAGTTTATCAGGTACCCACTGGAACACAAATTAACAAGGACATTGATCATGATGTAACCTCAAATAGCATCCAGGTGAGTTATTCTCCCCAATTTGGTAAATGTATTCATCTTTTGTGGGCAGTGTGTGAGGTATTATTCTTTGCTTGCTAGTAAGTTTAAAGGCCTTTGGCGGTCTTTATTTATAATGGAAGCATTTCAAGTGTACAGCGACAAAAATCTCTAAAATTACTGTCAAGCAATCCACCGCTAAAGGCCAATTAATTC
The DNA here is from genome assembly GCA_035084275.1 of Hydrolagus colliei. Taxonomy (NCBI): domain Eukaryota; kingdom Metazoa; phylum Chordata; class Chondrichthyes; order Chimaeriformes; family Chimaeridae; genus Hydrolagus; species Hydrolagus colliei. The sequence goes on along the minus strand of CM068742.1, from coordinate 62,504,172 downwards.
ATCTGCCATGGCTCATGAGACAACACACCCACTCAATTCAGTGAAGAAACCCAAAACAATATGATTACCTTGCTTCAGTACTGTATTGACTGAAGCCACAGATTTAGCAGTAGATTATTGAATACGACCATTTGTATTAACAATAACTCAAAAGTGTAGATGGTTAAACGCTGATTTATTAAAGTTGTCAATAGGAGGTTAGTTACAAGATGATACATTCTTCAGGGATAAGGTGAGAGTAGAGATGTGTGACTGGAAGTTTGACAATGCCTCAGTATATTCGATGAGGTTACAAAAAAAGCACCAAACTCTTTGTGCTAACAAAGCACTGAAGAATGTCGGACATAAATGATCTGGCCTTATTTTTATCATACAAAGTTGCTTTAAATAACAGGCTCCTATCGGTGCCCTATGGTTAGTTCAGATTTGATCCTCTGCCAGCATTGGGGAAGAGAACTATAGGAAGAAGGGAAAGCCGTGCAGGTGCTCTGAACCATTAGATGATACTATCTATGCTGAAACTGGCAATCCTACCAAACCACATGAAAATAAATATACTGCAGCATAACATAACCAGTGTTTTACTGCTATGCAAAAAGTGGATACAGAATTGAACAAATATGTTATAACTGTAATGGAATAGAAACGCCCTTACTGGCTAGATTTTAACTACATGCCTCATGAAAATTTACAAAATGCCTGAATGCCGGCTTCAAATTTTATTCATAGATCTCATTGTATAAGTGAAGACTGCCTTCTCCTAGCCTGGCAGGTGATGTGTGAGGAATGTGGTATGTGGGAGTTGATGGAGGGAAATTTGAGCCCGGGTGACTTCATCTGCAGCAAGTGTCTACAACTGAGGAAGCTCCAGCTTAGAATAGCTGAACTGGAGTCTCAGGTGGAGACACTGCGCAGCATCAAAGATAGTGAGAGCTTCCTGGACGGTTTCATCCTGGAGCTAGTCACTCCCCCGAGGCCCAGAGAACAAATCTATCCCATTTCCAGCCACGGACAGGACTGGGTGACGGTCAGACGAGCGGTTAAGGGGATCCAAAAGAGAAGGGCAGAGAACCCCAGGCTTTAACCTTGTCCAACAGGTATGAAATACCTGCTACCTGTGTGGACAAGAAAGTCTGTGAGGAAGATAGGCAAACTGTCCTCAACACCTCTATTCAGGAGGCCACACAATGGGGAATAATCAGAAGAAATATTAGTGGTAATTGGGGATGAGACAGTCAGGGGGACTGATGCACGTTTCTGTGGCCGTAGCAGTGAGACAAGAAGACTCGCTGCCTTCCTGGGGCCAGGGTGAAGGATGTCACTTCCGGGCTGGAGAAAAATCTGAAGCAAGAGGGAGAGGTTCCAATCGTTCTAATTCACAAAGGGACCAATGATGTAGGTAGGACTGGTAGGGACGATTTGAGGAGCACGTTCCAGGAATTGGAAACTAAGCTAATGAATAAAACTTCAAACGTATTAATATCGGGATTGTTACCTGAGCCAGGGGCTAATTGGTACAGGCAACAGAAAATTAACGATCTGAATGCCTGGCTAAAAGAGTGATGCGGAGGGCAGGGGTTTCAGTTTATGGGCCACTGGCACCAGTATTGGGGGAGACAGGAGCTATTCCAAAGGAATGGACTCCACCTGAACAGGGCTGGGACAAATGTCCTGGTGACGCGAATAAATAGGGAGGTTGACAGGGCTTTAAACTACGGGGGTGGGGGGAGGGTATAAAATCATAGTCAGATGTAATCCGTCACAATTAAAATTAGGATTGATGAAAGTGGTAGAGCTGATTAACGAGGGAGATGAGCAGACTGTGTCAAGCGGGGAAAAGAAGCCCAGTGATAGGGTACTGGTGAATATGAATATTAAGAATATGTTAACTAGGGGTAAAAAGCTTGGCAAAGCAGATAGGGAATCAAGAGAGTTGGGGAAATGGTAGGAAATTAAAAACTTTATATCTGAATGCGCGAAGCATTTGGAATAAAACGGATGAATTAAAGGCACAAGACACATATAGGTAGGATTTAATAGCCATCACTGAAACATAGCTACAGGGAGATCTAGGGTGGGAGTTAAATATCCCAGGGTTTTTAGTTGATAGGATGGATAGGCAATGTGGGAAACGAGGTGGGGGAGGGTAGCCCTGTTAATCAGGGATGAAATAAAAGCAGTAGAGAGGAAGGATCTGAAATCCGATAACAAGGAGATAAGAGTCAATATGGATGGAAATAAAAAACAATAAGGGGCAGAAAATATTAATGGGAGTGGTTTACAGATCCCCAAATAGTGATGACAATACAGCACAAGATATTAATCAAGAAATCAGAGGAGGAAAGGTAAAGCAATAATAGCGTGTGATTTCAATCTTCACATAGATTGGGAAAAACAAATTGGCAAAAGTAGGTTAGAGGAAGAGTTCATTGAGTGCATGAGAGACAGCTTTCTAGAGCAGCATGCCGAGGAACCAACTAGGGGACAGGCCATCCTAGACCTTGTTTTGTGTAACGAAACAGGGCTAGTCGGCAATGTAGATATTAAATCCCTTCTAGGGCAGAGTTATCATAACATGATTGAACTTTGTATTAAGTTAGAGAGGGATATAGTTAAATCCGAGGCAAGTATTTTGAATTTAAATAAGGCTAATTATGTAGGTATGAGGAAATATCTGGATAAAATAGACTGGGGAATCAAATTAGGAGGTAGAACGGTAGACCAACAGTGGTAAATATTTAAGGATGTAGTACAAAATTCACAGAGGTTGCATATTTCCCTGCGGAATAAGAGTACCGCAGGGAAGGGAATTCATCCATGGCTAACTAGAGCATTTAGGGAAAGTTTAAAATTACAAGAAAAAGCCGATAAAACTGCCAAGAAAAGCAGCAGATCTGAGGATTGGGAGAGTTTTACGAACCAACAAAAAATAACTAAAAAGCTCATCAAGAGTGAAAAAATGGAGCATGAGGGCAAGTTAGCTAGGAACATTAAGTCAGATCGCAAAAGTTTTCATAAATATATATTAAGAGGAATAGGCTAGTGAGAGTAAATGTAGGTCCACTTCAGGCAAAGACTGGAGAAGTTGTAATGGGGGATAGTGATATGGCGGAGTCCCTAAATGAATACTTTGCGTCTGTCTTCACCCTAGAAGACACAACAAGTCTGCCAACAAGGAGTAAATGACAGGGAGCAACTTAGGGAAGTCTTCATCAGCAGAGAATTGGTGCTAGGGAAACTGTTAGCACTAAAAATTGATAAATCCCCTGGTCCGGATGACTTGCATCCCAGGGTCTTAAAAAAGGTTGCTTATGAGATAGTGGGGGCCTTGTGTCTGATCTTCCAAAATTCCTTGGATTCTGGAATAGTCCCCATGGATTGGAAGATGGCAAATGTCACACCACTATTTAAAAAGGGTGGAAAGGAAAAGATGGAGATCTATAGCCCAGTTAGTCTGACATCGATGATAGTAAACATTTTAGAATCCTTGATTAAGGATGTTTTAGTGGGGTATTTAGGGGAGCACGATATAATTAGGCCAAGTCAATGTGGCTTTACAAAAGGGAAGTCATGTTTTACAAATCTCATAGAATTTTTTGAAGATATTTCGAGTAAACTAGATAGGGGTGAATCAGTGGATGTAGTCTATTTGGACTTCCAGAAAGCATTCGATAAGGTGCCACATAAAAGGTTCATCTAAAAGATAGGGGACTATGGAATTGGGGGTAACATATTGACATGGATTAGGGAATGGTTAATGGGTAGGAAACAAAGAGTAGGGATAAACTGGTCCTTCTCAGATTGGCGGGATGTGACTAGTGGTGTGCCACAAGGATCAGTCCTTGGGCCTCAGCTATTTAGCATCTACATCAACAATCTAGATAAGGACATTGAGCTTAATATATCTAAATTTGCTGATGATATGAAACTAGGAAGAAACGTTAATACCAAGGATGACAATAAAAAAATGCAGCATGATACAGATAGGTTAGGTGAGTGGGCAGGTAGCTGGCAGATGAAGTACAATGTAGGGAAGTGCAAAGTCATCCACCTAGGTCGCAAAAACATCAAAGCAGGTTATTTTTTAGAGGAAGAGAGATTGGAAAGTGTTAGCGTGCAGATGGACTTGGGTGTCCTTGTACACCAAACACAGAAAGCTAGTATGCACGTGCAGCAGGCAATTAGGAAGGCTAACGGTACGTTAGCTTTCATTATGAAAGGGTTAGAGTACAAGAGTAGGGAAGTCTTGCTGCAGCTGTATAGGGTCCTGGTGAGACCACACCTAGAATATTGTGTGCAGTTTTGGTCTCTTTATTTAAGAAAGGATGTACTTGCCTTGGAGGGAGTGCAGTGTAGGTTTACTAGGTTAGTACCTGGAATGAGGGGGATGAGCTTTGATGATAGGTTGATTAATTTGGGCCTATATTCTCTGGAATATAGAAGAATTAGACGGGATCTTATAGAAACCTATAAAATTATTAAGGGGCACGACAAAATAGATAGTGGGAGATTGTTCCCCTGTTTGGAGAATCCAAAACCAGAGTTCACAGTCTTAAAGTTAGGGGTCAGCCCTTTCACACTGAGTTGAGAAAAAAAACTTCTTCACTCAGAGGGTGGTGAATGTATGGAATTCTTTACCCCAAAGGGCTGTTGATGCTCAGTCTTTGAACATATTCAAGACTGAGTTAGATAGATTTCTCATTTATAAAGGGATTAAGGGGTATGGCCAGGTAGCTGGAGTTAGAGATAGAATATCAGCCATGATTGAATGGCGGGGTAGGGTTGATGGGCCGAATGGTCTACTCCTGTTCCTATTTCTTATGTTCTTATGTTCTCATGCTGGAGCAAAGTGTTTCTCTCTGCAATCACAGCTACAAAGATTGTACAATTGTGTTGAAAGTTTCCCCGGGGATTGTGCTGGTTCTATTTGCATAATACCATTAACTCTCATGGAGCACTGATCGAGCAGGTCATAAGTTGCAAATTAATTAAGAGCTGCAGAGTCTCAGCAGTGTGTTACCTATTTGCAGATATTACTGTACCAGACACAAGAGTGTAGTTCAGAAAAGTACTCATAATAATAATGCTTGTGCTTGAGATAATAAATCTCAAAGCGCTTCACAGGATTTACCGCAAAGTGTAGTGACTTTATTTGTGTAACCAAATGTCCCATATGTAACAAAATATTGACCTTCAATCAATGTTTTGACTAGAATATGACTTTTATTCGTAGGGACTAAGTGTGAGTCATTTCATAACAAATTCTATGTGATCATATTAATATAGTCAATCCACTTCACAGTATATTCTATGAAACAATTTGAGATGCCTTGATGATGTTGTAAGGCGCTATGTTAAATAAAATATTATTATTAAAGGCATTATTATTATTATCATAAATCACGTATAAATGTCACTCTGTGATTTCTATACTATGATGTATAAACCCCAGCTAAGTCTAGATTGATGTATTGATGTATATATTGATGTAGCATTACAAAATGTTCAGAATTTGTAAGTTTCTTAAACACAGTCTGCAATTCTGAAACTGATTTTCTGTAAAGTTCTTTAAGAAACTATAGAAAACGGGCTTCAAGTTAAATATGAATTGAATAATTTGCCAAACTCCTGTTACTCTGAAACCTTACATTAATAAAGTAAATCTAGACCCTGGTGAAATTTCTACCTAGGGTTTAAAAAGCATTACTGGTTGGAAATAGCACATATAAGAACATAAAAAATGCTAGACGAAAAAAGACCAAGGTCCATTGAGTTTGCCTTCCACCATCCTGGCAGTTGTCTGCACATATGAACCGATGTACTATATCCCATAATGTTATTTCCTGAAAGAAAACGATCTAATTAATGTTTAAAAGAATCACCACTTCCTGCTTCAACCGTCACACTAGGGAGCCTGATCCACAGGTTCACTGTTTGCTCACTGAAACAGTGTTTGCATAGATTCCTTCTGAATTTACCCTGCTTCAAACGCAGGCCATGTCTGGTTTTACTATTCTGGGCAAGTTGAAACAGCCTGTCATGATGTATATTGTCTTGCCCCTTTAGAATCTTAAAGACAATAATCATGTTGCCTCTCATTCTTTTTTCCAGCAAGAACATGCCCAATTTACTTAGTCGCTCCTCATAGCGACTAAGCATCCACACATTTTGGGTGCCATCCTCTGTATTTTCTCGATTTCTCCAATATCCTTTTTTTACTGCAGTGAAAGTACAAAAAACACATATGCAAAAAGCATATACATCAAACCAACTCACGAGACCTCAACTCTTACCTGAGGTAGTCTCACAGTCAAGGCCTCCTGTGTTGTTATAATGAACAAATGATAATTAACATATTATTGGTCTCAACTTGTTAATTGACTCAAAAGGAAGACACAAATTCTCAAACGCGTGTGGATGAAGTATGAAATTTTGCCATCAGTAAACTCTTAAAACAAAGCATTTGTCCCTCAGTTGTTATGTTGTTAGTATGTAATGGAGACAACTAAATTACACTTGTATAGTGCCTTTCACATCAGGAGGACATCCCAAGGCACTGGATGGAGGCGCCTTACATGTGAGTGTGGCCTGAAGTGAGGCGGTGCCTCGAGTGGCTCTCAAGCAAGTGGGAGCCGAATAGCGGTCAGAATTGGCACCTGGAATGGCTCACATGGCCATCATCGGTTCGACACCCCCAATGGCAACAAGGCCCAACATGGGGCCCATCACCACCATCGCCGAGGCTTCACCCAATCAGCAACTGGCTTCTGTGTGAAATCACTCCACCCACCTCTTTTGAATCCCCAGGCCAGGACACATTGGGAAAACAACACCATTTCCCCCTCCCTATGATGATCCACAGCAGCCCAGTGTGCTAACCATGCCTCACTAACCCCCCCACCCCACCAGGCTCCACTGGTTCCCTATTGCCAAATGGATCGATTTCAAGATCCTCACATTTGTTTTCAAATCCCTTCGTGCCCTGGCACCTCCCTACCTCTCCAACCTGTGTACAGGTGGTAGGAATGTAGTGGCTAAAGGAATGGCTGCTGATGATAAAGCAGAGGAGTCAAGATACATGCAGTCGACCGGAGGCGGCCAAGTCAAGGAGGCAGGAGAGGAGTGGGATGTGACAGTTTGGAGAGATATGGAGGTGCCAGGGCATAATGTGATTTCCATGTAAGGATTTTGAAATCAATCCATTCTAAGTCAGGGAGCCAACGGAGCCTGGCAAGGTGTTTGGTAGGTGCAGTTTGCCACATGTCAGGATATGGGTGTCAGAGTTCTGAGTCAATTGGACTTTGCAAATGGTGCTGCTACGGAGATTATTGCAGAGTGCAGGAGAAGCTAGATGCATTGTTTCAATAAATGATCAATAAAAAGTGAATCACACAGTTCAGTCTAAAGTGTCAATCCAAAAGGGGAATAATATTCTAGTTTGGTGGCATAGAACCTAGTATTAACTAATTATTGCATTTGATATAGTGCTTTATTTTGTTGTTGAAACATCTCAAAGTGCAAATTTACTGCAGGGTGCAATGACTGTATATTTTTTGCACACAGCAAAACCTCACAAGTAGCAGTGAAGCGAATGACCAATTTTCTCTGGAGAACTGTTGGCCAGGACACCAGGAGAAACTCCCTTCTCTTTATTTTGAATACATATTTAAAAATACACATCTACCTGAACAGGACAACAATCCCTCAATTTTAGTGTCTCTTCAAAAGAATTATGCCTCCAACAAGCAACAGAAAACAACAAATGTCATATACAGTATGTATATATATATATATATCTATATATATATATATATATATATATTGCCTTGCACACACAGCACAATCCCAGCAGTGCAATGGATTGTCAGCCTAGACTGTGAGTTCAGAGTCCTAATGTGGAGTATACAATCCAAAAATGTGTGACTCAGACGTGAGTGCTGCCAACTGAGCCAGGCTGGCATCTAATTATTGGCTTTACACAACACTGTCACAGAGCAGGACATAGGCATCTGACTGGGTTGCCTGGGCATAATAATCCCAATTGCAGTGGAGTGCAATCTTTCCCATGAAAGAGAGAAATCTAATTGACAGATGAACTCAGGATGCCCTCCCCTTCCCCCCTCACAACCCTCCCACCACCACTGAGGCTGTTCTTAGGAATGACTCCTGGTGCAGAGGGAGTAAATGAGTTAAATAATTATTACAGAAGAAAACAATCTCATATCAGTTTCTGTTTTTTAAACCGATTTCCTGCATTGCATTAACTTCTGTAGCACAATAAATGTATTGCACAATAAATAAATTGCAGCCTTATAAATGTTTGGTTGATTTCTGCAGAGAATATTTCCATTTCAGATAAGCAGCACACTCGCACTGAGCCAGTTATCCTGCACATGATGGACATTTATTCGGGATAACTGAAGCATGCTTAAAAAACAAGCACAATTTAGTTCCTGTTGAGAAAAGAAAGGCATGCACCCAAATACACTCACAGGGTGCCACTTAATTACACTGATGCCTTGATTGCCATGGTTCAGTATCTGTGTAGAACGATACCTGTGATATGATAACCTTGGCATTAATGTTAAAATAAAAATCCTAACATGTTATGCAGCGCATTTTGTGTCAGGAGGATGGACAAAATTCTTCACAAGAGTCCAGGTTTAGTGATTGTGTATTTTGTAAGCCCTGTAGTCATACAAGGGTGAATAATATAAATGTTGCCTGTTAAGGAGCTCATTATTATTTATTCATTCAATGCTTAATGGTGCTACGGTATTTACATTTGTCTCTCATTGTGTGCACTGATCCAGACACCTGAAAGCAACAGAACAAGGTTTCAGATTATAACATCAAAGGGGTGTGCATTTTAAGAAGACAAAGAGAATGGCACATAGACAGGGTGGCGGAGAAAGAAAGAGAACATGTAGCGAGGCAAAAGGGACAGACAGAAAGAGATAAGAGAAAGACACAGAGAAAAAAAGTCAGTGTCAAAGGACAGAGCAAACGATGTGGAGGTGAGAGAGATACAGATCACGGCCCTGTACAGTGAATATACGTTGCTGAAGAGGAAAGAAATACAATGCTTGATGAAGGAAATATCAACACTGAGCAACAATGACAAAGTGGCATTTATAGAAGGAAAGCACAGCCACTACAACCTTCAGTTCATGGTTAGTTGCCTGCAGCTGCCAAGTCTTTAGAGACAGGAACTTAAATTCTACCGTTACTTGCAAAACAAAAAGCAATGTTCAGCCTGCTTGAAAAGATCTGATGGTAGAACCCTGGGGATAGCAGACACGGCACATAGCAACAAGACCATTTAACTATAATGTCCAATGTGACAAGGTTGGAGGGTCAGTGAGGTGTGTGTGTGTGTTACACAGACTGGACCACTGTTTCCTTTAAATATCCCCAGCTACATTCTGCTTCAACAATAATTTGTCACAGCAGCTGCTAGGTAGGAAGGCTGCTATTTATCTCCTCACCATGGAGATTTATCCACCCCAAAAATTGGCTTGGCTTGATTACTTCTTCGGCAAAAATCCCCCCACATATAATTATGTTACAATTATCACAGCTTGGAAAGATTTCATGCACGTGTTAAGTATATCATGACAAAAAGTGATTGCCACCACTTTACTTTATATCCTGTGAAGCGCTTTGAGACATTCCCCTGAAGTGAAAGGTGCTATATCAGATGGAGGGATTATTATTCCCACCCCATGTTTACTCCTTCCATTTCTAAAGATGCTGGCTCTTGTTGAGAAAATGTCTCATGATAATGTCTCACTTTCCTTTCCCCATAAATGCTGCCTGATCGACTGAGTGTTCCCAACAATTTTTGTTTTTGTGTCAGACTTCCAGCATTTGAAGTGTTTTTTTTGATCATTTGTTGTTGAACTAGAAGGTTGTGGGTTCAAACCCCATGTTTGAGCTCATAGTCTAAGGTGATATTCAAATGCAGTGTGAGGGGAGCATCACGTTGTCAGAAATGCCACATTTCAGATGAGATGGTAATTAAGGTCCTGTCTGCCCCATTGAAATGGATAAAGATCTCCTGGTCCTGCTCAAAAAGAGAAGGGAGGACCTGGCCAGCAATCCCTCAGATTAATCATTCATTTAATGTTTTTTTGTGAGACACTGCCCCTGTGTGTAAATTAGCTTCCATGTTCATCTACAAATTTATACCCACTACACAATTCACAGTGAATTCTTGTGAAATGTTTTGAGGTAGCTTGGCAATGTGATACAACACTATCAAAAGCAAGGATTATTACTATTATCCCTGTCATGAAATTCTCTGCTGTGTTTGTCTAACCAAATACAGTCATTCCACTTTACAGTACATCCTGTGAAGCACTTTGAGACGTCCTCCTGATGGGAAATGTAAAGATTATCATATTACTGTACTTCATTAATCATGGTTGGAAAAACACCATCAGGTGAAATCATTGAATTCTCTAATAACACGTTCTTATTATTGCCCATATATATGTACAGTATATAGAAACCCTGTTCAATAGTGCATGAAATTATTCTAAAATTGTACCAGTGCCATAATCATTTGCATTACAGTGAAATAACAACAGTTTAGCTCTGTTGCAAATTTCAATAAACAAAATGCCACAATTGGCAAAATCCCCACTTGAGGAATGAATATCAATTTCAGTAAAAAGCCACATGTCAAGATCCATTTAAATGCTTCTTCTTCAAAACACATTCGTTAATTATTTCTTTCAAGTTTTTTTTTAGTTTTATCTTCACATTGCCGCAACAGCAGTTCTGCAGGCGAAAGATATAATAAAGTGTTTCATGTCAAATTTATGCTAATCAAGAAATATTCTTCAGGATATTTGAGATTATACTATTAAGCATCTGAAATAATTTCTGAATCTGTTACAGCATTTTGCAAAAAAAATTATATGTCATTGTTTGTGTGGGTCTTTTTCTCATATTACTGTATTTGTATACCCCTCACACCCACCCAAATGGAATTGAGCAGTCATTAAAAGATTATTTTACACTGCTTATGTAAGATAGACATTTCAGTCATTTGATGTTTCCCTGTAAAGCTATCTCCCCTAAAAGCTACTTTTGGTTTAAGGCAAATTCCTAATTCCACCCACAGATCTATGGCTGCGGTATTCCGTTATCTGCAGCTCCAGTATACTTAAGCTCCTTCCCACGCCACTATACAATTTTACTTTCACAAGCCTCACATAATTCATCTTGTGTGGTGTCATTTTGATGACAATGCTCCTTTCTGCCACTATTAAGTACCCTCAAGCGCATTGTATGATCTCAATGCACAGCATTGACATGGGAACTGATACCGTACAGCAATGTCCTAATTCATTGGGTATCTCTGCATTGTCAGCACGCTTGATGGAATAATGCCCCCAGTCTCTTAACAAAATGCTCATTTTGCATACTTTCTTTTTCAAACTCTCCTTCATCCCATTTAGAATTATGAATTAGAATTATTTAGACCACTTTTATCGCATACAGAATGATTGATATATCAGGTCATGTGCATTCTGTCACCATGCACCGCTGCTGCATTATGAGATAATAGAGTGTAAAAATGTTGCTTCCTTCCTTCGGAACCTGTTATACTGTTTTATTTTCATTTGTTTGTATAGTGTTATTTTTGTATGATTGGAACAATTATTAATAATATATTGTACCCTGTCATATTGTACCCTGTATGAATGAAGCACGGCTGCGAGCTAAATATCCGAAACAGAGAAATATAAAAAATTTGGGAATGGGAATAAACAGATAGCTCTTTAACAGAGACAGCAAAGATGCAATGATCCGAATGGCATCTTCTGCGCTATACATTTAAATAGTTCTACGGGTAGCTTTGTGTGTTTTCACCTTCAGAGTGCTGCAGCAAAGGTCGCTCTGGCCACAAAGGATTCTAGGCAGATTTATCATCAGTTCATCACAGATGAGCTCTTACTTCATTCATAGTTAAATCTGAGGCTCTCCTGCTTGGCTCCCATCATCCCCTTCCATCTCAGGTGATGACACCACCATCTTGTCCCTTCCTATCTCTCCAACCTAGCTCTCCCCCTCCATGCAGCAGACTCCTGTCTGCTCCATGGTTCCCGCCCGACCTGCCCTACCACCAGTGGCTGGGCTTTCAGCCTCTCTGTCCCACATTCTGGAATTCCATCACACAGTCCCTTTGCCTCGCTTCCTCCCTTGCTTCCTTCAAAGCTGGTCTCAAGACCCTTCTTTTCAATCATGCTTTCAGCTGCCCTCCCACCTCTCTCCCTCCTCTCTCTCCTACCTTGCCCCTCTCCCCTACCATGCCCCTCCCCTATGCTTGTATCCTGACCCCTGACTGATCAGCGCCTTGGGACATCCTCCCGACGTGAAATGCACTCTATAAATGTAATATTGTTGTTGTTTGCGGAGGTGCCATCCTTTGGATACATGGGACGTTGTCCATGGGACGATTTGAAAAGAGAAGGGAGTTTCTTCTAACAAAAACACAAAATACTGCAGATGCTGGAAATCTGAAACAAAAACAGAAACTGCAGTACGGTATTGGAACTGGAGAAGGGTTGGGGACCTGAAACGTCGACTCACATTTCCTTTTTCAATAGATGCTGCCTGACCTGCTGAGTGTTCCAAGGGAATTTCCCCTGGAGTACTAGTCAACCTAACTTTTTCTCATTCAAAAACAAAGAATTTCTCATTCAACCACAACAAAATTACATTTGTAAGAACCTTTCACATCAGGAGAATGTACCAAGGTACTGGTTAGATATTATTCAGGATGCAAACTGGAGGTAGGGATTGGAGAGGGTGGAGGGCAGGGCAGGATGGATGTTGATCAAAAGCACGTTCAAAGAGGTGGGCCTTAATGTGGATCTTGAAGGAGGCAATGGACAGGATGAGGTGGAGGGACTGAGGGCTGAAGTTCCAGAGGGTGGTGGCAGAATGGCAGAAGGTTCACCCGCCAATGGTGGGGCAGTTGAGGCGGGGGACGTTAGCAGGCTGGAACCTGCTGAGCAGAGGGAGCGGGCAGGTTGGTAGGGGATTAGGAGGTCACAGAGTTAGGGGAGAGTGAGGTTATGGAGGTCTTTGAAGATGAAGACCAGGATTTTGACCTGTATCTTCTGTGTGATGGGAAGCCAATGGAATTGGGTGAGGGTGGGGGTGAGATGGTCATGGAGCCTTGTGCAGGAGAGGACACAGGCTGCAGAATTCTGGATGATCTGTAGTCTGTGGAGGGAGGAATTTTGGTGGTTGACACGCAAGGAGTTTGCATAGTCAAGCCTGGATGTTATCAATGCTTGTATGAGAGATTTGGCGGCCTGTAATACGAGACAGCGGCAGAGCCGGGCAATATTACATAGATGGGGATGGAAGATCAGGTCATGGCATAAATGTGGGGTACACTCCATGTCTAATACACATTGCTGGGGAAAATTAGCTGCCGTGTTAATCCACAAAAGACAAAGTTACTCCACTTTACAATATACCTTGTGAAGCACTGTTACTATTATTATTATCCTCATTTGGCTCCACTGGCTCACGTTACCTCAGCAGATCAAATTCAAGATTCTTGTTCCCACTTTAAATTTCTCCAAGGCTTCACCCCATGCTGCCTCTGGAACTCTACTGAACACTGACCTGCATCATGTCCTTCGCCCTATCTGCCCCACCATCAGTAGGCAAGCTTCCACCATTCTGGTTGGACTCGCTGGAACCCCATTCCGGAGTTCGGCCATCCCCATGTTATAGCTTGCCTAAAGACCTATTTAATTGCACTTTAGGTTGTCTATTCCCTCCCCACCTTCTTTGGCTCCCACTCCCTTCCCCTTGGGTGCCCAGTCAGCCAGCAATATGAAGTGTTTGGATCATCTTTCCGAAGTGAAAAGTGCAATAATACCTGTAAATTGCCAATCCACAGCATACACCTGCCTAAAATTTGAGTTGTATCAGCACAAAATTGCTAAACTAAATCCAATTTAGGCAAATGTTTCAGGTTCATATTTGGAAAAGGAAATTTTAGACAGATATTAAGAAGTATTTCTTTATAATACTTTATCGTATTATATAGTATAGTATTATAACTATATACAGTACTATAGAGAGCGTAATTAAAAGTTAAAACAGATTACCAGGTTGAGTCACTGAGGCCAGAACTCTGAACTAATTAAAACAGCTTGATGCCACAATGAAAGGACAGTAGGGTGAATGTTCAGGAAGGGTGAGATCAAATTGGCCAAAGGGCCTTTTTAATCCAAATCTTCCTTATAATCTTGTGAACTTGATCCCATGTGTCACAGCATAACTGTCTTTCCTGATAGGGATGGAGTACGACAGAACTAAAATTAGTTGTCAAAAATTAAATTTAACAATGGGGTTGGAAGGAAGCAGAGAATCTCCAATAATTTCTTACATCACATTTGAGCAGTTGTATCTGTCAATCTGTCAAGCCATTTTCTATGCAAACTTGAATGTTTACCTATTAATCACAAAAACATGTTTGCATGTACTTAGTATGCTGTCTGCATCATGCAACTAGGCAATTACTGCTTTTAGGCATTTGACAATATACTACCATGCTACAAGGCAATATGACACTTGGCACATTTGCTATTACTTTGTACTTGTACACATATGGCTTGTTAACTCTGAACAGCCTTCAATAGTTTGACATAATAGCTGACATGAACAGAATGTGGAAAGATAATTTTTTTCTACAAGAAGAATCTCTCGTTAATGATGACAAATCATCTATCATAGGTTTAATGACCTTTCTGTTTATGTTCGACCCATCTTAGACAACAAGATGTTAAATTGACAGTGACATGCGGAAATTAAAGAAACACAATCCTTTCACGTAACTCTGGGTTGTGATTAGAAGTGCTTGAAAGAGAACACACTGATTTTACAAGCATTTTCAACTTGCTTCTGGTACCGACTGAACCACTGCTTCTTTAGGGTGGTTATGATATATTATCATTTGCATTGTAGAACCTGAATAATGCCCATAATTTATAGAGTTCCATAAAATTTATTCTTTCAGCTATGTACATCCTTATACTGTAATCAGCTTTGCATTTGATATATGGCCTTATCAGATCTCAAGATGCTTCATATAATTTACTCTAAATTTACTGTAAAGTTTTTGTGGATCTTTACATAAAGTTATAAGGGATACAGAAAATCTAGTTACTGCACGCACCACTAATACCATTATTATCCAGGGGCTAAAGCTTAATTGGGAAAATCCCCAAGCCACTAACAATGGTATGAGTTTCTTCATTGTTCAGTTGGTTTACAATATTCAGCTTATTCCCAGTAAAATAACTATTCAAACAAACATTTACCTCAACTGGAGATCAACTAACTGCAAGGGATTTATTATCCGGGTGGCAACATTAATCCCAAGATAGTGAAGTATGGTGTTTTGCGTGTCAGCCTGACTCAGTTGATAGCATTACACATTGGGACTTGAAATCACATAGTCTAAATTGACACTCCAATGCAGTGCTGGGGACGTGTTGCATTGTCAGAGCTGCCGTCCTTTGGATTAGACTTGAAACTAGGCCCCATTCTTGGTCTGAAGCCCGTTGTGACACTCCTAACTTGAGAGGTGCTATATAATTGTAAATTGTATTGTACTGTATCAGTCAACAAATTGCAGTGAAACCACAACAACATATCATAACCAGCTTGAACTTCTCATGTGAAAGGAAATTTTTTGTTGTTGTTCAAATTTACCTTTCTCTACTCCTGAAAGTGATAGCTTGTGCTTGCAATACAGTTCCACAGCTACAAGTAACCATCTGCCAATTTTACCCATAGACTAAATAGGATTTTGACTGTTTGATAATATATTAAGCTGCTTCACTCTTGGAAGTATAGTGATATGAAGCAGGCAGACAGATTTATACTTCCCACTCTATAGCACATTCAATCAGTCACAAAAGTGCCAATTTTGGCATTCTGCTCAATCAATTGGCAGATGCTCAAAGCACAAATATGGGTTGTTTGTTTCTGATTTTAAAAGTTGTTAGAGCCGGTGGTGCAATTTAGTATGTCTTAGATTTCGTATTGTTCTTACTTTCACAAGGAAGACCATTGAAATTTATTCACAGCATTCATTAGGTACAGCTCATTAACATTTTGACAAAAAAAGATGTAATGCACCATTTATTCAGTTATCTGTTTCAGCTTTGTGTTATCTGTGAACTGCAAGAAAGAGGAAATGAAATCACGTCTGCCTTGAAATAAACACAACACCCAAGCACCAGGAAGTGCTGAACAACAATTTATTGCAGTGCTGTTGGTGTTACACCTGACAGCTCCTTCCAGCCTTGGCTTTAATTGGAAACAGTGCTACAATCTATTACCTAATGGTGGAGAGATTCTCACTGTGCTCGAAATGTCTCACAATGTATCGACTCTTCTTTAATGAAGACCATGATTGATGAATAATTAATCTATTACTGTGTTCTACAAGGTACAGCAAAACACACAAGACAAATAATCCTCCTGCATTGCTTTTGAAGAAAACATTATTTCACTGGAGAATACATCATCTGACATGGCCAACTCCATTCTCGATTCAGTTTTAATCTTTTGCACAATGGAAGCTAATCCATTCTCGACTAGTTTTAAATTTCCTGTGATTGCGATTGCTTAGAGATCTTACAACATCTGTTTTGGTTTAATTAGTTTCCGGAGCTGGCAGTAACAAATGGTTTTCTTCGCCATCTACACCATATGTCACATCCATGTACTGTATTACAAAAAGGGTTACCTCCGTGATTTATTTCAATGTGCAATGCATTACAGTGCTGTTGGATCTGAGTGCATAATGAATCCAAATAGAACATTCCAATATCCTACTCCCAGTTACACTCATGATCTGGATGTGCTGATGTTCAGGTCAATTCTGATGAATCGGGAGCAATGGGATGAAACAAATATGTTGTGTGCTGTGATAATTATCACCAATGATGACCATCACATTACATAAGAGCATAGGAAATAAGGGGCAGACCATTTGACTCCTTTTAAAATGCTACATACACTAAAAGC
This sequence comes from Hydrolagus colliei, assembly GCA_035084275.1. Lineage (NCBI taxonomy): Eukaryota > Metazoa > Chordata > Chondrichthyes > Chimaeriformes > Chimaeridae > Hydrolagus > Hydrolagus colliei. The sequence goes on along the minus strand of CM068742.1, from coordinate 62,487,096 downwards.
CATTTATCCGGCACCCTCGGGACCTGGCCAATGCTGGTTAAAGCACGTGCCGGTTATTCGGCCGAAAACACAAAAAAAAAATTTTTTTAAATGCATTGTGCTGGATAAATTCCGGTTAATTGAATGTGGACCTTTTTTTGAGGTCCCCGTTATACGGAAGTTACGGTTGATTGGCTCACAAATAAACGGGCTTTTACTGTACATAATACAAATCTCCCTTAATCCCACCTTCCACCAATTTGAACCTTCATTGGTTGGAGAATCACGCCTTGTGCACTGCGCTCCATCTATAGGTGAAGTTAAATAAAATAAAATGTTTTTTTTTGTTGGAAGGATGCCTCAACATGATTTACAGAACTTACTGTAAAGCCAGAATACTTTTAATTTCAATAAACTGGAGCATGTTGGGAGGCAGAGGAATAATAATAATAATCCTTGTATTTGATATAGTGCTTTTTAGGTGTTCTTGACATCTCAAAGTGCTTCACAGTATACTGTAAAGTGAATTGACTGTATAGTATATATGTGGGCGAAATGCGGAAGCCAACTGCACACAGCAATGTCCCACAAACAATCGTGGATTGAAATGAACAATTTATAATTTTTGGGGGAGGGATTATTATTAGGAGTATGGAATAAGATAGCTTGCCCAAGGTTTTGCCCTGCCTGGAATTGAACTCAGGTCTCTCGCTTGTAAGGCGAATGCTCTGACCACTGAGCTACAGGACTCCATACACTAGTAACTCTGTTGCTTGATGTATTTCCTACACTGGTCTCTGGCTATACATGTTGATCCTGCTGCTCTTGTGTTCTACAGTCACTGTTAACTAACTGCTTGCTCTGCCACTGATGGGATGTAGCTTGATTAATTGGATCAATAGTTGATTTAATTCTCTAGTGTTGGCAATGGGAGTCTGACTGGTGGTAAACCTTAGCACCCTGGGATCTTATTTGTGCCAATTCAACCATTCAGACTGCCTAGTGCCTACACAATTAGATCGCAAAATGACACAAGTTGAAACATTCGATGTTGCATGCTCTTGGCTCCAATGACTCCTATTCCTTGAACACACAAGAGTAACTTTAAGCTGTTACATGTGAAAAAAAATCTGAACACACCAGTCTAATTAAAGAAGCAAGATTTCAAGATCGCAATAGTTGTTTTAGAGTACATTGGCAACATCTAACAAGCACGCTAAAAGCAAATCACCACAGTCCACTGACTAATGATGACTCTGTGTGGAGGATATGATTTTCTCTGTTTCGTGCCCCCCAGATGTGATTTCAATTGTTGTAACTCGGCAGCCTCCTCCTTGAGGGAGATTGCTCTTACTACCATGTAAATGAGGTGCCATTTCATTTATTAGCCAATTATGCAGCCTCTAGTTCCACTAGGCTGCCAGCTTTTTTCCACCGAGGTTATAAAAGCTGCATGACTTTACCCTCTCCATTCAGTTATATTTAGAACTATTCAGCATGTGCATGTTCACTGCTGGATCAAAGTCAGAACTAATCAAAACCATGGAGGGTGTGGGGGGGGGGGGGGGAGGTGTGTGATCTCAACGACATCTAGCCATGAATCCAGTCAATGAAATAGATTGAATTGCTCCAATATTTTGAGTGTCATAAAGTGCAAGTTATACTGCAGTATGGTTTCACATAGTTTTGGTGCAATTGTTTGATCTCTTATATGTTATAAAGGCTTTTGCTGTGATATATTCTAAATAGTGTATAATATCATAGAATCATGAAATTATATGGCACAAAAGGAGGCCATTCTGCTCATCTAGCCTGTGCCGGCTCTTTGAACAGAGCAACTCAATCCCACTGCCCAGCTTTCTCCCCATAACCTAACAGACCTGCTCTTCCTAAATAAAGATCGAGTTCCCTTTTAAAAGCTGTTATGGAATCTACCTTCACCACCTTTTCAGGCAATGCATACCAGATTCGAACAACCGGCTGAGTGAAAAAAATGAAAAAATCCCACTGCAGTGGGATATAAACATAGCTGAGAGTGCTGTAATATCCAGGTGTGTGTTCAGTGCTGAAAAATACTAATCCTTGCAATTGGTATTTGGGATAGAGTTCAATGCAATTTACATCTATATAGCACTGTTCACATTGGGAGGATGTGTCAACTTGGTTAAATGCTGCAATAAGTAGGAGCGAGTTCAGTAAAAGTATTGTAATAGCTGTGAGTTAATCAATCGTGTGATTCAGTCAGGGTGGGTGTTGCCAAGCAATGATTTCTAATAATGGCCCAGCCCTTTCTCACGGTTTGAAATGACACTTGTAGAGCAAATCTTCAATCTATTTTTTTTCAGATTGTGAAATAAACCAGTGTTTGAACAGAATGATTGTCTGTTTCAATATGGATAAGCTGTCCCACTTGCCCAACCAAAAACCAGTCATCCTAGGATTGATCAATAACCAATTTCATTATGATTGCACCACTCATTTAGTCTAAGCTTTCTATCTCTCTCTGTCTGTATGCTTACACACCCAATAAAACACTATCTCAGGCATATCATCAGCATATAATCAGCTTTCTAAGCATATTAGGAAATACATTGGGTGTAAAATGTGACACTCATTGTAATGACTATCCAATTGTTGGATATCCAGTAGAACCCTGGCAACGTCACAGTCGATAACTAGCTACAGGTGAACATCCTGACCTCTGTACACAAGGATGGCTAAAGGCAGCTTGCAGCAGCCGTTGGATAGGCCTTCAACAGCTCTGAATACGTCACCTGTGGATTGCATATTTTACTTTTATTTGATTTATATTGATTGTAACAGCATCGGAAAAGATCATTCGGCCCAACCAGTCTGTCTGTGCTGGTATTCACGTTAGTGTCAATTGATGGAATGCCACCTTAATTCAAGTTTAAAAGTGGGTATTTGAAGCATAAATTAACACAGGCAAACAGCATGCCAGGCTCGAAGGATCGTGGACCTGAAACATTGACTCACTTTTCCTTTCTCCATAAATGCTACCTGACCTGCTGAGTGTTCCCAGCGATTTCTGTTTTTGTTACAGATTTCCAGCATCGGCAGTATTTTGCGTTTTTGTTTAGCATGTTAGGCTATATTGCTAAACCAGTTGAGATCAGTTCCACAGCAGTCATACTCAAGCCATTTAAGTGAGTTCAGGTTGCACCTGGAGCACTGCATACAATTCCAGTCACCACCACATAAGGACTGTGACTGAGAGGCAAGGCAGATAAGAGGAACAAGGAAAATCTCTAATGGTACAGGATTGAGCCATAGATTACTGCAGACCTGCTTGGCATTGTTGGGCACAAATTGGCTGCTGCATTTGCCAACACATAACCAAAATACTTTGGGCTGTCCACTCGAAGTGAAGGGCATTATACAAAATATAAGGATTATTATAGCTAATTGTGTCCCCATCACGGATTGTTATCTCCCAGAGCCCCCACTTATTTCTCTCCACGGCACTTAGTTTATTTACCTTGAAAGGGTGAAGGACTGAGTGGAGCCAGCAATGTGGTCCCAAATCCAATTTATTGAGCTACAAGGGATATTGTATACTCCTAACCTCTGAAATAAATAGGCCATTACACCTATAAATTTCAACAGAAATAGATCTCGCTAAAAATCTAATAATCCATGCTCAGCAACAGTATCCAACCAATTAAATAACCTCACCATCAGTGTGCTGATAACAATATGCCAGACATGCCCTTTTTTTTAAAGCACAGCATACTTCAAATAATTATCAATTTAAACATATTAAAGTAATTCTCTGTCATCACAAGAGTATAATTAATTTACAAAGCATATCTTTGAAAGCTTAAGTAGAGCATATGTTATGAAGACCCATGAGGTTTGATTTATATCCCGTGAGTGGGCTGATTTGATAACTGTGGTCAGGGCCATGAGTGGGATATTAATCATCCTATGAGCCTTTTTAATGTATTTTCAGTCAGTCACATGTTAAATATGAACCTCAGAAAGAATTAGATCAAATATAAAAAATAAGAGAAAAAAACTTTAGCAAAGATATGTTGTTTTTTTCCAATCTGTGTGTTTCTCGTTGAAGACCTAATTTTTACAGATGTGAAAGGAATGTGGCAAACGATCATCGCAAGATGACTCTAAACAATGTTTCTTGGAAATTACATTATCTTGCACGAGGAAGGCACACACTGGATAAAAAAAGCTTAAGAAGCGGGGAAATAAAAAAACAACTGTAGACAAAACAGGCTAGCTTGTTCACTTCCAGTACTGCACATAACAAGACTTAATGCCAGTGGGCAGATATATTTTTAGTGAACCTATTATTTAATATATTTTTGAGGGTCAGGTGGGTGTCTGACACATTTGGAAACTCATCACTGTGCTAATGAAGATCCAAACCAGACTGAGAGTTCCATGTACAGTATAGGCCACATGGAAGCTCCATATCTGTAATGCAATGTGTATTTTCTCATGGAGGAACGCATCCTGCTTTTCTAATTTCAGAGTATTACTCAGATAATGGCAAGAACAAAGGCTTAGGGACCCCAAGTTTGCATTGGAGTACTGCTGAGGTTAACCAGCTGAAACTGTTTAGCTTGCAATAGAAAGCACTGTCTGTACACCTGATAGGTATGGATAGTCCTAGCTAGACTAGCAGCTTCCCACTGCTTGTCCAGTTAGGACTATCAAAATCCGATTGAGCTTTGGCTTGCACAGTAGGCCTGGAAGGGATCTGTGTTCCCAGTGATTAGTCTGCCCTCCAAGTCATACCAATGAGTCAGGCTGGCTGGGCTGTCATCAGCAATGCCCTGGAATATTGCAGACCTGTCTAGCTCAGGAACCAGATTATTGAGACTGCCACAGAGGATTGATTTGATTCCACTAACAATTTAAATCTCACTTTGTGGATGTTTATGGACATGTCCATGTTTCACTCGACAATGCTTGAATAATTGGAATGACTTGAAATTTGATGCAAGATTGATCTGGTTACAGTTTTACTTATGTATTTAATAAATAAGCATATTTCAATTATTTATAAGTATAGTACATTGTAAAATATACATTTGCCTTAATCTATCAATTTTCTGTTGCCAGTATTTAAAAAGAAAGAAAAGACATGTAAGTGGTAGAAAAAGAGAAATGATCTATGGGAAGAATTATTTCAGAGGAAAATATTTCTCCATCTGTTCACAGGCTAAACATCTTAGTTCCTACTTTTATTTTTAGAAACTGTCAATTCAATATAGTATTTCCCCTTTAAAGGAACCCACAAGTCTATAAATCCAACTCCAACCAACTCTGAGGAATATGTTAGAACAATTGTCACATTCATCTCAGAGTAGTTCTATTCATTTGCATGGAAGATGGACAATTAACTCACCAGCCTCAACGCTAATCTGGAAGTGGCCAAGATGGGAAAGCTTGCACTGCCTAAAACTCCTTTTACTAGGCCAAGCGGTTATCTTTCCAACACTGCGGGTACAAGATTACATGGTTGTTTTATCCAGAAGGGAGAACTTTATATTGACATTGGCCAGAGATTGTGCCATTGACAAGGCAAATCATTGGACAGTCTTATTTTAATTGATAATGAAGTGTTTGAGTGATGCTCACAAGCAGATAGCATCACATACTGTAGTATGGACATATGTACAGACATCTACTTGTAGCTAAAATCACTGAATCGGTTGGTGCAGATTGAGCATTTAAGCAACCGTAACATTGAACATTAGTGATCTTCGATGCCTTCGCCTGCAGGATACGACTTGGATATTGATGATTAACCCTCATCAGATAGGAAGCTTTCCACTCTATCCACTCAACAGAGCCAATTGGTTCTTTTTGAACTAATACATAATATACCCTTTGAAACAATAAATAACATACTATTGAAATATTTATTTTAAAATATTTTTGAATCTGCCTATCCTTAACAATCTTTAATTTTTGTGCTCTCAAATTAACTCACCCTTGGGCGGAAATTCCACCTTGGTCTATATTAATTCTATGGACATAGCATTTTAGCGTATTCAGAATTGAATAAATTCTTAAAATTCAGTTTTAATTTTGAAGTTTTTTCTATCTCTTGGAATGCTGGTTTTCTTACGATGACATTTCAAGACCTTTGTCCATGCCACTGAAAATCTTCCTTGGATGGTGGTGGTGCACGGAAAGGTAAACAAGCTCTCAGTACAGCTGAACTGGCTCCAAGGTGACAAACATGATAATAGAATGTCAGAATCGAACCAGCAGTCCAGTTTCTAAACGGAAAGAAACCGCAGGTCGAGGACTTTCAAAGACAGACCAGTCACTGTGAGCAGGGATTCTAACAGGTAGTCTTAGCTGGACAACGAGCAGGAAACTTGCAGATAGTGCTCTTAATGGCAAGTTATTCAGTTGTACCTGGTTAGACTTCAACGCCACCCAATGCACACTGGATTCCCCAACCGATGGCTCTTGGCAACTTTTGACTAACATTCTCTGGAACTAGTTATGCAGGGTGCATCCCTCTGGGGAGAGAGTGCGTATTCCATTTCAGCCTTGGGAATTTCCATGTAACGTGCATGGAACTTTCAGTCTGGTTTGGATACTCTTAAGTACACTGATGAGCTTCTGCATTGGTCAGACACCTGCCACTGAAAAGCCAACAGGTTGGAGATGTAGGAGAGTCCTCGATTATTTCACCTTCTGAATGTCTATTTACTACTCTAGAGGGGGGAATGCCTAATAATAATCCTTGCAATTTGATATGGTGCTTTTCACATCTTATCGATGTCTCAAAGCGCTTCATAGAATATACTGTAAAGTGAATTGACTGTATATTTGTGGATGAAACATCTGCTTGCTCTCAACTGTATGTCTCCAAAATGAATTTATCATTTATATTCTACCTTGTATTATAGACTAAGAAGCTGCATTACCATTATTGCTCGTGTAGAGATCAAAATGAACGTAGTTTTACTTTACGTTCCCTTCATCCAGTTCTCCTCCTATTGGCCACTTTTCTTTCAAACTATTTTAAGCAGTGACTGAGGCAATCCAAACATGCATGTTGCCCACAAACACTATTAATTTATGATTTTCCAATTTTCCAACACAGAATGTGATTTAACCATATTAATGTTGTTATTTTTACCTTCTAGTCATGAATTAAAGATTGTATGGGAGAGGGGTCCTTAATAGGCATAGACAAAACATATGCCATTTGCCTGTTCAAGTAAACATTTAAGATGCCCATCACTTTCGGAAAAGAGAAAGAAGTTTCTTCTGGTGCACTGGCTCACAATACTTCAGACAAATTTATCATTCAGAATATGCATGGCTGCTTATGGGATCCAGAGAGAGCAAATGGCTGAAAATTTGCTTTCAAACAGTCACTAAACTTGACTGTACTTACTTGTCAATCATTTTGAAACATATGGACCATAAGATGCTGCAATAGTATACATTCTTTTTTAATTCACAAAAACCTAAAACCAATTGAAATCATATGCACAGCATATGAACAAAATGCCCCGATATGAATGAACAATTGAACAATAGGAAATGAACGTTTGCATTCGCACAAAATTCCATCCCCATTATTTATTTTCTCTGCCTGTCCCCAAAAATAGGTGATTGTGTTTCTGTACTTACTGGATTCAGGAGAACAGTAAGGAACAGCTCTCCTCCTTTGATACTTTTGTCCAGTTCTCTTGGGCCTCCAGGGTACTCCTTGTAGAATATTGTGTGGGTAAAGAGGCCACATGTCTGACGTGGGAGTACCTAATGTAGAAAAAAAAACAAAGTTCTCTCAAAGCATTTTCACAAATTGGATTACGTTGGAAGAAAAAGAACCAATGAGCATTTCAGAATAGTAATAATATAATAATCCTTGCATTTAATCCAACCTTATCACGCTGTTGAGACATCTCAAAGTGCTTCACAGAATATACTCAAAAGTGAACTGACTATATTTTGTGGATGAAACGCGACAGCCAATTGTCCCATAAACAGTGTCCCACAAACAGTCATGGATTGAGTGATCAAATTATTATAATTTTGGGGAAAGAATTATTACCCCCAGAGAGTTATCTGCCAATCGATGAATAACTGGGTTCCTAGTTATTGCTCGGTAAACATGGATTAAGGAAATTTGCCTAAGATTCCTCCGTATCCAGGAATTAAACCTGGGTACTCTCACTCAAGCAAGTGGTCTAACTAATACTCTACAGCATTCCACCAGTATTAAAATTAACTTGCATGCTTTTTAGCACTATTCAGAAAAACAGAACATATTGAAGTGCTTTATAAACCAGCTTTTTAAAAATGATGGTTAATCGTGAGTCATGTTGTCCATTCCATCTGCTTGCGCAGCTGCTAAGAACATACTAATCCCTTATGTATTTTCCTGAGATGTTTTTATGGATGAATTCCGACAAGGTATTATCAATGTGTTAATTAAATCATTCACTAATTTAGAAAAATACTTGGACAGAAAGTTAGAATCAAAGAAAGTTTGCAGCACAGAACAAGACCATTGGTTCATCCCCTGCACCACATTGTTGTTTTATTGTAACAATAGATCTTTGCTGAAGTCTCCATTAGTAGCATAGAACATGTTATTCTGTCAGAAGTGAACTGATGAGTGTTACTGACAGTCAACTTCATCAAACAGAGAAGGCAGCCAGTGCACATTGAGTTACAGCAAACACCCATGTTCAATTTAAATTGTTGCATTCTCCACAATGATAAAAGAGTACAGGAAAAGAGCAGGGAATTATGATTAGAGAATTTGGGTCTCGTGGTTTGAGCTACTCTTAGTTTAAACTTAGTGAACTAATTGACCTTCGCTTGTGCTGTAATAAAGTTAGCGGACTACAACAACAACGACTTCAATTTATTTAGCACCCTCAATGCCGGATGGCGTCTCAGAGCTTATTCACAATAATGGATCCCGGGGACTAGTACATGTGTGAATAGATTCACAACCAAAGCAATCAATGCTGTAACGTACAACTCCTTAAATAGAAACTGAAAAAGTATGTGGTCAGTATGACAGATTAATCTAAGCAATAGGGTCCATCGATATGGAAATTTTCTGATTTAGATATATCGATCGGCTCATATCGAGATATATCGAAATATCGATATTCTTGGGTTTTTCGTACTGTGCATGCGCGCACAGCGCGCGCATAGCGAGTGTGCACGCATTCGGAGTGCGTGCGCGTTCTGGATGCGCGCACATTCGGGGGTGCGCGCGCATTCGGGGCCTATCTCCTCAGGAGGTAAATATCTTTCTCTCTCTGTGTCTCTCACTCTCTCCATCTCTGTGTTTTTCTGTCTGTGTCTCTCTCACATCCCCCCCATCTCTATCTATCTATATATTATCACATCCACCCGTCTCTCCCCACAACCCACCCGCCGTCTCTCCCTCCCCCGCCCCACCCCCACCCCAGCGTCTCTCTCCCCCTCCCACCCCCCAGCCGTCTCTCCCCTCCCAACCCCCCAGCCGTCTCTCTCCCCCTTCCCCCCAAGCCGTCTCTTTCACCCTCTCTCCCCCTCCCCCACCAGCTGTCTCTCTCCCCCTCCCCCCCAGCCGTCTCTCTCCCCCTCCCCCGCGCCCCCCAAGCCGTCTCTCTCCCCCTCACACCCCCGAGCCTTCTCTCTCCCCCCCACCCCCCCCAGCCATCTCTCTCCCCCTCACCCCCCCCCCCCACCAGCCGTCTCTCTCCCCCTCACCCACCCCCCGCCCAGCCATCTCTCTCCCCTCACCTCTTGCATATCTGTATATTGTATTCGAGGACTATGAATACAATATGGTGGCTTTGCACCTCGGTCTGTGCATTGTGTATAGAGATGAGCATTCTGGGTCTTGTAGTTCAGTGTGCGGCATTCCGATTTTTTCCTCGATATATCGATTTTTTCGATAAATCTATATTTTTAAATGACTATATCGACATATCGATATGAAAATTTTATCGGGTTTTAGCGATATATCGATATATTGCCGGACCCTACTAAGCAATATTAATCTGTTTTGAAGACATAATCCTAGGGTTAATACTAGAACCCCAGCTATAATAATAATGATGATGAAAATTAAAATCCTTGCATTTGATATTGTGCTTTTCACGTCTTCTGGATGTCTCAAAACTCTTTGCAGAATATTCTGCAAAGTGAATTGACTATATTTGTGGGTAAAATGCGGCAGTCAATTATGCACAGCAGTGTCCCACAAACAGTCATGGATTGAAATGGCCAATTTATTCTTTTTTTGAGGAATTCTAATCAGGTATTTTGAGTAACAAAACTTGCCCCAGGTTTTTTTCTGCTGGAAATTTAACCCAGATCTCTTGCTTGTAAGGCAAGTTCACTAACTACTGAACTAATAATATTAATAATCCATCCAAAAAAAACACGATAAAATGTGAAAAGCGCTATATCAAATGCAAGGATTATTATTATTATTACAGGTCTCCACCATGGACTTCCAGGTGACCTTGGGAATTGGCCAAAATTTGGTGTTGATGCGATTTAGACAGTATAACCATCTACAAAGGGTTGGGTCCTCAATGAGTTGAGTCCATCATGAGTCATTGAGTTACCTCATGCAGTGAAGTTAGAAGCAAAGCTTTGGCCGTTTTCTTGTCCTGGGTGTTTGTAGAAACAATGTGATCTTGAGTTAGATGGTTTGTGGTTGCACTGAAGTTAACACCTTCAAATGTCCAATTCCAAGAACCAATTAGTGCAGAGACAGGGATTAAGTTCTTAATAACCCAGAGTATAGGTTTCCATTGATCTCTAAGACACAGTCCATTGCCCTGCACAGCCTTTCATTATATGCAGCTGACAATTTTGCTGTAACAGAAGCATAACTGCATTCAGCTACATTGGTATATAATTTAAGACCTGAGCTGCAGATAAGATGTGTGTATATTTTATTCTCTGGTTATCAATAAATTCACAAGGTCAGTGCATTGTGTTCTATAGAGGATTGCTGTTGGTGTATAGTATTAATGGGGAAATGGACAGAAAAGCCTTGTTGAGAGATAGCTCATCACCATCTAAGAAGTAATCTCCTCCAACCCTTTAGCCTTTACACCTTCTGGAACACTCATCCTCTTTTCCTCATTTCCTCTTTACCTGTCTTCAGACGCCTCCCAAAAATCATACTTTTTCAATTTGGCTTTCAGTTGATATACTTGACTTGAATCATAATTAAGAGTTTTGAGACATTAATTACAATATTGCATTTGATAAATTGCCTTTCACAATTGTCTCAAAGCGCTTCACATATATGGAGTCCTGTAGCTCAGTTGTTAGAGCACTCGCCTTACAAGCGTGAGATCTGTGTTCGAATTCAGGCAGATCAGGGCAAAACCTTGTGCAAGTTTCCTTACTCCACAAGCCTAATAATAATCCCTCCAAAAAAAACCTCAATAAAATTGGTCATTTCAATCCACGACTGTTTGTGGGATACTGCTGTGTGCAATTGGCTGCTGCGTTTCAGCCACAAATATAGTCAATTCGCTTTACAGTATATTCTATAACATGCTTTGAGATGTCTAGAAGATGTGAAAAGTGCTATATCAAATGCAAGGATTATTATTATTACATAATATACTGAGTAACTGTATATTGTGGGCGAAAATGAAATTCTACCTATTCTTCTTGAAAGTTACATAGGTACAAGTCATTATTGCAGAATAAATATAACAAACAACATTCACGGTTTACAGATTAGCCCCTGCATTTTATCCAGTCTTTGTGAGTATATTTTACCATCAAATGCAATATTCTTCATAATTGGGATAAACACTTCAATATTAACCATCTTCCACAGCTCTTAAAAGGAACCAGTTTCCTGTGGAATATATGGTATTTACTGCAATCTTAAACTTTGAGAGAATGGTTTTACAGGCTAAGACTTGATAGAATTTCAGTCCTTTGTTAGTAGATTTTCAAAGCACCCAAGTTAAAGCACAATTCCACCACAATTAGTGGTGTTCCCAATTCCAACTAGAATTCAATGCTTGATTTTAAATAGATTTTACAAAACTTTAGAAATGAGAAGCTGATCGCTGAAGAGACTGCTTTGTTAATTAAATCCCCGATCCCTCGTTTCTTTCCACAGTGACTTTTCAACACATTCTAGTCTAGTGATTTTACAGTTACACTGAGCTGCATTTTGTTTTAATTAAAGCTCCACTGCCCCTCCAAACGCAATAGGAAGAGATAATTACACCATAGGAGAAAACAATTCTACGAACACAGGCATTGCCATTAGGGCTTCTTTCCTCCTCTTGTCGCAGAACAGCAGAACACTGAGACTGTTATAATGGGAGGGTGACTGTTGGAGTATCAACAGAAAACCAGCTGGTACTTTATGTTACGTGATTGTAATCATAATTCCCGGCTCTTTTCATCGAAATCATCAAGTGCATTGCAGAGGCTGAAAGCCTGGCCACCGATGGGTTGGGCGCGAGACATGGAACAGACCGGAGCCCACTGAATGGAGGGGGCGGGCAGGTTGATAGGGAGTCAGCAGGTCAGAGAGATAGGTAGGGGCAAGGCCATCAATGGCCTTGAAAGTGATGGCGGGGATCTTGAATTCGATTCGCTGGGGATGGGGGAGGCAATGGAACCAGGTGGAGACGGTGTGAAAGATAGGAAGTGGCCCAAAGAGTACTGAAAAAGGATAATGTCTTGATACCTTCATTGAGTTATTTCTTTGTAACACCGCAAGCTATCTATCCTTGGTGACTAAGTAACAAAAAATGTGACCTGTGATGTGATAATTTTCACTGGTGGGAATTATCACATGGTCAAGAATTCTGGTCAATTATCCTCCTAGACTTTGAACACTGACTCAGTCCAAGTCGCCAATTACCCTGTTGTTGGTGCCACTTCGGATTGAAGACTGTATCCCATTAAATGTCACTTAAATACTGTGCTCGGTGGGCTGCAGTAACAATGGCAACCCCAAATCAGCTTCGAGCCACATCAGTGCACTGAAATCTGGACCAGAGGACTTGGGCCCATGCCAGTGTTTAATTAAGTTATTGATTGGTTTTGATTGGTTTGACCCCAATTTATAGCATGATGACAATTAGCACCAATGAGAATTATTAGACCACATGTTGCATTTTCTCACCCTGTGTAGTAACAATTTTGAGGCCACTGATAATAATAAAATAATCCTTGCATTTTGATATCGCGCTTTTCACGTCTTCTTGATGTCTCAAAGCGCTTCACAAAATATATTGTAAAGTGAATTGACTGTATATTTGTGGGCGAAATGCGGCAGCCAATTGCACACAGCAGTATACTACAAACAGCTGTGGATTGAAATTTTTAATAAGTTATTTTTGTACGGATTATTATTAGGCATGTGGAGTAAAGAAACTTGCCCAAGGTTTCACCTTGAACTGCCTGGATTCAAAACAGAGATCTCACGTTTGTAAGGCAAGTGCTCTAACCACTGAGTTACAGGACTCCACATCTACTTAACCATCCAGTTGCTCACCAACTTCCTTATGCATTGCCTGGTCGAGTGGTTGTTAAAGATCCAATGACACATTTGAAACATTTGAAAAAGGAGTAACATTTTCAAAATGTCCAGGACGACAAGCCTCCAGATAAATTGGTGATTCATTTAACGGCTGTTTGGGAAACATTGGTGTGTGCAAACTAGCTGCTGCATTTGCCTTCAAAATACACCCATTACACTTGACAGCAACCAACTGTAAATCGTTTTGACACATTTTGACATTATAACAAGAACAAAATTACATTTGTATAGTTCCATTCACATTGGGAGGACGTCCCAAGGCACTGAGAAAGGTCCCGTGGCTTCTCATTATAAATCAAATGCAAACATTATTATATAAAAGTGGAAAGCAAATTGTGTACAGCAGGAGAAGTTGTCTTAAATAGGAAGTGCGAACACTGAATGCCACATAAGAGACTTGTAAGCAAAATAGAATCCCATGGTATTAAAGGGACAGTGGCAGCATGGATGCAGAACGAGCTGGGAAATAGAAAGTAGAAAGTGGTGGTGAACAACTGTTTTTCTGACTAGTGTACCCCAGGGTTGGTATTGGGACTACTGCTCTTTTTTGATCTCTATAAATGAGCTGGACTTGGGTATAGGGAGTAGAATTTCCAAATTTGCAGATGATACAAAGCTTGGAAAAGTAGTAAACATTAAGGAGGATAGTAGCAGACTCCAAGAGGATGCAGACAGAATGGTAAAATGGGTAGACACATAGCAGATGAGGTTTAATGTAGATAAATGCAAAGTGATGCATTTTGGGAGGAAGAGTGAAGAGAGGCAGTATAAGCTAGATGGTACAATCTTAAAGGAGGTGAAGGAACAGAGAGACCTGGGGATTCATATATGTAAATCTTTGAAGGTAGATGAAACTGTTAAAAAAGCATAGACTTTATAAATAAAGGCGTAAAATACAAAAGTCAGGAAGTTGTGATGAACCTTATAAATCTCCATTGAGACCTCAGCTAGAGTACTGTGTTCAGTTCTGGACAACACACTTCAGGAAGTATCATTTTCTCACCCTCAAGGCATTGGAGATGGTGCAAAAGGAGATTTACCAGAATGGTAACAGGAATGAGGAACTTCAGTTATCAGGAGAGGTTATAGAAGCTAGGATTATTCTCCTTGGAGCAGAGAAGGTTAAGAGGAGACTTAATAGAAGTTTTCAAAATGATCAAGGGATTCCATAGGGTGAACAAGGAGAAACTATTTTAATTGAAGAGTGGGTCAGTAACCCGAGGACACAGATTTAAAATAGTTATTAAAAGATACAGATGGGAGGTGAGGGGAAATTTTTTACGCAGCCTGAAAGGGTGGCAGAAGCTGATTCTTTTAAGAGAAGTAGATAGTTATTTGGAGAGGACAGGTTTGCAGGGCTGTGGGGAGAGAACAAGAGAATGGGATTGATTTGGACAGCTCTTCAAAGAGCTGGCACATACATAATGGGCCGAGTGGGCTCTGAGCTGTATAATTCTACAATTCTATGATGACATCCTTAGAGAGACAGCGTGAGTGAGTTGAGTGTGGTTTTGGAATGGAATTCTAGGGAACAAATTAAGCCTGACTTGAAGAATTCTTCACAATTTAGCACTTTCTTGAATTTTAAAATGATATGATCTTAACAGTGAGACTTGGTGTTATTTGCAACCTGTCGGTCAACAACAAAACAACAAAATTACATGTCCCAAGACGCTGAACAGACAGATCAGGACCTGAGCAGGGGAGAAGGGCGGGGTAGTGGGGAGGGGCGGGAGAGAGTTAGGAGGGGAGGGAGAGAGTTGGGAGCAAGCAGAAGACATGATCGAAGAGAAGAGTCTTGAGGCTGGCCTTGAAGGAGGCAAGAACCGAAGTGAGGCGAAGGGATTGTGGGATGGAGTTCCAGAGTGTGGGACAGAGAGGCTGAAAGCACATCCACCGATAGAAGGACGGGTCTTGCGGTCGACATGGAGAAGACAGGAGCCTGCTGAACGGAGGTCAAGGAAATGGAAGTGAACCCTACCATGATGCCATTATGGATGAAGCCGTGTCTGTACCGCGCAGGTTTCAAATGCGGATACTCTTCAGTGCTGGTCACTTTGATGCTCCACACCTTCTTCCAAGCCTCGTACAGCTGGACATGGACTGGATAGACGCCAGAATGATGCGGGGCCACGGCATAGCCCATGTGGATGGGGATCCCATGTTCCTGTAACACATAAAGATATCTGTCAGCTCATTTTGACTCACTCACCTGGACACAGAGAGGGAGAGAGAGAATAAAAAGATCGCAACTGCAAGAAGACCTGTAGCTGGACATTAAATAAAGTCAGACTACCATGTTGCTGAATATGATTTTTTTCTCTCACAGTTTAATATCATGTTCTTAGAAATATTGATGTGCCGCCCCTCCCATCTCTACTCGGAATACCCTGTAGCTTTAGCAGATTTGTAATATTTGAAGCTTCTTAACTAGGCTGTGAACTAAAGCCTTTCAAGTAAGCCGGAGAAGTGACATACTCTTTAAACTGGAACGATTTCTTCTGGTGGAACTAACAAATAGCAATAATTGCACATTAAGACACGATTAGTGAACACCATCCATCAGCTGAGGTGTGAAGCAGACCTGTTCATTGCCAGACTCCCTGTTAGCAAACCAATTGCCTATTAAATGTTGAATTAAAAGCAAAAAGCACCAAGGTTTATCATGGCACAAACTATGAGAGGGAGTCAGCGAACAGGCCACGGACTGGAAAATTAATGAAAACACTTTTAATAATTTTTTAAATCTCAGTTTGCCTGCATCACAATATTCATTTCAGATTGATTTTATTTTTCTAAACTGTTTTGCATCATTATTTTACATTAAGGTGCTGTTTAATGCAGACAGCTGATGTTGCTTTATTTTGTTTCCTGTCGGTCTCAATCTTAATACAGCATTGGCATATTCATAGATTCATAGAATTTTACGGCACAAAAGGAGGCCATTCGGCCCATCTAGTTTGTGCCGGCTCTTTGAAAAGAGCGATTCAATCCCACTGCCCTGCCCGCTCCCCATAGCCTAATAGACCTGTTCTCCCTAAATAAAGATCTAATTCCCTTTTAAAAGTTGTTATCGAATCAGCCTCCACCACCTTTTCAGGCAATGCATTCCAGATTCGAACAACTCGCTGAGTGAAAAAATTTCTCCTCAGCTCCCCTCTACTTCGCCTTGAAACTATTTTAAATCTGTGACCACGAGTCACAGATTCACCCACGAGTGGAAATAGTTTTTCTCTATTTGCCCTGTCGAAACCCCTCATGATCTTATAAACCTCTATTAGGTCTCCCCTCAATCTTCTCTGCTCCAGAGAGAATAACCCTAGCCTATCTAGCCTCTCCTCATAGCTGAAGTCCCTCAATCCTGGCACCATCCTAGTAAATCTTCGTTGTACCCTTTCCAATGCCTTCACATCTTTTCTGTAGTGTGGTGACCAGAATTGAACACAGTATTCCAGCTGAGGCCTCACCAAAGTCTTATAGAGGTTAGTCAGCACTTCCTGACTTTTGTACTCTATACCCCTATTTATCAAGCCTAGTATCCCATATGCCTTCTTAACAGCCTTGTCTAACTGTCCTGCCACCTTCAACGAGTCACTAACACAAATCCCCAGGTCTCTCTGTTCCTTCACACCATTTAAAATTGCACTATCTAGCCTATATTGCATCCCTTCATTTCTTCTCCCAAAATGCATCACCTCACACTTCTCTGCATTAAACTTCATCTGCCATGTGTCTGCCCACTTTACCAATTTGTCTATATCCTCTTGCAGATGGCTACTATCCTCCTCACTATTTACTATTCTCCCTAACTTAGTGTCATCCGCAAACTTGGAAACTGTACTCCGTACACCCAAGTCCAGATCATTGATGTAGATTACAAACAGCAATGGTCCCAAAACTGATCCCTGTGGCACACCACTGCTCACTTCCCTCCAATCTGAAAAACAGCCGCTCACTACAACTCTCTGTTTTCTGTCTCGCAGCCAGTTGTGGATCCACGCTGCCACTGTCCCTTTTACGCCATGGGCCTTTAATTTCATAATAAGTCTCTCATGTGGCACTTTGTCAAATGCCTTTTGGAACAAGTTTATTTTATCATTTATGGGTTGATGGACAGAGCCTGCATTTGTAATATTGTGTGATTTGGATTTACTGACACAAATATCTACAGTGCAGAAAGAGGCCATTCAGCCCATCAAGCCTGCACAGGCTCACACAGCAAGATTGAATAAAAATGAGAGATGGGAAAATGGGAAGAAAATAATGGAAATAGAGGGGGAAGGTTGGAGAGAGAATGCACAATGGAAAATAGCAGCGGTGGAGAAAACATGTGAGGAAAATCAAAAGTGGGGAAAGAAAGCAAAGGAAAATAAGTTTTTTTTTAAATGACTGAAAAGAAATGAGAGAAAAAGGTGGAAAACAACCAGATCATAAATGTAATTAACACCAAAATCATATTTTATTTCAAGAGATAACCTGAAGTTCATCTAAAACGTTTGGGGACATAATTAAATGAGAACACTTCTCGCACTTTCCTTAATAATGATTCCTTCCTGTCAGTTTCACTGTTGTGCAGTTTGACTCAGTATGTTAACTTGCAACCTTTGATTATGGAGGGACCTAACAGAAAGTGCCGGTGAGATAGTCAGTTCATGCTCATGAAATTAAATTAATGGAAAATGGTAAGTGAAGTGAGAAAATCAAGCAAGTGGGTGGCTGTGTACCCAGGATCCAGTATCCTCCAGTTCTAAACTGAATGCTGTTGTTTTAATAAACAGGGGTATCAAACACAGTTCAGTACACTTTCCACATGCCAGATCTTTAGTCTTTGAGTAATGAGCTCCTTGAAGCCTGTAGGCGGTGTAGTATTCGTGGATAAACCCATTAGACTAAAAAGATTTGTTTAACTACTGCCGGAAACAAGAGGGGAAAAACTCTGCACTGCTGCCTAAATACAGAATACTTTGAAACAAAGAGCCACTGAATAAAAGGACTTTCACAAAATGTGCATTAGAAAGGATGTAGACAGTTTGGAAATACGGTATTAAATGTAAATAATCCTCTTTAATTTTGAAGAATAAGATGGTATCAGAGAAGTTATTTTTTAATGGAAAGGACACACTGGGGTGAGCTTCAGGTAAAGGACTTTCAGTGACGCTGTTGGATTCTGTCATGTTTATAAAGGGCATTGCCATTAAAAGGAAAGACTTAACGTGAATTTTGTATGGTTTTATAATTAAAATCCCATTAATTCTTCCTCATTTCTGAGCTAAGTAGTGATAGAAAAACTAAGAGAATATCCAAATGTTTCTCTAACGCTCTAGAGAGCATAGTGCGTGTGCAGAGTCACTCTCTCTGTTTTTGTCTTGAGTGAGCCTATATGGGAGCAGCACCTATCTATCTGTTGCTCTCACTTTCAATCGGGGTCAGCCTCTGCTCAGACCTTCATGCCGTCCAGAAATTGAGATTGTAAACCCAGCCAAAAAAATCCACCATCAACAAAGGATATGGCACAGCGAAGACTGCAGGTCACCACAATTTACTGTTGATTTATATCTCCACTGGATTCAGCTTACTAGCCTCCCCTTATCTAGTTGAGTGTTGACCATTCCCCCACAAGCTTCAAAGACACTTCACTTTACAATAAATTCTGTGAAGGACTTTGAAATGACCTCTAATGCAGAAGACACTGAATTAAATGTAATGATTATTAACAACAAAAACAACCTTTGGGGTAAAACTTATTGAATTCCTTAAAGCATTCCTTGTGCTAAATTATACGAGGAATACCCAAGATGGGAAGGATGCTATATAAATGCAAGTTGTCTGGAACTCCATCCCGCAGTCCCTCCGCCTCACCCCCTCCCTGGCCTCCTTCAAGTTTCGCCTCAAGATCCTTCTCTTCGACGGCCCCATTGGCCACTCCAAATGCCTCCCTTTCCCCCCACCCTCCCTGCCCCAGATCGGGTCTGAAACAATGACTGTCCAGCGCCATGACATCCTCCTGATGTGAAAAGTGCTGTACAAGTGTAATTTTGTTGTTGTTGTTGTCATTGTTGTTGTTTTCTTTGAATGCAAACAAATCTTTAAACATTGGAGAACTATGCACAATTTTTACATAGTTTCATTTTCATACAGGTATCCAGTTCGCTGCCTTTGCGTGTTGCTTTGCCCTTGTGGTTTCACACCACATGGAACAGTAGGTTGATCCAGATCACAGGCCACTTCATGACCCCATCAGTAGCTTCATTACAGAGATGATTGGAGTGGAGGAACTGGACAACATCAGAAATGAACCCTTAACATGGATTGTTTTCTTTAAGCCCAGACAAGAACCTGGCTGTTGCTATAGTTATTTTGGAGAATTGAGGATGTTGGGATTTTATTTAATCCACAAAACGCAAGGTAGATTCACTCAGCGCTTTAATGCAAACTTTACGTCAGCCTCTTTCACACTCTCTTTCAAATCTACAAGTAACTCCCCCCTCCCCTTTTGCCCCCTAACCTTCCCCCTCTTTTTCTTCCCTCCCTTTCCCCTTTCTCTCCCCCTCTTCCCCATTCGCTCTCTCTTCCACCTTACACCCCTTTCTTCCCATTTCTCCCTAATTTTAATCCCCACCCCACCTTTCCGTCCCTCTCCCCCCTTGCCCCCCTTTCTCCCCCCTTTTCCTCCTTGATTTTACGCTAACCCACCTTTCCCCCCCTCTCCGCCCTTACCCTCTTTTCCCACTTTCACCCATGGCTCCACTTCCACAACCGTTTGTGGGACACTGCTGTGCGCAATTTGGCTGCCACATTTCACCCACAAATATACAGTCGGTTTTCTTGCTCTCCTTCTCCCTACCCCAACCCCTTGCCTTACCCTCTTTCCCCCCTTTCTCCCCTAACCCCACTTTCATGACTGTTTGTGGGACACTGTTATAGTCAATTTTCCTACTCTCCTTCCCCCTACCCCGACCACTCCCCACCCCTGCTCTGGTTCCTACCTGACTATTCAGCGCCTTGGGACATCCTCCCGACGTGAGAGGCGCTATATAAATGTAATTTTGATTGATTGATTGAACTCTTCCCAGAATCTTTTGATACTTGCACCATCCATATTCAATTGCCACTTATGTCATTAAAGCAATATGCAACAGAAGTGTGCTGCACATTTCCATAAGTTTGTTTTGTAGCAAACTGTGGTTGAAATTCATAGAAAATCATTGTTGCATAAGCAATTTCACAGAAGGTTAAAATGATTAATATCCTGCAGGAGCTACAGCAGCTTGTTTAAACATCTTAAAATTTATTTGATTTCATCCAACACAATTTCCAGCTCAATTTAGTCTCATTCCATATCACCAACAAATAATTTAAATGACATTTCATTAATCAAACAGTTTCTAGGCAGAATCAATCAATATCACAGTAAAACAACAATAAACCCTGATAAATGCTCACTTTGGGATCAGAGCTGCTATCAGATTATGGGTAAGTATACATATAAGGCATGTATGCATGGGGAAGGGGAATATCTCTAGAGCAAGAATCTTGGCTGATTCAGGAACAATGAGGCAAGCTCTCATGTCCCAACCAGAGGTGCTCCAGTGGTGAACTTATTGCAATTTTTGAGCAATATAGTCTGATTCCCTGGCTGTTTGGCAGTAGTTCTGATCATCCAATAGAGAAAGAAATATGACTGTGCTGTGTATATGTTGACAGTCTGGGAGAGAGATATGAAAGTCTATCTGAATTGTGTATTGGGGTTTCCTCTTTAACTTTTGGTGTGCAAGTGTTTGTGAGTGCCTGTAAGTGTGCAGAAGTGCATACACAAGAATGTGTGTGTATTCTCGACGTCACAATGTTCTCCTGACCTGAAATGTGCTCTATATATGTCATTTTGTTGTTGTATGAGCGTGCAAATGTGTGTGTATAATAATAATCTTTGCATTTGATATAGCGCTTTATATTATATAAAAAGAAGATATTTTTAGATCTTCTAGATGTCTCAAAGCACTTCACAGATAATGCTGGAAAGTGAATTGACTGTATATATTTATGGGTGAAACCCGGCAGCCATTTGCGCACAGCAGTGTCCCACAAACAGTAGTGGATTGAAATGATTAATTTATAATTGTTTTTTTTTCCCCCCAAGGGATTATTATCAGGCATGTGGAGTAAGGAATCTTGCCCAAGGTTTCGCCCTGTCGGGAATTGAGCCCAGGTCTCTCGCTTGCGAGGAGAGTAGTCTAACCTCTGAGCTATAGGACTCCACATTGTGGGGAGAGGGTAGCATGGCAATGCATCAAAATGAACACCTCTCTTTATCCTTACCCATCATCCAATGTAATTTTCAGAATGCTGTGTCACAAATCTTTTGCTTAACAAAAAACCCTCTTCAGTTTCAACAGCAACAACAAAATTACATGTATATAACACCTTTCACATCAGGAGGTTTCAATTGAGGCCACCAGTTGCACTCGTGAAGCGGCAGATACTCACCAAAGCAAACTGTTTGTTCAAAATCATCTGTTCTGCCAACACTGACTCATTGTGGAAGAGGTGGGGTTGCATGTGGCTCCACATGTGGGGGAACCACCAGAACTCATTCACAGACTGTAGCAGCAGATCATCTCCTTCATCCTCTGAATCCGTTCCTGAAACATTCACACTCATCAGTTCTGAAGAATACAACCAAATCCCTGAGCTAAAAACTGCAGTGAAACTTGTGGATGGTGGATGGATTTTCTTTCAACATTGATGAAAAACTAAACTCAAGTGGTGAACTCATTATTCCCAGTGCACATTTGCATCACTATATAACCTCTGATATTAGAGTGAAATAAATGTACTGATACGGTAATCAACAACAGTAATAATTTTCACATCACAATTGCATCTCATTTTCTCAGCTGGATCTTTTCTTACAGTAATCACCTCACGTGGTGTCATTCACTTTTGTTATTGTGTGTGAACAACTTGGGAGGCAGAAAGGCAGAATGTTGCCTTCTGTAATTAGCTGACAGTTTCTGACTCTTAGGCATTCAGTGTAGTTCCACTTAAAAGAATGTGGGGTCTCAACAACAAAAGGACATGAGGAAATAAAGTGGTTCATTTCAGTGGAATTATATTGCTAAGAAATGTCAGACAATAAGCAACAAGGCATCCAGATAAAAGAATTGTAACTATGAGGATGTTGTGTGTTTTTTTTGGGAGTGGAGGTGGGGGAGAATGTGGAGAGCAAAGCAATGATATTGGGACGCTGCATTTTACATGAGGAATCAGAGAGCCCAATGAGGCTCTGTGGAGCCAGCACATATACTGAGCCCAAATATGGTTGGCAAACTCTGGTTGAATGTATTCCGGAAGGTATGTTTGTAAAGTGGGTGACTTTACGGTAAGGTTCGAGAGCATCATAAACTCCCTCAGTTCCCACAATTCCCCATGGGATCCTTCAGGAAATCCAGGACAGAACCACCACTAACAACAACAAAATTGCATCTATATAGCGCCTTTCACGCCGGGAGGGCGTCCCAACGCGCTGAACAGTCAGGTCGGGACCTGAGCGGGGGTGGGAGTGGGGGGGTGGTGGGAGGGTTGGGATAGGGGGAAGGAGAGTGGAAGAGGGGGAAGAGTTAGTGGGGCAGCCGAAGGCGCGGTCAAAGAGGAAGGTCTTGAGACCGGCTTTGAAGGAGGAAAGGGAGGAAGCAAGGTGGAGGAGCTGCGGGATGGAGTTCCACAGTGTGGGAGCAGAGCGGCTGAAAGCCCGGCCATCGATGGTTGGGCAGTTAGGGCGGCGGACGCGGAGCAGGCTTGAGTTTAATGAACGGAGGGGACGGGCGGGCTGGTAGGGAGACAGTAGGTCAGAGAGATAGGTGGGGGAAGGCCATGGATAGCCTTGAAAGTGAGAACAAGGATCTTGAATTCGATCCTCTGGGTGACGGGGAGCCAGTGGAGACAGGCGAGGGTGGGAGTGATGTGGTCGCGAAGCCTGGTGCGAGAGAGTACACGAGCTGCAGAATTCGGAATGATCTGCAGCCTGTGAAGGGAGGAGCTGGAGAGACTGACGAGGAGAGAGTTCCCTTAGTCGAGCATGGAAGTGATAAAGGCGTGGATGAGAGTTTCGGCGGAATGGGGGTGAGGTAATAGCAGAGTCTGGCAATATTACGGAGGTGATGGAAGGCTATGCTGGTCATGGAGCGAATGTGGGGGAGGAAGGATAATTTGGGGTCGAACAAGACGCCCAGATTCCTGATTGGCTTTGAGAGGTGGAGAGAGCAGCCTTGAACGCTGATGTTGGCAGCGCCTGAGGTGCGGAGGCGCTGATGTGAGCCAATCAGGAGGGCTTCCATCTTATTGACGTTGAGTTGTAGGAAATTTGCCCTCGTCCAGGACTCAATGTCGGATAGGTATGAACTCAGAACGCCAGTGGTCCTGGAATCGAGTGTTGACGCGGAAAGGTAGAGTTGGGTGTCATCCGCATACTAGGGTCCGGCGATATATCAATATATGGCTAGAACCCGATATAATTTTCATATCTATATGCCGATATCGGCATTTCAAAAATATCGATGTATCGAAAAATCTATATATTGAGGGAAAAAATCGGAATCCGCGCATACTGAACTACAAGACCCAGAATGCTCATCTCTATACACAATCCACAGACCGCCATATTGTACTCAGTTCTCGAATACAATATACAGGTATGCAAGGAGTGGGGGGGGAGGGGGGGGGGGGGGGGGGGGGAGAGACGGCTGGGTGGGGGGAGGGTGAGAGAGACAGCTGGGGGGGAAGGGGAGAGAGATGGCTGGGGGGGGATGGGGAGAGAGACGGCTGGGGGAGGAGGGGGAGAGAGACGGCTGGGGGGGGGTGGGGGGGAGGGAGAGAGAGACGGCTGGGGGAGGGGGAGGGAGAGAGAGACGGCGGGGTAGGGAAGAGAGAGGGACGGCGGCGGGGGGAGAGACGGGTTGGATGTGATAATATACAGATAGATAGAGATGGGGAGATGTGAGAGAGGAGAGAGACACAGACAGAAAAACACAGAGATGGAGAGAGTGAGAGACACAGAGAAAGATATTTACCTCCTCAGGAGATATGCCCAGAACGTGCGCGCATCCCGAATGCGCGCGCACTCCGAATGTGTGCGCCGTGCGCACATGCACAGTACGAAAAACCCGAAAAATATCGATATTTCGGTATATCTCGATATGAGCCCATCGATATATCTAAATCGGAAAATTTCCATATCGACGGACCCTACCGCATACATGTGGAAATTTATCCCATGTCTGTGGATGATGTCACCCAGGGGGAGAGTGTAAAGGGTGAAGAGCAGGGGGCCAGGGATAGAGCCCTGGTGAACGGCGCATGTGGCTGTTCGGGGGCTGGAAGAGAAGCCATTGGAGGAGATGAAGTGAAGGCGGTGGGAGAGATAGAACCAAGAAAGATCAGACAAGCTAGAACTCTTAAGTTTTGAAATAAGACGACTCCGAGGGAACCTTATAGATGTGGCCAAGATTTTAAAAGGAATTGAGAAGATAAACTCAGAACAATACTTTCAGATGCACTGACGCAGCAGAATAAGAGGATGCAAATTTACAATTACAAATGACAATTTCAGGACAGGCATTGTTTTTCTTTACCTAGTGCACTAACAACTGGAACAGTTTTTAGGTAATGTGATTGACTCAATCAAAAAAAGATCTTGATGCTGTGCAGAGAGGACACCACCTCTGTAAGGATGAAATGGGGGCAAAGACCATTCTTTATCCAAACTTCTTATGTGATCTCGTGAGGAGAAATATTAATCTTGGCAGAAGATAATCTTTAAAAAAAAATTAATAAACTACTTAAACAAAGAGGATGGGAAATATAATAGTACTGGAAATAAAATAACATATGCTTTTTATCTTTTTTTGCGGTTGCACCTTGGTAATTTGCTACCCAAACTCACTCTAGAATATAAAATGGAATAATTGAATTATTTAAAATACAGTAAATACTACTAATAATGGTTGCATTTGATATATCTGATCACATCTTTGAGAAGTCTCAAAGTGCTTTACAGAATATACTATAAAGTGAATTTACCATATATTTTGTGGGAGAATGATGTTACTGTTACTGAGAACTGAGGTTCTGATGTTACAGAGCACTACAGCACTCACAGTTTGTGTATAAGGTTTGTCTGTAAATACAGTAGAAACTCTACCTTTGAGAAAAGGCCACAGTAATCAATTGGAGAACAGTGATTGATGTAACGAAATGAATACTTTTAACACTATTTTGTTTCATTTTAACTCTTGTTGGTCTCCACAAGATATACATTCACAAAAGTAGAAATTCTAATGAAAAAGAATAATAACCCTAACATTTGATAACCCTTATACCTTATTTGATAATGCCTTATCACATCATTGGGACGGTTCAAAGCACTTCCCAGATTACACTGTAAAGTGGATTGATTGTATAATGTAGGCAAAATGTGGCAACCAATTGCACACAGGAATGTCCCACTAACAGTCATGGATTAAGTAAACAATTTTTTTCCCACAATATTCTCTTCTGTGCATGATTTATCGACCCTCTGATTGGACCGTTGGGAGTAATTTCAAACCGCTACTAGCTAAAAAGCAATTAGGAGCAGAAAACCGGATTTGCATTTCGCATTGCAAAGCTACATTCAACGGGCTAAGTACAAATTGGTGCATTTAACTGAGAGCAGAAATAAACTGCGGTTGCCAACTAATAACAGCACCGGGGTTGTGCTTCGAGATATACTGTGGGCAATTATAAAACCTGAATGAGTCAACGTTTCGTCGACGAAAGGTCGTGGACCCCAAAAGTTGACTCAATTTCCTTTCTCCGTAGATGCTGCCTGACCTGCTGAGTGTTCCCAGTGATTTCTGTTTTTGTTTCAGATTTCCAGCACCTGCAGTATTTGCATTTTGATAAACCCTGAGTTCTTATCTGGATTTCTTGAGATAACATTTTGTTAAAACCAGTGAGGCAGGGAAATGGGGAAGGGATAAAGATGTTGAGGAGAGGCTTGGTGCTTCTCCACGGAGAAGGAGGAAAAATGGGGAGAGCTGGGTACTCGTCTTGTGCACGTCTTTCATTAATAGTTTTAACTTCCTGTTAACGGACATTGGAATAGCTCATTGGGAACAGTATATTGTTGCACATGGTCTGGGACTGATGGCTGATGTAGTTAGACTGAACCAACATTGGATTAGACGCTTTACACATCAATTAGCCTACTTGCAATCGTGTGCTATGATATACAGTAAAAGTCTGTTTATCTGGCACCCTCGAGACCTGGCCAGTGCTGATTTTAAGTGCCTGCTGGATATTTGGCCGAAAACCCAACACAAAAAAAATTAAAACATTTTTTAATTACATTTTAAAAAACATAGCATATTAATAATAGACTAAAGAATCATTTATATGATAATATAATATATATATAATTATAATAATCCTTTCACACACAGTGACCAGGCAGTTCAGAGAGATCTTTAAACTAGTGCAAGAGTTACACGTATGAATGACACTGTTCTCACAGGGGGCAGAAGAGAGGAAAGCAAACATGTTATTGAGAAAGCAGCCGCCGCTGTCACTATTCAGTTAACTTTCTTTCCAAAAAGCCTTTCGATGTCTGTGTGTGTGTGTGTGCACTAACTTGCACTCTGTAAAAAAGAAACCAGATCAGGCATTGCAGGTTTTTTTTAATTAAAATAAAAGCTGTGATATGCATTGATCTGCAAGCTTTGCTCAGGGTGTGTGTGTGTGTGTATTTTGCGGCTAAATTAAATGTAAATTAATCAACTCACCCTGCTCTCTCCCTCTGCCTCTAAAAGAGTACACTCCGTAGAGTGCATTGCTTTACAGTACTGGCAGCATTCTGAGCTAGTGTCACCATCAGGCACCTAGCAACAGTATTCCAAAATACTGACTCAACACAAAACACCCCAAAAATGCATTTTTCCGGATAAATTCCGGTTTATGGAATGCGGACCTTTGTTTTGCGGTGCTGGTTATACGGAAGTTACAGTTGATCGGGTCATGGATAAACGGGCTTCTACTGTATATAGTATTCATGTAGATTAAGGAAGTTAATATGAATCACTTGCTGCAAACAATAGATTAGTCCTGATCATTCCTGGCCATGTTATTATTACCGTTATTATTAACTTCACTTCTCTTCACACCCGATATGAATCAGCTAAATTGAGTGAACAGTTTCAGCACAATACAAATAGGAATTGTGTTCAATCCCTGCTTATAACTCTGTCTCCATCAGTTTAAGTGAGATGTCACTGGAATTATGTTTAATGACAGCAGTGGCAGGTATTATGGATATAAT
The DNA here is from genome assembly GCA_035084275.1 of Hydrolagus colliei. NCBI lineage: Eukaryota > Metazoa > Chordata > Chondrichthyes > Chimaeriformes > Chimaeridae > Hydrolagus > Hydrolagus colliei. The sequence goes on along the minus strand of CM068742.1, from coordinate 62,459,203 downwards.
TGCTTATTGGCCTATAGGACGGCTGATGAGATCTGCTACACAGCTTCTCATGTCAGTTGCTACTACCATTCCCTTCAAAATAAAGTTGAATTGATATCAGTTTCCAGGTAAATATAATTATAATTCTTGCATCGATAAGAGGTATTTTAATATCTGGGAATTAAATCAAAACGAAGGTGTCTGCACCTTTTATGATCTCACCTGTGTGGTAGAATTTTCCAGAGAATCCAAGGTTAAAGGTAAAGTTGGGAACCTGAGCTCGCAGTAGGCTTTGAGTTTCAAGTAGTGCCTGAAAAACATGGAGGACATTTTGGTAAGATATCTGTCAACATAATGGAAAAATCGCACGTCGCATTAATTTGCGTTGTTCTATGTTCTTAAGCATACAAAATATTAATGAAATTCTATGGTTGTTCTGAGGCTGTGAGGAATGTTAGATCCAAAACCAGTTGAGCAATTTCCTCTAAAAAGTGGATTGTCCACCCTTTCTCCCCATTTCTCCCTGATTTTTCCCTCCACCCACATTTCCCACCCTCTCCACCCTTACTCCCTTTCTCCCCCCTCTTCCTCCTTGACATTACCCCCACCCCACCTTTCCCTCCCTCTCCCCCCTTACCCTCTTTTCCCCACCTCTCCTGGCCCCATTTCCACAACTGTTTGTGGGACGCAGCTGTGCGCAATTTGGCTGCTGCGTTTCGGAAACAAATATACAGTCGGTTTTCCAGCTCTCTTTCCCGCTACCCCGACCCGTCCCCTTGCCATCTCTCCCCCCTTACCCACTTTTCCTCCTTTCTCCCCTAATCCCACTTCTATGACTGTTTGTGGGACACGGCTGTGTGCAATCTGGCTGCTGCGTTTTGCCCACAAATATACAGTCAATTTTCCTACTCTTCTTCATCCTGCCCCAACCCCTCCCCACTTGCTCTTGTCCCTACCTGACTGTACAGAGCCTTGGGACATCCTCTCGACGTGAAAGATGCTATATAAATGTAAATTTTGATTGATTGATTGATTGAAAGTAATTGAATCTTTCTATGAACTGTTCCAAATTTCACCCATCACTTCAGAGATCACATTTTTGCCATAATAATGTACCACAAGGTTGCTCAAGTATAAATAATGATATGATACTCTTGGTGAAAATTAGACTCCCGATTTTCATATCAAAATATGCCGTTTTCATTTTCTTATTTCTAGGATTTACCAAAATAAAATGTACCTGAATGTTAAAAAATGATTAACCTTTTGTTTTACCTGTATCCTCATATCAACTCATTCACTTTACAGGTAAATGATATGGCAATTCAATAGATCCTATTGAGAAATGCAAAATTTCTTATAGATTGTGCTCAAATTAACCCTAAATCAATGTCAACCAAAATAGATGAGGCTGGTAGCTAGAGTGACACAGCCCAAGACTCTGACCTCAAAGAACAAGAGGACAAAACCAGTCTGACCTTTGGCCATATATCTCCCAGATGCTGTGTTTTGCTACCAGGCCTGAGCTCTTGAAGAGCTCTTTCCAGCGTCTTGGCACGCCCTCCTAATGTGAAAGGCGCTATACAAGTGTAATTTTGTTGTTCTTGAAGATGTCTATTTAAACATTTCTTCAGTGCGCTTCCTGGTAGCTCAATCAGACAGCAATTCTGTTGAATTTACAGAGAGATGCCCACAATTGTGGTTGACTCATTTTTTCTGACACAATACAGCATGTTCTGGGAAAGGCTCAAAAGACAGAAAAGTCCAAAATGCCATGCATTTTATTTGAACAGATTTCTGAATTAAGAAATGAATTAAGAAATCATCAGGGAGATTCCCTCCAGTAACTTGAACCATTCCCATTCCAGGAAGTCACTCTGATTGTGGATCGAATGAGTGCAGCGATCTTGTGATTCTGCTTCATGGAACTCTGAAGCTTCTTTATTTGGAAATAAGTCACATTTCATTAAATTGATCCTATTAAGGCTTAAGAAAAAATGATTTATTATAACACTTAAATTTAAAACTCGCAAAAGTCTTACCGTTATAAATTGTTAAATTGCCTAAGTCCCATTCAGTTTCCAATCAAGACCAATTAGATTTCTTAGCACTGATCATATTTTATAAGGGAACATCTCCCAGTGGGTAGTGGTGCTCCCCTACCCTCCATTACTCCGCACTTACCGGCGGGCGGTATTGAATCGTGGTCAATGTAGTCTTAACCCACTGCCCCATACGCATTTCATACATGTAGATTAGGTTAGATCCATATAGATATATATCGATATATCGCTAAAACCCGATATAATTTCCATATCGATACGCCGATATAGGCATTTCAAAAATATCGATATATCGATATTCTATTCGATTATGGCTGTTCTACATGCAATTATCTTTGACCGGATACTTATTTTCTCTCAGGATATATCGTATATCTCCTCGTATAAGGCGCACCCGCGTATAAGGCGCACCCCCCATTTTGGACCTTTTCTTGGTGAAAAAAAACGGAAGCATTTTCAATGATATTGCCGGCAGAAGGGGGGAGAGACAGGAGAGACAGGTAGGTAGGGAGAGAGAGAGGCAGGTAGGCAGGGAGGGAGAGAGGGAGGCAGGGAGGGAGGGAGGGAGGGAGGGAAGCAGGCAGGCAGCCAGGGAGAGAGAGAGGGAGAGAGGCAGGCCGGCAGCCAGGGAGAGAGAGAGGGAGAGAGGCAGGCAGGCAGGCACACAGGCAGGGAGGGAGGGAGGGAAGCAGGCAGGCAGGCAGGGAGAGAGAGAGGGAGAGAGGCAGGCCGGCAGCCAGGGAGAGAGAGAGGGAGAGAGGCAGGCCGGCAGCCAGAGAGAGATAGAGGGAGAGAGGCAGGCCGGCAGCCAGGGAGAGATAGAGGGAGAGAGCCAGGCAGGCACGCAGGCAGGCAGGGAGAGAGAGAGGGAGAGAGGCAGGCAGGGAGGGAGGGAGAGAGAGAGAGAGAGAGAGGCAGGCAGACAGGGAGGGAGGGAAGCAGGCACGCAGGCAGGGAGGGAGGGAGAGGCAGGCAGGCAGGGAGAGAGAGCGGCAGGGAGGGTAGCAGGCAGACTGGGTTAGGCAGAAGGCAGGCAGCAGGCACAGCACTGAAGTCCGCTGCTGTTGCCGCTGCCCGGGCGGCCGAGGCCGAAGCCCCGTCACCCGCTCCCCCCAACCCCCGCCGGACACTGACCAAACCCCGGATGACAGCGCGCCGGCCGCCCCTCCTGTTTACTGTAGAGACGGGGTGGATATGATAATATACAGATAGATAGAGATGGGGGGATGTGAGAGAGGAGAGAGACACAGAGACACAGACAGAAAAACACAGAGATGGAGAGAGTGAGTGTGAGAGACACACAGAGAGAAATATATTTACCTCCTGAGGAGATAGACCCCGAATGCGCGCGCACCCCGAATGCGCAGTACGAAAAACCCGAAAATATCGATATTTCGGTATATCTCGATATGAGCCCGTCGATATATCTAAATCGGAAAATTTCCATATCGGCGGACCCTAATGTAGATTATTGATTAAATCAAATTTTATATGATATACAGTTTGTCTGTAACTTGGACATCACATTAGTAACATTGAATGTTTTTTTTGAAAAACATCTATCTGTTTGAAGAGTTTACTCCTTCCCCACCTCTAATTTTCATGCAACTTCAAATATTCTCCTTTCCCCTCACCACTCAAACTCATTCAATCCCATTGAATATTTCTCCTCTTCTTCCTCAAAGAGGCTGAAATAAACCGGTAAATAACCATGATGGCTCTCTGGATCCCCCAATTCCAGTGGTCGATCATTCCTTACACCAGCTGACACCCTGAATATTAAAAGTCTATTTATTGTAGTATGAGAGCATCACACATCAGTAGCTTGGAATTGACGAGGGTTTCTGGCTAACCTTTCTCTCTTTTGTCCATGGTACAGTTATAGCATTGAGATCAAAGAATTCACTACAGACTAGACTAGAGATTAAACAGAGATTGAACAGCTCAGTTTCGCATGACATAGGACATAGGACTAGGAATTGGCCATTCATCTCCTGAACCATGATCCTCCATTCTATTAGATTATGGCTGTTCTACATGCAATTATCTTTGACCAAATACTTATTTTCTCTCAGGATATAGGTAACGCTGCTAATTTGTCAGCATTTATTGTAAAGACTGACAAAGAGGGTAGACTCAATTTTGATATTCCATTGGCTAAAAATGTCACCTTGGAGCCAGTTGCCTGAACTTGCCTCCCCTCCTGATACGAAAGGCACTCTATAAATGTAAATTGTATTGTACATTTGCATAATTTTACTTGTGTAACATGAGTGCATTTTTCTTTCAAGTTCACAGTACATCAGCTGAAAAATCATAGAACAGGTCAGCTCACACATACTTGCCTTTCCATATAGCTGCCAGCAGTCTAAATGCTCACATTATCTTCTAAACAGTGAAGATGTGGCAGAAAGATACAGTTCTAAAATGTACCAAAAAATGAAATGGCAAATTTCCAGATTACACAAAGCAAAATGAAAACTAGGCATAATTTGTCAATGTCTAGGTTTGTGGGAGCTATCGCCTAGAACAAATGGGTATATTAGATCTCATACTTTAGTTGAAATTGTTCTTGCAAATGGAAGACGTAGACAAATAGAGGACAAAAGCCTATTGCAGCACAATGTGATTATCTCAGGTATTAATATCAGACTTCTTCTCAATGATAGTGGCTCTTTATTGCTTGCTCTGGTTTGTCCTTGGAACAACCTCTCAATCCAGCATTCACTCTAATATTGATGATATTTAACCTTCTGAAGATAGAGCTATTCCTGCAGAGCTGTCTGATATAAATGATGTTGGGAATAACATAGGAGGCCTACACTGTGTTCAATATTGTCCTCAACCAGCTCAAGTTAGGTTTTCCTAAGCAGTAACAGATTGAAAAGAATAAAAATGTAAAAATATATACTATACTACTGTATTTATAAATATATCATCATTCATTATATCATGAAAAAGACAATTGTCCAGTTGTCTTCAACATCATCCTCCACCAGTGCTGTGCCACAACTACCAACTAAACTGTTGATACACATTGTGAAAACAAGCAACTCAGCTTTCAAATTGAAATGAAATGAGCTAATCTGTCATATGAGTTTCTACCAAAGAAATCTGCAGTGTGAGATGCTTAAAAAGATGTCGTTAAAGTACATGCATTCACTGTTCGTCAAACCTGAACAGTTATAGAAATATATAACAAAAATGCAAAATACTTTAGATGCTGGAAATCTGAAATGAAGGGTCGTAGACCCAAAATGTTGACTTACTTTCCTTTCTCCATAGATACTGCCTGACTTGCTGAGTGTTCTACAGAAATTTGTACTCTTATCATGTTTGTTATCAATGACATTTTCTCTTACCAGCACAACACTTTATATGCATGAGGATGAGAATGACAAGTTTTGAAATTGGAATTACTTTGTAAATTGCATTCAGCATTAGTATGTGCAACTTAAAAATCATTTCCTAATCCATTCTGCATGCAACCATTTACAATGTTGTTATCAGTGACACTGCCCCTATAATCCTTCTCACAAGTTACAAGATGCAACTAGGAACAGTAACTGGAATCTGGGAGAAAGGTAAAATACTCAAACTTCATAAAGGCTAGTTCCGCTATGGATTTTTAAATTAATTTATTCCACATTGCTTTGCTTTCCTTTTGCTGTGAGATATGGCACTGTAAATTACACAGTAGTTGGCAGTTCGTTTGTGCTAATGATTCTTGCTTCCTTTAATTATTGTTTTGGACTACAGTCGTTGACTGAATGTAGCGTACTGTTGTTGGGAAGTTAACTGACTAACTGCTTCGATAAGCAATAATTCTCTGATCCTGCATTAATGTGCTTTCCGTATCATACAAGTGTTGCCCTAAAAAGTAAAAGCCTAACACTATTCAAGCAGCCTCTAATAGTAAAGTTACTGCGAATGGATGTTGTACAATTTCAATCAAGTGTGTGACCAACAAGTACCATCACCCCTCACATGATCAGGTAAATAGAAGGAAAATGCAAAGTTCCTTAACAGATTGGTGAACTCATCCAATAATTATCACATTTGTTCTGAAATACTACATATCTATGGGGTGAAACATTGATTGTTTCACCCATAGATATGGTTTTGCCCTTGTCTTATTATGGAGTCCCTTCACCTTGCACTTCCCTCACCTGCTTCCATCTCAACACCTCCTCTTTGACTGGAGCTTCAGTTGTTTTTACTTTCCCACTCCCCTTGGCATCTAAACCGACCGAATCCAACGCCCAGCTCAGGTGTAAGCTCTTGACTGTCCAGCACCTCAGGATGTCCTCCTACTATGAAAGCGGCAATATAAATGCAATTTGTTGTTGTATCAGCCAGTAAATACTGATATCATAAATCCGATCTAATCCGACAGTAGAATATAATTTAATGGAGTGGCACATAAGTGAAAGATTGACTGTCCATCTCTATCTGACGTGACTGTCCCACTGGCAAAAACAAGTGAGAAAAGCTTAAGAAATAACTTAGATATTGTAAACACATGCTGCTTTGCTCCAAATGACAGCAATGCATCTCAGGTTGCATAAAACCTTATTAATTGGGTTCATCATAGCTCTTATGACTTGTGATGTTATTTGTTGTGTTACTGATTGTGTTCAATTCTAACTGTGAGTTGATTAACACAAATTAGGTTTCTGGGCATCTGTTGATTTCTGGGATCAAACTGGTCCAAGGAAGGGATCCTGAAGGTTTACAAGGGACAGAGATTTCCTTCTGCTTGTGTTGTACAGTTACGGCATACAGATTGTAAATGGTAAAATTAATATACAGTCACTGCTATCAAATTTGGCAACACCTTATTATTCTCGCAATCTCAGAGGCAATTCTAGTTAATTGGTCAAAAATGTGTCTCTAAAGTGCCATTTTAACTCATGTTTAAACAATGAAACTGGCCAGATGGACTACAGTGATCTCTGCCAGAACATATCTTTGTGCATCTTTATATGTGCGCTTTTGTCAACCCTAAAATTGATATTCATGAGTTAATGTGTAGATTAGAATTAACTCTTTGAAACCTTATGTGGTTTTGATTAATTTAAATGATAGCCATGTCGCAGTGTTTTTTGATTTGCACATCTTTTAAAAGGACAATGTTTCCAAGAAGGGGGGACCCAAAAGAACAGCTAAGGTTTATCTTGAAAGTATTACCTGCTAACAATTGACATGAACAATGTCAATTGAAATGAAAGATGCTTTTTATGTTATTGTGCATTAACAATACTTAGAAAAAAAAGGAACAAAACATTTTGTTTAACGCCTTCATGAAACTACTTTAATAAAAATTCTAACATTGAGCGTTGAATGATTTAATCATTTTAAGTCTGAGGTAACTCTGGCTGAGGCACTGTTGAGATTTCAATGCATTAACATTCAAGCACAAATGTGTGTGGTTTTGATTCTAATCCAGCATTTAAATTAACGCTTAACATCTTCCCCCATTTGATGTTTTAAATTCCACACAAGAATACCACTTTGTCTTTAAATCCAACAGTGAAGATCATAGAAAATTCTTAATTTGGAAGCAACTTTCCTGAAGTTCTTAATTTGGAAGGTTTTCTTTAAAAGAAAAAAAATGCACAATCTTGTACAATCTTAATTTTAAGACAAAAAGACTGAGAGTAGGTGAAATTTTGGACTCCAGATCTTAAAGTGAAGCTTATATGTGGAGGGATTGCTCTCAAGAGTTGAACAAGGTATTGAAGCAAAGGACAGCAATGTGTAACAGGAAATGTGCTAACTTAGTTTCCTGGGTGATACAAGTTTTTCTTATCTAACTTCTCTTGTACCACTGCTTGGAGCAGTAATGCCCTGAAATTCTAGCTAGTCTTAGTCTGTAAGACCATTTTGTCTTAAAATTTAAGATTGTGCAGCATTATGTTCTTGAAGTGCTTTGAGATATCTCCAAAAATGTGATAAGGTGCCATATCAAATAGAATAATTATTATAGAACATTCCTAATTCACTTTTCATTTCAAAGCTGCTTCTTTTTGGGATCTGTGGAAAACCGACTTTCACATTAAGGTTAGATTTCAAGTTTTCCAAAACCTCAAATTTGAAGACTGCAATTATTGGACCTCAAATGCCAGATTAGGAAAGCTCAATTTTTGACAAACCCTGCCTGCTACAAATCTTGTAACTGATCTGGCAACAGCATATGCCATGTTTGATGTAGCATCTTAGGCTGAGTTTCCAACCCATTTTCACAATTCTTCCCTCCACATAGCTACAAAAAAGTCAGCCTCATGAAACGTATGTCCTCTTCCCTACCCCCATAATTGTCCAGCTCCTCCGGCTTACCATTCCCCAGAGTATCAAGTTCAAGATCCTTATCCTCACTTTTAAATCTCTCTGTGGTTTTGTCCCACATTACCTCTGTGACCTAAAACCCTATCATCCCACTCACTCATTTCTATTGGCAGGCACTGGCTTGCTTCACGACCATGGCCTCCACTCCCCCATCAATGATGGTTGGACTTTCAGCCTATCTGCCCCCACTCTCTAGAACTCCATCGCTTTATCACACCTCTCTCTATCAAAGTCTGTTTCAAGACCTTCTTTAATGATGTCTACAAGTTCTGAGCAGCAAAACTGTGTCATTGGGAGTATACTGGATGCCAATTTGTAATCAGTCTTTAATAGTGATTCCTTGCTAGATCACAAGACAGGTTCGGGTGAAAAAAGCTCTCGGCCCATTTGAGCGCATGCTGCCAGGACTCAGAATGTGCCGCAGAAGTAGACAGTGATGTGTAAGTATGACCCAGTTCCGGTTACCTGTAAGAATCTCTATTGGTGACTTGGAGTCACTGTCAGTGATTATTTACGAAATGCCACATATCATTTGACTCTATGATTATTTTGCATTTCCCACATTCTCTTCATCCTCTTTGCAAAGCAGTGTTGACTAATTTGAGACATCCACCCAGACATGAAACGTGCTATATAAATGTAAATTATACTGTAAATTGTGTTGTATTTGCATCTTCACAATGCTGAAACTAGAATTTGTCTCAATGTCTCCAACTGCAGCACTGTACCTTCCTCAGATTTCTCCCATTTTACCAATTACAGGGCTCTTAATATAATAATAACATCTAAACTTGGTGCTGCTTAACCACCACTACTTGGGTCTCTTTCTCAACTTTGGTGGTACTCTGTTCTCCACGGTTTTGAGTCTTCCCTTAGGTTTCTCAGTTAAGAGGTTTCTCATTAAATTCCCTGTCAAAGAGTCACCATGTATCAGCCATCAACTGCAGCTTTATTCGCACTTTAATTTAAAACAGTGCTAGACTGAATGGTGTCATCAAACTGAGGTTGCCAGGGCTTTCAGAATTCAGTGCAGTACCATACCTGCTTCCACATAATGAGCTGCACCAAACTATTCCATCCAATCTAATTACCTTTATGATAGTATTTTAACTGCACATTAATAGCTTGACGGATTTCTCCTTTACAAGATTATATGTATTAGGACAGTTAGTTGTTCATCTTTCTTATCAATTTTAATATGCACGGCATAATTGCAGAGAGTTTCTGTGGGCTATTGCTTTTATGAAGTGGTTGGATGTTTCAGAGCTAGTTTTGCAGGGCATCATTCATATTATTAACTACAGCACAACTTCACACGGCACAGCCATTCACTGTAAACATTGAATTGCAGTGATTTAATGCATCATAGCATTTCTATGTGCCATATGAACCATATTTATGCATTGTGTTCTGCATTATTAGTTGTCAATTAGACTTTGGTGCATGCAACTATAAAGGTCTAAATCATCCTGTCCTTATTTAAATTAGTTCATTATTTTGCAACTACTAGGGGAGAAAAACACAAAAAATGTATTTTAATTAAAGGTCAGAATACCTAAGGCTGAGCAAATTGAAGAGCTAATCAAGCCTGAGGGAAATTAAGTGCTGTTCCTCTGTCATTTGAGGGTAAACGGCATTACCATCAAGTGAAAGGCCTCCGAGCAAGAGGCATCCAGGGATGGAGACTAACAGTTTGCCAACTAACCCTTTGCGCTGGCCTTCAGACAACCAGAAATCTCCAGTGACAGCTGCACTAATTTTACACTAAATGAGTGCAAGGTGAAGACATGGATGCTGAAATTGCCTGGACACTGAAAATCCAGATCTGGCCAAGTAATTAGAGAATCCTGACTCTTTAAGCCAACTGCCCACTCTGATCAATACACTCACCGTATTGCTGCTTGAGGGGGCCTGATTAGTTTGTAGCAGGTAATGATTTATAGGATGTTCAGGACAGATGCCAAATTAATGGAGCCAACAAAAATAATCTCATATTTCTTGTCTGGGTGTTGATGCAAATGCAATCAATACAATTGTGCTCTTCAGTATTCTTGTGCTGCAGAGATACAGAGGAAATTATTTCTTATGGTTTCCAGTGGCAACTGCAACTTTACTGCTGCAAGCTTGACCTGAGGATCTTTTTAAAGCTCCATACACCGAAAATGGAATTGAACATCTTATCCTTTAATAGTTACAATTTTGAATTGACATCCTGAGGTAGCTAGAGAGGAAACAAATCCCATTTAGTTAGGGAATTGGTAACAAGGAGGCATGGTCTCAGGATTGTTTGCAGAAAAAGTAGGCAAGGGATTATGATACATGTGAGAGCCCTTGAGAAAGTATTCAATAATTTCAATATCATTTTCATATTGATATATATAGTTACAGCCCGTTCATCCGTGACCCGATCAACCGTAACTTCCGTATAACCGGCACCTCAAAAAAATGGTCCCCCGTTCGAATAACCGATCTTATCCGGCACAATCACGGTGGTGCATTTAATGAGTCAATTGTTGCATGAGAGTACAGTACGATTAGTTCTGACTACTATAGTGGCACTTCCAGTTTTTCATCTTAAAGAGGCACTGTCATTTTTTCCTCTCCCTCTTTCCTTTTTCTCTCTCCCTCTTTTTCTCTCTCTCCCTCTCCTTCCTCTCTATTTCTCCCTCTTTCTTTCCCCCCCTCTTTCTTTCCTTCCCTCTTTCTTTCTCTCCCTCTTTCTTTCTCTCCCTCTCTCTTTCTCTCACTTTCTCTCCCTCTCTTTCTTTCTTTCTTTCTTTCTTTCCCTCTATCTCTGACAAATACTACGTATTGCCTGTGTAGCCTGATTGTATCGTGGGTTTATACACTGTTTGGGTAGGGGTGGGAGAAGGAGAGAGAGGCAGGGAGAGAGAGAGGGGGTGGGGAGAAAGAGAGGGAAAGAGGGGGGAGAGAAAGAGAGAGGAGTGAGAGGGGGAGAGAGGTAGGGGAGAGAAAGAGGAGGTGAGTTGATTAATTCAGATGGAAAATGAGAGGAGTGGAAGGGGGTTGGGTTTGGAGCCATTGAGATGCTAGATTGACGTGTGTGGAAGAGAAGAAAGGAGGGAGAGAAAGAAAGAAGGAAAAAAAAGACAGTACTGCTTTTAGCCACTAAGCCACTACTGTCCGCCATTGTAGAAGTTTGCTTTGTGATTGTATGCTGTGTTTATAGCCTGTAATCGATATTTATTGCTTTATTGGTAAGTATCCATGCAATATTCTGTTATTATTTAGTATATTATTAATATGGTATGTTTAAAAAAAAAGTTATTTTGTGTTGGGTTTTCTTTTGAATATCTGGCATGCCGTTTAACCGGCATTGGCTAAGTCCCGAGGGCGCAGATAAACGGGCTTTTACTATGTGTGTGTGTATATATATCAATGTATGTATATATTTTAAGAAGCCTTACATAAACATTTCATCCTGGAGTCCTGTAACTCAGGGGTTAGAATAGTCACCTTACAAGCGTGAGACCTGTGTTTGATTCCAGGCAGGGAAAAACCTTGGGCAAGTTTCCTTACTCCTTATGCCTAATAATAATCCCTCAAAAAACAATAATAACTAGGTCATTTCAATCCACAACTATTTGTGGGAGACTGCTGTACGGAATTGGTTGCCGCAAATATACAATGAATTCACTTTACAATTGTAGTCCCCTGACCCACCTGCCCCACCATTGGCGGGCGAGCCTTTAGCCACTCTGGACCCAATCTCTGGAACTCCATTCTGCAGTCAAGAACCTAGGTGTTTTTTTCAATCCTCAACTGTCTTTCCTTCCCCACATAGAAGTAATGATTCGCTCTGCCTTCCCTCATCTCCATAATATTGCCCGACTCCGCCATTACCTTACTCCCAAGGCTGCTGAAACCCTCATTCATGCCTTCATTACATCCTGGCTCATCTATGCAAATTCCCTGCTTGTCGGCCTTCCCAATTCCTCCCTCCACAGGTTGCAGATGATCCAGAATTCTACCGCTCCAAGGTTCATGACCCCATCCTCACCCGAGTCCATTGGCTCACCATCATCCAGAGGATCCAATTCAAGTTCCTGGTCCTCACATTTAAAACCCTCCACAGCCTCTCCCCACCCTATGTCTGTGACCTAATCCCCTACCAACCTGCCCTCCCCCTCCACTCAGCAGGCTCTGGCCTACTCCATGTCCCGATCCATCCGCCCCACTATTGGCAGGCAAGCCATTAGCCACTCCGCCCCCAACCTTAGGAACTCCATCCCAAGTCCATTCACCTCGGCCCCTCCCTAGCCTCCTTCAAGTCCCGCCTGAAGAGCCCCCCTCTTCGATGGTCCCATTGGCTACTCCAGCCCCCACCCCCTTCCCTCCCTGTCCCCAGCTCGGGTCTGAAGTCCAGCACCTTGGGATGTCCTCCTGACACGAAAGGCACTATACAAGTGTAATTTTGTTATTGTTGTTTACAGTGTATTCTGTGAACCGCTTTGAGATGACTAGAAGACGTGAAAAGTGTTATGTCAAATGCAAGGATTATTATTTTTAAAATTATTATTGTCTTCACTCAGAGAATTGTTTGTGCTTGTATCTCAAAACCACAAGCGGCTATTGAGGCTGAATCAATACAGCTGCTCAAAGCTCCTCACTGGATAAGCAGCTGAACATTAATAACATAGAGGGAAATAGCAAGAAATAACATAATAGAATAGAAAATAGAAGAAAATAGAAAAAATAGCAAAGTGACACACAAAACGTGATTTAGAAAAGCAACTAGTAGAGGTGCAGATACAATGGAACAAAGGCCCCTTTCTGTGCAGAAATTTATGTTTTTAACCCAGGTGTTATTTGATGCAACCAGTACTTACCAGTGCCTGAAAAAGAATCAGTGTGGGCAATGGGAAATGTCCAGCATTTTGTGTTAATAATAATTATTTGATATCATTTGAGCATTTGATATAGCACCTTTCACATCAGGAGGATGTTTTATAGCGTTTCACAGAATTTACAGCAATGGTGAAGTAACTGCATTTGTTTTTGTAGGTGAACCCCTATTATTACTGTACTAGGCACTCACAATTTATGGACTTATTAATTCATATAGATAGTGTGAACTCAAGTGTTTTTTCACATGTATATTTGATATTTATACGTGAATCCACAGATAATCTTTGTTTTATTCATAAGGCAAATCTAATGCATGGAATCTAATGCATGGAAATGGAACCCAGTGGATAAATAATTAAGATTATGAGCATCAGTGTACGTTAGCACAGATAGAATCGGTTCAGGTAATTTACATTTAATTTTAGTTTTTAAAGGACGAGGCAATGCTCCCAGCACAACAGTGCTCAGAATTAATTGCGACACTTAATTTGGTCACTTTAATCTATGCAACCTAACCGTAATGTGAAGAATATAATCAATTGGTCCTTGCTTCAAATATAGTTGGAATGAAGGTAAAATTCAGAACCAGAATGAATGGAAAGGAACACTACTGTATCATCCATTCTGTATCATACCTGGAGGTGTAATTTGGAGCCTAGTTCAAAAACATTCCATTCTTCAACAAGCTCATCCATCACCACAACAGAACAAAAGAAGGTAGATTGTATCATGGAACGGATGGATGGGTGCAGTGGTTGCTGCATTATTAATGTCACTGCACATTGCTGTTGCTGACAAAATGCACTCAGTCAGTTGTACACTATATTATGTTGAAACAAGCTGAGCAGACCAGTACTGATTCTGCTCAATGACTTATTTCCTTCTCTATATATTTAGTTGTGCTGCAGGGTAACTTGCTGCTTTTACATGGGCATCAACTCTGAAATGGAATTGTGTCAAATTGAAGAGAGGAAATATTCAGATTGAGCATGTTTGTTTGTTGTCTAAGCACATGCCCACTCGTTAATTTGTATTTACAAATTCCAGCATGCTCAACAGTTGAGTCGAATAGCTTTCCAATCAGCAGAGGCTATTTGTGCTATTGATTTCATTCTGTAAAGTCTGCGTACGCTGATTGGTTGACATGAGCTATCTGCCTTCCATTTTTATTATTGTTCATTTTTATTTTCATTTTGTCTTTGTTCCTTCTGCCTTCTTCATCGTTTCTCCTTTCAATTATTTAATATTTATTTTTATGTTAATAAGGGCTGCACAATACTGAGCAATATTTCTCCCTAATCCAAATTCACTCAAAATTTTTTCAATTCATTCACTCAAAATTAATTGAATTAATTCCTCAACTCATGGTTTTTGGGGGGATATTGCTGGTAAAGATTGACAGTCATATTTGCCAAAATAACATTCAATAATAAATTGAAGTCTATTATTTATTCACAGATTATCACTTTTTCAATTGATTCATTCATTTAGATTAATAATAATAATATTCCTTGCATTTGATATAGCGTTTTTCACGTCTTCTAGATGTTTCAAAGTCCTTCACAGTGTATACCTGTGGGTGAAATGTGACAGCCAATTGTGCACAGCAGTGTCCCCCAAAGAGTCATGGTTTGAAGTAAGCAATTATTTTTCTTGAGGGATTATGCTCAAGCGTGTGGAGTAAGGAAAGTTGCTAAACGTTCGCCCTACCAAGAATCGAACCTAGTGAGGTTGAGTGCTCTAACCACTGAGCCACAAGACTCCTAGGCAGGTTACATCTGCCTTGAAGCACAGCTACATGTTAAGGGTCTGGTGATGCTTTTTCAATGAAATATGTTTATCCCTGTTAGTACCATAGGAGTCCATTAGTACGATAAGAGTGCATGTTGATCTTTACATTGTGGACTAGAATCCCCAGAACAACATTGCATCCTTAACTGCATCCTTAACTGCATCCTTAAGAGCTGAAATGCAAGCAGTCATTACCATGTTGTGACTTGGTCTAGTATGTTTGTGGACATTTTCCTGTAGTTTAGAGAAGGTCTGCACAACCAACAAGGAATCTTTTTCACTGTTTCAGGACATAATAATCAGCACCTCAGGAGGCACCATTACCAAAATACCAAATTATTTGTGGAGGTAAAATGGCACTGCCAAAGGCTGTGACCTACCTCAATGCTGCAATATGAATGTGGCATTAATGTTACATTCCCATAGGGCAAAGATTAGATAGATGGACAAAGATCTATCAAAGATCTATAATGGCTTACAAAGCTACTGGGTGGGAAAACATAGCTGCTAATAGATTGAGCAGTTTGGGGGGCATTTGAAGCAGAACATCTTCCAATCACAAATTGGCAATTTGTCCAAGAAGTGAATGAAAGGACAAACTTGATCAGATCGAGGAGTGCAAAAGGACAAATCTTCAGCAAAAAGGAAAATTACTGTTTATATCTGTGCTTTTTTACTGCCACTTCTTTCTACAACAGTCCTCTATTCTCCTATTTATTTTTGTAAGCATGGAAGGAAGGGTAACCACTCTTTACAGCAAATACAGCTGCTTTTATTTCTGCGGTTGTTTCTCTTCCAGCATACATATCAAATTGCAGATTAATTCAGATCATCTATTCACCACTCTATTAACATACACAGATCCTATTTCCACTGTCATATCTAGCGGCACAGGTTAGAAACAAACCTAAGGAACTTCAGGAAAAGAGGTAAACCAATCTTACAGCTTGTGAATTAATGCTGCTTTCAGTTGGGCATCATCTTTAAAACTATTCAGATACAACTGAGGGTGCTGACGCCTGGAATTTACCCGGTCCACTTTGCAGGACAGAAGCTAAGATAACCTGGAAACATCTGCACAGTGGTGGCTTACAATGACTTTTGTTCTGTTTACAGACCTCCCACAAGTGCTCTGTTAACCTGTCCGATGGGGCTCAAATATCAAATCACCACTGGACAGAGAGCATGGCAGCTGGCAAACAGCAGCCGTTTATCCTGTTGGCCCAATTGCTATTACCTTCACAAATGGGAATGAAGAACAAACTTGGAAGGTAATAGTAACCAATTCCAGAGGGAAAGGAGCTGTCTGTGTTACCTTACTGTCCCTGAAGGCAAGGCTTCCTCAAGAGGCAGCGTTGTAAGCTCAGCAGGCCATAAACAATACCAAACTTCAATTTAGTCCTAAAGTGCTGCTTCATCATACTCACACCAGTGACAGATGGGGATATGAACAATATGCTACGCTAAGGCTTTATTTGCTACTGAGTGCTACCTTTATATACTGCAGTGTGTAATGATGGCAGTATATTAACCTATGCTTTACGATATCATTAACAGCTCAGTAAATCCTGATTAACTAGTGAACATGGGTAAACAAGGGCAACCCTGCTAATGAGGACATTGTCAGAGAGGGCATTATTTCTCACTTAGAAGGCACTTAATTAAAACCTATAGATCTTTCTGAGGGATGGATTAATGAGACCCAAATGATTTACTCCACAAAAAAGTGAGTTAATTGTTAAATATCTAAAGACAAGGTAGTGGGAAATTATTAGCATCAACTCTCTATACAAGCAGTGCTTCATAACAGGCTTTCAATTATAATTTATTGCGTTGAGCCATAATGAATAAGACATACATGATTGCAATAGGTAACACCCACTCAAGACTGGCTGCTGGAAGCCAGGGAATGGATGAGGGCATGTATGTTTTAGTTAATAATAATCCTTGCATTTGATATTGTGTTTCTCACATCTTCTAGACGTCTCAAAGCGCTTTATAGAATATACCGTAAAGTGAATTGACTGTATATATGTGGGTGAAACGTAGCAGCCAAATGCGTACAGCAGTGTCCAACAAGTAGTCGTGGATGGAAATTACCAATTTTTTTTTGAGGGATTATTATCATGCGTGTGGAGTAAGGAAATTTACTCAATATTTAGCCCTGACTGGAATTGAACCCAGGTCTTTCGCTTGTAAGGCGGAGGCGAAAGCTATAAGTTCTCCACTAATAGGAATTAGCTCAGCCAAATCAGCCTCTGATATTCAATGAGAATCGACACAACATTTTTAGTTGTTGACAAGATAAATTGCTATCATATTTTTAATATATGAATCCTGAAATTCCATCGAATCTTGCCTGGCAAAACAATGTAAAAATGAAAATGTTTAGAATAGCTGGAATTTTCTTGAAACATGTCAACCTAGAATCTACATATTTTTAATGAATTAGTCACATTTTTTGTGGGACACTATTGTAACTGCGGCGTTTCACTTACTTTACAGTAT
The DNA here is from genome assembly GCA_035084275.1 of Hydrolagus colliei. Classification (NCBI taxonomy): domain Eukaryota; kingdom Metazoa; phylum Chordata; class Chondrichthyes; order Chimaeriformes; family Chimaeridae; genus Hydrolagus; species Hydrolagus colliei. The sequence goes on along the minus strand of CM068742.1, from coordinate 62,441,645 downwards.
ATTCTGTGAAGTGCTTTGAGATATCTCAAATACCTGATAAGGCACTATATCAAATACAGTAAAAGCCTGTTTATTCGGCACCCTCGGGACCCGGCCAATGCCGGTAAAAGCGCCTGCCGGATATTTGGGCGGCCCATGGCCGAAAAACCACAACAAAAAGATTAAAGTTCTTTTAACACACATCATACACACCAGACTAAATAATAACAGATAATAACAGAATATTGTATTGGTACTTATTGTTAAAACTACTCTTGCGCTTCTCACCTATACTGATTGAGGTTTACAGTTTAGCGATTCTTTTTTAAATGGAGGACGCCAAGTGGGTGAAAAAAACTGCAGCACAATTTTAAAGTCGTGGTACTTTACTAGCGGCAACAACAACAACAACAACAATTTACATTTATATAGCGCCTTTCACGTCGGGAGGACGTCCCAAGGCGCTAAACAAGAGGCGTGTGACCCGAGCTGGGAGGGGAGTGTTTGGGAAGGGGTGAAACACGAAGGGGAGGTAAAAGAGTTCGGGGTGGAGTTAGGGCTATCGGCTTGCACTGATAGCCCTAGACTCTACTAGCTGCAAACCAAAATACTGCATCTGCACGTCAATGTGGATTATCGGCTAGCGTTATCGGTTTGCCGCTAGAATGGCTTTAAATATCGCGCTCCGTTTCTTTCACCCACTTGGCGTGCTCCATTTTAAAAAGAATCACTGGACTATAAACCTCAACCGCAACATCATGGCTTCAACCGCAGCATCTGCTAGTAAAGGTGAGAAGCGCAAGAGAGTAGTTTTAACAATAAGTACCAATACAATATTCTGTTGTTATGTTATTATTTATGCATTTACAAATGCTCCACCGCTATTGTTCCGGATAAGTTCCGGTTTATCAAATGGGGACTTTTTTGTTGGCGTGCTGGTTATACGGAAGTGCCGGTTCATCGAGTCACGGATAAACGGGCTTCTACTGTAAAAGGATTATTATCAAAAATGCAAAATACTGTAGATGCTGGAAATCTGAAACAAAAACAGAGAACGGCTGGGAGCATTCAGCAAGTCAGGCGGCATCTATAATGAAAGGAAAAGTGAGTTAACATTTCGGGTCCACAACAACGTCAGATCTGTTCTTTGTCAGACGTTGACTCACTTTTCCTTTTTCCATAGATGCTACCTGACCTGCTGAGTGTTCCCAGTGATTTTGTTTTTTGTGCAATAATTATTATTGTAACTGCAGAAAACTGGATTTCAAATTAAACCAGAGTTTAAGAATTGTTTCGCAATTCGGTAAAATTTTAAGATAAAATGGTCTTTATATAAAATATATCCTGCAAATACCCTGACCTACCCAAAATTTATCAACTTAACTCTTGCAGATGTGGATAGATCCAGCATCTATGACCTTTTGGCGGAGAGAATTCCGGATTTCTACTACCCTTTGAGTGAAAAAATGCTTTCTGATTTTACTCTTAACATGGCCTGGTTCTAATTTTAAGACTATGGCTCAATGCTTTGGGTTCCCCCACCAGAGTTAATAGCTTCTCTCTATCTACCCCATCAAATCTCTTTATCATCTTAAATAACTCAACCAAATCACCCCTCAACTTTCTAAACTCAAGGGAATAAAATCCAAGTTTACGCAACCTTTCCTCGTAACTTAACCCTTTTAGGTCTGGTAACATTTTGGTGAACTAATAAACATATAATTTATTGTATTTTGAAACCCACTGTATCTTTGAGAAAGCTAATATCAGGTGTTCTAAAAGGAATGCATCAATTCAAGAAACAAACCTATTTCTTATTACAAAAGCTAAATTAATTATATTGTAGTTCATCCTGTGTTTAAAAAGCATGTGACTTCATGAAATTGCAGAATGGAGTCATTATGTTAAAAGAATAAACTAATTAAGTAAGCTAACTACATCTAGTTTTGGATATGTAAGTTAGATCAATTACACAATCATTCGTCCTCTATAATTTAGGCACTGTAAATGCCTCTTACACTGTATCATGCTAGCATTGTCTTTTAAGTGGTAATTTAGACTTCATGAGCATTACAATGGGTGATCAGAAATAAATAAAATTACATGAGTTAATTTTTTTTCACTACAGTAGAATCTATTCTAGAAGACTGCTTATAGGAAATACTGGTTTCTTTCAAAAGGAAACAGGACTGTTTTCAATGGAGGCTATCAGTCTGACCCTGGGGAATTTGGCTCTCAACCAATCTATTTTTAGAGTGGAGTTACCCCATTAAAACAAAACTGCAAATGAAACCCCAATACAATATTCACAAGGGAATGAATTAGGAATTATGCTCACTCCCGGTCTGTGTGTGAGTGTTTTGGCTGCCACCCCAATACGAGCCTCCCTCACCACCCTAAATGTCTCTCTTCCCACCCCCCTCTAACCACAACTTTCACTCTATCCTTCGCTTCCAATGCTCCCGCCACTTTCTCTCTTTCCTGATCCCCATTACCACTTCTCTCTGCTCCAGTCTGGACATCCTCCACCAAGCCCATCATGGCTCCAGGGGCTGGATGTCCCAGAGCAGCCACCCCAACCGTTCCATCATTCACTCCCTCCACACAAACCGCCTCCATAAGGCAAACGCAACTTCCCCCTCCCTCATATGTATCCTTCCCAACTCTCCACCCTCCTCACACTCCACAGCCATCTTCTCTGTATGCACTCAAATCCTCTCCATACCACTCTCTCCTCCCTTTTCCCCCACTAGCAAACCCATCTGCATTTCCCTTCAAAATGTCCGTTCCCTCTCAAATAAAGCCCTCACCATCTATGACCTCATTCTGGATGAGCACATTACATTCTCGGGCTTACCGAAACCTGGCTGTCCCCCAGTAACTCTGTCCCCCAGTGACTCCGTCCCTCTAGTTGAAGCGTCCCCTCCAGGCTATACCTTCCACTACACCCTAACCAACGCGGCAGCACTGTGGCTCTCATCTTCAAAGCTTCCCTTGGTCTTTCTGGCTGCTTCCCCTCTTTTGAGCACCTCACCCTTTACCATCCTTCTCTCTCACTGAAAATTTTTCTGGTCTACCTCCCCCTAAACCCCCTGGCTCCTTCCTCCCTGATAGCTCCATTCTCCTCTCTTCTTCTGCTCTGAAACCCTGCTCACAATGGGTAATTTCAACCTCCACTTAAACTCCCCTTGCACCACATCCTCAGCCTTCACTAACCCTCTCTCTTCCCTACATTTCACCTGTCACATAATCTCGCCGACCCACAACCATGGACACCCCCTCGACCTCATCATCACACACGGCCTTGACATATCCGACCTGTGCATAATGGACAAGGCCATCTCACGCCACTTCCTCATCTCCTTCTCCTCTTGTATCCCTCTCTCCTCCACCAAGCCCTCAAATATACTCTTCCACTCATGGAAAAAGCTTCCCCCTGACACCCTCCCAAAGGTTCTTTCATGCACAGACATTCTATCCCTCTGGCCTTCCACCTGCAGAGATCCTCAAGCAGCCATCTAGCTGCTCCACGATCGCCTCTCCACCTTCAACTCTCTCGCCCCCTAAAATCCACGACCATCTCCAAACCTACCTGATCCTCCTGGTATAACAGTCATCTCCGCAACCTAAAAACCCAAACTGCTCGAGCGCAGGTGGCAGAAAACCGGCCTGACGGTTCACTAACAACTGTGGCTCGAGCATCTTCACAGCTACCACCGTGCTTTGTCATATGCAAAATCGGTATACTACTCCAACATCATCTTAGAAGCAAACAACAACTCGGAAGTCCCTTTCTCCACCATCCACTACCTCCTCTGTGCGTCCCCTCAATCTTGTGAAAGTCCTTTCTATCTGTGACCAGGGCTCCCTCTGCCTCCTCATCTTCATGCATCTCTCTGCCCCTTTTGACACAGTCGATCACACCATCCTCCTCCACCGCCTGTCTTCCATCATCCGCCTCAGTGGGACCGCACTTGCCTGGTTCGAGTCCTATCTCACAAACCATCAGCAGTACATCTCTACTAACAGTGTTTCATCCCGCTTTCTCCCAGTTACCTGTGGGGTACCCCAATGATAGATCCTTGGCCCCCTTCTCTTTGTTATCTACAAGCTCACTCTTGGTGATGGCATCCACAGACATGGGGTACACTTCCACATGTATGGGATGACACCCAACTCTATTTTTCCACCTCAATTTGCGATCCCCAGTATCCTGATGTTGTCAGCCTGCCTGTCAGATATATGTAGTTGGATAAGTGCAGATTTTCTTCAGCAAAATGTTGACAAGATGAAAGCCATACTCTTTGGCTCTTGTCAATGTCTTCAATCCTATGGCTACCACCTCCTCTATACTCCTTTATACTCCCTTGTATAAAAAGGGGCAGAAGGACAAGCCTGGTAACTACAGACCAGTCAGTCTAATGTCGGTAGTGGGCAAACTTCTAGAGTCCATAATCAGGGACAAGGTAGATCTTCACTTAGAAAGATATAGGCTAATAAAGGACAGTCAACATGGATTTGTTAAAGGCAAATCTTGCCTTACAAATCTGATAGAATTTTTTAATGAGGTAACGGAATGGGTGGATAATGGTAGCGCAGTTGATGTAGTTTACATGGACTTTCAAAAGGCATTTGACAAAGTGCCATATGAGAGACTTATTATGAAATTAATGGCCCATGGCGTAAAAGGGACAGTGGCAGCGTGGATCCACAACTGGCTGCGAGACAGAAAGCAGAGAGTTGTAGTGAGCAGCTGTTTTTCAGATTGGAGGGAAGTGAGCAGTGGTGTGCCACAGGGATCAGTTTTGGGACCATTGCTGTTTGTAATCTACATCAATGATCTGGACTTGGGTGTACGGAGTACAGTTTCCAAGTTTGCAGATGACACTAAGTTAGGGAGAATAGTAAATAGTGAGGAGGATAGTAGCCATCTGCAAGAGGATATAGACAAATTGGTAAAGTGGGCAGACACATGGCAGATGAAGTTTAATGCAGAGAAGTGTGAGGTGATGCATTTTGGGAGAAAAAATGAAGGGAGGCAATATAGGCTAGATAGTACAATTTTAAATGGTGTAAAGGAACAGAGAGACCTGGGGATTTGTGTTAGTGACTCGTTGAAGGTGGCAGGACAGGTAGACAAGGCTGTTAAGAAGGCATATGGGATACTAGGCTTTATAAATAGGGGTATAGAGTACAAAAGTCAGGAAGTGCTGACTAACCTCTATAAGACTTTGGTGAGGCCTCAGCTGGAATACTGTGTTCAATTCTGGTCACCACACTACAGAAAAGATGTGAAGGCATTGGAAAGGGTACAACGAAGATTTACTAGGATGGTGCCAGGATTGAGGGACTTCAGCTATGAGGAGAGGCTAGATAGGCTAGGGTTATTCTCTCTGGAGCAGAGAAGATTGAGGGGAGACCTAATAGAGGTTTATAAGATCATGAGGGGTTTCGACAGGGCAAATACAGAAAAACTATTTCCACTCGTGGGCGAATCTGTGACTCGTGGTCACAGATTTAAAATAGTTTCAAGGCGCAGTAGAGGGGAGCTGAGGAGAAATGTTTTCACTCAGCGAGTTGTTCGAATCTGGAATGCATTGCCTGAAATGGTGGTGGAGGCTGATTCGATAACAACTTTTAAAAGGGAATTAGATCTTTATTTAGGGAGAACAGGTCTATTAGGCTATGGGGAGCGGGCAGGGCAGTGGGATTGAATTGCTCTTTTCAAAGAGCCGGCACAGACTAGATGGGCCGAATGGCCTCCTTTTGTTCCGTAAAATTCTATGAATCTATGAATCTATGAATCCTCCACCTACCTGACCTTCCCCCAAAACTCTCCGAACCTATATGCAACTTATCCTTCCTCCCCCACATCTGGTCCCTCACCAGCACCGCTTTCTTCCATCTCCAACGCATCACCCATCTCTGCCAATATCTCGCCCCAAAAGCCACCGAAACACTGGTCTTTGTCACCTCTCGGCTGGACTATTCAAATGTCCTCCTTGCCGGTCTTCCCTCCACCACCATTCACAAAATCCAGGTTATCCAAAAGTCTGCTGCCCGCATTCTCATTCGTACTAAACTTCGCTCCCCGATTACCCCAATCCTTGCCAGACTTCACTGGCTCCCTGTCTCGGAGTGGATTGATTTCAAGATCCTCACTCTTGTCTTCAAATACCTCCACTCCTCTGCACCCCCTACCTCTCTGACCTCTCTCTTCACAACAGCACCTGTTACCTTTGCTCTACCCGGTCTGGCCTCCTTATCTCCTGAAACCTCCATTCCACCATTGGCAGCTGTGCCTATGCCCTGAGGCTCTGGAACTCCCTTCCTCAATCCCTTCATCTTCCCCTCTTTTCCCATTTTCCGGTTATGGCTGAAGACCTTTCTTTTCAACCGTGCTTTTGGTCACCCTTTTCCCTTGCCCCCTGGCTCGGCCCCGGCATCTGTTTTTGTGAAGTGCTCTGAGATGCCGTCCGGCATGGAGAGCGCTCTGTAAATCCAAGTTGTTGTTGTTGTTGTTAACGGTGATGACTTTATGTCTGTATCTAGCCTGGAGACACAACTATTGGATCAGTTTTGGAGACCTGTAGCTCAGCGGTTAGAGGACTTGCCTTGCAAGGCGAGAGACCTGGGTTCAATTTCAGGCAGGGTGAAACCTTGGGCGAGTTTCCTTACTCCACACGCCTGATAATAAACCCTCGAAAAAAACCCAATAATAAATTGGTTGTTCCATTAGGGCATTGGAAGGGAGGGGAGGATGACTGAAAATGCACTCAAGAGGCAACTATTGAGGTGGAAGGGAGCGAATAAGTGTGAATCCAGGTTGAAGTTCCAGAAAGTGTGGATAGCGTGGCCAAAAGACTGTCCACCAATGGTGGGGCAGATTGGGTGGGAGATGAGGAGCAGTCCAGAGTTCACTAAGTAAAGGGAGCAGTCAAGGTGAGTAGAGTCGTAGGAGATCACAGTGGTAAATGGGGTGCGTCCGTGGAGGTATTTAAAGTAGAGATCTATGATCTTGAATTCAATCTTCTGAAGGATAAAGGGCCAGTGGGGATAAGTGAGATTAGGGGTAATAAACTCAGAGTGTTTTATTGGAGAAGGCAAAAGTTCCGGAAAGTGAAACCTAATAGATTAGGCAAATCACTACTCCGGAATAGAAAATAATGGAAATTAAACTTGTACTGGCAACAGATGGGGACAGGGCAATTTGAATTTATCTCTGGGGAAACTTGAAACATTAGAATATTTTCTACTCAGCAGTAGATATGCCAGAGGAGGATGTATTTTCACATGCTTCTTCAGAAACACACTTGCCTTCGTAGGGTGATGCAGGTAAACAACTTGCTTACATAACACGAAAGGAAGTCAAGCAATCCTTGGTGCTTGGGAAAGTGCCTGGAGAAGAGTTGAATTGTGTAAAGCAGTGGGCGACACTGTGACTGCTAACTGTACAAAATGATAGTTGATGCGGTTGCTAAATCAAATGACTTTATCACTGTTCTGTGACTAAATTAAGAAGCTACAGATTTATTTGTCAAGCTTCTGGTGAAGTTAAAAGTCTAGCTACTTGTATAAAAGGGATCATGGGTGTGTGTGTGGGGTGGGGGGGGGGGGGGGGGGGAGGGGAGAATACCAGCACATATTTTATTTAATTCCCGAAGCAATTATTTCTTGATGTAAAAAATGTTAGCTTTTTTGTTAAACGAATGTATGAATAACATCTCCAAAATGGTTAGTGCTCTCTGAATGTCAAAATCAATACAGTGCATATGTTTGCAGCATGATCCAGGTGGAACAAACATCCTAAAGCACTCAAACACACACTGAAATGCCCAATACAATGGTGGAAATTGCTGACATCTTGATGACAGCCAGTAATTTTAATCGTTTTGATCAACTTTGAAGAACATGCAACACATATATGTTTTACTGAGGTTGAGGCAAGTAAGCATTATCCGTAAGCCGGATTCCCTTTAGTCACTTCCTAGTACTGATAATTGAATGTTAGATTGTGAATATTTCCAAGTCAGGAAAGTCGGCAAAAATGCCTCATGTGGGAGATCCACCAAGTCTGAGTAGCTCAGCTGACAGGACTTAATCTAACAGCACAGCTCCCCCCAAATCAAGCTGGTGTGATATGCAGCATTGGATTCAAACTTGCATCCTTCTGGTTGGCAGATAAGTGGACAACCACTTGAGTTACTGGACCTTTCTACACTTTATTAAGAAGTTGGAAGCAACATAGTTGCAGCAATTTATCAATGCTTCTATGAAGGTTTAGACAAACCATTACTCACCAACTTGCTGGAGGATTTTCAGGAAACAGTAGAAGGTAACTTTCTAATCTCTAAATGACCATCTGAGCTCTGCACGCTGACTGATGTGACATGCAATGAGCAAAAAAAGTACTTATCACAAACCACAGAATGGCATTACATCAAGAACAATCAGGCTGTTGGCAGCAAGCGAAAGCTTGTGGTATGTTTGATTTGAAACTGCCGAGCACCCAATTGCAGTTTGGGCATTCCATTGCTGTTTTATTCAGTCAAAGGAAAGATAAAGTCTTCAGGTTCTGACTCAGTTCCCGTCATGAATCAATATTGTGCAACTCACTTTGCAAAATATTGATTTATGTCTAACAGGCTCTGTGAAAAAGTGCATCTTACAGACATCGGAAGAAGAGCTAAGCCTGAAATAGCTGAACTCTTGTCACTAAAAATGCCAAACCCTTTTTCGAGAACATTCCTATGTTAATAATATCAATAATAATCCTTACATTTGATATAATGGAATTCATATTAGGAGTCTATCTTAAAACGCTTCACAGAATTTACTGTTGTGTAGTGACTATTTTGCAGTTAAACCTGGCAGCTAATTTGCATAGTAATGTACCACTGCATGGACTGTGAGTTTAAAGTTCCACATGGGGCTTGAACCCACAACATATAAGTAAAGGGTGAGTGCAGATTCATGTGACAGACAGACAAAACATAAGCTTTGCAGTTTCTCAGCTAAGGAGACCAAATGAAAGGCTAGTCCATTGCATACTTCTGCAGAGCTTGACTAGATTTATGAGATTGGTTACCAACTGGTCTTTTTGAATGTTTTATCCCCACTTTATGGAAGGGATTTTAGAAGCGTTTCAAAGCAAACTGGATTTGGGGCTTTCACCATCTAAACATGTTGTTGTGTCTTTCGGCAGCAAAAAGCTCTTAAAATAATGAGGCACAACCCCTATGGCATGCAATTTGTTTTATATTCAAGAAATTATGCCTGATGTTATTACCAAATAATTTAGTAAATAAAAAGGGAAACATATACTGAGCCATTATGCAGTATATTGTGCAATATAGTGTAATTACACAGGAAAGTCATTTTACTACTCCATATGTATTAATTCCCTTTTTTAAATCTTAGGTGCTTTGAATATCATCTTAGAATCCTGATGTGAAAGACGCTATAGAAGTGTAATTTTGTTGTTGTTTTTGTTAGAATAATGTAAACTACTCATCGATTTAAATTCGAATGGATCTGTCACTCGCTCCTTATTCTGTTTATTTTATGTTCTTTTGGTTTTCATCAAGAAGCCAGGTGACTATTTTACTGTTTCATAGTAACCATGACATTTTCAACCAAGTACTGTACGTATTACCTAACTGAGGGCAATGAGTTTACTAAGTAAACTAATTCAGCTGAATAATATTTGAAACATACCAAGGCAATCTTGCCTATGTGACTTAAAATGTGTTTACCAGTTTCATGCCACATCTACAGTGAAGAAAATCACTTAGATCAGTGAATACAATAATGAAAAATGAATGCTTGTAAATTGTGTTTTGATCTTTGTGAATTAATGCTGGTTTATAAATTCAGCTCACTTTAATTTGCTTCTTCGCCCATCACGCTTGGACTATATTGTCAAAAAAGCCATCTGAAAAACATCTGCCTCTGCTAATGACCAAACAGCTCTTCAGATATAAATACATTTTTTTAAACTACAAATCTACTGTATTTACTTAAAAGTGACAATGCAATTTCAGTGTTAATTGTTTCAATAGGAAAATCTGAAAGATCAGTTAGAATCATAGAATCTTATGGAATCTTATGGAACAAAAGGAGATCATTCGGCCCATCAAGTCTGTGCCGGTTCTTTGAAAAGAGCAATTCAATCCCACTCCCCAGCTCTCGCCCCATAACCGCGCAAACCCGTCCACCCCAAATAAATGTCTACCTCTCTTTTAAAATTGGAGGAAGAGACTTGGGCTGAAAGTGTATTATTCGCAGTCAGGCCCACAGTCAGCATTTTTTTTTAAGGCTGAAGACTTTCTACATCGCATAACACACACAGAAATGTAAAATACCAGCTGTTAAAATGACAGCCTTTTGACCCCTTTTTAGAAATGTATTTTATTGTGAATTCTCCAAATCTATTTGGAATACCCCAATTCGCTGCTGTGTTTTCACCCACAAAATACACTTTATAATATAGTCTGTGAAGTGTTTAGGGAAGTCTCAATTACGTGATACGTTTCTATATCAAATGCAAGGATTATTATCATTTTTGAATGATTCTTTATGAATATCACAATTTTTTGTGAATGCCACAATGCCTTTTGCAAAACCTGAATCCCGCAACAATATCCAGTTCATTAATATCACATTTCCAACACCAATGTGGCTAGATGCAATATTTCTTCAGTGACTTGAAGGGATGAAATTTTCATCTCTAATTTTTTTTAATGTTCTCCACACTGGCCTCTCAGTAAACCTAACCTTGCCTGGCCTCCTCTTTCTGGGGTATGGTTCCATGGGTGCCGGTTGCCTTCCAGTCCCCTGATCAAGTGGATATTGTTCATGTGTGAATCTCGTAAGTGAGTGTAACAAACCACTCAACTAAGTGAAGAGGGCATCACAGTTCGAGCCTGCTCTGCCTCCAACCAGCTGTCACATACATACACAACCAATAGAGAGTGCTGTAGAGTGATCATGAATGTTGGCAGGTTTTCCCCTCCCTAATGCGTATGTTTGGCTCAGTATAAACCATGTGATTGATTTGCCCAATGAACATTTGGGAAAACAGCTCAAATTGATGCTTTAAATTTTAAGCATTCAAAAGTAAACTCAGATCAATAATTACTTACAGATTCTCAGTTTGTAGAAATTAAACTGAGGATATGTATTGAATTGCGCTTGTCAAACAACACACAAATAGTGATACTTATTCTTCATTTTCTGGAATCTGCATTAGTAATGACTTTATGGCTGTTAGCATTTGCTGTTAGGAAAGGAGTATAGTGTAGCTTTGTTTCCCCCAAAATTATTCGGGAATCCATCCTTCATTTTGAGCCTGAGACTCAGTGATATAGTGAGACTCAATATAGTGAGCCTGAGACTCAGTATAGCGATACACGTACAAGTGATCTATGTGTTTTGCTAGCGCGAACCAGGATAACAAGCACATGAGTTTAAACTCCCTTAGTCGTGGTCCAAAACAGGAACAGAAAGACAAAGCTACAGAATTTCAAAACTGTCAACTTTTATATACCATAACTTGGGAGTCCTGTAGCTCAGGTTTTAGAGCACTCGCCTCGCAAGAGAGAGAACTGGGTTTGATTCCAGACACGGCAAAAACTTGGGTAAGTTTCCTTACTCTCCATGCTTAATAATAATCCCTCAAGAAAAAAGCCCAATAATAATTCGGTCACTCAATTCATGACTGTTTGTGGGACATTGCTGTGTGGCTGCTGTATTTTGCCCACAAATATACAGTCAATTCACTTTACAGTATATTCTGTGAAGCGCTTTGAGATGACAGAAGACACGGAAAGCACAAAATCAAACACAACGATTGTTATTATCATGAAATGAGAATTATCACAAGATCAATAGGTGGAAGGTTAGGATAATTTCTTCCGCGTACACAGATGGTTATTTGAATTTTACATTGTTTTCCTGCAAAAGTGAAGCTGTTGAAATTGAGTCTGTAAAAATCTGTTAAAGGGAATCAACAACAACGCATTTATACAGTATAGCGCATCTCACGTAGGGTAGCATCCCAGAATGCAACCAGGACTGCCCTATTGTCACAAAACCCTATGTATGCATTAGGATATTGATCTGGGTTTTGTATCAGTGAGCAATTACAGTTTCCTTTTAAAAATGGTGACTGGTCATAAAAATAGGATTCTGTGATGTTTACACCAGAATGTATGGCGATGATACTTGTCTTATCAGTGCAGGTTAATGCAGGTAATATAATGCTCCATCTTGCTCCATCACACTTCCCTTTCTCTGATTTGTGTGTTATTGCTGGAACTCTCAACTCAGAGTCACAAGGTTGTGGGTTCAATATGCAGTAAAAGCCTGTTTATCCCGCATCCATGGGACCTGGCCAATGCCGGTTAAGGCGCCTGCTGGATATTCAGGCGGCCCACGGCCAAAAACCCATCACAAAAAAATTAAAGTTCTTTTAACACACACCAGACTAAATAATAACAGAATAGTGTATTGGTACTTATTGTTAAAACTACTCTCTTGCGCTTCTCACCTTTACTGATTGAGGTTTACAGTCCAGCCATTCTATAAATGGAGGACGCCAAGTGGGTGAAAAAAACGGCAGCGCAATTTTAGAGTTACGCGACTTTACTAGCGACACGCTGATAGCCCTAGACTCTATTAGCGGCAAACTGAAATACTGCACCTATGCAGTGCATTATGTGCAAATACTGCACACAATGTGGGTTATCGGCTAGCGTTATCGGCTTGCCGCTAGTATGGCTTTAAAGTCGCGCTCCATTTTTTCACCTGCTTGGCGTGCTCCATTTTAAAAAGAATCACTGGACTATAAACCTCAACCGCAGCATCATGGCTTCAAGCGCAGCATCTACCAGCAAAGGTGAGAAGCACAAGATAGGAGTTTTAGCAATAAGTACCAATACAATATTCTATTATTATGTTATTATTTATGTATTTACAAATGCTCCATCGCTATTGTTCCGGATAAGTTACGGTTATTCAATGGGGACTTTTTTTTTGGTGTGCCGGTTCATCGAGTCATGGATAAATGGGCTTCTACTGTACATGGTCTAAGCTGATACTCTAATGCAGTGCTGGGGTGAAGTATTGCATTGTTGTCGGATGAGACAATAAACCAAGGTCATCTGCCTGTTCAGGTGCGAGTTAAAGATCCCATGGCATGATTCAAAAACTGAAGGAAGCTTTCTATCCTTGTCCTGGCCAACTGTACTCCAAATAAACTCAGTAATTTGTTTTATGGCAATTTGTGGAGTGTGGCTGTGCACAATTGAACTGCCACATTTGCCTACAAATATACAGTTACTTCATAGTAAATCCTGTGAAGCATTTTGAGACATCTGTCTGACATGATAAGGTGTAATACCAAATGCATAATTATTATTATGATAACTTTTAATCTCTCTGGCCATCATTCATTTACAAAATATGCAGGCAATAAATACATTTTACAGTATATTCCGTGAAGCACTCTGAAACGTCCGCATGCCGTGAAAGGAGTTGTATGAAATGTTAAGTATTATTAGTATTATTATATCCCTTCGTTGTTCCCAGTCAAAGTGCAGCCTTTTCTTCGAGTAGCTTATTTCCTGTACATTATTGGTAATTTTATAATGATTTGTTTCTCTTCACATAAAAATGCATAAAACATGAGTGAAAATGATCTTTCTTTTCCCTTTAACTTCCTCTTCTACATCATTACTGAAGTGGATTTTAACGTTGTTTAATGTTGCTTTTCTTCTGGATATTTTTCTCTCTCTAATTGTCTCCCTTCCTTTTCTGAAAGGATTAACTCATCTCAGTATTATTCTAAAGGCACTGGTTTTCATACAGTATCTTAACTAAGTGGCCATTCTCGACTTGTGAAATGTGTGTGGACCATTTTTAAGCTCTTTGACTTTAGAGATCATTGCAGCCTTAGAAAACATATATGCACACTGGATTCTGGTTGGGAAATATTTCACCTACCAATCCAGGGTCTGACGGGTTGTGGACCCGAAACGTTGACTCACTTTCCTTTCTCCATAGGTTTTGCCTAACCTGCCGAGTGCTCCCAGCAATTTCTCTTTCAGCTTCAGACTTCCAACATCTGTAGTATTTTGCGTTTTGTTTCTCTTTTATCTAATCTTATTTAATTCTAGCCAATCCTCTTTTGAAACCATTTATGCAAATAGTCTGAAATATGGTATGCAGCAGAAAATTCCTCATTCCAACCACCCTCTGTGTGAAGAATATTTTTCTAACCGCTTAGTTTTTATTTTTTTTTAATGATCCTAAATGTATTTCTTGTTATTGCTTACTTATCAACCAGTGCAAATAATCTGTTATGATTTACTCTGTTATAAAACTTCATAAACCTGAGGACCTCTGCTTGATTTTCATGGCTCTCGAGAAAAATGGCCTAATTTGTCTAATCTCTCTTCATAATTGAACATCCTCATCTTCAGTAACAGTCTGGGGAACTGCACTGCACTTTTTTCTATTACTTTTATATCCTCTTCTCATATTAAATGCTGAGAGTGTATTGAATGTTAACTCCCTGTGCAGTAATCCACCCATCTCCCAATGATTCAGATATTAAAATCAAATCTATTTCCCAATGATTGTTCATTACGTCAGCTGAAGGTCAACCAATGAGTTTCAATTGATCATCTCAGCTGAGGGGATTGACAACTGGTTAAAGGCAGACCATTCTGATTAGATCAAAGGATTGATTGATTGATTGATGAACACATGACCAAAGGTAGCATTTGGCTTAAGTCTCCTACTGTCCTTCTATATATGCTTGTGGAATGGCTTTCAGTTACCACCAGCTTCCTATGATGACAATATTTCACAGCTTCAGTTTAACCGCATGACAGGGGTACACAATACAGGGAAACCCATTACAAAGGTCTTATAATATGGGTCTCATGTATACTCTGTAGTTACCAGAAGTGCTGTGGCAATAATATAATAATAATCCTGACATTTGATACTGTGCCTTTCATTTTGCAGGATGTTTCAAACCGTTTCACAGGATATACCGTAAAGTGTAGTGACTATGTGCACTTTCCGACTTCCTGTCAGCCATGGCTGTTCTCATGACCATTCTCATCTACCAGAGACTCTTGTGAGAGTGCTGACAGCTATCTGTCTGGCTTTCTGTGTGTACGGTAGTCAGGAAACTTCCATGTTGGAAACTGGACTGACATTGTCAATGCATTTGATATAGTGCTTTTCACGTCTTCTAGACGTCTCAAAGCGCTTCAAAGAATATACTGTAAAGTGAATTGACTGTATATTTGTAGATTAAAATATACATCTGGTGGATTGTGATAATCAGCGTACACAATAAATTGGTGTAACTCTGAGTTTTGTTGACTGAATCAAAATGTTAACCTGAATGTTTAACCGAGTCCCATTGCACAGCCAGCATCAGGCCCAACCTTCATAATGGAGGGGGGAGCAGGGACGATGAAATGACACTACATGATTCTGGTTTTTAACAAGGTAGAATTTTCAATGGTGTGTTAATCCTACCAAAAGTGGGGGTGCCAATCATGGTCAAACCACATTAAAAGGTGCTCATTACAAAGCATCTCGCTGATGCACAAAACCAACCTGTAGTTGATTTCCATTCATCAGTAAATCTCCTGAAGACTTTCACAATGGCCAAGAGGGACTCCAATTTTCAAACATATTTTCTAGAAATAGATGTTGATTATCCCGTCAGGCTCTGTAAATAGGTATTCATTTAGCTATTCACTGATGCAAGCTTTTCTAGTGAGTAAGTACAGAGGAGACCATTAAACTGACAAAGCTCAAATTCTCTAGTTCACAGTTGACTGAGTAGACAGCAACTACCATGGCTCTAAAAGTCTCAAATCCTGCTTGTTTTTTTTAAAAATATACACACCTGTGGCTTTTGCTCAAATTTTTTTTCAACTGAGTATCTGTCAAACAGAAACCTATCGCTATTCTTAAGAGGATCCAAATCATTGAGAGTTCCACTTAGACATGGAAATTCCCTTTGACTCATACAATGAACAGGCTAACTTCCCAAAATAATGCACTCTGTTCATCTGATCAAATAAGGTACTGTATTAGGCACAGATTGGCAAGAGCCAATGACTGGGGTCCCTGGAGAGTGTGTTGGGGCTACAGCTGGTGTTTAACCAATTGAAACCATGTAGTATGCCATTGAAAGCACTGCTCGGCAGGCTTCTCATTTGTTGACTATCGAGGACAATCTTACCCATTAGGCCTTTGGCTTGCAGGGTTAACAGGAGCTAAGTGAAAAGAAGAATCCCTATCTCAGTGCGTTAAATCGTATACAGAAAGAGAAAGGAAATAGAATCATAGACATTTATAGTGCAGAAGGAGGTTATTCGGCTCAGCAAGTCTGGACTGGCTCTCAGCGCAAGCTGTTCATTAAATCCAATTGGCCATGTTCTTTCAGGTTTCTCAGAGTAAGAGAGAGAGAAATGGGGCATTACAAGAGGTTCAAATGATTCTATTGGCTTATTATGTCCATCTGTATATTTTCACATACTTCTGGGCCTGTCTTGCTTTTCTGTGTGTTCTTATGTTTTCAAATGCCACAGTGAGGTTGTATACAATACCTAGAGCAAACACAGCTACTTAAACACAGCACCCATACAACAACAGGTTGCTTTTATAACACACGATTCATGTAGGATAGTGTCTTAGAAACCTGCACAGCGCAGGGTTGGATGCTGAACTAGGGAGAAATGGGAGAGATAGGTAACCAAAAGATATGATCACAGAGGGAGGTTTAATGTGGGTTTCATTGTTAAAGAAAAGGCAAGTGAGCAATAGTAACGTAGGTTTGGGTTTTATAAAACAACACTGTAGGACTTGATTGCGGATGTGGAGTTCCAAAGTTTTCAGATGAATGAATTAAGAGCAGATTTTGAAAAAAACTGATTCCAGCGCAGCTGTTAGATATGGTAAGTCCAGTTAAAACA
The DNA here is from genome assembly GCA_035084275.1 of Hydrolagus colliei. Taxonomy (NCBI): domain Eukaryota; kingdom Metazoa; phylum Chordata; class Chondrichthyes; order Chimaeriformes; family Chimaeridae; genus Hydrolagus; species Hydrolagus colliei. The sequence goes on along the minus strand of CM068742.1, from coordinate 62,424,660 downwards.
AATACACTCGTCTACTTCAATACTGGGGAACCACTGCATTTCCGCAGAGGAGCTGTAAATCAACAACGCTACTGACTAGAGTAATATTTTTCATTCTTCTCTCTCTTATGCGTAACTCCAGAAGGAAACTCAGGAACTCGTGTCATCATCTCTCACTGAGAGAGTCTTTCTGTGCACAGTATGAAATCTCTGCCTCAGCCAGGGGCATTTACTCAATCATATCAATTACTTTTCAACTCATCTCACAACCCATACATAACCGGATTAAAAATTGTGCAAAACTACATCAAATGCCAGTTTCGAATCACTTCATGTGAATGTAACTAAAATTCAATAAGACTTGTAAACAATATCCTTATTTTCTGTTCAATTGTAAACTCATCTGATCTATTATTTAAACATGATAGGGATATGAATGAAACTTTAAAGAGCTGAAGGGTGTTCAATATGTAATGCAAACTAGGTCCAGCATGTGAAAGCTTTTCTAACTGAACAGCTGGAGAATAATAGCTAGCAATAGAAGTCTTTTATACTGTTACTCAGTGAAGAGCTACCATAGGTCTATAAGAGAGCTGCAAAGCTTCCTCTCAGCAACAGTAAGTAAAGACAGAAATAAATATTTGCTCAAGATTCAAATGTTTTCCATTGCCAACATCCGAAAGAATGCACCATTGAACCCTTAAAAACTACTTCTGGTTGCAGTAGCAATGGAGTATCAAGGCTCATTGATAGAGAGGAAATTGTGTTCAAGGTAACAGAAGTGAGTGATCGTGCTCTAAAAGCAGATTTCTTTCATGGCTTCTTTTCTGAAAGATTTTTTATGCACAGAATGTGTTCAATGCTCGAGTGATTTTAATTTAAACCAAAATCCAAGGACGACATTCTGTGTGCGTTTCGCTGCTCGTCTTACCTTCACATCATCGATGTTCATCCTCGTTCCTCCCTTCCCAACAAAAATGTCATCCACGTCCACGAGAATGTACCTCTCTAGGGAGAGTGACAGCTTCTTCCCTGACAGGAAAGAAATTGCGTCGACAAAAATAAGTTTGTGCAGCCAAAAGTTCAGGGTGTTTCCAAAAAGGACTCGCTGGATGCCATCATACAGGCCCAGATCCTGGACAACGGTAGCATGTAGAACTTCATCAGAGATCAGGTGGGGGATGTTTTCAGCTGACCTGGTTTTGGCCAGCAACACAGGTTCATAGGTGGAATGGTTGGACTGGAAAACTGTCCAGTCGTCTCCGGGCAAAGTGCCTCTCTCAATCTCTTTAGCTTTGGTGATCCGCAGCAATGGGGAGCGAGGGTTGATGCAGCAGTCCTTGAGGACTAAGTTGGTGTGCAGATTCAATGGGAAACCTTTCAACTGGGCACTCAGCAAACTGTTCTCATTAGCTTTGTGAAATCCTATGATGCCAACATTATACTCCACACAGTATTTATCCAGAAGTGCTCGGTTCCAGGAATCCATATTCACATATTTTAAAATATTTTCGTATATAATGAGGGTATACCTCCCTCTCTCTTTATCTGTAAGAGCTGGTATGTCACCTTTGCCTGGAGCAATTTCAGAGTGATGTTTGAAATGGCTTGACTCTAAAACAGCCACTATCTCCTGCCCGAGTAGAGAGTATTGACTCTCAACAAATACGAGGACCATTGGTTCTGCTCTGGATGTGTCAATAGGTTTTGCAGTCTTCATCTCAAATAATCGATAGGGTGAAAGTTTGTTGTCTCCACATTCTTGTTCCACAGTTGGTTTGGAAATTTCAAGCTCTTGCTTGTAGCCAGTATACAGATAGTAAGCTGATATGAGTACACTTACCATGCAAAACGCAGCCAGTAATATCACCATCCTCCGCAAATGCCTGCGAAACTTCACGACAAAATTCATGTTTTATTTTGTCACCTGCGTTTTTTTCTTTTAAATATATATTTTTCTACGTCTGGAATTCCACAACAAACAGACCACTAACAACTTCTGCCAATGCCCCTACACAGTTCATGTAACCATTGCAAAACAATTACTGCTGTTCTTCATCCAAACTGACAGTATGGAACAGTCAACCCAATTCTCCTATGGGTTTCAATAGCTAATTACATGGAAAATTATTGATCATTTTCGCCCAGGTTTGAGCATGGTTCCATCACTGCTGCAACTAGTATAAAAACCTGGTTGAAAGAGCTAGTGTCACTGATGCAAATGCTTGCCCAGAAGGCTCCAGCTTAATCTGTAGAAAAAGTACAAGAATATAGTAGTTAGAAAAAAATCACTTAACATGCTAGCTTTCAACTTTTTCCTAAACAGGACGATTAGAAACCACCCAAAAAAGTATTGAAATAAGCTTACTCTCTCTAAAGTGTACACTTGAAATTTGACCATATATGATGATGCATTCTGTTTTTTGGGGAACATTCAATTTAAACCATATTGTTTGAAAAACAAAATTAAGCGGAAATTGACCCTATTACATAACTGCGGAATTTCCCTATCCTTTGCAGGTTCCAGATTTTCTGGCTATCAATCTCTGGCTTCTTTACACATAAATTAACACTCAGTAAATGTTCTGCCAAAACATTAGAAAATTACTCTTTGCTATTTCTTGGCTTATTCCAGTCATTCATAGACACGAAGTCTAGGCAAGAATTTGATTCTTATTCAGGGGTACCAAACATTACTGTCTGAGTCCTAGGTTTCTCCGTGAGATTAGACAGGCACCACAATTACACAGTCACATTCTATATCAATATTGACTGTAATACTGTACACTACTCAATAGGATGTTTTCAGGAATTGTCGATAGATTAATGCGTAAATCACATTCCAAAACTTCACTGAAATTTAAGAAGGGTAGTCAAAAAACTCTGACCTAAGTCAACATCCTTATAGCTAGAAGACTTGGGTTTGATTCCCAGGCAGGACAAAATATTGGGCACATTTTCTTACTCCATATGCCTCAGTTTACCTAGCAGTAAGTAGGAGCCAGGGTATTCGTCGATTGGTGGATCGCTTTTATAATGTAATAATTCCTTTAATAAAAAATTGATCACTCAATCCACTCAGTGACTGAATTGCTGTAGGCAATTGACTGCCGCATTTTGCCCACAAAAATCACTGTCTGAGATGTCTCAGAGATTTGATAAGGCCCTATATCAAATACAAGGATTATTATTAGTTTTATTGTTGTTCAGCAATTTACTGAATTCACTTTCTTTCATGTAATGCAATCCGTGTGAATAGAATCATGGTAACAAAGCTTACAGGTGCTATCACTGTCAGCTTCACCTGTATTGTATTTCATGGTGACATTTTGAAACTGTTGCATTGAAAGAATTTACAGAAAGCTATAGCTTCCAATAATGTAAGGGGAAAAAAAAAATCAGTGACCTGCTCTTCTGCTGTTTTTCTGTGGAAAAGATTTCCTGGACATGCAGCAAAAATTCTTGGTCGCATCATTTGCGTTTGCATTTTGGCTTTCCTTTCATACAAAAGTGCATTGAAGATAAAAGCAAGAGCTCTACTAAAAGCAACCACACGCTGTGGATCTATCAAAGTACACGCAGAGTAGCATCAGTGCTGGGCATTATAAAATGTCCATAGTTCAGGTATGCACAAAACTCCAAGCTACTGCATAATAATAAGAGACTCAGACACACATTTCTTGTTAAATTCTCCTTCCCCCCCACTCATCTATTCAGAGTTTGTAGTAACAAGTAATTTTGGTAGAAATGAACAGCTTTATCGCCTACTCACATTATATTGCAAGTTATTAAACAAAGACAGCTTCATAAAGGTTAGTCCACCACAATTGAAAACTATCCTCCAATTGATTTGAGCAATTAAGTTCAATAATTTTCTTGGTAACCAGCATCACAGAAATTATTTAAGAACTACCCGCTGCTTCCTATCACTTCTAGCGTGCACCAAATTCAACAGATCTTATTATAAATGCAAGACAGGGGACAATGGTACAGCATTAAAAGAAGCGCAGATCATGATTAGAGTATTAGTGATTGTTGGGAAGCTTTCTAACCAATGTAATAAGACATTAGGTCACACCAATCTACTCAGCAGTTATTAAGAGCACAGGTGTAGAGTTAATATTCAACTAATAGAAAAAAGGAAGCACTTGCATTTATTGCATCAAAACCTTTCAAAGCTATTTACAACAACTAAAACAACATATTTCATTACGTAGCACACTTCATGCGAGGGAGCGTCGCAGAGTGTGGCAGAGTCTAACGCCAAGCCAGAGGAAGAGGGAGGTGACAATAAACACAAGCAAAAAAGAATATCTTTAGGGGGGATTTGAATGTTGGGAGGGAGGGGGATAGGCAGTGGGAGAGAGTTCCAGAGTTTTAGGGCATAGTGGTTAAAGGCATGGCCACTAATGGTGGAGCAGTGGGCGTGAGGGATAACAACAACAACACCTTATATAGTGCCCTCCACGCTGGACGGCGTCTCAGAGCACTTAAGCAGATAAACAGCCAACAGAGGCAGTGGGTGTTGGAGTGGGTGGGTGAGTGGTGGTAAGCATATTGGATAGGTAGGTAGGTGCAAGAGCATGAAGGGATTTGAAAAGTGAGAAGATCTTGAAATCAATCCATTCGGTAATTGGGAGGGAGTGTGGCCTGGCAAGGACTTGTGCAGGATTTTTCATGGGTGAGTATCTGGATGGCGGAGTTTGAGATTTATTGAATTTTGTGTATGGTGGAGCTGGGGAGGAGAAGGGCATTGGAATAATGCAGGCGGGAAGTGACAAAATCTTGGACGAGGGTTTTGGTTGCATTGCTTACTCTCAAGTGTAGTGACTGTTATTGTAGGCACTCGTTTTGCCCCCAGAAACAACCATGAGGTGCGTGACCAATTTAACTGGAGGAATGTTGACCAGGACAACAACAACAACTTGCACTTATATAACCTCACTCACATAGGGGAGCATCCCAGAACGCTTCCCATGATAAGTCCCTTCTCTGTTTGAACAGTATCATATAATCTTTAAAGCCTGAATAAGCAAATGGAGCCTCGTTATTTCAGTCTCATCTGCAATGTTACACTGAATGTACACTTAGATCATAACCTCAAGTCCCAACATGGAGCTTGATGCTACAACCTTCTGACCCAGAGGCAACCATAAAAGAGTCAGGCTGACCTGTACAAAGTCTCAACATAAAGGAGTTAAGCTGTCATCTGTGCCCTGCAAATCCAATAATGCCCATGGTCTGACAATTGTGGCAAAGTGGGAGGATGGAGAGAGTCACACCAGACATGACATTTTCAAGGAAGTTGATCAAATCACATATTCCAATTTTTAATGTAATGCATTACGGATATGGATAGAATCATCACTTTAGAGATTGTACATTGAACATAATGACAATAAATTAAAGCCTGCCATTTGGCATAGCATTTTTCATGCCAGGAGGACATCTCAAACCACTTCACAGGATATACTGTAAAATTTAATGACTTGGAGTGAGTGACCAGTTTTATTTAAGGGATTGTCAGCCAGGACACCTTGGAGAAACTCCCTGCTCTTTTCGAATAGTGCCATGGGATCTTTTATGTCCACCTAAACAGGCAGATGGGACCTTGTTTTAATGTCTCATCTATAGGTCGGCACCTCTAACATTACATTGGATTGTCAGTTTAGACTATACGGTGGGGCTTGAACCCAGAGCTTTTGATTGATAGCAAGCGTGCCAAGCTGACACTGAAAGGTAAATTGTTTTTCAATAGGATAATAGTATTATTTGGAGGTGTGATGTTTCTCTGTTGAGACTGTGTTCACGCAACTCTCTCCCATAACTTAGAGCTCCATTCAAGCTGACATCCTACAATTTCAGTGTATGACAGCTGAATCTTGGCAAGTACATCCAAGCAACTTCGGAAAGTGATATTAGACTGCAATAAAATTATACTGGGATTCTGCAACTGAAGTCCACCAATTTCTCCTGCCAATGGGATAAAAAAAACACTAATAAAACGGAGTGCTGGAGGATAGAGTGGATGGCAATCTATGAAAGACACCGGAAGAAATAAAGGTTAAGGTACTCACAGCTATTATGGGTGATTTGGTCTCTTGAGTGCTGTTGCGATAAACTTTCAATCTGTTTTAGAGCATACGATCAATCCTATGAACATTGTAGGTAGTTTTCCCTTCCCAGCACTAGAGGGCAACTGCTCCTAATGTTAAATAGACCACAGCACCTCAAAGGCCTCAGAATAGATTTTTTTATAAACTACTACAGAGACAGAGTCACTCGTTTTTTTTAAAAAAACTGAAGAATAAGATTTAGTAGCTTTGCCACATATTAACCCACCAATTTGCAAATATCCAGTTTGCTGTTAATTGAAATAGGATTGCTTTAATAATAAAGTTAATAGTCCCATTCTGTTGAAATGTCTCAAAGAGCTTCTCAGAATATTTTGAAATTGAATTCACTGTGTTTTGTGAGCGAAACACGGAATCCAATTGCACACAGTGTCCCACAAACTGTCGTGGATTAGATATAGTTCACTGGTAACTATAGTAATAATCCTTGCATTCAATATTATTTTGTTTCAAGGCATCTCAAAGCACCTTACAGAATGTACTGTACTTTAAAGTGAACTGACTGTATATTTTGCATGCGAAACCCAGGGGCCAATTCCACATAACAGTGTTCCACAAACAGTTGTGGATTGAGTGACCAATAGATCTATTTGCTTAAGGAAATGTGACCTTTAAATATATTTTTAAATTATTTTATACTACTGATAAGAGTTCTCAAACTTCAGTAAACATCATACACAAGTATAGCTCCTTTGAAATAATGTAGATGTGACTCTTATTAGAATCAATACATTGTGCTAAAAGCACTCTGAATATATTCCACAATCCTAAATTTGATTTTCCTTAAATAACCAGCCTTGCACATGTTCATAACAATTATAATCCTTGCATTCGATAGAGTTTTTCACATATTCTAGATGCCTCCAAAGTGCATTACAAAATATACTGTAAAGTGTATTTTGTATATTCATGGGTGTATATTCTGTATATATATATATATATATATTATATATATATGACTGTATATGCATGGGTGAAACGCAGCAGCCAATTGCACACAGCAGCGTCCCACAAACAGTCGAGAATTGAAGTGACTTTGGAATGGTGTCAATTGTATGCAATCTGCCCTTTTAATATAAAACAGTAGCAAAAGAGTGATAAGATTTCACCATTCCTCAGGAGCCCAGTGGAGAATGTCATATTGGGTGAAGTCAAGCCCTACCATTTGAAAGTCAGGGTTTAAAGATAGCACTGACTTCAAACATGTCCCATAATCTCCATATATTCTGATATATATTTTGTACTAAACAACAACAATAAAATTACACTTGTATAGCGCCTTTCACATCAGGAGGACGTCCCAAGGCGCTGGACAGTCACTGTGTCAGACCCAATCTTGGGACGGTGGGGGGATGGGAAGGGGATTAGATATATTGCACTTTTCACACCTTCCAGAAATTTCAAAGCGCTTCACAGAATATACTGTAAAGTGAACTGATTGTACATTTGTGGGCAAAACACAGCAGCCATTTGCGCACAGCAGTGTCCCGCAAACAGTCGTGGATTGAGTGACCAAACCATAACTGTTTTTTTCTTGAGGGATTATTATCAGATGTATGGATTAAGGTTTCTCTCCTGCCAGGAATCTAGCCGAAGTCTTTTGCTTGCAAGGCAAGTGCTCTAACCACTGAAATATAGGACTCCTTTACATCCTCTGCAAGGCCTTGACATCCTTCCTAAAGTGTGGTGCCCAGAACTGAACACAGTTGAGGCCTAACCAGTGCCCCACAAAGGTTCACCATAACTTCCCGACCTTCCCATTCCATGCCCTCAGTTATATAACCTAGAATCCTGTATGCTTTTTAAAAAACTATATTCAACATCCAACAACAGCCACAAAATTACATTTGTATAGTGCCTTTCATGTTGGGGGGACCTCCCAAGGTATTGCACATTCAGTGTTTTGGAACTGAGCTGGGGAGAAGGAGGGTGATCGAAGGCATGGTTGAGAAGAAGGGTCTGAAGTGCTTTGAGATGCCATCTGGCATGGAGGGCACTATATAAATGCAAGTTGGTGTTGTTGTTGTTTTGGACAGGTCTTGAAGGAGGTAAGGCAGAGGGGCTGTAGGATGGAGATCCAGAAGGTGGGGGCAGAGTGCCTGAAGGCACGCCCACCACTTGTGGGGAGGGCGAGGCGGGGGATGTGAAGCAGGCCAGAGCCCTGCTTTCACTCGTTTCATTAAACAATCTTTCATATCTTTGCCTTCATACCAGATGCAATGTTACTTAAAGCTTCATACATCATGTTATTGCTTTTATTGGGAAGGGGGAAAATTGAGTGTTATTTTCATCCTGGTGATATCAGGTGGAAATGGCATTGTAACATTTTCCAATGCCAGTGCTGTACATCATCACAGAATAAATAACATGACTGAGAAGAGTGTCAAATATGTATGAGTACGAAGGAAGCCTAGTCCCATTTATCAAGCAAAAATACCTATTTTTTGTAATAATACTGTATTTGCATTTGATATAGTCCTTTATCACGTCTATGAAATGTCTCAAAGCTCTTCACATAATATACTGTAAAGCGAATTGACTGTATATTTGTGGGCGAAACATGACAACCAATTGTGCACAGCAGTGTCCCACAAACAGTCGTGAATTGAAATGACCAATTTTTATTATTCTTTTTGTTGTGAGATTATTATTAGGTATGTGGAGTAAGGCAACTCACCCAAGGTTTCTCTCTGACCTGCTGGGAATTGAACCCAGGTCTCTTGCTTGTGAGGCGAGTGCTCTGACCACTGAGCTACACTGCAGGACTGCCTATTCATGGTACTTTTTGAGAGGATTACATACAAAGACTACAATTTTTGAATTCTGAATAGTAAATTAATTCTAATGCTAGAATCGTTTTGCTAAATGCCTAGAAAGTGCAATGCTGTTTTACTATATTACTTTTATAAAATTCAGGAATCGACTGTTTGAGCCATTTAATTATTGAAGCAGGTCTAATTACTTATGGATGGGCAAACCTCGTACTGATCCATTGTATATTTTCTTCAGAAAATATTCTATTAAGAAATGTTTATCATTGTCTCTAATTCTGCTTTAGAATTTGAAGTTAGTATCGTGGTATGAAAAGCCATGCTGAAGCTCTTTAAAATATGTTCTAACAGATACATACATACTAAGAACTGGAGCGGATTTTACTATCGAGGAGTAACAATCTTCAACAGTGCTCAGCAGCGACAGCTCCATAGACAGATTCTAGAACAAGGAAGGGTGTTTGTGATCTCAGTTTTAACAACAGCGAATGCCGACTCTTTAATGTACACTTTTGATACTGGTTACACCATCAGTATTCTAGCACAGAGTCAGATTTTCTTGCTCTGCAAATCTATTGTAGTTGTCAGCAACTTGTTTTTTTTAAAAAAAACAGTCCAACCCACTGCTGCATTTAATATGTTTTACTGCAGATCCTAGAGTGTTTTTTGTCACTCAGTATTTCAGTGTGATGGAAGATGCCACACTGACATCCACTGTTAACAACAGATGGAGCCATGCTGAGAAATTACAGGCAGATTTGAAGGGGCAGACTCATTGTGGAATTATGTGATACTTGGTCACAATGACAAACATGCCACGATAAATATGTGAATATACACACAGCGCATTAATTTAGGTGAACATCAACAATTCCATGGCTCTATTCAAAAAGAGAGAGGGTTTCTCCCAATATCCTGCCAACAATTTCCCAAGCATACCGCTAATTGATCATCTGCTTCACAGATGTTTGTGAGACATTGCTGTGTGCAGACTGGCTGGTACATTTAATGACAAAAATACACAATCACCACACTTTACATTGAATCATATGAAGTGCATTGAGACATCATCCCAACGAGAAAGGTGTGATATCAGATGCAAAGATTATTATTATATTAATTGCAACTTGGAGTTTGAAAACATTGCAGCAAACTGGAAATTTCAATTTACGGAATTAATTTAACTTGCAAATTAGAACTAAATAGATTCTCATGCAATTTGCAACCTTATGATATGTCTATAAATATTTAACTGACACTTTTTTTTATTATGAACAAAATGTCCAGATTGACTGCGCACAATGATATATTATTTGAACTTTTTTAGTCCATTTTTTTCCAAAAGTCCATTCCCTCAGTAATAGTGCTGTAAAAGCTCAACAGGTTCTGAAATTGAAAAGGTTAATATTTTTGTGTGTGAACCTTCATAGAATCTTGTTGCTCGTGAAGTACAGATATTCAGAGATATTAAGATATAAATCTTTACATTTGACATAGCGCCATATTACGTCATCATAGTGCATCACAGATAACGTTGAATGCCTTTAAACACTTGTAGTCACTGTGGGATATACATATTGCTATCGTCACCTTAGGAGTACTTCAAGCCCAGAATGAACATTTTGAGCTATGGGTGTTTTTAGCTAAAGATCTACAAGAACAACAAAAAAATTACATATGGATCGCATATCAACTCTCAAGCTTGATAGAATTATTAAAAATGCCTTTGAATATATTGGCATTTGCAGTGAAACATTCTCATTGCATATCGCCCACAAAATATATAATCAATTCACTTTACAGTTTATTCTGTGAAGCGCTTTGGGATGTCTCAGAGATGTGATCAGTGCCTCAAATGTATAGAAATGTAATTTTGTTGTTCAGTACAAAACATATATCCAGAGTATATGGAGATTATGGGACATGTTTGAAATCAGTGCTATTTTAAACCCTGACTTTCAAATGGTGGGGCTTGGCTTCCACCCAATCTGGCATTCTCCACTGGGCTCCTGAGGAATGGTGAAAGCTTATCATTCCTTTTGTTACTTATATATTAAAAGGGCGGATTGCACACAATTGACACCATTCCAAAATCTGCGTTGTTAGAACTTCAGCAAGGATAAAGATAATAATAGTATAAATGTCATTTCACCCACAAAATACAGTCACTGGCTTAACACCTACAATGTCAAATTTCTGAAAGCTCTCATAGGGAATTGCTGTGAAAGAGTAATAACTGCTGTGCACAATTGACTGCCACGTTTCGCCCACCTGTGTAAGGTCAATTCTCTTTACAGTATATTCTGTGAAGCGCTTTGAGACATCTAGAGGACGTGAAAAGTCCAAATCAAAGATAGGATTATTATTATTACTATTATTAATATTACTGTAGCTCAGTGGTTAGAGCACTCGTCTTACAAGCGTGAGATCTGTGTTCAAATCCAAGAAGGTCAGGGTGAAACCTTGTGCGAGTTTCCTTACTCCACAAGCCTAATAATAATCCCTCCAAAAAAATACTCAATAAAACTGCTCATTTCAATCCACAACTGTTTGTGGGACACTGCTGTGCTCAATTGGCTGCCGCATTTCGCCTACAAATATAGTCAGTTCACTTTATAGTATTTTCTGTAAAGTGCTTGGAGATCTCTAGATAACGTGGAAGGGGCTATATCAATTGCAAAAATTATCATTATTTATTATTAATAATCCTTAAATTTGTTATACAGTAATGCCTGATCACATCTTCGAAACATCTCAAAGTGCTTTACAGAATGTACTGTAAAGTGAGTTGACTGAATATTTTGTGGTGCAGTGACTGTGTTTTCCTATGCCAACAATGAAAGCATTTTGCATATAACAAGGTTTCACGAATAGCCATAAAGTGTGCTCAATTGTGTTTGGGTATTGTTGGCCAGTGCAATGCAGCTTCAGTGCTGAAGCGAGTACCAGACTGTATTAAAAGCTTAAGTCCATAAAAGGTGTGCTGGAGTGTTTTTTTCAATGAGGCAATCCTGAAGCTGTGTCAAAACTGTTTTAAAATGCAAAAGGTCCATACTTTGTTGTTGTATCCAAAAGTATTCTACATTTTACATGCAATCCTCCTAAATATACTAAATATAGTAACCGCAAATGTTACCTGCTTATATGCTTATATTACAACTCGGGATTTCTCTACCCTCCCAAAACTTTCCAAGTAGTTAAAACTTATATGTACGTCTGAATGTTCAAAAATGTCCACTGAACTGCAACCTAAATAAGCAGAGTGTTACAATGGTTCTGTTCCAGCAAAGAAATTATTTAAGCAGGCTGATTTTAATCATTACATTCTTTTTGCATTGCCTGAAATCATCTTTTGGAGGCTTGAATGTGAAAGAGGATTATAAAGATTTGCATGCTTCTCTGACATTTTAATGTTTGACCCCACTGGACTGATAGGAACTGAATGAAGTTGCTTCAACAAATGACAAAACAAGCTCTTGTTATGCTATCAAGCCCTTGTTTGCCATGTGGTTAGTTTGTGGGAAAGACATTTTTAAAAAGTGTACTTGTCTAAACACACTCAATTAACGTCGTCTGAAAATGTCTCAAACTCAAACACGGAAGAGCATTAACCATTTCTTTCTTAGAACTGTTACCAGCCAGCAATTTTTAAAATCAAATCTCTCGATGAGCAAAACAGGCGAAGTCTCCAATCCTGAAGTACCCAAATTTCAATCTACACTACTTAAAATCTATAGTGATATTCAACCCGTGAAACAGAAGGACCAGCGCGGTGTTCATTTTTGAAACCATCTACAATTGATGCAGCTGCATGTTGCACAGTACACACTCCTAAGGTTCTGCATTTAGGATTTAAAAAGAAAAATGAAACTAGGAATTGCAGGGCAGTGTTAAAACATTACTTTCTCTCTTCTATCTCATCTTGAATATTTCGCGTATGTTCTGTTAAATTAAAGCAAACAAAGATAAAAGTCTGAGAGGTACTTACTAAAGCGTTTAATCTGAATAATTCAAAGGAACTAGGATATCCATTGCTGAGAAACAGTTGCAGTGCGTGAGAGAGATTCGGATCTCTCCTTTCGTCCGATGGTGAGATAAGTGAACAACAGCAGTTTTCGAGTCAGACAGGAAACGCACACACAACGCGAGTCTGAATCCTACCCCACGTTTACAAACTGAAATTGCCGCGTTAGCCTCGCTTCTCACACCGCGGCACACAGCGCGCCGCCGCTCGCTAACTCAGTCACACACTAACTACAGCGCTGCTCTGTAACTGACCCAGTGCGATCATTCGGTGCTCTGTTCACCATTATATATTCCATTGCCAACCTTCGCTCTGACACGAGGATTAAAGCAGCAAAAAACAGAGAACCGCTTCATCACAAAAGCCCCGGCCAGTGCGGTATCTCTGCCCGGGTGGCGGGCAGCCGGGGCTCCGGCTGTTTCGTGTTAAGTCGGTGGAGACTAACTGTAAAACAACCGCGATTGACAGAAGCAGCCGGTGCTCCCGGCCGGTTATCGTGAAGACGGTGGAGGGGAGGAGCCGGTTTAGTGGGCTGTTACACGGGAATACATTCCATTCGGATCCAATTCATCGTTCAGCCCAACTCCTCTCCCGGCCGAGTGACTGAGCGATTGGAAACTCCCGGAGGATGTTCGGATCCGCACTCGCGCCGGGAGGTGCAACTCCTGCCACAGTCGCCCCCCCCCCCCGCAGACAGGCGGGGAAACATCACATGTCAGCACCGACACCGACAACTGCACATGTCACAGACAAGCGAAGACATCATTTCCTCAAAGAGGAATGTTTTGACGAGCGGAGTTTACACGCCGCGTTAGATCTCGGGCCACCCCTTGTCGTGCGGCAATTACTAAAATACTGAGCAATCCCAGTGGCTGCCCTGCTTTGTGCTCAGGCCACCGAGCACACACAGATGCCACACAGACAAACCACATTGCACAATCAGCAGACCGAGCGCGTGCTTTTTATTCATTTACATCAAACCTAAAAATGGAAAGTTTCATGAGATAACATTTTGCAACTCGCTCTCCAGAAGTAATTCGGGGGGGGGGGGGGGGGTGACGATTGGTTGAATTCTCAGTCAAAAAGTGAAAGCCCTCAGGGGCAATTTTTTCCTGCAGCTTTGCATCACGTTTTAAACACATTTGTGAGGCTGTGGACTAACAAATAATTTTTAAATGCAGAATAGAAAAAGAAATTGCGCATCATTTTCTTACACAGATTGCAGCTACCTCCACAGCAGACAGAGAAAACATCTCTCAATGTGTTCGTGTATATTTGCACGGATAAAATTAACAGTAGATCACATCGAATTATTTAAAACACGTAGTAAATATCTGAGCAGGAGTTTCTAATAGGTGATTATCCGTTTGTCGGAAAATTTATCATCCATTGCTTACACCAGGAACAACCTAAGATAAGCTTGCACCCTCAAGGTCGGTTAATTTACTGACTAGTGGACAGTAAGATGTGCTCACCCATCAATGTCAGTGAAATTACCGGCAGTTGCAGAATCGCCAACCAAATCACAGCAGAAATAAATGAAGTCCTTCATGCCTTCCTTCACAATTGACTAAACCCATAATTTTCCCATTGTATCTTCCAGGTACTTCAAAAATATATTCAGTATCCTGGCCTCAACTTCCCGGTAACCCATTGCAGATATTGATTAGTCTCTGTACACAAAAAATACTTTTTGATTTCCACCCTAAACCTACACTTCACAATACAGAACTTTTCGTCCTCTTGTCTTGGGGTATTATAAGCAATACTCTGGGTTTATTTTCTCTAACTTACTCAACTTGTTAAATACCCCTCTTAAGACCCCCCACTCCACCTCCCCCTCCCCCCCACCACCACCACCCCCTCCTCCCGAAATGTCTTTTTCTTAGGTTAAAGAGATTGAACTATCCAATCGTTCCCCATAGTTTATCTCCCTAACACTATATCAGCTTCTCTGCTTCCCTCTGTAAAGCCTTAGTTCAGCATCTCCCCTTCATAATGTTGCTGAGACCTGAACACTATGGAGTTCTCTAGGCAAGTGTAGTTTGAACTGAATATTGCAAGTCTCCACCATCGATTCTGGGGATTTGAATGTAACTGAATCCAACTTTACTTTACTTATTGCCATCTGAGTTTGGGCGATGTGAGTGATCTGACACCCCTGACACTTGGCTAATTATATTACCTCTTATTTTTACTTGTATAGTTTATTTCAGTTGTACATTACATTACATTTGTTGACTTTTTACCACCGTGAGTTGTAGGTGCCAAAAGGTATGTAAGTCACATATTAGAGCCATTCATTGAATCGTAGAAATTGACAGCGAGATTCAGAAGGAGACTATTTTGTCCCTCAGGTCTGCACCAGCTCTCAAAGCAAGCTGTTCATTCAATCCCATTGCCCTGCCTTATCCCCATTCACCTTCAAGCCTCTCACTTTCACGAAAACACACACACCACTTTACAGAATGTCCTGTGAAGTGTTTGGGATTTCTCAATGACAGAACCTTGTCTGGCACTATATCAAATAGAAGGTTTATTACCATTATATTATTAAACTTGCCTATTTCCCTCTTTCAACTCACAATGGACTCTATGTGTACCACTTTCTGTGGCATGTCATTCCAAATCTCAATAACTACACAAAACAAAATCTCTTAAACTGTCATTTTCCTCTTCTTATGACTGTCTTATATTTAAGTTCATTGTCTTTCATATGAGTTCATTCTCTGAGCTAAATAAACAAACAAACAAACAAGTAATAATTACAGCAAAAACAGCAGAACACAGCATATCAGTCCACCGACTGTCCATATCAGGCTCTAATGCAAGTCAGTGAGGTGCAATTAATTATAAAGAATTAATTTAGTTGCGCGCATGCATGTGAGTATCTGCACCTTGGGATGTCCTCCTGACCTGAAAGGCGCTATACAAGTTTAACTTTGTTGTTGTTGTATCCAGGAATTCCAATTTTAATTATCGGGAACCAGAATGTTAGGTGGAGTTCCAATGCAGCAGGTAAGCATAAGATGTTAGAGAAAGAGTGAGAGTGTTATGCACCACATACAAACACACGACCATTTCAATCCATGACTGTTTGTGGGACACTGCTGTGCGCAATTGGCTGCCGCGATTCGCCCACAAATATACAGTCAATTCACTTTACAGTATATTCTGTGAAGCTCTTTGGGACGTCTATAAGATGCGAAAAACACTATATCAAATGCAAGGATTATTATTATATAACCAGATACACTGGAAATTAGCGGCAGTTTTGGAGAAAGCACAAGAGAGAGAGAGAGAACACATAAAATAAATGATATAAGACACAGAGAAAGAAGGAAAGAAAAAAAATAAGAGGGGGAAGAGAGAATTCCGGAATAAATAAATGAAATGAAAATGAACCAGATGCATCGTCAGCAATACACAGAACATGCGATACAGCACTCCCAGTCTTTGAACAAGAAAATAACTGAGAAATTCCACAGAATTATGGCTGCAGGTAAAATGGATAACAGGACTAAAGGAGAATAATAGTTCACAGACTACGAAAAAACCATCACTAACTAAAACTAACTTCAAACACAAACTAAAAATACTGTGAAACCTTGAAACATTCCAATATTTATCTCACCCCAATTCTGCTCCATGACTCTAAGAAATGAGAGTTTGGCTATGTGTCTTAAATGTTCATCAGTTTGTGTCTGGCCATTCATCAAAATGAACACAGCTGAGAAAGCAACATTTACCTCTCTTTGCCTTCCATATATGTCCAGATAAGGAATTGAGCAACCAAGGCAAGTAAAACAGAGCGAAACAGTTAATAAGGAGATGTACGCATTTTATTATCACTATCAGCAGAATGAATAAAGGACAACCGGTGATGACCTATAGCAGAGTACCCTAGATGTTAATGAACAGCCTTGATGCAAGAACACTGGAACAGATAACGTCTGTTATGTCTTCACTTCAATCTAAACGCTAAAGTATTTTGAATCAAAAGACTCAACCTTGAGGGAGTAGTAACTGAAATAATCCATGCTCTGTAAATAGAGTTAATGGTTTGTTTGTCGAGAAATGTGAAAATGAAATAGTTTAAGTAATAATGTCACCTTGAGTGTACCTCTGTACTCAAGCTCACTTCATTTCTGGCTCTTTTGTTTTCAGGACTTTGGAAATGTAGCTTAATACTCTCTCCAATTGTGTCACAACCTTTAAACTGAAACTGCTACTCATTTAGGTTTATCCTGTGATAATATATTGGTTAATGTTTAGCTTTAAAGCAAATAATTTGTTAACTGCTCAATAATATAAATATGATTTGTACATAAGTCCTTTGAGATGTCTGGAAGACGTGAAAGGCGCTATGTTAAATGCAAGGATTATTATTATATATTTTCCAATGAATGTAGATTATTTGTTCTTGTGTGGTTATGGCAAAGATGGGTATTAACCACACGAGTGGATCTAAATTGAGCAATATTTTAATAGGATTCTTACTGGTAAAGAATCCAACACCCATCAATGCGAACGCTATCTGGTAACCAGAAGCACAATACCCATGGGAACACTACTTAGAAGCAATCTACTCCCAGAGCAGTGATCCTACAAGTGAACGGGAATTCTAATTGGAATTTCTTTTTAAGGAATCAATTAATAAGTAGCACAATGTCTTTCCAAGTATCTTTAACAAGCAGTGAAAGGGCAAGGTACTGTACAAAGTTGCTGAAAATGATGTTGTCCTGGGAGAATTTGCATTATTTTACGTTAATCAAATAGTGATTTAAAGAATTATAGTTCTTTGAAAGGACCATTTTTATTCACTTTTTATTTTGAGATCCAGAAAGCTGAACAAGGTTTACAATAACCAATAGTTGGTAGAAGATATGGATCAAGAACCTCTAGCAATAGGGAGGTGGGCTTCAATTTAGAGGAATCAAACTTCAATCTCATCTTTGTCCATTATTCCAACTTCAAATTTTGAGCAGTGCTACCTCTCAAATGAACAGCTGTGTAGACCACTTTGTAGAATCTTACTTGCTCAATGCTAAAGCATTGACAGCAGTCATGAGAAATTTCTTCCACAAGCTGTTTTGCCTCTGAACACAGAAGGAAGCAGTGATCAAAATGAGGAAAGATAATTATAATGATTATATAAATAGGGGTATAGAGTACAAAAGTCAGGAAGTGCTGACTAACCTCTATAAATCTTTGGTGAGGCCTCAGCTGGAGTACTGTGTACAATTCTGGTCACCACACTATAGAAAGGATGTGAAGACATTGGAAAGGGTACAAAGAAGATTTACTAGGATGGTGCCAGGATTGAGGGACTTCAGCTATGAGGAGAGGCTAGATAGGCTAGGGTTATTCTCTCTGGAACAGAGAAGATTGAGGGGAGACCTAATAGAGGTTTATAAGATCATGAGGGGTTTCGACAGGGCAAATAGAGAAAAACTATTTTCACTCGTGGGCGAATCTGTGAATCGTGGTCACAGATTTAAAATAGTTTCAAAGCGAAGTAGAGGGGAGCTGAGGAGAAATTTTTTCACTCAGCGAGTTGTTCGAATCTGGAATGCATTGCCTGAAAAGGTGATGGAGGCTGATTCGATAACAACTTTTAAAAGGGAATTAGATCTTTATTCAGGGAGAACAGGTCTATTAGGCTCTGGGGAGCGGGCAGGGCAGTGGGATTGAATCGCTCTTTTCAAAGAGCCGGCACAGACTAGATGGGCCGAATGGCCTCCTTTTGTGCCGTAAAATTCTACGAATCTATGAATCTATAATACTAGTCCTTGCATTTGATGTAGCACCTGATCACGTCTTCAAGACGTCTCAAAGCGTTTCACAGAATATAGTGTAATGTATAGTGACTGTATAATTTGTGGGCAAAATGCAGTGTCCGAGAAACAGTCATGGATTGAGTGACCAAATACTTTTTTTTTGAAGAAATTATTATCCTGAAAAAAAAGATCCACCAATTGACTAACAAGTAGGTTTCCAGTTACTGCTGAGTAAACTGAGGTGTGTGTGTGCATTAAGAAACCTGCCTAGCGTTTTGACCTGCGGGAATCAAACCCAGGACCTCTCACTTGTGAAGCAAATGCTCTAACCATTAAGCTACAGGACTCTATATGCTCATTATACACTAATTAAATAAAATTTGACTATAATGGTAATCCTTGAATTTGATATAACTACAACATTTCAGCATGTTTCACCGGGTTCTGTGAAGTGTATTGACTATGTGTTGGTGAACCCAGCAGATAATCTGCATGTAGCAATGACCTATAAACAGCTATGAAGCATGATCAATTTTATCTGAGAGTATTTTGGCTAGGACAGTAGGAGAAACTCCCTTCTGTTCACTGCTCTGGAGTATCTTAGTCGACAGGTTCGACCCCCAATTATCCTTCCTCCCCTACATCCGGTCCCTCACCAGCAATGCTTTCTTCCATCTCTAATACATCGCCCGTCCCCGACAATATCGCACCACAAAACCTGCTGAAACGCTGGTCCATGCCTTTGTCATCTCTCGGTTGGACGATTACGATGCCCTACTCGCCGATCTCCCATCCGCCACCATTCACAAAATCTAGTTTACCCAAAATTCCGCCGCCCGTATTCTCACCCAAACCAAACTTCGCTCCCCGTCCTTGCCAGACAGCTCAGAGCGGTTTGATTTCAAGATCCTCTCTCTTGTTTTCAAATCCTTCCACACCTTTGCACCCCCCTACCTCTCTGACCTCCTCTCTCCTCAAAACAGCCCCCGTTGCCTTCGCTCTACCAGGTCTGGCCTCCTCCTTGTCACCCAAATCCTCTTTTCCACCGTTGGCGGCCGAGCCTTGAGCCACTATGCCCCGAGGCTCTGGAACTCCCTTCCTCAATCCCCTTGCCTCGCTGCCTCTTTTCCCATTTTCAGGTCACGGTTAAAGACCTTTATTTTCGACCGCGCTTTCAGTCACCTTTTTCTTCCTTCCCCTGGCTCGGCCCCAGGATCCGTTATTATGAAGTGCTCTGAGACACCATCGGCATGGTGTCGCTATATAGCAGCATGGAGGGCGCTATGTAAATCAAAGTTGTTGTTGCTCAGACTTCCAATGTGGCATTTGTACACACAACCTTCTAATCTCTGGCAAGAGTACAACCATCTGAGCCATTATGACACAGGAATTAATGCACTTTTACTTCTCTTATACATTATGACCCTTGGCAACATTATCCAAAAACACAGAATAGCTTCCATATACAGTATATATATCAGCAACAACCAACTCTACCTCTTCAACAGGACTATTCCTGGTTGCAAGGCTGTTGCAATTGTATCAAACTGCTTATTCAATATTTAGTCCTGGCTGAGCCATAACTTACTACTGTACTTTCAACAATGATAGATTGGAACTACTCTTTTCACTGTTTGACAGAGTCTATGTGCTTCTGGTTCATATTATGTAAACCTCCTTGGGTTTTCTCTCAGACTAAATCAACCTAGTGTGTCAAAGCCTTGGCATTGTGTATAATGCTTTCTGAATTTGAAACCCAACAATTAATGTTTAATTTCCAGGGCTTCCTTCTGGCACCCACCTCTGGAACATTGCCCGATTACTGTTATATCTTATCACCGTCATCATTGCTGAAATCCTTACTGCCTCTAAGATAGTTTTCTCGAATTCTCTTGCCTATCAAATAAACCTCTGCTTCTCAAACTTCAATTCATCCTTTAGACCATGGAATAAATCAGATCCCACCCCATCTTTGCCCAACTTCATGTCCTCAAAGGATCAATTTCAAGATCCTCTTCCTTGATTTGAAATCTTTACTGGCTACCTTCATAACAAATATCTAATTGTCTCCAGCACTCCCCTTTCTCTGGTTTGTTGCTTTTGTCCATTTTCTCTGTTGCATCATAAGGAGCAGAGCCTTTAACACAAAATACTGGAGATGCTGGAAATGTGAAACAAAAACAGAAGTCGCTGGGAACACTCTGCAGGTCGAGCAGCATCTATGGAGAAAGGAAAGTGAGTCAATGGCTTAAGACCGCTACTGAGGAAAGAAAACTTGTTGACTCACTTTTCTTTCTCCATAGATGCTGCTTGACCCGCTGAGTGTTCCCAGCGACTACTGTTTTTGCTTCAACCACAATACCCTGATTTTGAGAACTCACTTCCAAACCACCTTCAGCTCAGTATCATGGATTGCGTAGATTGCGTAAATCTGTTTGATGTGCTGTTGGTCACCTATATCTCATGTCCTGTTTGGTGTCCACTTTTTCCTTTCCTAAGTAGGTTGAAATGTTTTCCATTGAAATGACAGGAAATACCAGTAAATGAAGCGTTTTGAATTGTTATCAAACTCTTATTGCCCATCACATAAACCTTTAACAATAACAGGAGCAACGTAAGGTTGGAATTTTCATGCCAAATTGTTAATTTGATTCTTGGTACATCTATTCCAGTATAATCATTGATGTAATACTTTGCAGCAGAATTTTATGTATTATGCACCGACAAGAAATGTTTGGTGATGAAAAATCATATATGAATAATATAATCTGCATAGAAATCCCCCCGGCAAGGAAAGAAACCCTGTGTCATTGATAATGAACAAGAAAGTGTTTTGCTTTGAAGTGCAATATTTGATTTCCTTCACTTTGATCTGTAAATATTGATAACATCTTTCACATTCCAGTTTTATACTTTAGCTAAAGAATTATCTGAGAAGCTCCACTATAAATATATTACATTTCTTCCAAAGCCTGAACCTGATATAGCGACACATTTCCAATGAACCTCATTATCATATGCATCTTCTACAAAATAAAATCTAGTCTTAAAGTTGGAACATAAATTTGTGCAATATACAAACCTGGGCGTGAGCTCTATTATGTACAACAACAATAAAATTAATCCACATCGGGTGGACGTATAAATGTGTACAGTCCACATTTGTGCGCTATAACTCTAATCACTCAATTGAGAGAATCAAACATCCTGTAGTCCTGTAGCTCAGCGGTTAGAGCACTCGCCTTACAAGCAAGAGACTTGTGTTCAAATCCAGGCAGGTCAGGGCGAAACCTTGGGCAAGTTTCCTTACTCCACATGCCTAATAATAATCCCATTAAAAAAAGATGCATTAATAAAGTTGGTCATTTCAATCCACAACTCTTTGTGGGATACTGCTGTGCGCAATTGTCTGCTGCGTTTCGCCCACAAATATACAGTCAATTCACTATACAGTATATTCTGTAAAGAGCTTTGAGATGTCTAGAAGGCGTGAAAAACGCTATATCAAATGCAAGGATTATTATTATTATTATTAAACATGCATCCTACTCTTCAAAGATATTTCTATTTGCTCTGCTCCTGTTAATCTAAGATGATACTCTAATAAAGTGCTGGGGTTTCAGAAGTGGCATCCTTCAAAGACAATAACCTGAGGTCCAATCTGTTTTAAAGATTACATTAATTGTAGTATTGAATTGTATTTCAAGGCTTCAAAAATGAAGGTACAGTAGTTTCTGCCAGCCACCTGACCAACAATCCTCCAAATAAAAATGGTAATTTGTTCCATGAATGTTTTGAAATCCTTCAACTTTGTGGCATATTACTGTGCACATTTGTACTGCTGCATGTGCCTACAAATACGCAATTGCTCCATTTTAGTCCTCCTGACGTGAAATTTGCTAAACCAGTTGCAAGGATTATTAACATTATCATTATTTTGCAGATGAATGTCTACCTGGTTCTATGTAGTTTAATTCTGAACCTAGCCATTGCAGAATAGTGCAGAATACCTTGGATAACAGTGATCAATGCATTGGCTGGGGAGAGAGAGAGCTAAGCACATAGTTGATATGTACTCTGATCAAAGAAAAACAGGCTTTAATATAATACAATTTCTTTTGACTTGCTGGGATCCAAACCAATCTCTCTAATTCAAAGACCAGGTAAAGCATTATATAATTGTCTGTTGTGTTCCAAGTGCTAATGCTACCGTGCCACAAAACGAAATGCTCCCCAATGGTAGGCTGAAAACACAGCCACAGATGTGCAAAGTAAGCTTCTTAACTCCTACTCTACTGGGTGTAAATATTTAATCAAAAATGATCACTGAAAAAAAAGCAACGATGGATGAAATTATACACTTTGCTGTTTTGTGTGGGAGTGTTTTTGTCACTAACCTTTAGGTAAACTTAGAACTCTCAAATCCCCAAAGCATTATAGGAAATATAAGAAGAAGAAACAGGATTTTTAGACAATTAATTGCCAAAGGCAAAGAAAATATTCATTAATAGATAACCTTTTTATGTTATACAGAAAATCCATTATAATATTATTTTTGTGCTACAACTTTTTAGCTTATGTGAACTGCGATGGCACATTAAACTCTTCTACGATAAGTGGCTTTATGTTGTACTACATCACCCAGTTACTCTTGGAAAATGACCATGATAGTAATCATAATAATAATCCTTGCATTTGATATAATGCTTTTCACGTCTTCTAGACATCTCAAAGTGCTTCACAGAATGTACTGTAAAGTGAATTGACTGTATATTTGTGGGCGAAACGCGGCAGCCAATTGCGCACAGTCGTGTCCCACAAACAGTTGTGGATTGAAATGACCAATTTTGTTTTGAGGGTTTATTATTAGGAGTGTGGAATAAGGAAACTTACCCAAGATTTCCCCGCCTGGAATTGAACCCAGGTCTCTTGCTTGTAAGGCGAGTACTCTAACCACTGAGCTATTGGACCCCACGGAACAGATCATGGAACATTATAGCACTGAAACAAGTTTAGGAGGAACTTCTTCACACGGAGGGTGGTGAGAATGCGGAGCTTGCTGCTGAAGCTATGTTGGAACCAAAAAACATCAAGAGAAGATTTAATGCTTACATGAGGGAGAAGGCAATAGAATATTACAAGTAAGGGGAAGGGGAGGAGTGGCTCTCCTGTGGAGTATAAACACTGACGCAGACTAATTGGGCTGCGTGGCTGTTTCTAGCCTGTATCACTCTATGTAACTATAAAACAGGACATTCGGCGCATCAAATCTATTGTGGTGTTTTTCTTCCTCATCACTCCCAATATTCTACTATTGTTTTCAAGCATTTATCTATTTTTGAAACGATTTGTGGATTTTGGGCAAGTTTTCTTACCCCACACGCCTAATACTAATCGCTCAAAAAAAATTAATAAATTGGTCATTTCCATCCACAACTGTTTGTGGAACACTGCTGTGTGCAATTCGCTGCCACGTTTCGCCCACATATATACAGTCAATTCACTTTACAGTATATTCTGCGAAATGCTTTGAGACATCTAGAAGATGTGAAAAGCGCAATATCAAAAGGATTATTAGTATTATTAAAATGGAAATAATTCATAATGCTTTGGTTATTCAGTCCATGACTGTTTGAGGGACACTTCTATGTGCAATTGATTGCCTCGTTTTACTCCACCATATATTCTGTGAAGAGCTTTGCGATGTCTCAACGTCATGATAAGGCGCTATATCAAATGCAAGGATTATTATTATTATAGATAGACATACTTGGCAAGTAAAGGTAGTATGGGATATTGAGTAAAGGCAAGGAAATGAAATTAAAAGATTTCATGGAACTTGATAGAATTTAGTGTAATGTTACAACTGTGTATTTTGTAGGTGAATCCCACAGTCAATTTGCACCCATCAATGTGCCACAAGCAGCCATAAAGTGAATGATCAATTTTATCTGGAGTATTTTTGATAAAATATAACAGTAGCAACAAATTGCATTTGCATAGTTCCTTTCTCATTGGGAGAAAATATAGGCTTTTATGTAAATTAAGTTGTAGATTCTACAGGCGATAAATTGACCAAGGGGATTTTTGTGTCAACCCCAACAAAGGTTGATTGTTATCTCAGATAAGTTTCTATATTGCACAGAAGACTTCTGTTCTTTATTATGGTTTTGTCTGAAAAGTTATAAATAGAAACTCTGAAAATATTCCCAGCATCTATATATTATTAATAAAAAGCTATTAATAGTACCTATAAGATACAATTAAATATTTAAATGTACTAATATATAATTACCACACACTATTTATTAAAATAAAGTCACTGACATGTGCATTGTTTATTGAAATAAACTAAAACATCCGACAGGTTTGGCTTATTGATATGGCAAAACAATTTTAAAGTTAAAAAGAGAATTGCAAAGAGAATTAAAGGGAAATTCAGAAAATAGATATGTACAAAGAGGCCAGTTGGTGTGTGAAATTCTCTGCGGGAAAGCAGAGTCCATAAATTCTTGTAAAATTGAATTAAACTCTCAAAAAGGGTCTATTAAAGAGAATGATGGACCAGGTAAGAGTCAGAATCTCTGACTGTATAAGCCTTAAGCCTATTGCCTTAAAATGCAAAGTCATGTAGAATTTTAGTAAATTCGTAAATTCAGTCTTAACTTTAGAGTTGTTTTCTATCAAGTTTCAATTAAATATAAATAGAAACTACAGCAAATCAGCATTAAGGTTGAGAAATAATTCAACAATTTTGCCAAATTGTGGGTACTTTATAGAATTTTAGAGGTGGTTGTTTTCAATCTGTTCCTTTGGAATCCCGTAGCTATCACTCTCGCTTTGCAAACAAAGATCTAGGTTTGATTCCCGGCAGGGCAAAACCTTAGACAAGTTTCCTTATGTTGGGATATGGAGGTATTAGAAGTTTTACAATTGGTGCCTGATCGGAACTAACTATAATTAATTTTTAATACCTCCATATCCCAACACTTACTCCACACACCTATGTTTACCTGGTAGTAAGTAGGAACCTGGTTGTTAATCAATTGGCAGATCGCTTTTCTGGGGGTAATAATTCCTTTAAAAAAATGTGGGCACTCAATACACAATGGGCAATTGGCGGCTGTGTTTTATACACAAAATACAGTCAATCTGCTTTACAATATATTCTGTGAGGCACTTTGAGGCACCTCAATGACATGATGAGGAGCTATATCAAATGCAAGGATTATTATTATTATTATTCTATTATTATGATGGTGATGACTTTTACCATCATACCAATATTCTGACAGCGATATTTTGGATCTCGTATTGCAGGTTTTTAATTGCACTTTACAGAATAAAAATTTAACTGAATTCACATTCTCTATTGGTCTGCCTGAAGGTTCCTCCTGCGGCTTTCAAAACTATTCAGAGATACCAATGCATGAACACAATGGGTTCCCATTTTCACTTTTTTTACTGCGTGGCTTTGTAAACGTGATCAATGCTGGCAATTCTATTAAACCATCATAAAAAAATCAGAGATCATTTATAATTTGCCAATATCAATGTAATATTTTGAGGATTCAGTTAGTTTATATGATTTGTTAGTCAATTCTATTTTAATTAGATGTTAATATGCTGCCTTCGCTCCACCATTCTCCTGGAATGGGCCCCTTAATTGAATGCTAACTCATTGCTTAGTTAGTTCTGCCAAGTGATATTTCCCCTATTGGCTTGTGCTGATCTAAAAAAAAATCTATTTTGCACTCGCTTATTACTTTAGACCAACTACTTTGTGTAAACAACTGTCATAGCACATGAGTAGCATCGAATATGACCATTTGATCTATTGTTTTTGCTGATGCAAGCTCCCCAGCAAATCAATGCTGGCGATCCTGAATTGTTAGCACTTGCGCCTCTGAGTAAGAAGGGGTTCATAATCTCCTCTGATAAGGGTACTGCTGCATTGTCAGATGTGCTAATCTTTGGGAGGAGATGTTAAGCAGAAGTTCTGTCTGACTGCTCAGGTAGGCTTCAAAGATCTGTATTTGTGGGACATTGCTGCGCGCAAAGTAGTTACCACACTCACCAACAAAATGCACACACACTACAATTTACTATAAATTCTGTGAAGCATTTGACATTCTTCTGATATGAAAGATGCTACATCAAATGTATTGTATCTACAGTAATACCATTCCCTTGATCTTTCTCCATACCCATCAATATTAATTTTTATTTCTCAAGAATATATCCAATTGCCTTTTAAACGCTATCATAGAATTAGCTTTAATAACCATCCTTGAAGTCTTATCATTATCATTGATCAACAAGAATAAACAAATAATTTCTGTCTTTTTTGATACTGTGTCAGATTGAAATGGCTGCCACCATTCAAGCTCATATGGCGTTATAACACTCCCATTGCTAATGCTGCTTTGATATGACAGCTAGCATTGATTTGATGTGGTTTCCACATCAAATCAATGATAAACGTACAGTGTAGATCCACTTTTTAGGAGTATTGATTTGTTTAGTGAGCCTCCAGGAGAAAACCAAAATGATGTTGACAGCTGCGGTATAAATTAGGTTTAAAACTTAAAACAATGTTAAGGTTGCTTTTAAGAACTAAAACCAATTTAAAAGTTCTTACTGACTAGCTTTTCTATGCAGTTAAGAAAGCTTTGTGCATCACTGGTTCTTTAATAAGATTATAAAATAACTGCTTCTTGGTGATGAGTTGCGAGCTTGTGCATGCTTTCTTCATCCTCAGGCAAGAACAACTTGAAGCGGGTGGTATAAATCTGGCTTCCTGCTTTAAATTGCTCCACCATTCACAGCACTTGGCTTACATAATAAAAAGGAGCATTAATGTGAATGTGCTGACGTGCACAGGGCTATTCTGCTCTATACATTTTGAAGAATTTGGGCTGGACGCACAAAAGCAATTGTTTGGAACCTTTTGGATATTTATAATTTATTTTATTTATAATTTAAGATTTTATTGCAGAGATCTATAACAGCACATGAGGCAAACTTGTCAAAATGCAGCAAGTAGAGCAGAATAGCCCTGCATACATTGATGAATATCCTGCTTTCAGCAGAGTAATGCTCATCATAGAAAAGCTGGACATTCATGCCAAGTTAATCAGCATCTGAACTCATGCGGGGGTCAAACACCATGCATTAAGCTATTCTTTTCTTTCATTTCCACTGACCTGGACCTGCTGTGGAATTGCAGTATTTTCTACTTTTATTTCCAACATCCACCATTTCTAAAAAAAAATTAATTTGATTTCCATTTATAGGCAAAAAAAATCAACCAAGACAATTCACTCTGTGTTGAAGAAACAATGGTGGGAAGACATTAATACTGAGTTTTGATTTCTTCTCTTTTGGTAGCATTTAAAGAGAGTTTGCAATTTGGCAAATTCTTAAATATAAAAGGCTCAATTTTGAAGCAGTTCGTTTATAAATTCTTTCAAACAGCAAAACCAATTTGAAAGTTAAGACAATATTTGTCAAATTTTGTCAAATATTTGTCAATTCTGGCTTTGAAATCAGGTGAGTCAAATCACCTGATTTCAAAGGTTCAAAATCAGGTTCTCTCATGACTCCCCTCAGCATATTGTTGTTGGGCCACTGCTTTGGAATCACACGGTGTCTGTCTTTCATTCCATTTGCCGGTTTGCAAGTTTGCCTCTCCGGGTAACCCACAAGGCAAAGGGTTTTCTTGTTTTCAAATATACCGGACACTGTTTTGGTACCAGACTTCTCTTTGTCTCTGCAACTAACTGCTTTGCATCAGGCTAAAAAAAAACCTGAGAAAACTGCCACAGTACACCGCCTTAGCAAAAATAGTGCATTAATGTCAGGTACTTTGTGCATGGGCTAATCAATCTCATTGAAATAATAGTAATTCACAAAACAAGGAGCCTATTAAAGCACATAAGGTATTGGTCAGCTTTGTTGGTCACGCTCTTGTTCCTGAGTCAGATGGTTGGGGCGTTCAAAACTACATTGAAACTTGAGCTTATGGACTAAGATGACATGACAGCACTATTAAAGATGCTATCCTTCAAATTAGATGTTAAACCAAATCCTGTCCAGCTGTCAAGGTGTTAGTTAATCCTCTACCATCACCTACCGCCTGTGGAGAAAAATCTCCCCACTCTCTGTCTCTGCTGCCCTAGTCGCCTGAACTCCTGCCCCAGCCTGGCCCGCACTAACTGACCTACCGTATTCGCTATCTTTTCTCCACGAATCCCTCACCTCCATCCTCTACTCGCTTGCCCCACCTGACCTCCCAAACTGCCTCTTACTCCCGTAAATCCCCCCGGTTACACCAGCCATCTCCGAAGCCTCAGGGCCTAGGTGTGAACTGCCGACCAAATCCAAACTAATGGTCCATCGGCAGAACTGGCTGGATCACACTAAGACCTACCACTCTGCCCTCGCCTCCGCCAAATCCTTCTTCTACTCCAAGTTAATCTTGGAGACCAAGGAACCCCAGGCTCCTCTTCTCCACCATAAACCATCTCCTCCGTCTCCCACGCCTCACTCATCCTCCCCTCCAACTCCAACTGCGAGGAGATGCTGGACTTCCTTGAATCTAAAATTGAGGGGACCCATTCAGCCACCTCTATTTTGTAAACCACTAACCCTCATTACCTCTCCCTCAGGATCCATCTACCTCCCAGCCCCCATTACATACCTTTGATGCTATCTCTCCCTCCCCCCTCTCTGCTTTCATCCAAAAAATTAAGGCCACCACCTGCTTCCTTGACCCCATCCCCACCTCTCTCTTCATCTCCCAGCTCCACCTCCTAGCCCCCCTCCTACCCGACATCATCAACATCTCCCTATCCATCGGCACTGTTCCCACCCCTCTAAAAACAACAATCATCACCCCCATCCTGAAAAAAACTTCACTGGACCCATCCCTACCTCTGCGACATCCAAACCCCCAACCTACCCGCCCCCTCCACTCAGTAAGATCCAACCTGCTCCGTATCCACCGACCCACCTGCCCCACTATTGATAGGCGAGCTTTCAGCCACTCTGCTCCTAATCTCTTTGAATTCCATCCCGCAGTCCCTCAGTGTCGAAACCTCCCTGGCCTTCTTCAAGTCCCGCCTCAAGACCCTCCTCTTTGACAATTGCATCGGTCACCCAAATACCCTTCTTTTCCTCCATCTTCCTCGATCCCGACCCCACCTTGGGTCTGAAACATTGATTGTCCAGCGCCTTGGGACGTAAAATGCGCTATACAAGAGTAATTTTGTCGTTGTTATTGAAGATCCCACATCACTTTGTGCGGAGAAAGGATTTTCTTTTGGTTTGCTCACATTTTAACTTCTTGTGTCATAGTAAGGAGCAAATTATGAAACCTAAGCTAACAAAACAGGTCTGATAATAACAATAATAATCCTTGCATTTAATATTGCGCTTTTCACATCTTATCGACGTCCCAAAATGCTTCACAGAATATACTGTAAAGTGAATTGACTGTATATTTGTGGCAGCCAATTGTGCACAGCAGTGTCCCACAAACAGTCATGGATTGAAATGACAAATTTTATTATTGTTGTTTTTTTGAATGGATTATTATTAGGCGTGTGGATCTGGAAACTTGCCCAAGGTTTTGCCCTGACCTGCCTGGATTCGAACACAGGTCTCCCCAGCTTGGTCTTCCCAGCTTGCAAGACAAGTGCTCTAACCGCAGGAGCTCTGATAAAAGTGAGAAAAACTCTGCGGAAAGCAATTGCACATTTGCTCACTGATCACCTTTGAAGTTCACTGATTTTGGATATGCAATTTGCCAGCTTGGAATCTCAGTAACAACAACAACAGTTTGTATAGCATCCTCCATGCCGGGCGGCATCTCAGAGCGCTTAAATTTTCTGTAAATCACAATTAGCATAAGCAATTATAAGTTAACACAATTAACATGGGGTACTTGAGAATGATAAAGGGATTCAATAGGGTACATACAGATAAACTGTTTCTTCTGGTGGGGGTATCCAAAACAGGGGGGGGGGTATCCATCTTAAAATTAGAACCAGATCATTTAAGAGTGAAATCAGGAAACATTTTGTCACTCAAACGTGCGGTAGAAATCCGGAATTCTCTCTCCTGAAAGGTCGTGGATGCTGGATCCATCCACACCTTCAAGAGTGAAGTTGATAAATTATTCATAGGTCAGGGTATTCGGGGATATAGGGAGAAAGTGGGAAATTGGAATTGAAAGGATCAGTTGAGGTACAGATCAGCCATGATCTAATTAAATTGGAGAACAGGCTTCAAGGGCTGAATGGCCTACTCCTTTTCTATGTTCCTATGAATCCAGTTTGTGA
The DNA here is from genome assembly GCA_035084275.1 of Hydrolagus colliei. Classification (NCBI taxonomy): domain Eukaryota; kingdom Metazoa; phylum Chordata; class Chondrichthyes; order Chimaeriformes; family Chimaeridae; genus Hydrolagus; species Hydrolagus colliei. Next base: position 62,393,628 of record CM068742.1, on the reverse strand, counting down.
ATATTATATTTTAGAGCCCAATCTCTATTTACTCCTAAATCTAAATACAGCAGGCATTATAGTCGCTCTAAATTTATAACTGTTTTGTAATAATGTTTAATCTGTTCAGACATGCTTGAATTAATATCATAAATTAAGATTGCTATGTACTTTTACAGAATTATATTTAAATTGTTATTCAGAGCAGAGTTGACTGTGTCAGCTCTGTTACTGACACAAACAATCACTTTTGGCTGCTATTACCAGACAGAGGTTCATGGAGGCTTAATCCAGATCAATAATGCACTGGCAAAAACTAAATAAATTATTGGACAAGACATCATCTTTTGCTGTTTTACTTCTCATTGTGAATTTGTCTGTAGCCTCCACACAGAAAACACAAATGGTTTAAATGGCATCAAGCTCTGCATCCGACATGCTAGAAATAAGTAACTATTAAACTGTCAAACTAGTATTTTTTTTGTGATTTAATGTGTGATGTGAAGGAATGTATATTTAAATAAGAATACAGTATTTTCAGATCACTAAACTAGATTGTTATTTGATCAAAATTATATTGAGCTGCGCAGCTCTTGGCACATGTGTTCTGCTGCTATAAAGCTAGAAATTGCAGCTTTATGTCATTCGTAAATGTAATAAGTATCTGTCTAAATAGTGAGCCTTCATTTCCCCGATACTCAGGGAGTGGCTAATATGTACAGACCAGGAAGGCCATTGATTTGATCCCTACTTTAAGCTGGGTGACCTGATTTCAGCCACAGTGCTACAGCTAAGCAGCCACGAGAGGGGGTAGTGAGGTGAGCGTGAGGTCCTTGAAGTTAATCCAGGGAGTTAATTAATCACTGTTAAATAATTAACAGTAATTACAGCAATTATTGTTAATCACAGACTGTATTTACGTTAAAGAGTCTATTTGTAGGCAAACATGGTAGGCAATCTGCATACAGTCATCTTCCACAAACAGACACAAATGATCAATACTTCTGGAGAACTGTTAGCCAAAACAAAAGGACAAACTCTCTTCTTTTTGATTAGAGAATTTGTCTCGCAAGTGAGAGGAACCAGGTTCGATTATTGGAAATCTTAGGCATGATTCCTTAATCCACATGCCTCTGTTCATATAGCAGTAAATGGGAACCTGGTTGTTAGTTGATTGGCGGATTGTTTTCTGGGGGTAACAATTCCTTAAAAAAAAAAATAGTTTGGTCACTTGATCCATGGCAGTTTGTGGGACACTGCCTTGTGCAATTGCCTGTCGTGTTTCGCCCACAGATAATAATACGATCATTTCACTTTACAGTATATTCTGTGAAGTGCTTTGATGCCTCAATGATTCAAAAAGGCTCTATAACAAATGCAATAAGTACTATTATCTAAACAGGTTGGCAGAATTTCCAACTTTGCAGTGAGTTCCCATTCTGCATAGAGTGGCAGCCTAAACCGTGAACTCAAAATCCCCAACATGGGGCTTTAACTCACAATCTTCTGGTTCCCAGATGATACATGAACAGTGTAGTTTACCTTTCCTCTAATTCTCCACTTCCACCCTCAAGTCCAGGACTACCAGTGCCTGCCTGACATCAAGCCCTGGATGAGAGACACCTTTCTCTAGTTGAATGTCCGCAACACTGAGGCCCTCCTGATTGGCTCGCGTCAGCGCCTCCACACCTCAGGCGCGGGCAGCATCAGCATCCAAGGCTGCACTCTCTACCTCTCAAAGCCAGTCAGCAACCTGGGCGACTTGTTCGACCATGAACTGTCCTTCCTCCCCACATCCACGTCATGAGCAGTATAGCCTTCCACCACCTTCATAAACTCCGCTACTGCCTCACCCCTCAGGCCACCAAAACCATTGTCCACGCATTCTTCACATCACGGCTCGACTATGGAAACTCCCCCCTTGTCGGCCTTCCTGGCTCTTCCCTTCACAAGCTGCAGATCATCCAGAACTCTGCAGCTCGTGTCCTCTCCCGTACCAAGTTCCAAGACCTCATCACTCCCACCCTTGCCAGGTTCCATTGGCTTTCCATCGCCCAGAGGATCGAATTCAACATCCTTGTCCTCACTTTCACGGCCATCCACGGCCTTGCCCCCTCCTTTCTCTCCATCCTGCTGTTCCCCTATGAACCTGCTCAACCCCTCTATTCAGTGAGCTGTCCAATGTTCCCCATTGACCCACCCTACCATCGGTGGATGGACTTTTAGCCTTTCTGCCCCCATACTCTGGAACTCCATCGCAGTCTCTTCACCTCACTGCCTCCCTTGCCTCCTTCAAGGCCGTTCTCAAACCCCCCCTCTTCGATCATACCTTCTGCTGCCTTCTCAACTCTCTCCCTCCCCTCCTAACTCTCTCCCAGCCCACCTCTCTTCCCTGCCCTGCCTCACTGCATTGCTCGAGTCCCAACCTGACTGTTCAGCGCCTTGGGACGTCCTCCCAATGTGAAAGGTGCTTTATAAATGTAATTTTGTTGTTGTTGTATAGCTCAACTGATATTGGAACACAGAGAGATCTATTGTACAGATTTAAAGGGTAGCCTTTAAAAGGTTAGACTGCAGGTAGAAAAGGCAAATGACTGTTTGGGTTTTATAATTAGGAGCACTGAAATCAAATGTAGAAAAAAAATTCAATACCAAGACTGGCTAGTTGGAATACTGCATGCAATTCTGGGCACTATTATAGAAAGGATGTTGGAGTGTTGGGTCACATAATGATACCAGGCATGTGTTACAGTTATAAGGATGATCAATAATTGTCCTGTTTTCTGTCTAAAAAGAAGACGGGTCAGGAATCTAATGTTCTGAAAGTTAAGGATTATCTCAGCTGTTCTGCAATTTGGTAACAACAACAAATTTAAGTTATATAGCGCTTTCAAAAAGGGAGGGCATTCCATGGAACATACGGTCAGGATTGGTCCTGGAAGAGGTAAGGGAAAGGATACAAAAACTGTTTCACATAGGAAGAAACTATAAAATGTGTAATAATAATAGTGATAATATATCACCGTAAGTTACTACTGTAGTTGATATAACAGCATTTTTATAAAGGACTTGGACAAACATTAACAAAAATTTGAAAATTAAGATTAAATTGGTATTTCTTTAACAGTATTTAGAGATATTTGAGATTATGAAAGGATTCGATAAGGTAGATGTTGATAAACCATTTCTATGTGTTGTTGATTCCAAAGTTAAAGAGGATATTTAGAAGTACATAAGTCTAATACAACAACAACCACAACTTGCATTTATACAGCACTCTTCAAGCATTCACACACAAATTCTCAAAGCATTTAACATGGAGTTTAGAAGGAACTTGTTAGGAGAGGATGGTGAGAATGCGGAACTCATTATCGGAAGCTGTAGGTGAAGCAGATGGCAGCAATGCATTTAAATGAAGACTTGATGCATAAATGAGTATGAAAGTAACAGAATAGAGGTGAGCAGAATAGAAAAGGTGGAGCTCCTGTAGGGTATAAAACATAGGCTGGTTAGTGCTGTATGCCTTGTTTCTGTGCTGTATTACTCTATAAATCGAAGTTGTTGTTGCTGTAACTCCATGTAACTTGGGGAATTAAAATAAGTGCCGTGTATTACAGTAAAAGTGATCACATTTCATAAGGATATAACTGGCGTGTCAGTGAATGATATGTAATAATGTCTGCATTTCTAAAATGGCAGTTCAACACTGCATGTGTTGCATGTAGGTCAGATTTTGAGGTCAACATAAATCTATTTAAAGTGGTTGTTTATACAGTTGACACTTAAAAGAGGATGCACACACACCATTACTCTTAGTTTCCTGTGAACCCATAAATCTGCACACCCTAAAGGCACTTTTATCTACTCTCTGACATTGATGGTGAATAATGCTCTGGTTAATATACAAGAAAAAATACAGACAAAGTTTATAAAACTGTAAAAAAAAAGTAGCTTTAAATAAAAAAAATATCTATGCTTGAAGAGCTTTGAGACTTGTCAATTGATTTCAGCACCCCTGGATCTCTGTAACTCCATGCTTAGAGCACTCGTTTCGCAAGCGAGAGACCTGGATTTGATTCCCAGGCAGGGCAAAATGTTGGGCAAGTTTCCTTACTCCACATGCCTCTGTTATGTAATTTTGTTGTTTTGTTGTTGTTGTTATTATTAACCTATCACTAAGTATGAACCCAGTTCTTAATTGATTGGCGGATTGCTTTTATGTGGGTAATAATTCCTTTAAAAAAACCAATAATAAATTGGTCACTTTAATGCACCACTGTTTGTGAGACATTGCTGCGCGCAATTGACTGCTACATTTCATCGACAAAATATACAGTCAACTTAGTTTACAGTATGGTTCTGTGAAGCACTTTGAGACATCTCGAAGATGTGATAAGGTGCTATACCAAATGCAAGGATTATAATTATAATAATCTTTGCATTTGATATAGCTCTTTTCATGTTTTGTAGATGTCTCAAAGCGCTTAATAGAATATACTGTTAAGTGAATTGACTGTACATATGTGGGTGAAACGGGGCAGCCAATTGCGCACAGCAATGTCTCACAAACAATCATGGATTGAAATGGCCAATTTTATTTTTTGGGGGTATTATTATCAGATGTGTGGAGTAAGGGAACTTGCCCAAGGTTTCATCCTGCCTATAATTGAACCCAGGTTTCTCACTTGTAAGGTTTAACCACTGAGCTACAGGACTACTCCACAATTATTACTTCATTATTATTATACATTATTTATTAAAAAAAGCATAGACACATTAGTTGTTCTGCGACAAGTGTCTTTGAAAAGACTTCAACTGCAGGAACAAATTATTAGTTTACTTTGTGCTTTAAATTTTAAAAAGCATACCTATTATAAGGTTAAAGTACTTGTTTTTTAAAAAAATTAAGATTACCACATTCATTTAAAAACAATCTATTTCACAGATTGCACTTCAATATACAGGTAATTTATTTGTCACCATTTTACAAGGTATTGGTTTCTCTGCTGCACAGTTTTATTAGCTGACTGGAAGAGTAGAATGCTACCTGCTATCACTCATGCCTATAAGCTTACAAGAGAAAGTCATCACAAGAAAATATGTAAAAGGCCCTTTGGCCCAATTGATCTAATCGTTCCAGAATATCCACTTTCCCTTCCTTCCATCAGAGTATCATTCGGTTTAGTAAACTAATCTGATGCATTCGCCTTCAACTACTCTTCCTGGTAACCAATTCCAGTTGTTAATCACCCTCTGGGTAAAGTAATACTACCTGTTCTGTATCTTGAAACAACAGCAACAACAACAACAAAATTACATTTATAGAGTGCCTTTTCTGTCCTTTCACGTTGGGAGGATGTCCCAAAGTGCTGAAATCGCCCGTTGAAACTCCAAACCTGTGTTCTTCTGTTCTTCTGCTTTTTCAGTGTTATTGAAAAATATTGTTCTTGAGTTTATTTCTCAATCATATTTAAAACCTTATATATCTCTATAAGGGCCCCTCTGAGACTTCTATTTTCAAGACTGAAGAGCTTTAGCTTTTGTAGTGTTTGCTCATTCCTCTAACATGGGGATCAGCAAGAAGTGTGGTGGATTGACATGTTTGATTTGTAAAGTACAGTAACTATATTTTAGCTTGATGCCACAATAGGAGAAATGTAAGATGAGAATTCTGCAAGGAGAATTCTGCAACTCTTCCAGGACCAATCCTGACCGTTTGTTCCATGGAATGCCCTCCCGATTTGAAAGCGCTATATAAGTTTAATTTGTTGTTGTTACCAAATTGCAGAACAGCTGAGATAATCCTTAACTTTCAGAACATTAGATTCCTGATCCGTCTTCTTTTTCATCAGAAAAAACAGGACAATTATTGATGATCCTTATAACTGTGACACATGCCTGGTATCATTATGTGACCCAACACTCCAACATGCTTTCTATAATAGTGCCCAGAATTGCATGCAGTATTCCAACCAGCCAATCTTGGTATTGAATTAATTGTTTTAGGCTAAAGGATCTTCTTCATCTAAGTCTCTCTTGTGATCTTCTGATTTAATGAGTGAACAACTGTTGGCCATATTTAACTTTACCTAGTTAATTTAAATATATATCCCAAAGATTAAAAAGGATCTACAAGTGCACCATCTACTGGTTCTGAATAACATGCCCAACAAAAGGCTGTACTCTGGGTTTTAATTTGAAACAACGAAGTATTGATTTACAAACTTATTCTCTTATCCATTTGATTTGTCTGCTTCTGATCTCCACCCTTACCTTCATTAACCTGTGACTTCTCCTTCAATCCATGGAGAGTCCACAGATTGAATTCCTGCACGTTCCAGTACGCTCCTGAGACTGAGCCATTGGCACTCCACTGCAAATCCAACCCCCATTAAAATGTCTGTGAAACCAGATCATAACCAAAGGAGACTTTTTTTTCACAGCACTCCCACTCAGTGACTGAGTGGAGCTCAAGGGAGTTGGTCTCCAACACTCACAAGTATTGTATGAATCACTGATTGAACACCAATTTTTGTGACCCTCACTCTTCATGTTCTAAGTGTATTTTCCCCTTTGCATGCACCCTTGTGACTTTGAATCCTCTCCCCTATCCCAACAAAACATTTTATTTAAGTCTCACTTTCTCGGTATGTTGTGCTTGATTTATTTTGAAGTGCCAATCCTCATGGGAGGGGTAAACCATGTCCCACTTGGCTTAACTGGTTCTAAGGAAGCATGTCTAACAACATCTGTCAGATCCACAGTAATTCTGCACTGAGTTGGCTACAAAGACATAACCCTGATTCTGCAAACAAAAGCTCTGAGAGCTAGCAGTGCTTCCACTGGACAGTCATTCTGTTTTTTTGCCAAGCAATAGATATTTTGATGTTTATTTAAATAGATGTGAAACTGGATAAGATTTATTTCAGCAGTGCTCTCCACGTTCACCTATGTTTTGTGTTCTGAAGGACATGGGACTAAATATAAACAGACAGCTAAAGCCTTGTCAATGAGGAGATCCAAGCAGATATAAATAGGATATGTTGGGCCCCACCAGTCCTATTGGATTAAACTAACTGCTTTGGAGATGATGTTTGTGTAACACCTTCTCCATGCTAACTGGTTTTGTATCATTGTCCCAAAGCATCTGACTGAAGATCAATACTTGATATGAGTCTTCAGTCCCTACACTCTTTGCATCTGCTTGCAATCTAAATACACCCTTTGACATTGCCAGGCTACCAGTGTGATTGAGTGGTCTCAATGCAACCAGTGATGGAAATGGGGTGGGGGGGGAGAAATTCCCTCTGTGTTTACATTTCAGCTTTTTGTCTCAGCATGTCACATCATGCAATTTTCTTGAATATTCTTAGATCTAATATTTATCTAAAACTTTTTTTGCACTTCAAAGAATAAACAGAAAATCGGCTTCAAAATTAAAACAGGATTTAAACCCCGGTCGGAATTTCTCCCCCACATTTACGAAGGAAAGCATAAACTAATTTCTCAGTCTTGAATTTTGAATTCAGAGAAAACTTATAAAAACTTTAACATTGTGTTTGAACAGAATAAGGCCACTGGGTTTGAAACCCACAAGAAAGATAAAATTACTGGCAGCTCGAATGCTGAAAAACGTGTCCTGTAAGAGTAACCAATAAATCATAATAATAATCCTTGCATTTTTGAGATAATGCCTTCCATCGTGGGAAGGTGTCACAAAGCAATCGATAGGATTTACTGTAAAGTGTAGTGACTATGTATTTTTGTAGGCAAATGTGGCAATCAATTTACAAACAGCAATGGTCCACAAACAAACAACCCGGAAATGAATGACTAATTTGTTTGCGAGACCAAGAGAAATTCCCTTTAGGTCAGGGTATCAAGGAATATGGGGCAATAGCGGGTAACTGGATTTCAAGTATAGATCAGTCATGGGTTTATAAAACAGTGGAACAGGCTTGCTCCTGCTTCTACTTAACCTTAACAGGGTCCTCAGGTTAATATCTCATCCAAAATACATTACCCCCAGCACTGCATTGGAATGTCATCTTAGACTGTTTATTCAAAGTGCCAACACGGCTTTTGAACACATAATACAGTATTCCGTAATAATCCAAGCACTGCATTGGTTATTTTAGACCAGCAAGGTCCACCTGTCGACTCTCCCCTCCCTCCATTTCATCTAGACCACATGCTCCCTACACAACCCATATATTATATGGAGTCTCTGGAAGAGAAACACACACAAGAAATTCTCAATTAGAGCATTTGGTCCCCAGCAGCCAAAAGGTTGGACCGTCTTGTCCTTGACTAAATTAATTCCAAGCCCCAACATGGTGCTTGATCCCACAACCTTCTGACTCAGAGGTGAGACTGCTAGGAATGGAGTCAGGCTGCAATCTCATGTGTTTGAGGCTGAGATCTCATAGCCCTGTGTGCCATATAGCTCAAAGAAAAATGTTGTTGACTTCAGAGATGCTTCTGGGAATAGATCATGAAGATTGCGCACTGTTTAGATACCAGTATAATTGAGTTCCATGCTCCAAAACACACAGTTACTACTGTCTGATATGCCCGTGGTTGAGATGTCCTCCTGACGTGAAAGGCGCTCTATAAATGTAATTTTGTTGTTTTGTTGTGCTCTTTTATGGTCCCATTTTGCAATCAACAAAAAAAATCATGTGGGGAATTGAGTGTGTTGGATCTTGAGGCAACGTTGGTTGATTGTCAGTCTATCAGATTAGACTGGTTTTGGTTAAACAAAATTAAAAAAAAAACATTTCTGTATTGCAAAGCATATGCTGTGGCAGAAAAGAAACAGATTTTGAAATCTGAAATAAGTAGAAGTTGTTTGAGTGTGGCATCTGACCAACCCATGTGTATAACATGTACCCATAGAACATTTGCAAATTGCTTCACATTACAGGAAGCGACACTCAAACACCTGGCTGTTGTTCTGCTTGCAGTATGACAGATGCAGTTCCCAGACACTTCCCTACCCATTGTTTGAACTGACTTCCAACTGACATTCTCCAGCTGTTCAGAGAGCAGTTATTTTGTTTATGAACTTAATCCCATTCACTCGCTAATAATAAGGGAATTCAAATTTATCCAATATGGTTTGGGTGAATTTTTCTCCACATTGACAGGAGGCAAAGCCAGTCCTGAGATGTGAAGAAATCAAATTATTTTTCCTCTTGTTGAGAATATTGTTCGAATATGCCGCAGTGCTATATCAGCTAAAATACAGCCTGACGCATTGACGAGTTCTCTCTATAATGCTCCCAGCAAATGGAGGGAAACTTCTTTCAGCATTCATGCCTATCAACTGTTGGTCACAAACGCAATTTCCTATTATAATTGTGCTTCCCTAAAAGGCTCTCCATGTAATACTAAATTTAATTTTTCCCCTTAGCTCTAGACACACAACTTTACCAGTGGGAGTGTTTCATTTCCCAAATCAATCATCCTTATGGTTTCTGAATGAGATGCCTGATTTAACTGTTTGCATTATTATAATAATATTCCTTACATTCATGGTGTCCTGTAGCTCAGTAGTTAGAGCACTCACCTTACAAGTGTGAGACCCGTGTTCGAATCCAGGAAGGTCAGATTGAAACCTTGGGCAAGTTTCCTTACTGCACACGCCTAATAATAATCCCTCCAAACAAAAACACAATAATAAAATTGGTCATTTCAATCCATGACTGTTTGTGGGACACTGCTGTGTGCAATTGGCTGCCTCGTTTCACCCACATATATACAGTCAATTCACTTTACAGTATATTCTGTGAAGTGCTTTGAGACATCTAGAAGATGTGAAAAGCACTATACGAAATGCAAGGATTATTATTATTATATTTGATATAGTGCCTTTTCACGTCTTTGAGATGTCTCAAAATACTTCATAGAATCTTTGGTAAAGTGAATTTTGTGGGCGAAAATAACAAATTTTATAAAATGTCATCTCGCTAATATTGTGAAATTCCCAAGGAAGAACCCAGACCTGACTGCCTAATCTTTCCCTTTTTCTTAATTAAGGAATCCTGTTTAAAATCATTGTTTTTCTAGTCACAGTCTGCCATACAATAATGCTGAAAACAAAGGCAAGCAATATCCAAATAATTCTAATACTGCCTGTGTAATGGAGACATCAATGTTAAAAGTGAATCTAAATAATATTTTCGAAAGCACGAAGGAAGCAGAAAGACATTGCTTTCGTAATTTCAGAGTAATTTTATTTCAGGCAAACAACAACAACTTGGATTTATATAGCGCCCTCCACGCTGAATGACATCTCAGAGCGCTTAAACACCATGAAGTGTTTCTTTAGTCAGCTAGTATTTGACTAGTCTGACTAGAACAGGTTGCCAGGGAGGATGGTTGGGGACAGGACACTTTTCTGAATTAAAAAAAAGTAATGGGTAGTCGGGTGAGTAGTCTGGAAGAATGAGATTTGATGGACCAAAGGACCACCTTCATTTGCAACAATATTGCGATTGTGACTGATTTAAAGCTTCACAAATTTAGGCACAGAAAGAAGAAGGCAATTTGGCCCATCATAGCAGTGTAAACAATACTAGAAACAACTTGGGATTATGTTCAGATTTCAACTTGTTCTAACCTTTTGCCTTCTCTTCAGAAAACTGTTCCATCAATGCTCTCAAATCCCCCTTCCCACTTGTTATTTTCAGAAATTTGTGAGTCTCCGATCCCAGACTTAGCAACTAAATAACTCAATTGCTTTGACTTTCAGGGTGATAAGTTCCCATTAATGACATAATGAAAAGGTCACACAGTGAGCACACAACCATTTCATCTTTGTGACCTGAGCTCAAATGCGATTTGAAACTGAGCATCACATGTAATGGTCTTGAAATGAATTGATACTGAATTCAATGATATTTCTGCTGGCTATGGCTTCACAGCATAAAACTATACAAATTTGAACAAATTGGCATTCTAGGAGAGGTATGTTACAATAAAAGCAGTTATTGTACGCAATTGGCTGTTGTGTTTCACCTACAAAATATACAGTCACTACACTTTACAGTATGGGTTGGGAAATGATTTCAGACTTTTAAAGACATGATAAAGCACTGTATCAAATAGAAGGATTATTATTAATGTATGAAAAACAGAAAAATATGGTTTGGTATCCTCTTTGGAGAATGAAGCAAGTTTTGGAGCAGAATAGACAGAACAACATAGTATTTTATCGGCTATTACTTCACTGGAATATTTAATGCACTCTTTTTTTTCAAATAACTATTTGCTTTCGCCCTCTATTTTCCCCCAAGAAAATGATCACCTGCCAGAAAAAGGATACCAACAATTTTCTTGTGAAAGTGGTAACAAACAAACAACTAAGGATTTCAGCTTTAATCATTCAACCCCATCTCATTTCTGAGGAGGAGTTTTACCTCAGTCTAGAGTTACTCTAATAACGTTAAATTTCATTGTATCCAAAATTTTGCAAATTCTTAAAGTCTACCCAATTCTGTTTACTGTAAGTTTCTTTTATGAAAACAACATAAAATTACATTTGTAGAGCACCTTTCATGTCAGGAGGATGTCCCAACGTGCTGGACATTCAGGGATACACACTGATTTTGAACTACAGAAAGTCAATCTGAAAGTTATGCCTGAATTCACTATAGTGGTCACATTCTTTAAAAAAGGACCTTATTTATTGCTTAATACTTTGCTTTGCAATCAATTATGTTATTACTGTATTATGATCCCCATTTAGGCACACGGGTCCATCTTTTGATATTATCTTGGGTATATTGTATTTGCCACACTCTTAAAATACTGATTACTCCTGAGTGTGAAGATTCACGTAATTACAACAACAACAACAACAACAACAATTATTGTCAGTCTGACAGCCTGCATCTCTATAGTAACCTCTTGTCATATTGTGCTGTGCCATAATGTTGACTGATATGATCCCGTAACTTGCAGCTCCCTAAAAGGTTGTGTGTTCTCTGCTGCTGTTGATGTTCACCAAAAATCAAAAGAGCACCTGTGTTCAGTTTCCTGTATTATATAATCATTAAAAACAACAACAAAATGACACTCTGTAGCGTTAATAAAGCCGTACTCTCAGCATTTCATTATCAAATGCCTTTCCTCAATCCTCAATTGTCAACTGTCTTTCCTCCCCTGCATCCAAGCCATGACCCGCTCTGCCTTCCCTCACCTCCGCAATATTGCCCGACTCCACCACTACCTCACTCCCCAGGCCGCTGAAACCCTCATTCAAACTTTGATCATATCCCGGCTCGCCTATACCAACATTCTGCTTGACAGCCTTCCCAATTCCTCCCTCCATAAGCTGCAGATAAACCAGAACTCTGCGGCCTGTGTCCTCTACCGCTCCAAGCTTTGTGATCCCATCTTCCCAAACCTCACCCGACTCCATTGGCTCCACATCACCCAGAGGATCCAATTCAAGATTGTGGTCCTCACATTCAAAGTCCTTCTTGGCCTCCCTCACCCTACCTCTCGCCCCCACCAACCTGCCCACCTCCTCCATTCAGCAGGCTCCGGCCTGCTCCACATCCCCCGACCCACCCTCCCCATCATTGGCGGGGCAGCCTTCAGCCACTCTGCCTCCAAACTCTGGAACTCCATCCTGCAGTCCCTCCATCTCGCCGCCCTTCCTAGCCTCCTTCAATTCCTGCCTCAAAGCTTCCTCTTCGTCTGTCCCATCAGTCACCTCAAATCTCCACCTATCCCTCCACCCTACCCATCGCGTCTGAAACAATGACTGTCCAGCGCCTTGGGATATCCTCCTGATGTGAAATGCGCTGTACGTGTAATTTTGTTGTTGTTTCATTACAACAATAAAGTGTCTGAGTTCTTATGTGTGTCTTGTAACGAATGACCAATATCTCTTCAATTCCAATGAATTCATCACATATACTGTACTCTATAACTGCAGAGTAAACTCAGACCCTGCATGATCCGTAGTAGAATTACAATGTCGAGTTCACCAAGAATGTCTCTACCATACAGACAGTGGAGTCCATTGTGCACCATATGTAAACATACGTGTAAAGAGGGAATTAAAGATAGTAGATATGTATTATACTATCAACAACCAAAGGAACTGACAGTTACAGTGTAAAATGTATTTGGTCGAGTATTTCCTACAAAAAAGTTTGCATCTTACAAACGCATCGCTTTACCCCTGAACATGAAAATACGTACAGTGAGCACCCAACTGAATCACTGGAGACATACGACAACAGATTTTGGACAAATCTCTTATGAGTAAGTGACTGATCGACTTCACCATGTCCAAACTATTGAGCCATGACTTGCAATAGTCCAATGAATTTTGTTCCAATAAAAAATGTCAGAATTCTCATGTATAGGTGGGATGAATGGAACTCTCAGTTTTTTGGGGACACCCTGGGAAGGTACGTGTGTCCAAACTGCAAATAGGAAGATGGTGGCAATTATCTCACACATTTCACGCTGAGCGGTGTTGACCACTAGGAAGCTTGTAGGGAGTTCTGGTACCTAGCATGCCCTGTGAGGACTCCAACATGGCTTGTTGGATGTCAAATGATCAACTAGTGACTATCCTCCTTGATGGGAGGAGGTAAGTGGGGTCCCCTTGGAGCTGAACATATCTGGCGATATGTTTGGCAATGGAAGGTCGGAATCGAGCCAGCCCTCTGTGGTGATCTCTAGTCCAGTTCCTGAGCCAGATGATTCTGCAGTACTCCAGGGCACTGCTGATGAAAGCGAGGCATTTGGCTCATTGGTGGGACTTGAAAGGGCAGGTCAGTTCCTCTGGCCAGGGAATCCTCCCACTCAACTTCATGCGAGGCGAGCGCTGTAGCCACTGAGCTACAGCTAATATGTCCCAATTAATGGTTGGAAAATATTACTGATACCATTAATATTATTATATTTTTAATTCAGGGCTTCACTACCTTGCAAGAAATTATCAGAGTGAGAGGCTTTATGAAATGGATCAGTGCACATCAATTTTGTGTGAAGGACGTGTAGCAGGCTGATACCTAACTCCAGAAGGACACCAAGCTATTTATTTTTTATCTTATTCCCCATCTCAAACCTGTTTCCTTCCTCGGCAGATCTAACATGTATTTATTCCACTTTTATACCTCGTGAGCAAATAGGATTTGGAATATTTTTATTATCAAATGTATTATCAGTTTAATAGGATCCCAAAATCAATCAGTCAGAGAAGCTGGGTAGCTTTTTTTGCTCTTTTATTTCAGTTTTTTTGTGAAATGTATAATATTGTTACAAGAAGGTAAAAATAGGGCAAATGTGAATCCTGAGCCCTATCTACGGTGTAGAGAGCCAGAGGTGCACTCTGTAAAGGGCACCTCTCCATAACCATATACATAAACATACAGATGCTTTCGCGCAACACACAAATGCAAACACATGCATTTAAACATGCATGTAAATGTAAACATACACAAAAAAAGCGCAATGCTTTTCTCCTCCACTCTTTTGAAACATCATGTCCTATCATAAATAAGTGTGTGTGTGTTTGTGTTTGGGGAGGTGGGGCAATTGAGTGCACACTCTAATGGACAAGCTCAAGGCATTACATTACATTAAACCTTTATTTTGAGAACAACATTCACCCCCACTCACCCCAACTCCTGCTCATCCCTTTCCCCCACTCATTACAAACACCACCTGCTCTGTCACAAAACACTCACCTGTGTCCACAAAAACCTCTTACCATAGAGCAATTTGATTTGCTGGTTGCCAACAAACAAATAAATCTGCTAAAAAGATCATTTAATAAGTAAAGACATTGAGTGGTCCACATGTGGATTAATCCCAGTCTTTCCTGCTAACTCCACTATAATGGTTGTGCCTGAAGCTGTCTCATGAATTGCAGCCTTGCAGGTCCAGTTAATGGAATTTGAATCTTACTCTGACATCTTTTGGTCGTGTTATGTGATGTGACTGGCAGTCCAGTTGCTGTGATCCACAAGCCCAAATGTCCCATGCAGGAGTCTTCAGGTCTAAACAATGTGATGGACTGGGGAAATGTGTGTGTTGTATCCATGGAGGTTATATCCCATGGAAGGTAGTGAGCTGTGCTGTCTGATCAATGTCTTCAAGACTGACTGTGTGGGCTGCATTTTTCAAACAGAATTAACACGTCACAAGTTGCAATTTTATTACCTACAAAGTACGCAGTAAATCCCGAGAAGCACTTTGAAATGTCTTCGCGAAGTGAAAGATGCTACATCAAATGTATTATATATATATCTACTGTATATATGTATATATATATATATATACATAACAGTTCTGTATTTTATTTTTACTCCAATGATTACTAACTTCATCCCGCTTAGTGTTGTAAATTTGAAATAAAGACAAAACATGCTGGAAACACCCCACAGATCAATCAACAGCTGAATGATTTAAGTGGGTGAGCATTCTGAAAATAACTTTCAGCAGAATTCAGGGTCAAACCTGAAGCATTAACTTAACTTATCTATTCTTTAAAGATTTTGCTTGAGCTGATGAGTTTAGAGGATTTGTCCTGAAGGCTGTTTCCCCTTTTAAACTTTCAGGGGATACCAGTTATGAGTTTCAATAGCTTCCGACTTCCTTAAAAATAGGAAGAATATGTCTCTTCTAGCAATCCTTTTCAGTACTTTTAAAAATCATAAGACCACCTTGCTGCCTATTTTCTGTTTAATTGCTTTTGTAGTTTCCTATCAGCTTCTTAAACTTTCAACAACAACAACAAAATTACACTTGAATAGCAACTTTTACGTCAGGAGGACGTCCCATTATCATTTGGCAAAATCATACGATTTCTTCCTTGGGTGACCTCTGTGTCACTGGATCTGGATCTGAACTGAACTGGTTTGAGCTCCACTTTGCTGCGGGCCTAGTAAACGGCTCAAGTTACTGTGAAGCATAAGCTGATGATGAAAAGCTCGAAAATGGTCACCTATCAAATGTCAGCAAAGGTTATCTTTAAGTGGACAAAACAGCTTATCATGTTCAAGCCACAACATGCCTGACTGCATCTCAACAACAATAGCTCTGCATAGCATACTGGGGAAATACACAGTGAAACGAGATCAAAACAAAACAAAAGCAAAGCTCATTGTTCAATAATTCCTGATCATTCAGAGGTGATCTCTGCTCTGACTAACTCACAGCTTAGATACATCTATATGTAGATGAAAAAGCATTTCTAAGGAAGTACATTTCTCTATTCAGCAGGACGAGGGAATACAAAATCCTCTCACACAGTATGACAAACTTGGAAATAGCTGTTTTTAAAAAAAATTTAAAACTCATGCTCAAATATAATTGAATCTGAACTGTAAAAGCTCTGTTCAAATCCCCTTGGTGAGATACAGAGGAGAACTCTGCCAAAAGCATCTGGCTGGCACAGTGAAAAAGAGGAAGTGACAATATTCAGGCTGTAAAACTGAGCTATAATAATAATAATACTTGCATTTGATATAATGTTTTTCACGTATTATCGACATGTCAAAGCACTTCACAGATTATACTGTAAAGTGAATTGACTGTATATTTGTGAGCGAAACGTGGCAGCCAATTGCACACAGCGGTGCCCAAAAACAATCATGGATTGAAATTACCAATTTTTATTATTGTGTTTTTTTGGAGGGATTATGATTATTATAAGATGTGCTTATACATCTTTATCATTCACCCGGAAAACATATACCAGTACAGTCATTACACTTTACACTATAATCTGTGAGGCACTTTAGGCACAAACTCCTGATGTGAAAAGCACTATAGCAAATGTAAGTTTTATTGTTACTATCATTATAAGGTACAATTTGACCCATCACTCAGAAGTCAGAAACTGTGATCACTGGGTATCAAAGACTTGATATGGTCTTCAAAAGAGCTGTCTTTAAAGGAACCGCACATTGGTATACAAGATTTTAAAGGCATTGAGAAACTACATCCCACAGTAATACTTTTGGATGCACTGAGACAGCACAACTAGAGGGCACAGGTTTAAGGATGTAAAGGACAATTTGAGAACAGACTCTAAGAATCATTTATTTTTCCAAATGGAAATCAGGAACAGGTTGCAGTATGAATTGAACAGGTTACCAAGAAGGCCCGGTTGTTGATGTCAGGACATATTTACAAAACAGCTGTGATAGGAGGACAATAGGGTTTATACTCTGATCGATGAGATCAGGTGACCTGAAGAGCCTTCCTCAACCAACCGCGCTTGTGATCTTGTGCTGGATCAACAAAAATAAATATCTTGAGGGTGTGTTTTATTTTCTGCTCTGCAGATTGCCCAAGAGGAAAGAATAATTAATAATAATTCTTGCATTTGATATAGGGCTTTTCATGCTTCTGGATATCTCAAACAACTTCACAGAATATACTGTAAATTGACTGTATATTTGTGGGCGAAATACAATAGCCAATTGCAAATAGCAGTATCCCACAAACAGTTGTGAAAATGACCAATTTAAAGAAGCTGTTGTTCATGCCATGATCCGCTCTGCCTTCCCTCACTTCCATAACATTGCCCGACTCTGCCACTACCTCACCCCTCAGGCCGCTGAAACATTCATTTGTGCCTTCATCATGTCCAGGCTCGACTATGCAATGCTCTGCTTTGTCAGCCTTCCCAACTCCTCCCTCCATAGGCTGCAGTTCATCCAGAATTCTGCAGCCTGTGTCCTCTCCCTATCACCCCCATTCTCACCCTACTCCACCAGTTTCCCATCATTCAGAAGTCTCAATTCAAGATTCTGGCCTTCACCTTTAAAGTCCCCCATGGCCTTGCCCCACCCTACTTCTGCAACCCTCTAATCCCCTACCAACCTGTCTGCTCCCTCTACTCAGAGGGTGACCGGTTTCATCCATTCTGCCCCCTATCTTTGGAATTCCATCCTGCTGTCCTTCTGCCTCGGCCCCTCCCTAGACTCCTTCAAGTCCCACCTCCTCTTTGATCATGCCATTGGTTACCCCCCATCCCCTCCCTTCCCTCCACCTTCCCCGATCCTGACCCCAGCTCAGGTCTGAAGCACTGACTGTCCAGTACTTTGGGACATCCTCCCTATTTGAAAAGCACTATCCAAATGTAATTTTGTTGTTGTTCATTAAAGTATCAAGAAATCCCAGAAACCAGATATGTAGTATTGGGGAGAGTACCTGATAATAACCTGCTTTAACCATAACCTTCCTTCACGTCTTTCACCTGCTCCCAGAACAAGCTGGTATCAATGCAACCTCAACATTCTAAAAACCTCTTCCCATCATTTTTGTAATCCTTCTTGCTGTGGTTCCTGAACTGACAAATTTGACATTTCCTATCTACGCCCTCTATAGATGATGTGCTCACCAGAATGAGAAATGAGATAAATTCCGTGTGGCAAAATATATAATTATCAATCAACTTCAATACAGTGACTTGACAGGTGATGCAAGTGAGGCACTGCCTCATGTAGAATTCCTGTGTCGCAGGGAGCTAGGCTTGACAATAGGCTTGATTTACCACAGGTTGCAGGTCCAAGTCCCAGTTTGGCTGACACTCAGAAATGCTGCCTTTATTTGTAGTGAACCTCGTCAGCTATGGTGTGTCAGCTTCTGAGAGAAGAGCAATGCACTTGGGGGTTGCAATTCACTCCTGATGTCCATTTCCTTCCATCTTGCCATAGGCATTTTGTCAGTTTGACCGTAGTTTGCTGTATGTAGCACCCACAAAGTCGTCTGTGACCTGAAATAGACTGCTGCCTTAGCTAAAGATAGGCACAAGTGGTTAATTCCATGTGGGCAACAGAGGAAAAGGATCACTGGGGTCGTTCAAACATAATTTCAGGAAGCAATTCAGAAGTGATGTGTGTCTGTTCCACGTCACGGCCGTTACATTCTTTACAACAATACCATCAGCAAACTAAATTCTTGGAATTTTACCTCACAGAAGGAGACCATTTGGTCCATCGTGTGTGTGCTGGCAATTACTATTTATCATTAAAGGGGAGAAACCTTGGCAAGTTTCCTTCCTCCACACACCTAATAATAATCCCCTCCCAAAAAAAATTGGTCATTGCAATCCACGACTTTTTGTAGGATACTGCTTTGTGCAATTGGTTGCCTCATTTTGCCCACACATGTACAGACAATTCACTTTACAGTATATTCTGTGAAGCGCTTTGAGACATCTAGAAGACATGAAAAGCGCTATATCAAAATGCAAGGATTATTATACGCTTTGCATTTTATTTCTTACGTCAAAGTAGTTCCTTATGGAGTTATTTTGAAGTCGAATATTTTCATTGAAAATATCTTGTTTGTAGTCTGGGAAGGAAAAAAAGCTGAAATCTGATACCAAAGAGGATTATGATGGTACACAAACTAGCTATAGTAAGATTTTTGTTGAGTTTCTAATGAGAAATTGCAAAATAAGCATTAAATGAAAACTTTGTTACATCAAGTGAAGAACACATGGTAAACCTCATAGCTGTCTTTCATCTCAAATACTGTTATGATAATTGGAGAAGTGGGGAGCGAATGTTATTCTGCCTGGCTCCTCCAAGCAATGCATTTTGGGCTCTCCACTTAATGCATTTATAAGCCTTTGAAGGTAAGAGTTATTTAAGAGAGGACAGGGCCTCATTGACTACACTCGCGGGTTCCAATTATTCACATAATAACCTTGTGTCCAGTCACTCGGTATCGCCTGACCTGTGCAGGTTTGATCAGTTTCAGGGGACTGCAATATATTCAGTCATTTGCCAGCAGCAGCCCAAGTCGTTCAGTTTTAGATGCATTTTTATGCATCAAAGACTAAGCTGGTCATGCTATAGATTGATTCAGTAATGACAAACAGCTGTTGGGAGTCAATTTTCATATTACTGACAGTTTTCAGTGTATCTGCCCCATCATAACTAGATAACTGGGCAGTAGGATTGAGTTGCTCTTTTCAAAGAGCCGGCACAGATTACATGGGCCAAATGGCCTCCTTTGGTGCCGTAAAATTCCATGATTCTATGATACATTGGTCTTTTCCGCTCACTAGCAGCATTCACCCCTTACCCTTCTACTTGCCTCCTTTGCTCAATTAACGCAGGTCCAGTGTGGGTTCTCTCACCACCTCCTCACCATCGGTGGTGGAGCCTTTAGACACCATGCCCACACCTCTCTACCTCTATGCCTCTACTTTTCATTCCCCTTTCTATTTGTTTCTAGATTGTTTTTAACTGCTCCAAGACACATGAAGAGTGCTATGTGTTAAATAAAACCTAGAGTCACCTCTGACTCCCCATTCATCTTTTTGGCATCCTACATCGCAAAGCACTCTGAGAAATGATCCAATATAAATTCACTTGTTGATCTTGTGAGGTAAATCTACAATGGAATGGTGCTAACCACTTTCATAGTGTCCTGAAAATGGAAAATGAAGGGAATGGAGGCATTTCTTATTCTATGCTTAAATGTATGCAACTTGGTAGTTAACATATTTTATAGCATTTTTTTATCATAATTGCATTTTAATATACCTGTATGTACAGTTAGCTGCCACATTTAAAATCAGGTGGAGGATCACTTCTTCCTGGGTTAAATTTTGCTTTGAGTAACAGTAACTCCATGAGATACTGAAAATATTTTCTCCCTATTTCTACCTCTAAAAATTATTTTGTCAAGACTTATAATGTCAGATTGGGAAGAGTATTATTCCTGTTAGGTATTTTTATATGAGTGTGTGTGGTATTTGTGTTTGCAAACTCACAATACCGCAAACAAATTGTGCCCTGCCATTTCCATAACATTTTCAAAACTAAAATACATATGTCATAGTGATCGTATAGCCAATTTAAAATGATAAAGTTCCATTGAAACTTGTGAAATACCTGGCGGTGACATCTGTGGTGTTACATAATTATATAATCATAGAAATACACAGCAAAGAAAGAGCCATTCGGCCCAAATTGTGTCTGCGCCGGCTCTTTGAAAAGAGCTATCCAAATCAATCCACTCCCCAGCCCTGCAATCCTGTCCTCCTCAAATTACTATCTACTTTGGTCTTAAAAGTTGTTATCGAATTGGCTTCCACCATTATTTCAGGCAATGGATTCCAAATCCGAACAACTTGCTGCATGAAAACATTTCTCCTCACCTCCCCTCTGCTTCTTTTAACTATTTAAAATTGGTGTCGTTAGGTGAACAACCCACTCACCAGTGGAAATAGTTTCTCCATGTTCACCCTATCAAATCCAATGATAATTTTGAAAACTTCGATTAAGTCTCCTCTTAATCTTCTTTTAACCTTGGAGCCAAGGAGAATAATCCTAGCTTCTCTAGCCTCGCCTGATAAATGAAGTCCCTCATTCCTGGTACCATACTGGTAAATCTTCTTTGGAACCTCTCTAATGCCTTGACATCCTTCCTAAAGTGTGGTGCCTGAAACAGACCACAGCACTCCATTTATCATAACTTTGTGACTTTTGTATTCTATGCCCCTATTTATGAACCCAAATATCCTAACTGCTTTATTAACAGCTTTATCTACCAGTCTTGGGACCTTCAAAGATTTACTTATATCAATCCTCAGTTCTCTCTGTTCCTTTACCCCTTTTAAAATTCTACCATCTAGTTTATACTGTCTCTCCTCATTCTTCATCCCAAAATGCATCACTTTGTACTTATCCACATTAAACTTGTTCTGCTACATGTCTGCCAATTTTACCATTCTGTCTACGTCCTCTTACAGTCTGCTACTATCCTCCCCACTGTTTACTTCTTTTCCTAACTTTGTGTCATCTGCAAACTTGGAAATTGTACTCCCTATACCCAAATCCAGGTTGTTTATATAGACCAAAAACATAAGTGGTCGCGATACCGACAACCCACTCACAACCCAGTGGGGGATACCGCGGCACCTCCAGTCAGAAAAACAACGATTCACCAATACTCTCTGCTTTCTGTCACCCAGCCAGTTCTGTATCTATGCTTCTACTGTCCCTTTAATATCGTGGGCTTCTATTTTGCTTACAAGACGCTTATGCGGCACTTTATCAAACACCTTTGCAAGTCCATACTACATCAACTGCACTACCTTCATCCATCCTTTCCGCTACTTCATCAAAAAACTAACTGATTTGTTAGATATGATTTGCCTTTAACAAATCTGTGTTGACTGTCCTTTATTAACCCATATTTTACTAAAAGAAAATTTATTTTGTCCTGGATTATAGTCTCTAGAAGCTTTCCCACTACTGACTTTTGGTGGACTGGCCTGTAGTTGCTAGGTTTATCATTCTGCCCTTTTTTGTATAGGGGAGTCACATTTGCAAAGCTCCAGTCCTCTGGCACCACGAAGGATTGAAAGATGTGGACCGAGCCTCCATTATTTCTGCTACTAGTTCCTTCAGTAACCTAGGATAATAATAATCTTTGCATTTGGTATAGTGCTTTTCACATCTTATCGACGTCTCAAAGCGCTTCACAGAATATACTCTAAAGCGAATTGATTGTTTATTTATGGGCAAAATGCGGCAACAATTATGCACAGCGGTGTCCCACAAACAGTCATGAATTGAAATTACTAATTTTTATTATTGTGTTTTTTTGTTTGGACGTATTATTGTTAGGCATGTGGAGTAAGGAAACTTGCGCAAGGTATCGCCCTGATGCATCCCATCCAGACTGTATGACTTATCTACCTTGAGTACTGACTACCTTTTTAGTACCTCCTCTTAGTTTATTCTTATCTTATCCAAATTTTCTACCCTCTCTTCTGATACTATGACATTGACTGCATCCTTTTCTTTTGCAAAGACAGATGCAAAGTAATCATTCAGTACATCAGCCATGCCCTCTGCCTCCACAAGAAGATTTCCTATTTGGTCTCTAATTGGACCCATCCTACTTTTGACTAACCTTTTATTCTTTATATGCTTATAAAATACTTTAGGGATCCCTTTTATGTTATATGCTAATCTTTTCTCATACAATCTCTTATTTGTCACTCTTATTTCCTTTCTCAGTTCTCCTCTGTACTTTCTATATTCTATTTGATTATCTTCTGTATTTTGGATCTGACATTCATCATAAGGCTTCTTTTTTCTATTTTACTTTAATCCCAATTTCCTCAGTCATCTAGGGAGGTTTGGCTGCCCCACCTTTCCCTTTGTGGAAATGTATTTGTTCTGTCCACAAATTATGTCCTCCTGGAAGGCTTCCCATTTCCTCCCATTTTTTACTTGCTGATCTTTCTTTCCAGACCACATTGGCTAGGTCCCTTTTTAACTCCCTGAAATTAGCCCTCTTCCATTTGAGGTTCTTCACCTTTGATGGTTCCTTGACCCTTTCCAAAAGTACTCTAAACGTAATAATGTTCTGATCTATTGTCCAGATGCTCTCCAACTGAAACTTTATGCTCCACTTGCCCCACTTCATTCTGCAGAACTAGATCCAGCACTGCTTCCTTCTTTGTTGGGTTAGAAACATAGGGATCTAGAAAGTTGTCCTGTGTACATTTCAGGAATCCTTCCCCTCTCCTTGCTGTTTACACTGTTATTTTGCTCCGTTAGTCTACATTAGAATAATCAATATCATTATCACTATCTATTGGTTTTGCAACTTTCTGAAATCTGCTTGCCGATTTTCTTGTCTATTTCTAGCCATTGTGTACAGCCATTGTATATAGTGGTCTATAGTATACACCTAACAGAGTAACAGCTCCTTTTCTGCTCCTTAACTCTTACTCTAATACATTTGGAATAATGATGATTGTGCCAAAGGACATCTCTGTGCTGAAATCTGCCCCGATTTCAGAGATCAACATTTGAGTGTATGAAAAACAAAGTCCTCACTTAATTGAGACTATAATAATAATAATAATCCTTCCATTTGATATAGTGCTTTTCACATCTTATCGACGTCTCAAAGAACTTCACAGAATATACTGTAAGGTGAATTGACTGAATTATTATTAGGTGGGAGAAACGAGGCAGCCAACTGTGCACAACAGTGTCCCACAAACAGTCATGTATTGAAATAACCAATTGTTATCATTGTGGGTTTTTTGGAGGGATTATTATTAGGTGTGTGCAGTAAGGAAATTTTCCCAAGGTTTTGCCAAACCTAAGAGTCCACTTTTATTTCCACGGTATTTGTTTTAGCCTAAGGATATTCCCTGATTACAATGTACCTTGCTTTACTGTGAAATGCTGTGAAGGGGCACTCAAACCCTACCACAGAGCCTGAAATCAAACTCCAAATTCAAAAATTTGTCTTTTGTTTAAAAAAAAGTATGTAAATGAGTGCATCCAATATGCGGAAGTCAGGATGTATTTGGGAATGTTTAGTGACCATAATGTAAAAACAATTGTAGAATTTCATAATGTGCTCATTGTGATAATTAGCATATCAAATGCATTATGAAAGGCCACAGATTTCATCTTGTATTTATGCAGTCAACTGTATTTATGTGGTATGATTTATTCTGTTGTTTAGTTATAGCCAGCATTTAAGGAAAAATGCCTAAAAATGTATCCTTTAAGTCCATCCTTAATAATTGAACACTCACAATCGATCTCTCTCACCGGGTGCTTCAGAATGAAACCATGGCCATCTGTGTTTGTATTTTAACCAGACAGTTGATTTATTTATTCATAGTATTTGTGCTTTCAAATTTAAAATGTTTGCTTTTAAAATTACTTTTAGAGCAACGTTTGACAAAAAATTCCATACTCTCCATGGCTTAAATAAAGACTTTCCCAATCACAACAACAACAAATGACAAATTACATTTGTATTGTGGCTTTCATGTTGAGAAAACATGCCAATCTGCAGGCACCTATGAAGAGGGACCCTTTGCTCATACATGTTCAGGAATAAGGAATGTATAAGACCAGAAAAGGCCATCAAGTCCATTTGGATGGTCCCAAAGTGAAAATTCTGCTCTGCATGGTCTCTCATAGCTCTTAATCCAATTCTTTGCAAATAGCTATCTCATTCCCTCTTATACATGCTGCCAGGTCAATTTCATAAAACATAGCACATATAACAAAGTGCTTCACAGCAACAATAGGGATAATTTAGCATAGAAGGAAGTGTTCACTGTGTTCAGTTCTGGGCACCACATTTTAGGAAGGATGTCAAGGCATTGGAAAGTGGAAATAGGAGATTTACCAGAATGGTACCAGGAATGAGGAATTTCAGCTATCAGGAGAGGCTAGAGAAGCTAGGATTATTCTCCTTGGAGTAGCGAAGATTAAGAGGAGACCTAATGGAGGTTTTCAAAATTATGAGGGGATGCGATAGGGTGAGCAAACAGAAACTATTTCCACCAGTGAGTGGGTCAGTAACCCGAGGACACCAATTTAAAATAGTTGTTAAAAGAAGCAGAGGGGAGTTGAGAGAGCAATTTGTTCACGCGACGAGTTCTTCGGATCTGGAATGTATTGCCTGAAATGATGGTGAAAGCTAATTTGATAACAACTTTTAAGAGAGAAGTAGATAGTTATTTGGGGAGGACAGGTTTGCAGGGCTATGTGCAGTGGAATTGATTTGGACAGCTCTTCTCAAAGAGCAGACACGGTGGACGGAATTGGCCTCCTCCTGGGATGTATAATTCTATGATTCTATAAGAAAAAAATGGGGAGTTTGAGGGTGTTGACCACTGTCAAAGCAATAAATTGTTAAGAAGGTTTTTAGGACAGGAAAAGAAGGCACAAGGCAGAGGAACAGTTGGAGAGAATTTCTATATATTGGCTGAAGGCAAAATATATTCACCACCCTGTGAAGTATCAGTGTTACTGCACCCATTTTCAAGTGTTTACTTCTGCTGCATCCATCACCGTATGCTATTAATAAAATCTCAAAATGCAGTAAACATCAACGACAATTTGCATTTATACTTCGTCCGTCACATGAGGGTCTCCTCTCAGAGCAATTATATAAATATATCCCAACATCAAATAAGTATCATATCCTGAATGGATAGTATTTCTATATGTAAAAAATTGTGTTTTATGAAGATAGTAAAGAATCCTTTTCCCTAAGTCTCTTAACTTCCTCACATTCTTTCAGTCAACTGCTGCTTTACTATCTTGGTAAGAGGCAGTCCATGTCACCAGGATCTGTCAAAGAGGATACTTCCAGGTAATGTCTTGTCACAGTTTCCATGGATTAAAAGTTGTTTTGCATTTATGACACAATTGACCATCACAGTCTCAGGATTGTAAAGCTAGTATCAATGGAGCTTGACAGGCAATCAATGATAACAAAAACTGCCTGAAGCTCTGAAGCATAGTTGTGTTCATGCACATTCAAATTGTCAAAGGACTCACAATACAAAAAGATTTGTTCGCTTGTTATTCTTAATTTTCCTGTTGCTCAGTTCTTTATGGAGATCACTAGATTACTACCGCAGGTGCCTCCCCCAAACCAGGATCGTGCTCCGCCAATGTTAAGTGCTGTAGGATATCTATCCTGTATGAAGGTAGGGGCGCTATATGAATGCAACTTGTTCCTGTTGTGCTGACTTGTATGTTAACTAGTAGAGTTCTTGTCATGGTTGCTTAAAAGACACCACCACCTTTGATTGATGCTGTAATCATTATTGGATCCACCATTTGTTGATCTAGTGGATGTCAGGACTCAACCTGAGGATATCAGGTTTAAAAGATGAGCTAGTTACTTTCCTCCTGCGTGTTGCGTGTGGAGTGAGCACCCTTTGGAGATGAGTTCCAAGGTAATGTGCCTCACACTCATGTTCAAATCCTTTCACTCTCTGACACCTCCTAGGCATGCTCCTAACCTCTGAAACTCCCTTCCTCTACACTGCTGCCTCTCTCTCTCTCTCTCTCTGTCTCCTCACACTGTGTTCAAATCCCTTCACTCTATGGCACCTTCCTACCTCTCTGACCTCCTCAATCAACTACCAGGTGCCTCCGCTCGACCGACAACGGCCTCCTGCTCATCCCTCGCACTCTCTACCCCACCATCGGAGGCCATGCTTTTAGCCACTAGGACCCAAAACTCTGGAACACTTGGCCTCAATACCTTTGTCTTGCCCCCTGTCTTCTTTTTCAAGTCCTGGATAAAACCTTCCTCTTGAACCATTCTTACAGCCACTCCACCCCATCTCGCAACCCCCCACCATCACCACCAGCTTGGAGTTAGGCTCTGCCACTGTTAAGTGCTCTGAGACTCTAACCTGCGTGGAGTGAACTATATAAGTGCAAGTTGTTGTTGTTAATAGATTGTTGGAACTGACTCAATCCTCTTGATACACTCATTGTAACTTCAGTTCCTGTGTCAGGATGGGTCCACAGCACACTGCGCCATTACAAATGATACTCCGGCTCATTGGCGGAACTTGAAGGGGCAGACCAGTCACCAGGAGCAGGGGTTCTTCTGAATTCTTCTGTGAACTCTGCAAGCCAACTTCCCAACTGGTGGGGTGGTCTGAGATAATCAACCAATGGCAAATTATGTGGTTTTAGTTGATTGACCCAGCAGTACCTCAAATTACATTCTGTGGATTCCAAATTTTGGCTCTTGCCAACCTGAACCTAAGAGCAAGTATCACTGCAGGAAGAAAGTGCACATTCGATTACAGTCACTGGGACATTTCCACGTGTAGATTGTGCACATAAGTGGAAATGTCAAGCTAGTTTGGATAAAAAGCATTGTAATGAGTCCAACATCTGGCGGACCAAACAAAAAATATTCAGCTCTATGTTCAGCTCTCTCTGTAAAGTCGTTTGGTGTGTGGTCCTTCATCACTTAATTATGATGAAAAGTCAGACTTATGAGAGAATTGCACAGTACAATGTACTAGGCCACAAAGTCTCTGGTTCAAATCTCAGTTTGCTCCGTATTCAGAAAGGTGTAAGAGACGATCCTTTACCACATTCAGTCTCATCTCTGCCAGAACCCCATAAATGCTGTGGGTTGAAGACCCATGGCAGGATTTGTCTGCCTTTCTAGATGGATGGTAAGGTTCCATGACACTATTCAAATACCATTCACATGCCCTTCCATTCAGGTTTCTGTACTGCTCACATAACAGAAATTGCTCTGGTCAATGTCACAAACAACATTCTATCCATCTGTGACCAAGGCTCCTTCTGCCTCCTTGTCCTCTCTGCTGCCTTTGACACCTTTGACCATTCAATCCTCATCCATTGCCTCTCATCTCACCTTAGCCTTCAAGGCTCTGTCTTTGATGGTTTGGGTCTTATCTCTCACACGGTCTCCAATTTGTTTCCACTAACGATTTATCTTCCAGTCCCTGCACTGTCTTGTGTGCTGTTTTTCAGGGCTCTGTCTTCGGTCGCCTCCTCTTCAACCTCTACATGCTCCTATTTGGTAACATCATCCGCAGATATGTGGTCAGTTTCCGTATGTACACGGATGACACCCAATTCTATACATCTGCCTCCATCTTCGATTCCAGGACAACTGGCGTGCTTGACTATGTTGATGCCCTGTTTGTTGGCCTTCCCAACTTCTCCCTTCATAGGCTGAAGATCATCCAGAACTCTGCATGTCCTCTCCCGCAACAAGCTTCACGATCCTTTCTCCCCCATTCTCATCCAATTTCACTGACTCTCCATCATTCAGAGGATTCAATTCAAGATCCTGACCATCATCTTTAACGCCCTCCATGGCCTTGCCCGACCCTACCTCTGCGAACTCCTAAACCCCTGTCAACCTCTCCACTCCATCCGCTCGATGGACTCTGGCCTATTCCATGATCACTGACCCACCCTTTAGCCTTCAGCCACTGCCATCAACCTTTGAAATTCCATCCTGCAATCCCTCCGCCTGCTCCATGTCTCTTACCCAACCCACCCTATCATCGATGACCAGACTTTCAGTCACTCTAACCCAATGTTTGGAATTGCATCTCACAATCCCTTCACCTTGCTCCCTCCCTTGCCTCAGTCAAGGCTCGACTCAAGAGCTTCCTTTTCGACCTTGCCTTCAGTCACTCTTCTACCTGGAGTGTTGTAGCTCAATGGTTAGAGCACTTGCCTTGTTAGCGAGAAACCTAGGTTTGATTCCAGGCAGGGTGAAACCATGGGCAAGTTTCTTTACACCACATGCCAGATAATAATCCCTTGAAAAAAATGATAAATTGGTAATTTCATTCCCCAACTGTTTGTGGGACACTCCTGTGTGCAATTGGCTGCCGCGTTTCGCCCATAAAATATATATCAATTCACTTTATAGCATATTCTGTGAAGCCCTTTGAGATGTCTAAAAGTCGTGAAAAGTGCTATATCAAATGCAAGGATTATTATTATTGTCTCTCTGTCCTCCCTCATCCCAACTCTGCCACCCCACACCCCCATACACAGGTGCTGTTCCCCGACTGATCAGCGCCTTGGGACATCCCCATAGCATGAAAGGTGCACTACAAACAGTAGTTGTTGTTGGTCAACAAAGTTTCACATTATTTCGCCTTTCACCTCATGACTGTTTTTGAGATCCTGTGGTGGAAATGGCTGCCATATTTGTTTTTGAAACATACAGTCACTAAACTTAACTTAGTGTTTGATACATCGACCAATAATTTTTTGTGGGTTACTGATTGTCTGTAACATATGGAAATCCACCACCATTCTTACCAAATCAGACTGAGCGTTTCACGTATGTATGCTGCCTACACATAGCAATTTCCTATTCTGCAACAGAATGCGCACTCTCTCCCTGGAGGGTCAGACACTGCTTACCTAATTCTGGAGATTATTAGGTGCGTATTAGCAAGAGTCAAGTCCTCGGGACCCCAGAGTGTTGATGTTGGTATTCGGCTAAAGTTTATCTAACCAAAATGGCATTAGGAGGAATCACTGACTCAATTTCTTTCAAGAGAGGAGTGAATATTGAAGAAGTAAAAGCCAGGTTTCAAATTCCTGCTCAAGGACATTTCTTCAGACTGCTAAGGTTGCCTGATTCATCTGGGGGGATGTGACCTCCTATTTAATAGGGTAACAGAAACAAGTGATCTAATTGGCAAACAGACTGGACATTGATTTGCGTTAAAGGTCTACACTCTTAGAATAAACTGAGGCAGATCAAAAGATGTACCACTGTAATATTCACAGTTGGCCGTCATTGAAAACAAAGTCTATAAATTCTCTGCTGATTGTAGCAGCAAATCCTCCCAATTCCATCTGTGCACCCAAACCTTTTGAGGACTGAAAGCTCTCAATTGCTCATTCCCGTGTGTGATATTCATTGAACTTAAATAGTAGCCATAATCAGCGAGAGCAGGCTGAAATTAATTATATTCCCTCAGAGGTCAGTTGTCTGCACTAATTTCCTGCTATAGTAAAGCAAAGAATATTTATAAAATTGTATTGCACAATTTTGTCTTGGGAGTAATCCAAAACTATAATTCACCATGAAAACAACAGGATTTGTCTGGCATAAGGATTTATTTTAGAGTTTCAATATGTATATTTACTTTCTCATAATTACACAATGAGTAAAATTCCTGTGAGGTGCTTGAGACAGATGTTCTGATGCCATGATAACGTGTTTCATTGAGGGCTAAGATTATTTTTATTGTTGTTAACATTATTATTATTATTTAGAATACACTCATGCGGCCATGACAAACGTGCTTGTGCACGGACAATAAGAAATGGCCAGATAACATTCATATCGGTTATGCTCATCTATTATTTATTTCCCTTTATTTTTAAGCATCTATTTCTGCTTTGACAATAATATCTCACCCAAGAAAAAATATATAGAAAAAGTTAATATGACAAAACAGGATGACAAACACATGTCTGAGGTTTAATGGTGAAGGCTGTAAATCTTTACCATTCATCATCTTGTTTGATGTTCGTCATCCCTAAAACCATAATATACTCCTGACTTTCAAGGCCAGCTCAGTTAGAAACTGAGTACCGGTAGTCAAACCAGTTGAGCAGTTACAACAATTGCTGGAATTAAAATTATGTTTATTCTTCAAGAGCCTGATATTCACCAAAAGCAAAGTAGTATTTTTTAAGCAACAATCAAATTGTGCTGTAAATTACTCCTTGGAGTATGCAGTATCATGTATTCAGATTGAATCAACAGCAGTAGTTCATAGTAATGCTTACTCTTGCACTTTATTACACAGTCTAGTTTTGCACCATCTCTTTTAAGAGCTGTTGTTCTTGGCTGTATCTGCTGCTGTCAGTTAGGCTCTTGTGTATCGGATTTCTAAACCACTGGCTCAAAAATAACATGAAAAAAATTATAAAATCGATTAAAATTGCTGAAAATTCAGGAAAATTTGTAATGTATAGATTATCTAATTATTTTAATGACCAGTGAAGTATATTGAAGCAAACTGATGGCTCGATTATATCTGTAGCAGAGAGGTGCCAGCAACAAGGAACTACATTCACTGTAGTTTATTACATATTTATTACATCTCACTCAACAAAATTTGAGTTAACTCTGTTAACTAGTGGCCAAATGTCACTGAGTGTTTGCTGTAAGTACAGAGCTGGTGGAAT
The DNA here is from genome assembly GCA_035084275.1 of Hydrolagus colliei. Classification (NCBI taxonomy): domain Eukaryota; kingdom Metazoa; phylum Chordata; class Chondrichthyes; order Chimaeriformes; family Chimaeridae; genus Hydrolagus; species Hydrolagus colliei. Next base: position 62,362,132 of record CM068742.1, on the reverse strand, counting down.
ATTGACTCTATGATAAATTCGATAGTTTGGGAGCAGTTCACTGTTCTGGACCAAAACATCTCAAATGTCACATAAGTTACATATCTTAAGAGTAGGGTCCGGCGATATATCGATATATCGCTAAAACCCGATATAATTTTCATATCGATACGCCGATATAGGCATTTCAAAAATATCGATCTATCGAACAATTGATATATCGAGGGGAAAAATTGGAATGCGCGCACACTGAACTACAAGACCCAGAATGCTCATCTCTATACACAATGCACAGACTGAGGTGCAAAGCCTCAGTCTGTGCGGGAGGGGGAAAGCGATGGCTGGGGTTGGGTGGGGAGGGAGAGAGAGAGAGACAGCTGGGGGGGGTGGGGGAGAGAGACGGCTGGGGGGGGGTGGGGGGTGGGGAGAGACGGCTGGGGGGGGGGGTGGGGAGAGAGACAGCGGGGGGGTGGGGGAAAGAGATGGCTGGGGGTGTTTGAGGAGGGAGAGAGACGGCTGGGGGGGGGGAGAGAGACGGCTGGGGGGGGGGGGGAGAGACGGGGTGGATGTGATAATATACAGATAGATAGAGATGGAGGGGATGTGAGAGAGACATAGACAGAAAAACACAGAGATTGAGAGAGTGAGAGACACAGAGAGAGAAAGATATTTACCTCCTGAGGAGATAGGCCCCGAATGCGCGCCGCGCGCGCATGCGCAATACGAAAAACCCGAAAATATCGATATTTCGGTATATCTCGATATGAGCCCATCGATATATCTAAATCGGAAAATTTCCATATCGACAGACCCTACTTAAGAGTAGATTATGTATAGAGCAAGAGTCCCGGTATTTGAAAGAACTGCAAGGAACTATCCTAGAGTCCTACCTATTAATTCCTCTTCCACCCAAATAAATGAAAAGCAGATTAACTGACCATGAATGTGCTGCTTTGATGCTACAGATTAGCTGTTTTTTCTCTGCATAGACACTACATTTTAAATAAATTATTTCCTTTCAAACATTGTAACAATCCTTGCCAAGGTCTTCCATTTTCCTGTATTTTCACAAATAAAATCTAAGGTCCTCCCCTCACGTATAAATAATTTCACTAAATAGCACCTCACAGACTCTGTAACCTTCTGTAATATCTTACTCCTCTACTCCCCCCATCCGTTCAGCTAACTCTGGTCTCTCTCCTCCTCTGTGCCATTATCAGTGGCTTCAGTCACTTTGTTCCTAACCTCTGGGTCCCTGCCTTATTTCTCCACCTCGCCCCTTCTCGATCTATCTTTAACTCCTACCTTAAAACATATCTCTTCGACTGTGCCTATTATCACCTCCCCTGTCTACCTTGCATAGCGTCATTGTGAAACAATCTGAGACAATTGTCCATGAAGGCGCTATATAAATACAAGTTGTTGATGTTGTAACAGCATAAAAATACTACATTAATGGCAAGCATTGATTTTATTCCAATTATCGTTTAGTAAAATACAGTACAGCTAAAACCAATTAAATTGTGTCTTTATTTTTAAGTGTTATGATACCCAGCTGCTTAGAGAGGAGCAGAGTGTCACAGGCACATTCATCTCATACAAAAATATTCTGGGTCAGTTTGGAGATGAGTAATTTGGTGAATGTCACCCAGGCAGAAAATGTGGAGCATTCAGTGAGAGCTTAAGAAGGATCCCAATGACGCCTAACCAAATGCACAGCAGTAACCGAGACTGCCTGGAAGATGAGCTGAATGCACCACTTAGATTGTCTGGTTGGCACAAATTCAAGTGTCACTGTATTTCACAGCATTTGCATTAAATCAGGGCCAAATCGCAATTAAACTTACTAAATCATTCAGTGTATCACTGTGACCTATCCAAAACTCAAGAGAAAATTATTTTTGAACCCCCTATTTTCAGTAATTGTGATAATGAAACAAAAACACCAATTCATTTCCGCGATTAGTAAGTACAATATCTAGAAAACTTCCTTCTGACTGTTTTTGTCGGGCTCGTTAATGCCATTAAGCGCTCTGAGATGCCGTCCAGCGTAGAGGGCGCTATATAAATCCAAGTTGTTGTTATTGTTGTTATCAACTATTCCACCTTAGCAGATTGTTCAATTGGGAGACAAAGGTCAAAATGATGGACGTAAATGTATCGGCCTTTTGCACTGTGCACTTACAATTTGAAATCACGCCAACTCAGGTTCCTTGATTGCCTGCATTCAGATTAGCAGGTGACTAGACCAGGTATAGAAGATCACAAAGAAGCTTGATCCTGTCTTCACCTCATATCAACATACATGCACTTTCCCAGTTTCGTTCGCTGCATAGTGTCAGAATTCTGCCAAAATCTAGACCTAGTATTCTTTCAAAGCATTTTAGAGCCTGCAGAAATTCACATATTCTTACAGTCAATAAAAAATGTTGAAGCCGTTTTTTTGTATGACAATTTGCCAAACTGCACCAACAAAAATACTAAGAAAAATGTGTGATTAAATACATACAATGCATTAAAATATTGTCTCAAGTGCCTTACAGGATACTAAAACTAAAGTGTATTTGTAAGCAAGTTAATAGTGACAGTTAATGGTGCTCAGCACCGTATCACAAATAACAAAGTGACCAACCACTCTTATCTTGAGGATTGTTGCGTTGCTTATGGAATCTTTAATGTCTCTCTGAACAGACAGATAGGATTTCAGTTTAACATGCAATTCTATACTCTGATGGCATTTATACCCTGGCTGCAAATGCTGACTAACTCGTTCCCTTCTTAACTCTTATGTGTGATAAGCTGAGTTCAAATTTGAGTAATAATTCCATTTCCCTCCCACATCACCAAGATGGAACCTGACACCTTCCTGCTCTGTAGCACCCATTAAGTTTCTGCGAGATGCAACAACAACAACAACAACAAATTACATTTATAGAGCGCCTTTCACGTCGGGAGGCGTCCCAAGGCGCTGCACAGGAGGCGTGTGACCCGAGCTGAGAGGGGAGTGTTTGGGAAGGGGTAAAACACGAAGGGGAGGTAGAAAAATTCAGGGTGGAACAAAAGGCACGATCGAAGAGGAAAGTCTTCAAACCGGCCTTGAAAGAGGAAAGGGAAGAAACGAGATGGAGGGATTGAGGGATGGCATTCCATAGGGTGGGAGCGGAGAAACTGAAGGCCCGGCCTCCGATGGTGGGGCGGTTCGGGCGGGGGGCTTGGAGCAGGCCAAGTCCTGTTGAACGGAAGGTCCAGGTAGGCTTGTAGGGGGAAAGTAAATCGGTTAAATAGGGCGGGGCAAGGCCGTGTAAGGCCTTGTAGGTGAGGACGAGGATCTTGAACTCGATCCTCTGGAGGATGGGGAGCCAGTGGAGACGGGCGAGGGTGGGGGTTATGTGGTCGCGGAGGCGGGTGCGGGATAGTACACGGGCTGCAGAGTTTTGGATGACCTGCAGCCTGTGAATGGAGGAACTGGGGAGGCCGACGAGGAGAGAGTTTCCGTAGTCCAGCCGTGAGGTGATGTATGCGTGCACGAGTGTTTCGGCAGCGCTAGGGGTAAGATAATTGCGGAGCCTGGCAATATTGCGCAGGTGGAAATAAGCGGTGCCGGTCAAGGCGCGGATGTGGGGGAGGAAGGAAAGTTTTTGATCGAACATGATGCCGAGGTTCCTGATTGGCTTTGTGAGGTGGAGAGTGCAGCCTTGGATGTTGAGGCTGGCAGCGCCCGATGTGCGGAGGCGCTGGTTTGAGCCGATTAGGAGGGCCTCAGTCTTACTCACGTTCAATTGCAAAAAGTTGTCCCTCATCCAGGACTCGATGTCGGATAGACATGCTGTCAGAACATCGATGGTCTGGGGGTTGAGGGATGAGGCAGAAAGGTACAACTGGGTGTCGTCCGCACACATGTGGAAATTTACCCCATGTTTGCAAATGACGTCGCCCAGAGGGAGCGTGTAAAGGGTGAAAAGGAGGGGGCCTGAAACATATATGCATATATTGCATATATGCAAGCACCAATTGAAGTGCTCTTTGGAAACAGTTCAATTGCACTGCCCCACTTCATAGCAAATACCAAACAATCGGTCTTACTGACAAGTAACCATGCAAATGCAGTACTGAAATCCTGGTTACACTCGTTATTTGCTTTTCTATTCAGTTACACTGCCCCATTTACTCACCTCCTACTCAGCCACAAAAATAACAACATATCAGCACTAATATGATAGTTTTGTCCTTATTACGTTGAGTGAAAGATCACTCTGCCTTTGTATCGAGCAGCAGTGTAAAAGCTATAGCATCTCATTCCAATGATGTCCTTTTCAAATATACTAGCTATATCCCTGCGTAACATAAGCAGCCTAGTGTTTTTGAACATGTTTATTCATATATTTCAAAACTTTTTAAAAATAATGTATTTGTTGTTTACAAAAAAAACTGAGCTTTAATCACTGAGTTGTTTTTCTTTGTTGTTGTTTTTTCTTTTTTTAAGCTGTATTGGTTTTTGTTTTCCTTTTAGAAGTTCATTGTTACAATTGCGGAAACATACCTAAGGCTTTTATATACAGTAAAAGCCCGTTTATCCGTGACCCGATTAACCGGATAGCTCGACCCCCTCCCGGACAATTCCCCATTCCAGCAATTGCGAGTATGCTCACTTTGCGCATATGCGCAATGCATGCGCATGCGCACTTATTAAACTTAAGAACGTGGGATGTTTTTACTGATTGGTAAAAAATGCTTTTTTACCGATCTTTTTACTGAGTGTGCTGGAATCTTTATTGGTAAGTAAGTATTGGTAAGTAAATCAGAATAGCAATATTCTATTTAGTATATTATTAATATAGTATGTTTTAAAATAAGTTAATTTTTTGTGTTGGGCTTTCGGCAACTTGCCGCCCGATTATCCGGCACAGTCATTAGTCGACTATCCACCATTAGTCGACTATCCCCCCCACCCCCAAGCGTGCCGAATAAACGGGCTTTTACTGTATATAGAAGATAGATTTGACACAGTGCCATCCGCATCAGGAGGACACAATTGCGGAATTGCGGAAACATACTTAAGGCTTTTATATATATATAGATCGATCGATAGTAGGGTGAAACTTTGGGCAAGTTTCCTTACTCCACAAACCTCATAATAATTCCTCCCAAAAAAATTGGCCATTTCAATCCACGACTGTTTGTGGGGACACTGCTGTGTGCAATTTGCTGCCATGTTTTGCCCACAGTCAAATAATTTTACAGTCTATTCTGTGAAATGCTTTGAGACGTGTAGAAGATGTGAAAAACACAATGTCAAATACGAAGGATTATTATTAATTAGGGCCCATCGATAGATCGATATATCGGTTATATCCGATATAATTTTCATATCAATATCGGAATTTAAAATATATCGATATAACGAAAAATTCGATATAAAAAAAATATTGGTACCTTGTTGCCGGTATTGCAACCTCCTGGACCTAGAGCATGGAATGCGCGCGCACATCCGAATGCGCACACACTGAACTACACTGAACCAGAATGCTCACCTCTACACAATGCACAGACCGAGGTGCAAGCTGCCATATTGTATTCGTAGTCCTCGAATACAATATACAGGTAAATAAGGGGTTGGGGGAGAGGAAGGGAGAGACGGGGTGGGGTGGGGGGGGGGGGGGGGGGGGGGGAGAGGTGGGGGTGGGGGGAGAGGGGTGGGGGGGGGGGGGGGGGGGAGAGAGGGAGGGAGAGGCCAGACAGAGAGACACAGAGAGAGAGAGAGATGGAGAGAGTGAGTGTGAGACACAGAGAGAGAGATATTTACCTCCTGAGGAGATAGGCCCCGAATGTGCGAGCACCTCCGAATGCGTGTGCATGCGCAGTATAAAAAAACAGAAAATATCGATATATCGGTAAATATCGATATGAGCCAACCGATATATCCATATCGGAAATTTTACATATCGATGGGCCCTATTATTAATATATATTCACAATCAATTACTTGAACGTCTGTAATCTCAGATTACATTTGGAGTGTATCACCAGTGGAAAGATTGGAGCACAATAAAATCACAATTCCTGAGAAATGAAAGTTAAAGAATTGAGGCGATAATGCATAAATTGACAGAGAATCTAAATACTGTATGCTGAACTAGCTTTGTTATCGTTAAATGCATGTGCAAATACACTGGAAAAACAATGTGCTAATTTTAAATCATGTTCAGTAGTATATGGCACAGCTCTGCCTCAATAGAATGTAATTATCTGCCCATTAAACAACTCAGTGTCAGAAAAGAGAGTTTCGTTCTGACTGGCAGCATTCGGTGGCGTTTAATTCGTGTGTGTGTTTTATGAGGTTTCCTCAATAAGGCTTCAGATGAGAATTTCTATGAGAACTGACTTCTGGAAATCAATATTGTTAGAGCAGTCCCCAAGGTGTGGTGTGACATATTTCCGACTGGCAGAAAGAGTCCAATTTGCTTGTTTCCATATTAAAATATTCCATTACAAAATCCTGCAAGCTAAAGTCTAATATTCTCTCTACTTCGGTCCTATGGAAGGTTAGTCCAAAAGCCGAATCTGTCAAACTTCCATTTATACCTCCTATCCCTCTCTCCCAAACTAATTTTTCCCTTGAAACTATGAAGGACTGTGCACACCAGTTCCAAAGGTGAAGGGCAATACCTTGGACACCTATATGCCAGCTGATTGATCTTCAGCACTCCCTAAGAACAAGGGTTCCATTATTTTGTAAAAATATAATAAATGCACCTGAGTTTCGATCTGGAAAATAAAATGGCAAAATTGTCATATCAAAGGGGTTTCGATCCAATTAGTTTACAAAATGACTATGCTGTGCTTCCAGAATGCAGAACTGGCTAATTCTGTATTCAGGACACATTTAACAGAATACAATTCCTCACTATTGAATGCACTATTATCATCACAGGTTCATTGTTTTGATATCTAGGAATTAATCTCTGGTCAATAGGTTTTAGCAAGCTTGTTGGGTGGGCACTGATAATAGTAACATCCTGTTAAACATTGAATAATGTCAAGGTCAATACATTTATAGAGAAGTAGATGATAAGCTGCTGAGGCCTTTACAGCAAAAGTGAAGGAAACGATCAGGACTTCATGGAAACATAGACGGGGGAAAAACACACATAAAGATCTTCATCACAATGTAAGAACTGTAATCACAATCACTGAAAAATAACAATCTAATAATTCCAATGGTTAAAGAACAACGTTTCATTCTTGGTGACTACAAAACTGTATCCAGCAAATAGACAAAGTGCTTTACAGTGAATGTTGGTAATGAGCCTGTTAAATAAGTCAGGGACAAAAGTAAACGTGGAACCAAACAGATTGTTCTGCAATGGCATCCCAGAAGTTGCAACCTGAAAATATCCATGGATTCTGCAACAGATGGTGCCAAGGAAAACAAGAAATCTTTACCAAGAAACCTACGTTGCATATGGTGCTGTATACCAAGTATCTGAAGAGCATCTGCAATAATGAAAACTTAAAAGCGAATCAATACTGCTTTCTTCTTCCTGAATAAACTTCAAGTGGACTTTTTTATAATAAAAAAAACAAATTCATTCATAGTTGACAAAACCAAGTACTGTATTGTGTTGATGCTTCTGGAACGGAATCTGCACTATCTGCAAACTCCATTTGCCTTGTGTACTGATACCGTTTGCACAGATCATATCTTATGCAATAGTGAACAGCACAAGGTATAATTCATTCGAACACCAACATATGTTATGCCTCTACTAGTTTGGATTCTATAAGCGCTTTGAGTTGATATCATACATAAATGTTCTATAATAATAATATGTAAAACTCTTGCAGTTGCTATAGGGACTTTCAAAGAGGTCATCTAAAAGCACTTCACAGGACATTTCACAAGTCCTGTGAAGTGATGTCCCACAAACAGCATTGGTCGAGAATCTATTTTACACGTAGAATTGTTGGTCAGAACACTGACCAACAGAACACTGAACACTGACCACTCCCTTCTCTTACCAAATCTCCCTTTTTTTTTAATAATGCTTTGGCATTTTTAATGCACACCTGATCCTTTGGTTTAATTTCCCATCGAAGGATGGCATCTTCAAAAATACAGCCCTTGCCTAGCACTGCAAAGGAGTATAATTCAGAGCTGAGATGCCATATTTGAGGTCAATATAAGGTCAGATTCATACAACAAAGAGGTCATCTCACAGGCACAATAGCACAAATAATTGCTTCTATTTTGCAAAGTGTTCCAGATCCAATCTGCTGGTTCCAGCATGGCTATGGAGTCATGTAAAAAGTATGGTGTTGCATTTCATTTGAATGGATTATAAGTGACTTTTAAATCCTTGGGTCAGGTGAGTAACATACCTTTTACTCTCTGTGCTGCTATTTAATGAAATGAAAAATAAGGCATGTGATTTGATAATCATCACTGGTGTGAGGTAGATCACCAAAACCTGTTGAGCAAACAGTTGATAATTACCTACTGTCCACAGGTACAACCCACCCCTACTATCAACACGAAGGTTGCCCGGTGGCTGCCAGTCACAGTTAATGCAGATGGCAGGAGTGAAGAGTGGCTCTTCCAATGGGACACTGACGTCACTCAAATGTCACATTCCCTAATTCGCAGTAACAGCAGTAGGGGCTCCATCAGGCCCAATGACTGAGGCAAATTGTGCATGAGTGTATGTGGTGGGAAGATCACTGTCTCAGAGGGGGAAGGGGAGATCAATCATTGTTTCAATTGATAGGGGTCAACCAACCATTGTGTCAACTTTAGGAGGGACGTCAACCATTGTATGAAATTCAGGGGGTCAATCATTGTGCCAAACTTTGTGTGAGAAGGTTCACAATCCCTCCCATTCTTTGGTAATGATTTGAACACAATGAACATCTCAATGCCCACCCTGTAATTCTCAATTCCACCCCATGTGCTGATAGTTTGTTCCACTTGTTTTTCATGTTTATTTGAAAATATCTGACATTACTGGAATTTCAATATTTTTTGAGCCCGTAAGCAAAAACAGCAACAAAAACATCAACTGGGAAATCGAGAACTTCAGACAGGTATTATTTTTGTGTTACTGTTGGTGCTGTGGAGCTAACCCAGAATGTAAACAGAATGAAATCTTAGCAGCTGAGAATATTTCAGAACAGAATTATATTGATAATAATAATAATCCTTGCATTTGATATAACGCTTTTCACAACTTCTAGATGTCTCAAAGCACTTCACAGAATATATTGTTAGGTGAATTGACTGTATACTTGTGCGCGAAACGCGGCAGCCAAGTCCCACAAACAGTCATGGATTGAAATGACCAATTTTTTTAGGGAGGGATTATTATTAGGCAGATGGAGTAAGGAAATGCCCAAGGTTTCGTCCTGACCTGCCTAGATACGAACATAGGTCTCACACTTATAAGGCGAATGCTCTAACCACTGAGCTACAGGACTCCACAATTTGATATTCAAACTGGTTCTTAAATAGAGTAAAACCTCTGGGCATGCAAATGACTGGACAAAAGTGACTTACTTAGTGAGGTGACCTGATTACTGAAACAGGTCGGTGTTTAGGTGTCTGATGTAATGTTATGGGTAATCGGCAAGGGTGATAAATATTCAACAACCATACTTTGCAATCTCATTAAAATAAAGGCATTGTCTAACTGTCTATGACTTTTGACCTCACGCGTTTGATTTAAATCCACTCTCTCATGTAAGGGCAACTCCTTTCATGGTGACATGTTTACAGCACTTACCAAGAACTGGCCACAAGAGCTCAAGCTAGGCCATTGGTGGAGGGCAAATTAGATTTTCCACGATCCCAACATTCACTGCACCGAGCGTACTCGATTGGGGCCCATTCCACCCACAGAAACAGCGTCGAGGAAACAATGCAAGAAGCCTGAGACCTAGCGCAGTGTGTACTGCACAGTGGACAGGGGTTGTTTGTAGTGTGTTTGAAGCGGAGGAGGGCTCTGAAGCGGCCGCAATCAATGACTATTGTTGAATAGTGAGGTGCCTGGTTTACTGAAGCAGACAACCTATCTTTTAATATTGACAATGAAAGAGACTGTAAAATTCTGCCTGCAGTTGTGAGACGGCTGGATTACTGAGCTGAAAGCAAACCGGGTTTCTACTATAGTCTGTAGGCTAACTGTGGCAAGTCTATCCTAAAATTTTGGCTTTTCATTGTAGTCAAAACAATGATGAAAATCTCACACCAATAACGGTGATCATCCTTGACTATTTCTCCCAATTAAATAGAATCTTCAAATCTCTTCTGCTACAGAGGTATGAAGCATGTGGCATCCTGGTACCAGGGACCCCAAGACTTTATTCATTTTGAAAAACGGATAAATGGTATTACAATTAATATTTTCCTCTCCCATCCATTCTATGCTCCCAAATTCCTTTTCTATTTTACTTTGACCTCTCTTCCTATTTCTCTAGTTGATTCTGAGACCTTCTTCACTTCTTTATGTTTTACCCACAAATTATCCAGTCAATTCACTCTACAGAATATTCTGTGAAGCACTTTGAGATGTCTTGAAACATAATATGGTGCTATATCAAATGCAAGTTTTTTTTTGTTATCAAACGTTTGATAGCTCTTTAACACAGATCTTATCCCTTTTAGTCATCTCATTTATTCCCTCAATATCATCCACACAACCTTTACATCTCTACTATAGAGCTGATGCTCCTCACACCCCCTTCTTGAGCCTTTGAGATCCTCATAACTGACCTTTTGGTTTCAAAAATGTGTTTGTGTGTGCCTTCAGCTCCCTTCCTACCTTTAATTCCTACCTTTTAAATAAGAATGTATCCAGTGTAGGAATGGCCCTTCCTATCCAGAGAGATTAAAGATTAATCTAAGATCTGATTTGAGTTGGATTTAAATAGAGACCATTTTATTTCAGCATTTCAGCAGGTGGGGAATTTATCAAACTCTTAAATCAACGTTTAATTTTTTAAGCTGTTTTTCTGAAGCTCATAAAGCATGCACCGAAAGCCAACTTACAAATTAATAGTGCTTTTAAGAATTTGTCAATTTGGAATGTCCAGAGAATAGTGTAAGTCTAGATCTAGGTGGAATTTCTTTCCTATGTGCAGAAATAGGAGAGAGGGGATAGGGATAGATATTATAGAATGTTTGATCATAATTCACTGAACAGCAAGAACAGCAAAAATAATGCGATAAATCATTTCAAGTGAATAATATTATGCTTCTTCACTGCTGCGTTCCTTTCCTATTACAGTGCATGTTATCACAGCTCCTCATTACAATCAGGAAAATCGGAGAAAGGTTTCCACCAGGCAACAACCCAGGAAACGGTCATTTTGTTCATCAGAGGTAGAAACATTTCTTTGATTTGCATCTTAGGCAAGGCAATGGGCTGCACAATAACCTCCAGCCTTTCAAACTGGAGTGCACAGATCAGTCCGATTGAGCGTGGTTGCTGAGCATAGAGCCTGAGCACAGAAACTGAGCACAGAATAGGAGCAAAAGGAGATCAATGCCAGGGATGCAGTAAGTGTGGAACTTGGCCACACAAACAGAACAAGTGAGATATTGAGCAGGAAGCCAAGGCAGGGCATTGAGTCTGAAAGACGGGTTAACTCCTGCAACAAGGAGATGTTTGCAGCAGACAACAAGCACAGACTAGAGATGCGCTTTAGGTTCTGATGTGGCTTATCTGAATCCAAGTCTTGGGTTCTCTGAACCGTCCACTTAAGATACATCCAACCCAAGCCACATCAATCAGCTTTCACTCTTGTTTCCCAGCATCAGAAAGGCTTCTTTAAGAAACAAAAGGGTTGTGGAGCAGTTTCCTTTATATTCTCATTGTTGCTGAGATTTTACTTATTGTTGGTGAAGCTACTCTAAAATTGTGATTTCAGCTACTCAAACAAGCTCACATAATATGACAAGCTGCCAAGATTGCCTGGCCCTGGCTCCACTACACTGCCAAGATGAGACAGATACATCCCCAGTGGGACTGTGTCACTTCTCCCGCTTTAGACTGCCAGGGACTAATTTTTTGTTAATTTTTTTGAATATTAAAATCACATAAACAGCTTGGATATTACTCCCTCAGAACTGCCAGCAATCCAATGCCTCCAACTTGATAACCAGCTGGCAGGTAGGATTTTATTTGCAAAATTTTAAAAAATAGTCCTTGTTACTGAGCTCCAGACACAGATGGGAGCCAGTCATTCAAAAACTGGTGTGACAGCAGGGGAACTGGTGACAGAACTGAACATTTTGTCTCTCTGCATGTTAGTTAGGGAAAAAAAACAAGGTGGGTGGCCAGGCAGATAGAACGGGAATTGTCCAAATAGGTTTGATTTTCTGTAAACTAATGTGAACTGGCACTATTTGTGTCACACTGTGTTCAAAATGTGGATCATTATTCATCCCTGGATCTGCTGCTTGGAGATTGTTATCACTGTTTTACAAAATGTAGGGGGTAAATTAGAGAAGTTTCATAACCAATCCATGTGAATTATTGTCATGTGATAACTATTGCTGGCCATAATTATCATCAGGATAGCATTTGCGATTGTATTATCTTCAACTTTAAGCTACTCATTGGGGAACAAAAATAACATCCCTCCAACTCCTGCCATAAGCTTGTTTTTATAATAGCCCTTAATAATTCTTGGATATGATACAACACTTTTCCCTTTGGCTGGACGTCTCAAACCGCTTCACAAGATTTACTGTAAAGTGTTGTGTATTCTGTAAATGAAAGTGGGAGCCAATTTCCACACAACCATGTCCCTTATATGGCCATGAGATGAATAGCCAATTTTACCTGGAGGATTGTAGGTTAGAAGAAAGGGAGAAACTCTGTGCTCCTTTTAAATTGTGCCATGAGATCTTAAAGCATCCTAAACAGGCAGACAGGGCCTTGTAACATTTCATCTGAAGGATGGCTCCTCCAACAATGCACTGCACCCCCAGCACTATACTGTACTGTCAGCCTAAACCAGTGGCTTCCAAACTTTAAATAGCGGCGCCCCACTATCTCAGCAAAGTTTTCGTTTCGCCCCTCCTCTTTCACATTGAATAATTTTCCCAAATGATAACAGCAAATTCAATATTTTCTTTACCTATTTTTAATCAGTTTTTTTTAAAAAAAGCATTAACCAAAGCATTAAATCATTAAAAATTTTAATTAAATGAAAAAAATATTTAAATTGTGAAACCAATTACAGTAAAAGCCCGTTTATCCAGCACCCGTGGGACCTGGCCCGGATCATCCCCGGATTTGAAATTCGCCACGCGAGGGAAATAAACGGCAGCGTGACTTTAAGGCTCTACTAGCGGCAAGCCGAAATACCTGTACAGTACTATTGTGCGACAATCGATTCATTAAATGCACCACCGCAATTGTGCTGGATAACATCCAGTTAATCGGATGGGGACTTTTTTTATGACGTACCGGTTATACAGAAGTTACAGTTGATCGAGTCACGGATAAATGGGCTTTTACTCTATTATATTTACAATTTACAACAAGTAGAATTTTTTAGTGTGATGCGTGAGCTTGCTTTTCAGCATAAAGGTTCTCCCTGACTGCCTGCCCGGCTCATTCACTCACTCCCTGACTGCCTGCCGGCCTGCCTCGCTCTCTCGCTGCCGGCTTGGCTCACTCCCAGGTCCTAGCACCGTAGTGGCTCCTTTCTACCCGCTGGTGAACAAAGTATTACTGAACGTCGCAACGTTAAGCTGGGTTCATCTGTAATAAGAACATTAACGACCACGCCCCTACTGCCCACGGTACATGCCCCCCAAGGGAGGCGAGCCCCACAGTTTGGAAACCACTGGCCTAGACTGCGAGTTCAAAGCCCTGATGTGGAGTTGGAACCCACAACCTTCTGACTCAGAAGAAATCCATCATGGATTTAAAGTGAAGAGAGATTTCAAACAGAAATGCAAGAACATCTTTTAAGTTCATTCTTCAGCATTTATCTGTTAACTTTTGGCAGAGACTTGAAGTCCAATCTCTCTCCAGCACCCACATTTTTTCTCAGGGTGGATAGTTGGGAAAATGATACATCGGGGCAGACAGAGTGTGGCGTTCAGTTTTCTTCACCAGATTCTTACTGAAAAATTACTAAATTAAAAGATATTCTGGCAGCTAGTTTAAAATTAAATTAATACTGAAAAAGATTCCAGAGGGAGAAACTAAAAGTAATGTTCTATCCCAAGCAATCATTTAGATTTGAACACAAACAATTACAAATTCTATCCTTGTGATCATTATCACTGGCAATAGTTTTTATATTGAAACCGTATAGTCAAAGCCAAGGATGGACAAACTGTGCACTCAAATAGATGAGCACAATATACAGTACTTCCAACTCTGGAATCATTTATAGGAGCACTGGGGGAAAGACAGGTAAATATGACTGAACTGATTGCTCTTTCAAAGAGCCAGCAAAGACATAATGTAGCAAATGGCCTTCTTCCCTGCTGTGATGTTTTTGGTTCTTTGCATTATATCAACCAAGGCTAATGCGACGATCAAAGTCTCTGTGGTCTCTCATCCTATTGGAAAGAATCCATGTGAAATTGAATTGGCTAGCTGTTAATCTTTGTAGGTTCACATTGCAAAATTGCCTAGAACTAGTATCAAGTCTTAAATCCCTTTAGGGAAACAAATATGATTGGGTGTAGGAAGTAGAAAACATCCCACTGCGGCATATCAAATGAATCACTGACATTTTAACCAATTTACCCTATATTTGTGTGACATTTATGTCAGTCCTTACTTCACTGCACGGTCATGAATTTAAATGAATTCTTACATTGGAGCCCGAACAGGGACCCTGCTGTGTTGAAGTGGGATGAATACAAATGTTATTATCATTTAAAAATTAAGTATTGGTGTAATATGATGAGTTATGTTTAGTAGTTACATTACAATATACAGAAACAGGCCTTTCGACCCAACTGGTCTATGCTGACGTTTATGCTTCACATAAACGTTTATGCTCTTGCCCTTCCTCAACTAAGCCTACAAACATAACCTTCTATTCACTTCTCTCTCATGTACCCATCTACACGAGAGGTCCTGTAGCTCAGTGGTTAGAGCACTCACCTTACAAGCGAGAGACCTGGGTGCAATTCTAGGCAGATTGAAACCTTGGGCAAGTTTCTTTACTCCACATGCCTAGTAATAATCCCTCACAAAAAAATAATAAATCGGCCATTTCAATCCATGACTGTTTGTGGGACACTGCTGTGTGCAATTGGCTGCCGTGTTTCACCCACACATATACAGTCAATTCATTTTACAGTATATTTTGTGAAGCGCTTTGAGACATCTGGAAGACGTGAAAAGCACTACATCAAGGATTATTAAACGTCACTTTACTTGTACCACCAGACTATTGTGTTATAAAGAACTGCTTTGTTTCCTCTGAAAACCCGAACAGCATTTTGCAAATGTGAGTACACATCTTTTGTGCTCCATTTCCTCTCGAACTCCAGGCAACACTTTGCTAGCACAGGTGTGCATGAGCTGTCTGCACAATACTTTGCATGTATATCTCTATGTGTTTGCAACAATGCTTTGAAGTTCAGCATAAACTGAGTACCCATGCCCACTTACACCTTGCTACACACGTTTCACACAGTCCAGTGCCAGGTTTGGGTGTTTTGGGTTTGGCTATTCCGGCACCTTTGGACATCCTCCTGACATGAAAGGTACTGTACAAGTATAATTTTGTTGTGTGTTGTGTTGTTTTACTAGGAAACAATTCAGTGTTACCTGACAACACATCATAGCCTTGCAATATTCTCAGAGGCTGAGGCGGTTGAACTGGAATAATACACAGCTTCTTTGCACTGTACTATTATTTGTATGCAGATTGACACATTTCTGACTTAAAATCGTCGTGGTCATAGCCTTGAGGTCGCTGCCTTAAGAATTAACATTGTGGGGAAGTTTGGAACATTTTTAAATTCAGTCTTAATTTGGAAGCTGCTTTTCCACTGTCCTAAAAACAAATTAATATGGACAAGCTTAACCTTTAAGACAATACTCTTACGGCTAAGACCAGAAGAAGTTTCAAGGCTCTGCTGTGCACATTGTGACAAAGTAGAGCACTCTGGCACTGTGCTTTCTTAGACATGTTGTGAGGATTTCCTGATGCTGGCAATGGGAGCATAACATGGGAAAGTGTTCAATTTCCCCGCAGTGACACTGCCCATCAATCATCTTGACGAGTAACATTTTCAAGCCATGACAGGCCAGTCATTGAGAGAGATGTGAAATTTGGAGACAGGACAGAATTATTGGTGTGAGAGAAATACTAAGTAGAGTAGTTACATAGTGAGCTAGAGTAGGATTGGAATAGGACTCTGTTGAGGTTAGGGCCAGCACAGCAACATATTTTAAATATGGACTTTGGAATCTGAGATCAGTGTGAGGCTACAATAATGGGAAGTTGGGAATGGGGAACAATGTGAGGATGCAACAGCAGGGAGCTGGGAATGGGAGTTGTGAGAGAATAAAACAATGCATTACTGGGAATGGGAATCAGTGTGAAGGAACAAACATAGGGAGCTGGCAATGGGGATGAGATAAGGACACTATGAGGTTGGGAGATGAATATGGGTTACAATGTGGGGATTGTGTGAAGTGGGATAGTACCATTATTGTGAAATAATAAAAGAGGGAGTTTATGTAATAAAATGGGGGGCAGGACCCTTTTTAATGAAAAGTCATCAAAAACAAAGGACCTGTTAGAAGATGCTTGTAGTTTACAGAAATAGTTGCCTTTGTCCATCATTATTGGTGTCCCCATGCCCTTGTACAATGGTGTTCCTTACAGGTCACCCTTGAAAGCCACACTTGCTAAGAAACCCAGACGTTGACAGCTAGGGCAAGCCTAGATATTTTTGGTAGACATCAGATCTGCAATGATCCGTGCTAGCTGAGCCCTATTAAATAAAAGTGGATGATATTTCCTGCCCACATGCCTCCTGATTTCTACCAGTTTTGTGCTGGTTGGCAATTTCTGGATTTCCTTAAAAAGTGGCTTGCTGTCTCTGTCTGATATCGAGATCAGCTGCGCGGCTTCCTGGCTCACTCAAGTGAAGCTCTGAAATGGCAGGTCATCGCAGAAAATTAGAAAGAGCAAAGCTGTAGGTTGAAGCAGCTTCTATGTATCAGCTCACAGCTTTTAAATCATCTTTGTGACTGCACAGACTGAGAGAGAAGCGATCTCTATGCTACCTTTCTGTTGTAATGGATCTCATTTCAAACACCATCAGTCCACAAAAAATTTAAATCCTGTTGTGTATGCAATGGAGCCAAAGCAATTTATATGATAAGATATAGCAATGGCAGTTTAGCATGATTGCAAGAATAAATAGTTGCCTATGGTCCTTAACAGCTATTTAAGGAATATATACATGCATGTGAAAGAACATATCAGAACTGATGCAGAGGAACATGAAAAAAAAAGGGTGTAGTGAAAATACAGGGAGCTCCATCACTCATACAACAACAAAATTACATTTGTAGAGCACCCTTCATGTTGGGAAGACGTCCCAAGGCGCTGAAAAGTGAGGGGTTGAGACCCAAGTAAGGGTGGGTGTGGGGCAGGGTTGGGATGACGGAAGGCAGAGAGGTAGGAGGACAACTGAAGACACAGTCAAAGAGGAGGATCTTGAGACCGGCCCAAAGGAAAGGCGCTCTATAAATGTAATTTTGTTGTTGTTGTTGAAGGATGCAAGGGAGGGAGCAAGCGAAGAGATTGTGGAATGGAGTTTCAAAGTGTAGGGGCCGAGAGGCTGAAGGCCTGGCCATGGAGGGCCTTCAAGGTGAATAGAGTCAACTTCACTTCCAGAATTATTTCCAAATGAATTATCAATCTGAGGCTCCTCCTCTGGAGGAGAGGGAACAATTATCCTTTCAGTGTATCCTTGCAGATCTAATAGAGGCTATTTCTGTATGACCGGGCCGCCTGCCCTTTTGTTCTTTCAACTGAAGATGGTGCATTGAGAAGGCAGAGAATTAGAGAGGCAAAAGGGAGAAAGGAATGGAATTCTTGAAGGATATGTGGAAAGAGCAGGGGGATGGGATTAATTAGATAGCACCAGCACAGACACAATAAATAATAGCCTTTGCATGCAATATAATGCTTTCATGTTGGGAGGAAGTCTGAAAGCACTTCACAGAATTTAATGTAAAGTGCAGTGATTCTATTTTTGTAGCATAAGCGATACACAATTTGCACACACTAATGTCCCACAAACAGCCATCACGGGAAGAATCTTCTGCTCTGAATTTACTACAATTTTGATACAGAATGAAAAATTAAGCAGCAAATGAAGAATAAATAGCTAAACAGAACCCTTACAATAGCTACAAATACAGAAGAATTGGAGACAATTAAATAAAGACACAGGCGGCATGAAAGTGCATAAAAACAAAAAACAACCCAAGCATAATAAATGAATGGCTTATAGATGGGTTCAACCTTTGCACTGGCTCTTGCAGTGTATAACCTTAATAGCTACATCCATGATCACAAATCACATATTGCACATGAAAGGTAGATGACACTGTAGTTTTACATTGCCAAAAGTATCTCATTATCTGTAGACTTTCTGTGATGAATATGTCACACCACTCCATAAAACAAAGATGTTCCAATTCAGTGTGTAAAATGCAATAGCAGAGACTCAATGGCGTGAGTCCCTAGGTTGGATTTATTGCCCCGCAAGTCCAATTATTCATTGGGCCTTGGTTATTATTAGCCTTCTACAATGGTTCAGTGGCAGCATTAAGGTTGATCCCTAAGCTGACTGCAGATCTAGAAACAATCTTCAGCAATTCTGACACAATCTGATTTAACAGTGGTGGAGTGGAGGGTGGGAAAAAGGCGAGAAGAGAACCAGAAATAGGATAAATTAATTTACAGGTGGAAAAAAGTAAAGGCAGAATAAAAGTCAGATAGATTTGAAATAAATGATCATGGAAAATTAGTTCTTTCAACAGCTCTTCAAAATGCTTATAGCTTTCCCAAAATAAAACATAGGTTGAATTTAATATTCAATCCTTTACTTTATAAAAACTCAGTCAAAGAGTAGATTTAAGACCGAGATTCAACACTACATCATTTGTTTACACAGATTGTATTTTGCAGCACATGAAAACTGATTGTTACAAATCAATGCAGTTGTGTCATCAATATTCTGTAAGGAAAGTCACAGGCAAATTCAAACTACTGTACAAACTGACTTTCCCAGAAAATGAAAGGAGAAAAATTTTGCTTTATCATTAAATTGCATGATAAAACTGGACCTGGATATCATCACAAAAGCAGCCAGATTTCACGTGTGCTTTAACATTTGTGGCTTGATCTAAAACCCACACAAAAGGATCCATGAACTGGGAATTCTTCCTTCTTATAATTTGGATCTTGCATTTACAAATATACACTCCGCTGTGAAAATATCCTGCAATTCTGCTGGCTGTCAAGGTTTGCCTCAAATCTCAGAGTACAATTTGATCCAAGTTGTAATTACTACACAAAAGGGTATAAGGGTTTCACCTGACAAGCTTGAAGATAGCAGATATATGACTTTGCTTGTTTCTGGCTATACCTATAATTGTAAATACAATTTTCAATGAATCCGCATCTTCATCACATCTGCATCAGCAGTGGCTGTGACAGACACTATTAATGTTAATGTCACAGCAATTTATCTCTCAGTGATATGCCCAGATTATCACATTTCCGATTTCCCTTCCAGAAATCGTGCACATACATTACAGAGTGCAAAAAAGACTAAAGTAAATTCTGCATTAATTACAATGTTACCTTTATTCTGCTTTCCCCCGATTTGTTTGCTTACGGTGTTCATTAAAATGAGAAATGAACGTCCTGGAGATCACAACTTGCATCCATTTTGCAATCGCTTTACATCCAGTGATAGAGTATCGGTCCCAGCCTTATCAGAAACTGCCACATTACTTTACCAAGTGGCATTTTTATTTGGTACACTTCACAGAATACTGAATTATCTGCACGGTAGCCTACTGGGAATTTGTTGGAGTCTGCCACGGCTGGCTTGTCATAAGGTTTCAAACCATCAGTCAGCAGAGGCCTTCATCCCCTTTCCCTGTGCTGGGATCAGACCTATATCTGCCGATTTGGCTAGCAGTGAACAAAAGAGAATCCACTGACTTTTGCCAACCACATCGCAGACGCTCTACTTTCACATGCCTTATGAATAGATGTAGTTGTAAATTACGTATTGATGTGATGATAACACTCAGTCGGCACTCTTTCGTAAGCATGCTGAGTTTCATCTGCTATCTAGGTTTTCTAACAAGTAACAAAAACACCAGGTTCCACCGCCTACTGTGTAATGTAATGTAAACAGGATTGATTTTTTAGTTTTTTCATTTCAAAAATAGCAAGGTAGAAATGTTTTCAGTACATGAAGACTTAATTCAGATATTGTGAATTTAGTCGATTATCTTTTTTCTCATGATCCACATTAATGGCTGAGGAGGAATTAGATATAAAGTCAGTTGCATAACCGAGGAGCTCAGATGATACATAAGATCGAAGTTCAAGGCACATTACTGTACATCCTAAAATAGGATTTCTTGTAACTTGCTGTCAGCTTGATGAAGTTTATTTACTTTTTGTTGTTGCATAATATATATTCAATATATAAAGTATTAAAAATACATTTACTTGAAGATGATTTTTGTTGTGATGTTATTGAGTGCAAGATACAGCCCAGTAAGTTTCACTTGATGGAGTGAAATGACTCTTACATGCAGATTCAACAACAGTTCCAACAACCCAGTTTTCTTTTATGCCCTAGAATAATAATAATAATAATAATCCTTGCATTTGATATAGTGCCCCATCATGTCTTTGAGATGTCTCAAAGCATTTCACAGAATATACTGTAAAGTGAATTGACTGTATATGTTGTGAGTGAAACGCACAACATCATGTCAACCTGACTAAATTGGAAGCAACACATGCTTCTGGGCTGGAAAGTTGAGCAATCAAGTCCCACTTGGAATTTATAAAAAATCTAAGCCGACAATGCAATGCTGAGGTGCTGCATTGCTGGAGGTGCCTTGCTTCAGATGAAATGTTAAACTGAGATCCCCTCTTTGTTCAGGTGGATGTTAAACATCCCATCACATCCCTTAGGTTTTCCTGGTGTCCTGGCCAACAATTCCCCAAATAAATTTGGTCATTCACTTCATGACTCTTTGTGGGAAATTGCTGTGCGCAAATTGCCTGTTATTTTCTCCCACGAGGTGCACTGTAACTCCACTTTAAAGTATACCATGTGAAGCACTTTAAGACATTTTCCTGTCAAATATAAAGATTATTTTGATATCAGTTTTCTCCTTATGAATTTGTGTACCTTTCCTTACTGACACCTGCTACTGATATGCTCAAACCAACAGTATTCAAACTAACGTGACTGTTAGTTTATTTGCCTGCAATTCTACAAAATCCACATATATGCAAAACACAATGAAGCATAATACTGTATTGTGTTTAGACCAGAAAGCAACATGAAAGCTCCTGAAGGGTGCTCACATGAAGAGCACTCAATAAATGAAATTGTTTTGTTGTTGTAGTTTATTTTCAGAGACTATAACTTTATTTTATATTCTGTCTAAATAAGTAAATACAAACTATCTTACAGATTTTGTTAACTCACTATTGTACTCTTTATTGTACTCCTTCTTCCCCTTCACATTGGATTTAGTTAGTACAACTTCCTAAGTCAACCTGCATAGCTGAGGAGTAGCAACTTTAATACTAGCTTCACATCATGAAATAAACCAAATTGCTGCTGTGATCTTTGCATTCCTATACGCTAAACCCTTTGGATGAAATTGAAGACTGATGCTCTTGGATGTCAACGTGAAAGAAGTTACCGTCTCACGAGCGCCACAACTCTTTTCCGCCCAATAATTGGAAGATGGAATCCATAGGCTAAACACAAAGTTCCAGTTATAGCATTGTGATGAAATAACATTGAGAACAACATAATAATAATCCTTGTATTTCACATAGTACAGTAAAAGCCCGTTTATCTGTGACACGATCAACCGGATTGCTCGACCCCCTCCCTGGGCAATTCCCCATTCCAGCAATCGTGAGTATGCTCACTTTGTGCGTGCGCGCAATGCGCACCCCTTACGAACTTGTTTTTTTTTTACCGATTTTTTGCAGAGTGTGCTGGAATCTTTATTGGTAACTTTGGTAAGTATCCATACAATATTCTGTTACTATTTAGTAGATTATTAATACAGTATGTTTTAAAATAAGTATTTTTTGCTGGGTTTTTGGCAATTTGCAGCCAGATTATCCGGCACAGTCAATTAGTTGACCCCCTGGAGGGTGCCGGATAAACGAGCTTTTAGACCTCTCAAAGTGCTTCACAGGATGCACTGTAAAATGATTTGACTGTATATTTGTGGGTGAAACAGGGCAGCCAATTGCGCACAGCAGTGGCCCACAAACAGTCGTGGATTGAAATGACCAATTTATTATTGTTTTTGAGGGATTATTATTAGGCATGTGGAGGAAGGAAACTCGCTCAAGGTTTCGCCCTGACCTGCCTGGAATTTAACACAGGTCTCTCGCTTGCAAGGTGAATGCTCTAACCACTGAGCTATTGGACTAAAAAAAATTATATACCAGACACATGAATGATGTTACAGGAAACCTAATTTGCCCATCTGAGGTCTATTTAACAAACCAGCTCCTTAGCTATTGCTCACATAATACTCGTATCACCCAAAATATACGTGTCCCTAGGTCAGACTGACTAGATCCTGTTCTACTCGAATACTTCAAAACAGATTTGAAATGAATCTTCTAGGAACTACCCAACTGTATCTGAAGCCATCACATGTGACAGTTAAAGGAGGAATCAAGTCCAGAGAGACTTTTTTTGTTCAAAGTACTCCCACCAGAAATAAATGGGGAAAAAAAGTATTTCTCAGTTGGTTTCCTAGGTTGAGGAATCTTTCCCTCAGTAGCGTGCCTCCAACTATAATGCAAATTCTATGAACAAGAAGTATTCCCTTTAGATTTGTATTCCCTCTTCTGAATAGGGGCTATTTTCCAGAGCTGAAGAAATTTCTTGTCTGTTTTGCCGGAGACATTCTTCCTAAAGACAGTGTCCTAAACTCACTGATTTTAACCCCTTCTGCAGCTTATCAATCTGTCACTCAGTCTCTGTGCCATAGGCTAATGCAGTTAACGATTTTGTAACAGACAGAAAATCACCCATTTCAGTATGATGTCAGCCTATTCAGTAAGCTTACATATTATGCCAGTAATACCAAGTTTGCAATGGATGTAATATGTAAATAATTCATCCATTTAATGCTACAGGAGCAATCAATCATGATATATTGCTGGGCTGAGTGTAAGTCTCTCCATCGCTCTGCTGTTTTTAAATAGTTTTCATTAAACATCAGTACCTCCATGTCAAGAAGCCAAAATCAATAGCAGCAGGTTGATGGAAACCAGATTTACTTGATGCTTTACCTCAGTACCACCACTATTATCAAGTGTGATGTATTTAGTTCATTGAACAGTCATTTTGCCCAAGCATGCCCTGTCATCAGAGGGAAAATTATATAGGATAAAGCAAGCAATCAACTGGATGTGGCGTAATCAGAAAATTCCAGCTTTCAGCTGTTTAGAGCTGTTGTGAAACTACCTCAGTTTTACTCAAGAGAACAAAGTTGCTGTGCTGAGCAGATATACTCTCAGGGCTTTTTCAGGTCTCCATATGCTGAGCCTTAAGGGGGACAAATGGCATTTGCTCACAATATGTTTGCCCGTGACCATTGGGCTAGATTGCCACTAACTAAGTGGAATCCTGTAGCTTTGTGTTACAGCACTTGCCTCACAAGTGAGAGAACCTAGTTTTGATTCCTGGCAGGGTGAAATATTGTATTCCTTACTCCACACGCCTCTGTTCACCTAACAACAACAACAACAACTTAAACTTATAAAGTGCCTTTCACGTCGGGAGGACGTCCCAAGGCGCTGATAAAATTTAAAACCTAACAATAAGTAGGAACCCGGTTGTTAGTCGATTGGTGCATCGGTTTTCCAGGGGTAATAATACCTTCCAAAAAATAAATAATAATAATTTGTTTATATTTGTGTTAGGATGTGAACTCTGAAGTCTACTTACACCAAAAATTCAAAATGAGTGCTGGCCTTATCGTTGTTTTGGCAGCATGCGTAAAACGAATTGGCTGACGCCCAGAACATCAGATCGCCTTTGACACTACTGCCTTTATTCTGCAAGAAAATAGTATCAGTGGTAGAAACCTAATACCCCATAGTTTGTCCATTTTCACTTCCAGATGCTAAAGTAAGGGAGAATATCTAGGTCCTCAGGTCACCGCTGATGTTGATTCCTCCACACATGCACATTGGTTCCTGCATGTCAGTATGAATGGGGAATGCAGAAAGGCTGTTTGTGTTGTTCGGTTGAAATATTAAGATCACCAACAACCCCCTTCCAATGGGGCTCCACTGTGGACTATACATTGACATCCTGTGTTTTAACTATGCACAGAGCACAAATCAAGAAATTGCCTAAATTTTATTAAATGTTAAGCTTGTAGCTACAAGTGAGCAGCACTCATGTGTCAATAGTGAACAGGTTCTTCCCAGTACAATCAGAAATCTGATAGAAAAAAAGCATAAATGAATTCTTGGTTTCCACAGTATGCTAAGGTTAATAGGACATTGTTGCTGGTGGCAGTGCAAGCAGGGCTATGGTCTAATCAACTCCTTTTAATGACTGGAAAATGACCAAGAGATAACTGATGTGCTATAATAAAAGGTGCAGTGACTCCTACACAGTTGACACTGCATTGAATGTGCAAGACCAGGCAGGCACATTATGACTATTCTCTGACTCATTCCTATGCACCTTCACTGGTGTGGCTGAGGTTTATAATGACAATTGTCTTGAGATGCTCAGTTTATGTAAGAAATGAACATCAGTATTAAAATCTCTACTTTCCTCTAACCAAGCTGTCATTTCTTCATTCTTAACATATCTCCTTCCTCAAATCAAGCTATCATTCGCTCACTCTCCCTCAAACACTAACACTCATGAACTGTTCTGTGGTTTTCAGTACCTGAAGGAATATTGCACTAAATAACATAAAATCTGATCCAGAAGTACAACATGACAACAACTTCAATTTATAGAGTATTTATTGGGAGGAGGTTTTGGAGCCTTCAAGAGATGAGATTTGATGACGGACTTATAGAGGAAAAGAGAAAGAGTGGGACGGAGTGATATAGGTAGGGAGTTCCGAGGTTAGGAGTTTAGGAACTAAAGGTGTGACCACTGATGGCAGTAGAGGGCAGGGATATGCAGCAAGCCTGAGTTAGCTGAGCAGAAGTGGGAGGTATAGTAGGATACCAGAGTGCTAACAGTGGATGGGTTTGTAGGTGACCATTTGATCTGAAAGGTACCATATAACTGTAAAATGTTGTTGCTGATTAACGGAAGGGTAGAAAATATGACAAAAAACCCTGTCCTGAGAACCTCTCTTTAACTTGGGACTAAACTGGAGCTGAATTCACCCCCCACTTTTGGACTTCTTAATCACTGACTTAATTTTGAAGTTGATTTTCCATACGTTTTTTTTAAAAGAAAACCAACTTCAAAATTAAAACTGAATTTATCAAAGTGTCGAATTATGGATGCTCTAAAATGTAACTTAAATAGAGTAAATCTAGGATTGGGTTGAATTTCTTTCTACTATTATTGTAAAAGTGAACATTTTCCCAGTTTGGGCATTCAGTATCCCTATCAAACAATCCTGGGTCCACTTGTTTCTTACCAAGTACCTGTAATAGCACGTCAAAGTAATGAATTCTTGTCTAATGTAACTTCTCTGTTCAATGTTTTTATCTTATTACTAACTTCTTATCAGAAGTTAGATTATATAAGTGCTAGTATCTCCCTTTAAATTGTCAATGCAATCCAAATCTCCATAGAGTTGCAAATGCAGACACTACAAAAAAATGACAGTCTGATTTTATTGCACAATGGTTCATCTCAAACGTTTCTCTGAGGAAATTCCATCATATTCAAACTGAAACTCTATTATTACCAATTTGTATGTATTGCCACTATATTGGCTGACAAACTAAAATAACAACAACAAAATTACATTTCTAGAGCGCATTTCAGGTCGGGAGAACATCCTAAGGCGCTGGAAGTAAATGGTGGAATGAAATGGTAAAAGTGACGGTGGAATCAATCATTAGTGATTTCCTGAGTTTTTAAGATCAAGAATGAGAATGGAGATTCCATCCCCCACTTCCCTACCTCAAGTTTATATGCCCAATTAAATCACATCAATTGTTTCCTAGGCTGAGATCACGTTGTGGGGTGGGGGGGTGTAAACCACCTCCTGGTATGTGTGGTTCAACTTTTTCATTGTATAAGCTTTTTTATTTGGTCAACTGGATGTCTGACAGCTCCAGAAACCCAATTATCATGCTTAAGAGTATCTAGAATAAGCCGAGATTTCCATGCATCCCACCAAGTCATGGGAGTTCTAGAGATCGATTGTTGAAATGGAATGCATATTCTCTCCCTGGAGATCACATCATTCATAATTCCGGAAAGTACTAGGCACATGTTGGCCCAGGCTTGGGGAACTTAGAGTGTGCACTGGAGGTAATGCTTAAGTCTAATCAGTTAAAACTGCATAACTTGCCATTGATATCGCTGTCTAGCAAGCTTTCCTACTCCTTGTCCAGCTAGGACCACCCTACCCAAAAGAGTTTTGGCTTGCAGAGTTTACAGGGGCTGAGCGGTGTATATATATCTATATATATTATATATAGTGAAACATGGCAGCCCTTGGTTCACAGCAGTGTCCAATTTATCTTTTTTTTCTTGAGGGATTGTTGTTTGACATATGGAGTAAGGAAACTTGCCCAAAGTTTCGTCCTGCTAGGAATCAAACCTAGGTTTCTCGCTTGCGAGGTGAGGACTCTAATCACTAAGCTACAGGGCTCTGCTGATGATCCAGGGTGGCTGTCCTGTATCTTGCCATCCTGGCTTATCATCAGGACTTGGAAGGGCGGACCATTCACTGAGGGCATGGAGTCATCCCACTCAACTTGTTTATCACATGTCAAAGCAAATTGGCTTGAATTGATCCAGAACCCATGCCATTCATAGTGCCAAACAGTAATTAAATCATCTTAATCTTTTTATTGATTTGACTCCAATGTAAATGGAGTACTAGAAACCATAATTTTAGTGATTTAACTACCATCTATTCATTGGACCACTTTAAACTGTGAAAAGCAGAAGTCTTAATTTCTCAGATCAGACGGACAACTGAATAGAAAAAGGGAATGGGCTTCTGGATTGATGACGAGTAATTTAAAGAGGTAAATGGATGTTGGAAATAGAAAATTGGATTGGGTGAGTGGGTTGTAATTCTTAACCGTCTTGCTGTTTCCTGTACTCAGCACATTGGGATATCCTCCTGATGTGCAGGGTACTATACAATAGGGTCTGGCCATATATCGGTTATACCCGATATAATTTTCATATTGATACGCCGATATAGGCATTTTAAAAATATCGATATATTGAAAAATCGATATATCGAGGGAAAAAATCGGAATGCGCGCACACTGAACTACAAGAACCAGAATGTTCATCTCTTTACACAATGCACAGACCGAGGTGCAAAGCCACCATATTGTATTCATAGTCCTAGAATACATTATACAGGTATGCAAGGGGTGTGGGGGGGGGGAAACGACTGGGGGTGGGGGGAGGGGGAGAGAGACGCCGGGTGGGGGTGGGGGGGGAGAGAGAGATGGCAGGGGGGGGGGGGGGGGGAGAGACAGGGGTGAGAGATGGGGGGATGTGATAATAGATGGATGGATGGATGGATGGATGGATGGATGGATGGATGGATGGATGGATGGATGGATGGATGGATGGATGGATGGATGGATGGATGGATGGATGGATGGATGGATGGATGGATGGATGGATAGAGATGGGGGGGGGGGGTGAGAGATGAGAGACACAGACAGAAAAACACAGAGATGGAGAGAGTGAGTGTGAGAGACACAGAGGGAGAGAGATATTTACCTCCTGAGGAGATAGGCCCCGAATGCGCGCGCACCTCCAAATGCGCGTGCACCTCGCAATGCGCGCGCATGCGCAGTACAAAAAAAATGAAAATATCGATATTTCAGTATATCTCGATATGAGCCCATCGATATATCTAAATCGGAAAATTTCCATATCGACGGATCCTACTATACAAATGTAATTTTGTATTGTATTGTACTCTGTTAACATTCATTCAGGACTACCCATTGAAAAAGCCACCAAGAAATCTCCACATTTCAAAGACCAAGTACTTTTTCCTCATATGTCTCAAGATTAAACTTTCTATCTCAAAATTAAATGTATTACTTCAATTCACCTCAATATTAAATACAACTCAGGGCAATTTTAGTCGATCCTCAGCTCTCCTTTACCCCTTCCATTTGGTTACCATTTTTCTTCACCCAAGCCACATTCCTTGCTTCTGCCACTATCTCCCATCAAATGTCATTGAATTGCTTATTCATGTCTTTGGTACATCACGTCTAGATTTTTCAAATGCATTCCTTGAAGGGAAACCTTGAAAAAAATATGCCTTGAAAATGAAACAATTTAACCTAATCTTAACTCAGAGGAGCTACAAATATTAGTCAGCCAGAGATTTTTGTCCCTCATATTTGTAATTTAGTAATCTCTGGTGGGAAATATACATGTGTGGATGTGAGGAAAAATCTGGATTCGGCTTGATTGATTCCAGTCTGATAATAATCCTTGCATTTAATTTTGCACCTCAAAGTGCTTCACAGAATATACAATAAAGTGAATTGACTGTAGAGTTTGGTTTTCAATAGCCTGCTGACATCTGTTGCTGAACTTCAAATTTCACCAATGCCCACTCTGATATGGTACCGTAAGGTAGCCGGACCCTATGAAGTCAAATGCCACAGATAGATAGCGTGAAACAACAACTTAGATTTACATAGTGCCCTCCACCCCAGACAGTGTCTTAGAGCGCTTCACAATAACGGATCCTGGGCCCGAGCCATGGGCCGGGGGAAAAGGTGACCGAAGGCATGGTCGAAAAGAAAGGTCTTCAGCTGAGAAATAGAAAAAAAGTTTTAAAAATGTATTGAGGTAAACAGATATAAGATAACTGGAGCAACTTCACTTAATACATTACACAGCTGCCAGTACAGCCTAATATGTATTTTGTACTTTATTGCAGAATAAGGATCCACCCAGAGTTGCCTTTTTAGCCTCATAAATGCTTTGTAAATTGAACACAGATTGCAATGCCTCTCTGGTACTTTAGATGTTGACTCACTCATCCTGTATTTGATGGATTAGTTCAAATGTTGGGATTTCTAATGTCGATTAGTTAGCTTCTTGCAATGCATTAGTTAGAGCGTTTGAGAGGCTTTCATGGAGAATAAACAAGGTTTGAAAGACGATGCCTAGTTTAAGAGACTGATAAACATCAACTGGGTTAATTCAAAGACAACCCGCAGGTGATATTTTGCTCTTGCCTAACAAAAATGTAGATGTGAAACTATTGCTTACAATCAATACACTTAATAAAGCTGTAAAATAACACCTTCTTGCTGGAATAAAACTGTCCTTGCACATTTTTCCTTAGCTTTCTAAATCATACTGTCTCCCGAGGGTTGGGGCATTCCTTTCTAAATGACAGTGGTGTAGCAAGCTTTGTAAATGTATTATACCTCCCAAACTATATAACAGTCAAAACTTAAATTTTAGCTTTTGAGACATCTTCTCATCGAAATACTGATATGAGGTGGGAGTTTTGTTTCCTGATCCAAATGTTCAAACCTGTAAATCGCTCAAACAGAATTCAGACTGTCTCAACTCAACATTTCTCCCACCTGCAGATGATGTGTGTCGGAGGGTATGAATAAACTGAGTGTACATATAGTAATGTGCTTAAGCGCTCCAAGACACAACCCGGCAAGAAGGGCACTATATAAATGTAAGTTGCTGTTCTTGTAAACACCTGCCTCAGACACTGTTAAGGATACATGAGAGATGAGTTTTGAACTATTTGAATTTTGCAAACGTTTTTGCTTAAAGAGCAGAGTTGAGATCAAAAATGAGATCCAAAGTCGAAATGTGAATTGAAGATAATAATATGATAATAATCCTTGGTTATGATATAACCCCTTATCACATTGTTGAGATGTCTCAAAATGCTTTATAGGATGTATTTTTGTGGAAAATGGTTCTATACAGTTAAGAATAAGAGCAGTTACTTTACACAGATCAGGCGGTAATAACTGTAAAGGAACTACCTGCCTATCTTAAGACTAACAAGAATCACGGGGATGGAAGTCTACCACAAAGCAAAGAACAATAACTACAATTAATTTCTTTCACTTCAGAAGGACATCCTAAAATGCTGGGCAATTGAGGGTTTTCAGATGAGCTGGAGGTTGGATTCAAGAGGAATGGATATAAGAGTTTTGGGAATGGGAAAATGGCCAAAGGCACGGTCAAAGAAAAATTTCTTGAGGTGGACCTTGAAGGAAACAAAGGAAGGAGATAGGTGAAGGAACTCTGGGATTGGGGAGGTCAGGAAAGCTGAAGGCCCAACCACCAATGGTGGGGCGGGCAAGGCAGGAAACATGAGTAAGCCAGTGCCTGCCGAGCAGAGGGAGCAAGTAGATTGGTAGGGATTTAGAAGGTCACAGAGGTAGGGTGGGACAAGACCATGGAAGGCTTTGAAAGTGAGAATGTTGATCTTGATCCTCTAGAGGATGGGGAGCCAGTGAAGTCAAGTGAGGATGGGGGTAAAAGAACCATAAATCACTAACAATTGGATTCTTATCCACGAAAAGGATATATTCTGACTCACTATGAACTTTTCAATCAGCTTTATCATTTTATTTCATAAACACAAAGAACATAATTGCTTTAATGAAACAATGGTAGGATTAGAATTCTGCAAGGGACTTCTTCATCCAAATTTCCCCTGTGATCCTGTGAAGAGAGTGTCCTTGAATCCTTGAATTTGATATCGTGCTTTTTCACTTCTTCTAGACGTCTCAAAGTGCTTCACAGAATATACTGTAAGTGAATTGATTGGATATTTGTGGGTGAAACGTGGCAGCCAATTGTGCACAGGGGTGTACGACAAACAGTCATGGATTGAAATGACCAATTTTCTTATTGTGGTTTTTTGGAGGGATTATTATTAGGCCTGTGAAGTAAGGAAACTTGCCCAAGATTTCGCACTGATCTGCCGGGATTCGAACACAGGTCTCATGCTTCTAAGGTGAGTGCTCTAACCACAGAACTACAGGATACAGCTCAAACTCCTGGTCATCACCTTCAATCCCTCCATGAACTCGCTCTCTCCTATTTTTGCAACTTCCTAAACCCTTATCAACCTGCTCACTTCCTCCACTCAACTTGTTTCACGTTCCCCACCCCACCATTGGTAGGTGGGCCTTCAGTCCCTCCGCCGCCCGCCACCCGCTGGAATGCTATTCTGCAGTCCCTATGCCTCGCCCTCTCCCTTGCTTTTTTCAAGACCTGTCTCAAGACCATAGTGTATTTGATCATCTATGTTTAAACTCATCATGCTGTACACCTCGTATCGTACATCTCTGCATAACCGGATATTAATCTAGTTCAATTTTTAAAGGAGTTGATGAACAGAGTGATATCTGCTTTCAATAGAAGATTATTCCATTGTTAACTATTTCAAGAGGGAAAAAATCTCTTAATTTATTGCTTGACTTGATGCTTTTTACCTTTTGTGCTTTAGTTCTGCAATTGTAGTTTGTTAAATATTACGTGTACATCAACATTGAGACATTTTATTGTTGAAATAAAATGGATAATGCCTCAAACATAGCTGTGTGCAAAGAAATAAACTTTGATTCTATTTGTCTCTCTACATTAGTTAAGAGTCTGACATCCAGGAATAATCATTGTTGCTTGCCTTTGAATCCACTCGATAACATCAAAGCTTTTTTTGAAAGCAACATGCTCAAAATTTCAAACAGTATTCCAAAAGTAACATTACCAGTACTGAAAATTATACAGGACTAAATAACTTGTTTGACTTCCCTCTTACACTTTGCTACTATTGTACTTTTCTCTTTTGAAGGGTATAACATCAACAATAACTTGTATGTGTACAATGATTTTTGTGAAGAATGGTCTTCATATTGGCTGGAAATGCTTCTCAGTTTTATGACGGAGATTCATCAAGCAGTGGGGAAACGAGATGAAAAAATGTTAAGCAGATTTTGAAGGTAGGGAGAGAAGGTGCAAAGTGAAAGAATTTAGGAAAAGAGTTATATAAAATGGAGGTATAATGCCTAAAGACTTAGCCACCCAAATAGTAATAATAATAATCATAAAAATAATAACATCAATCATTGCATTTGCGTTTCGCCCACCGATATACAGTCAATTTTCCTACTCTCCTTCCCCCTACCCCTTCCCCTTGCTCTGGTCCCTCCCACTTTCCCCCTCTTTCTTCCCTCTTTTCTTCTCCCTACCCCGACCCATCCTCCCCCGCTCTGGTCGCTACCTTAGGATGTTGTTGTATTCTGTGAAGCATTCTGAGATGTCGATATGATGTGGAAAGCGCTATATAAATGTAAGGATTATTATAAGGATTATTATTATACTGTATAGTGCATTTCATGATGGTAGAAGGTTCCAAAACACCTCAAAGGATTTAGGGTGAAGTGGAGTGACTAAAGTCTTGGTACACATTAGTCTACTTGTTCAAAGAAATGTCCCACGAATAGCCAAAGAAGGGATAGAGGGAGCAAAATAATAGACTGAAGCAAATTGAGTAGGTAAGAAGACAATAGAGAGATTTAAAGTTCAGAACAATCTTGAAGTTTATTTACCGGGGTATTTTGAGCCAATTAACCCTCGTGGTAGTAGGTGTGCAGAGCTTACTTAGCATGCGAAAAAATAAAGTTTTGGAAGATTTGGAGATGACTCTTTGATGGTGTAGATTTCCACAGGCATCACTCATCCTCTGATAACTTGTAGGTGCACACTTTAAATGTGTGGGTACACAAAGAAAAGTCAACAAGTAAGCAAATTAGATTCTGTGTATTTTACTGAGTATAATAACAACATATAACGCCCTTCACATGGGGTAGCATCTCAGATCACTTAACAATGGTGTAGTTTTGATGTCAAGCCAGGAAGAAAGGGGAGGTGTCCATCAGCATGGTCAAAGAAGAAAGTCTTCAAGTGTGATCTGAAAACGGGTAAGGAGGTAGCCAAGTTAACCAGAGGTTTGGTGTCTAGCACCGGTGTCTAGTATTCCAAAAGTAACATTACCAGTACTGAATTTGATATAGCACCTCATTACATTGAAAGAGCTTCATACTCTGAAGTTGACTGCTGTTATGTAGGCAACAGTGGCAGCTAATCTGTATCAACAATGATCCACAAATAGCAATGCAAGGAGCGACTAATTAATCTGTGTTTTGATTAATTTAGATGAGGGAGGAATATTGGCCAAGACTTCCTGCTTTTCTTCCAGATAGAAAGAAGGTACATTTTATATCCACTAAGACAGCAAGAATAAGAGCTTGGTTTAGCATCTCACCTGCATGGCAATATCGTTAAAAGAACAACATTCCCTCAGTACCACACTAAAGAGATCTCAGGCCCTGGTATGGTGTTTGAACCCATATAATTCTCCATCAGTAAGAATGCTACCAATTATGCCAAACAGCTACCTGAATCAATAAAATACCACCGTTTGTGTAACATGTATGGTTTGATCTTAGATGCATCACATTTTTAAGTGGACAGAGTAACTCGATTTCAAAGAAAATTAAATTTATTTTTCTGTGAAGCATACCCACTTTGACAATGACAGTGGTTCAGATTAAACCAGCACATCATCGATTTTGCTATACCTAGCATCATGAACATTTTTTTCCCCAATTATCTTATTAAGAATATGTTTTGATATTCAGGGGCATTGCTGATAAAATTGTGGTATTTTGTTTACAGATGTTTATTGTTCATGGCCTCACCTAGAGATCTTTTGCATTGCACTCACTGTCTTCAACTCAAAGCTACTCAATGGGGCCTAATGGTGGGTGCCTCCAATTGTGGCATTATGGCTCTGCAGAACCATAGGGGGTATCTGGAAGATAATGTATCAACTGGCCCTGAGTAGCCTGAGGACAGTTTTGGCATCACAGATGGCATGTCTATTTTTCAAAGACCCCAACCCCCTCCGCATGGAGATCTGGCTTCAGTAATGTACATACTGTATTTATAATTGAGGTTGATATGTGACATTGGACTTCAACCTCTAGATAGAACATCAAGGCAGCTCCCATATCACAAATTGTCCTGTAAATGTCCTTCCACCATGCTAAAAGCATGGTGTTGAATAAATGATGAGAAATCCCTGAGGCTTTGGACGATAGTTGCTGGAAAGTATTACCTGGAGTTTGGGTTGTTGAACAAATGTTCATATATATAGGACTTTTTTGACTGCTTTTGACCACTATACCTCAAACTGGTGGAACCCTCGCTCAGTGGATATGGATTTGTATCCAAGCTGTGGGTAGAAGAGTGGTGCCAATGCTCTCATGCTTCTCAAACTGATCAGCAATCCTCACCAAGAGACTAACAGGAAGTTTGGGACCTGTTATCCCTAGTGGGAGCTCAGACTTGCATCTTTTGGATTTCCAATGAATTTCAACAACAACTTGCACTTACATAGCACCCTCTATGCAACAAGAACTACATGACATATTTACATTTACATTTTGTTCTACGGAGGGTAGTGTCCTAGAGCATTTAAGAATGATGGACTCCAAGCCGGGGGGAGGTGGTTGTAAGCATGGTCGAAGAGGAATGTTTTCAGGTGAGACTTGAAAGAGTGGAGAGATGGGGCAAGGCAGTGGGATTGTGGAAGAGCGTTTCAGAGTTTGGGGGGGCATATTGGCTGAAAGTGGAACCTCCGATGATGGGGTGGAGTGTGCAAGGGATGAGCAGGAGGTCAATATCAGTCGAGCGGAGGAGCGAGATGGTGGATAGGGGAGTGAAGAGTTTGGAGAATAAGGGAAGTGCCAGGGAGTGAATGGATTTGAACATGAGTGTGAGGATCTTGAAGTCAATCCGTTCAATCATGAAGAGACTGGAGAGCCTGGCAGAACTGATGAGATGTGGGTACAGAGTTTGGTCCAGGTCAGTATGTGGGCAGTAGAGTTTTGAATGAGCTGATCTTTTGAATGGTGGAGCTGGGAAGACCAGAGATGGATGCATTGGTGCATGCTAGGGTCTGTCGATATGGAAATTTTCTGATTTAGATATATCGATGGGCTCATATCAAGATATACCGAAATATCAATATTTTCAGGTTTTTCGTACTGCGCATGCGTGCGTGGCGCGCGCGCATTCGGGGGTGCGCGCGCATTCGGGGCCTATCTCCTCAGGAGGTAAATATCTTTCTCTCTCTGTGTCTCTCACTCTCTCCATCTCTGTGTTTTTCTGTCTGTGTCTCTCTCCTCTCTCACATACACCCCATCTCTATCTATCTGTATATTATCACATCCACCCCGTCTCTCCCCTCACCACCCCCCGCCGCCGTCCCTCTCTCCTCCCGCCGCCATCCCTCTCTCGCAACCCCCCACCCCCGTCGTCTCTCTCCCCCCACCCACACCCCCCAGCCGTCTCATTCCCTCTCCCCCGCCGTCTCTCTCTCTCCATTCCCCACCCCAGCCGTCTCTCTCCCCCCCCCCCAACAGCCATCTCTCTCCCCCTCCCCCCAGGCGTCTCTCTCCCCCTCCCCCCCACAGCCGTCTCTCTCCCCCTCCCACCCCAGCGTCTCTCCCCCCCTCCACCCCACCCCCCAGCCGTCTCTCTCCCCCTCCCCCCCGCCCCCCAGCCGTCTCTCTCCCCCTCCCCCCCACCCCCCAGCCGTCTCTCTCCCCCTCACCCCCCCACAGTTGTCTCTCTCCCCCTCACCCCCACCCAGCCGTCTCTCCCCCCCCCACCCCTTGCATACCTGTATATTGTATTCGAGGACTATGAATACAATATGGCGGCTTTGCACCTCGGTCTGTGCATTGTATATAGAGATGAGCATTCTGGGTCTTGTAGTTCAGTGTGCACGCATTCCGATTTTTTTACCTCGATATATCGATTTTTCGATATATTGATATTTTTGAAATGCCTATCGGCGTATCGATATGAAAATTATATCGGGTTTTAGCGATATATCGCCGGACCCTAGTGCATGCACATCCAGGCCTTGAAGTCAGCCAGACAAACGGATAGAACATTGGCAGAACTGGAGTTGGTACTGGAGGAAGCAAAGTAGATTGTGTGTCATTCACATACATATGGGAAGTTTACCCATATCTGCTGATGACATAACCCAGAGGAGCATATAGAAATGATTGATTCCCCTGGGAGTGGGCTAGGTAAGCTGTAGGTCCTTGGGATGAGCTGGCTCCAAGGTAATGTGCTGTGCAATGGAATATTTAAATTTGTCTATTGCTTGTGGCAGACTCAATCCACTTCCCGAGTCAGACAGGTCTACAGTGGTCGAATACACTGTTGTTGCCAGACCAGCAGTTTGGCTCATTCGTAGGACCTCAAGGGATAGACCAGTCACAAGGAGGATGGATTCTTACCACGCAGCTCCTGCAAGCCAAAGCACTAATTGATTAAGTGTTATTTCTACCATTCACCACTTAGGTTATATTTATGATTAAGTACCAATGATTTTTTTTTACCAATTATGTAAATGGTGCTTCATTTGGAAGGGGGTTGTGCTGAAGCAAGAAGCAAAATAAAACATTTTGTCCCTTATCTACATCATGGTAAATTAGAATACATTAGGAAATACAAGGTTGTTTTTATTTCTCTATGTTGATTAAAATCTCATTTCACAATGTTCACCATGGTTGGAGCCTGGCTTCTGAGCAGCAGTAGTGTGTATTGTGGGCTAATAAGCAACATGCATCTATCTAATTACAGCTTGATGTAGAACTAATGTAAAGGCAGTAGGTGTAAATCCACATGTGGTTGTCATCAACCTTTGAATGATTCTTGATTTTTTATGCATAACAGGGATAGGCTTTTAATTAAAATATGCATGGTCATAACCCAAGTGAGTGTAATGAACTAACACAATGAAATAAACATTTCTTTAAAGAGCACATTAATGAGCGAGGCAAGCACAAAATGTTGATTCTTACTTGCTTACAGCACTACATACACATTATCTCAAAACCACAGAATCATTTTTGGAAATTCACCACTGCCATTCACAACCCCATGTCCCTCTTTAGATTTCTCTGCAGTGACTATCCTATTTTCTTGAATATGAGCTCTCGCGATTTCGCTAAGGATTAATGAGTCCTGAAAGGAGACATATCAGAAGGGACTTTAGAAAGGTGTGAAATTTTAAATAGGATTGAAAATATAAACAACTGGACAATACTTTTAGATTAAGTGCTCTGGTATTCTACCCTGTGTGAGAGGGCGCTATATAAATGCAAGTTGGTGTTGTTGTTTAGCTACACCAAGACAGCAGAACAAGGGGAATTAGGGTTGCAAATGATAATACTATTCCTTGCATTTGTTATAACGCCTTATCACATTGTCGAGATGTCTTAAAGCGCTTCATATGATATATTTTATATATTATTTAAAAAATCATAAAATTGCACCAGGTAATTTCAGGACAGACACCGGGAAGTATTTCTTTACTCAGAAGATAATTAACAACTGAAATAGATTACGAGGAAGAATGGTTGAGGCCAGGATGCTGGACTCATTTTAAAAAAACAACTTGACGCTGTGAAGGGAAGATAGTATGGTGGGTATTCTGGATGAATTAGATCAAATAGGCTGAACCAATCTTATGATCTTGTGAACTTCTTGCTCAGAACACTCTTTATATCCTTTTATCGTTTACTTGAATCACAAAATAACAAAATAATAACACGTCGAGTAAAGTAATATTAACACCAAACTATTCTACTGCTGAATATCTCCCACCGGATTCCTCCCACATACCCCACCATTGGTTGGCAAACTTTCAACTATTTTGCCCCCACTCTCTGAGATTTCATCTTGGTGTCCTTCTACCTCTCCCCCATTCCTTCTTGTTTCAAAACTTGCCTTTTCAATCACGCTTTCACCCGTTTTACCCCCCGACTCAGCTTGGGTTACAAATAGCTGTGTATAGCATCTTGCAACATCTTTCAAATGATGAGATGCACTTTATTAATATAAGATATTACTTTGCTTGATCTGTTCTGTTCTGTTCTGTTCAACGTTTTGCATGGTATATATTGGTATATGATCACTATATACAAATTATTGGTGAAAAGAAAAATTCTAACTTTTTTGACTAATAACTTCCAGCATTGTGGTTGCACAGTATGTTTTATGTCACTATGTTAATTAACCCTACAATTAGGAACAGCAGTATTCACCCTGTGTAACTTGCTCTGTTATTTAATTGGATCATAGCAGCTCTTTATATTTTAATCTTATTTTCGTGTTCTTTCCCCACATTCCTTACTTCCCAAGGATTTTTTTGTCTGCCTGTTAAGCATCTTAATCAATTCTGTATTCATGGTTTTCTGTGGCAGTTCACTGCAAATTCCCACAATGCTCTCTGTGAAGAAATTTATTTTAATTTAGTGTTTAAGCAATATAGTTCTAATTTTAGGATTGTTTTTCATGTACCCTGAATGAAACAGAGTAGCCAGTGTACCAGCTCCAGTGATTATCCAGTGATAATGTCCCTTATTGAATGAACAATAATGTAGACTTTGAGTCAAGCTAGTGTAAAGCAATGCTTGGCATACAAATGCTAATGATATGACAACTCGTTGTGGGAATTATGGAATCAGAATAGGCAGCAACAATTTTACAAAGAGAACTGGATCAAAAGATCAAGCTAGCAGTTTCAGGACATCAGGAAATAATGACTTACTCCGAGGGTTATTATCGACTGGAACAGTTACCAGAAAGGGTAGGGGAGGTCAGCAGAATGGATTAAATTAAGAAACAGATTGATGCTTCGATGGTAGGACAGTAGGGGGAGTATTTTGAAAAGATGTGATCAAATAGACTGGCTCAGTGGTAGTACTCTTACCTTTGGGTCAGAAGGTTGTGGGCTTAAACCCTACACTGGGACTTGGACTCACATTGTGTAAATTGACAATGTTAGAGGTGCCATCCTTCAAATGAGATGCAAAACTGAGATCCCTTCTACCTATTCAGGCGATGTTAATTATCCCACGGCTCCACTTGACAAGAAAAAGGAGTTTCTCGTTGAGTCCTGGATATCAATTCTCCCAAATAAAATTGGTCATTCATTCCATGGTTGTTTGTGTGTCTACAAATAGACAGTCACTCCATTCACAGTAATTCCTGTGAAGCTCTTTGAAATGGTAAGCTGGTATATCAAATGCAAGGTTTATTATTACAGTATTACCATTATAAATATCGTGAAGAGCCTTTTTCATACGAATCAAATTTATGATCTTGTAATCTAGAGATGTCTTCTTGAAGCAAAGCAGACTTGCCACTGTTGAGAATCTCAAGCAAAGAATAGCTGCTTGGAAAAGTACTTAGAAACTTTTGGATAATACTCAAACATAAGGGATTTAGCACCAAACAGGTCAACAATAAAATTGCACTTTAATTATGCCTTTCATATGAGAAAATATTTCAAAGCATTTTACAGAGATAGAGTTGCAGTCTGGCCAAGGTGGAATATTGGGGGAGAAAGTAGGAGGGAGGCCACAGGGAAAGAAGTACAGTATTCAGGATTTGAGCACCCAGTTATGGATTGGCAATGAATGTTAATAAATAATAATAATAATCCATCCATTCGATATAATGCTTTTCACGTTTTCTAGACGTCTCAAAGCACTTCACACAATATGCTGTAAAGTGAATTGACTATCTTTGTGGGTGAAACAAAAACGTTCAACAACAACAACAATAACTTTGATTTATATTGCGACCTCCACACCGGACGGGTCTCAGAGCGCTTCACAACAACGGATCCCGGGACCGAGCCAGGGGCAGGGATAGAAAGGTGACCCAAGTTCACTATATGATGCATAAAGACTCTCTGTTGAGTAGAAAAATAATAGCAACAACAACAACAACAAATTACATTTATAGAGCGCCTTTCACGTCGGGAGGACGTCCCAAGGCGCTGCACATGAGGCGTGTGACCCGAGCTGGGAGGGGAGTGTTTGGGAAGGGGTGAAACACGAAGGGGAGGTAAAAGAGTTCGGGGTGGAACAAAAGGCACGATCGAAGAGGAAAGTCTTCAATCCGGCCTTGAAAGAGGAAAGGGAAGAGACGAAACGGAGGGATTGAGGGATGGCATTCCATAGGGTGGGAGCGGAGAAACTGAAGGCCCGGCCTCCGTTGGTGGGGCGGTTCAGGCGGGGAGCTTGGAGCAGGCCAAATCCTGTTGAATGGAGGGTCCGGGTGGGCGTGTAGGGGGAGAGTACATCGGTTAAATAGGGCGGGGCAAGGCCGTGTAAGGCCTTGTAGGTGAGGACGAGGATCTTGAACTCGATCCTCTGGAGGATGGGGAGCCAGTGGAGACGGGCGAGGGTGGGGGTTATGTGGTCGCGGAGGCGGGTGCGGGATAGTACACAGGCTGCAGAGTTTTGGATGACCTGCAGCCTGTGCATGGAGGAACTGGGGAGGCCGACGAGGAGAGAGTTTCCGTAGTCCAGCTGTGAGGTGATGTATGCGTGCACGAGTGTTTCGGCAGCGCGGGGGGTAAGATAGTTGCGGAGCCTGGCAATGTTGCGCAGATGGAAATAAGCGGTGCCGGTCAAGGCGCGGATGTGGGGGAGGAAGGAAAGTTTTTGATCGAACATGATGCCGAGGTTCCTGATTGGCTTTGTGAGGTGGAGAGTACAGCCTTGGATGTTGAGGCTGGCAGCGCCCGATGTGCGGAGGCGCTGGCTTGAGCCAATCAGGAGGGCCTCGGTCTTACTCACGTTCAATTGCAAAAAGTTGTCCCTCGTCCAGGACTCGATGTCGGACAGACATGCTGTCAGAACATCGATCGTCTGGGGGTTGAGGGATGAGGCAGAAAGGTACAACTGGGTGTCGTCTGCATACATGTGGAAATTTACCCCATGTTTGCGGATGACGTCGCCCAGAGGGAGCGTGTAAAGGGTGAAAAGGCGGGGACCGAGGACAGAGCCCTGAGGGACGCTGTGGGAAACTGTGCGGGGGTTTGAAGAAAAACCGTTGGAAGAAACAAAATGTAAACGGTGGGTCAATAGCAGAAGAGTCGACAAGAATAAAGCAAAATGAAGGGTGGATAATCTGAATTTTTTTTTTGCAACCTTGAAGTCTTCTGATTTTTACACAGATTGGATGCAATATTATCCTGTCCATAATAATATTTGATACTGTTCATTGGGGATTGCTAAATGGATACCTTATCATTAAAGCTACATTTTGGCACAATTACTGCACAGATAATTAAGCACAGCGCTGAATGACAACTGCGCAATGATTAAAACATCAATTAAAATAGCTATTAAGGGATGGACACGACTGAAATAAGACAACTAAGGTTATTGCATAGTCCTTTGGACAATGGAAGTGTAACTATGAGATAAGTTTGAAGTAGGATTTAATGCATCCCCTTTGTCAGAAAAACAGAAGTCAAATGTCTAACTCCATGTGGTTAAACATGAGTCTGCTGTGATTTATAAAACTAATGGCTTTCATTATCAAAATGCAAAGTATTTTTAAGAATTTAAAAGAATAGCTTTTGCTTATTAATAAGCTGCAATTATTTCTTACAGTACATGTATAGGCCATACCCATGGGTAGACATTGTTAAGATGGTAAGTCCAAGATACGTTAATTATCACCAGTTACCATAGTTAAGCCTTGAGGTGACAAATAGTTGTGTGAGGGTTTCAGCAGTCTGAGGGGTGAAGCAGTGACAGTGTTTGGCAATGTTGTGGAGGTGATGGAAGGCAGTGCTGCTCATGGTACGAATATGGTGGAGAAAGGACAAGAGGCCCAGGTTCTTGACCAGCTTAGTGAGATGGTGTGTGTATCTGTGGTTACTCTTGCTTCCAATGCCTGAGGTGTGGGAGCACTGGCGCAAGCCAATCAGGAGGGCCTCAGACTTGCCAACTTTCAGCTGTAGAAAGTTGTCCCTCATCCAGGACTTGATGTCTGACAGGCCACCATTGTCCTGGAATCGAGGGTGGAGGCAGGGAGAAAGAGCTGTGTGTCCATCCACGTATATGTGGAAATTGACTCCATGTCTGTGGATGATGTCATCAAGGAGGAGCATGTAGCAGTTGAAGAGGAGGGGACCGAGGACAGAGCCCCAAGGAACACCGCATGAGATGGTGCGGGGGGCTGGAAGAGATATTGTTAACAGAGACAAATTGGAGACAGTGTGAGAGATAAGATCTGAATCAGTCAGGGACAGATTCTTGAACGTTGAGGTGAGAAGAGAGGTGTTGGAGGAGGATTGAGTGGTCCACATTGTCAAAGGCTAATGAACACCACTGTTGGGAGTATATAGTAATTGAAAAGAAAACCAATTTTATCTTTGTTGAACATCCAGAACTGGAGGCTATTTTTCCTCTAGTCCAGGGAATTCCCTTAGACAATTGTAATGTTCACTCTACTAATTACATAATCCTGTTTTAGTCACACTTACTTTGATCAAGAGTAAATGATAATTATCACTCTGCTAGATTAGGGGTTCTAATTTATTCTTAGCTGTGGGCGCAGTGATTCAACAATAACAAAATTACACTTGTATAGTGGACAGTCATTGTTTCAGGCCTGAGCTGGGGCCAGGGGTGGGGGAGGGAAGGGGTGCATTAGGAGTTGCCAATAGGACCATCAAAGAGAATGGTCTTGAGGTGGGACTTGAGGGAGGCCAGGGAGGGGGCGACATTGAAGGACTGCAGGACGGAGTTCCAGAGGTGGGGGCTGAATGGCTGAAGGCTCGACCACCAATGGTGGGGTGGATGGGTCAGGAGAAGTGGAGCAGGCCAGAACCTGCTGAGCGGAGGATGCAGGCAAATTGGTAGGGGGTTAGGAGGTCACGGATGTAGGGTGGGGCAAGGCTGTGGAGGGTTTTAAATGTGAGGACCATGATCTTGAATTGGAGTCGGGCGAGGATAATAATAAAATAAATAATAATCCTTGCATTTGGTATAGCACTTT
Source organism: Hydrolagus colliei (assembly GCA_035084275.1). Lineage (NCBI taxonomy): Eukaryota > Metazoa > Chordata > Chondrichthyes > Chimaeriformes > Chimaeridae > Hydrolagus > Hydrolagus colliei. The sequence continues at coordinate 62,318,745 of CM068742.1, read as the reverse complement.
TCACGTCTTCTAGATGTCTCAAAGTGCTTCACAGAAAATACTGTAAAGTGAATTGTCTGTATATTTGTGGGTGAAATCCTCCCTCCACAGGTTCATCTGCAAAGTCGAGCCAGGATGTAATGAAGGAATGAATGAGGGTTTCAGCGGCATGGGGGAAATGCAGTGGCGGAGTCGGACAATATTGCGGAGGTGAGTGAAGACAGAGCGGGTCATTGCTTGGATGTGGGGAGGAAAGACAGTTGAGGATCGAACAAGACCCCTTGGTCCTGATTGGTTTGGTGAGGTCGAGTGAGCAACCATGTATAATCAACCATGGATAATAAGTTAGGTGAGAAGATCAGCCATGATCTTATTGAATGGCGGAGCAGGCTCGAAGGGCCAAATGGCCTACTCCTGCTCCTAATTTTTATGTTTTTATGGAGGTTGATGCTGCCAGCGCTTGATGCGCGAAGGTGCTGGTGCGAGTCAATCAGTTGGGCCTCTGTCTTGTTGACATTCAACTGTAGAAAGGTAGCTCTCATCCAGAACTTGATGTCTGACAGACAGTCTGTCAGGACAGTAGTGGTCCTGGAGTCGAGGGTAAGGCAGAAAGATAGAGTTGGGTGTCATTTGCATACATGTTGAAGTTAACCCTGCGGATGATGTCACCAAGTGGGAGCATTTAGATGTTGAAAAGTAGGGAGCCAAGGACAGAATCCTGATTCAACGCATAATATTATCTGAAATTTAAGATTACAGTTGGAAAAAAATGGAAAGGGGAAAATCAAGGAATTAATGTTTTAGCCGTCTCAACCCAACCTTCAAAAGGTACTCCGGCTAAATACAGGAGGAGAAACCGTGCACGAGAAGTGATTCAGTTCAATATGTTTTGTTTTCACACAAAACAATCACATTTTCTATTCTTGAAAATATTATCCCATCACATACTGCATTTTACCCATAACATTTTAGAATTAGATTGAGGTTCTTCTCATAGGACACGCACCTGCTACATTATTAATACAGTAAAACCTTGATAATCCGGCATGGTTGGGCCCACTCACCTTCCCGGATTTCGAAGCTTGCTGGTGTTTAGAAACCTACCTAGAAATGGCTGGTGAAGCTCCACTCCGTACAGCATGTGAGCTGTAAACACAGCACTGAAGCCAAACAATGCTCGAGCTCCACCGACAGCGCCACATGACAGAGCGGCAAAGCTAGGAACTATTCCGAACTTTGGGAGATTTGCTGGACATCGGAAAATATCTAAACTATAAGTATTTCGAAATCTTGTTGGTTTTAGGGAGCATTTGCAGGCTTTCCAAATGTCTGATTATCAATGTTTTACTGTACAGATAAAATACATTAATTAAAAATGTAATTTCAAATTGTAAAGGAAAAGTTATATTCTGTGAAATAAATTTCTGCTCCACTCAAACTAGCAAAAGTTAACATTTAAGACATTAAAGGCAATGATACAGATACAATTACTTATTGTGCATGAAAGCAATGTGTGCGAATTGAGGCAAATACTAAGTTTCTCCCTAAAGACTAAAGGACCCCATGAGTTCAAAATACAATTAACCTTGCAAAGCACAATACAGTAAATGGTTTCACTCCCCAGTGCTACCTTATGACAAGCGTAGGATGATTTATTTTTCAGAAAGAAAAATATTATTAAAGAAATGTTTCATGTGTTCTTTCAACTTTGTCCTTTTTAATGTCCCCAGCAATAAATCTAATGGAGTTTAATTACGGTGCTTCCAATTGCTGTCAACGGCAGGGATAATTTGAAGAGGTAATGCTGCCACATCCCACATTCCCCTGAAACTATCAGGAAACACGTTTCAAAGTAAAGGATTTAATTGTTTATGATATACATGTAAAGAAAAAGATCATGTTTGAAGCTGAACATTATAAAATTTGCATTTCATGGGTCACCACACTTGGGAAAATATTTATTTTGGTACATTTTCAATCCATTTTCATACGCTAACAAACAAAGAACTAACAAATGCAAATTTACATTTGTAAAATACTTGAGCTGGGGTTTGAAGCTGACGAGATGGGCAGTGTGCAAAGCAGATAGGTGCAGGACACTGCTGTGCGCAATTGGCTGCCGCGATTCGCCCACAAATATACAGTCAATTCACTTTACAGCATATTCTGTGAAATGCTTTGGGATGTCAATAAAATGTGAAAGGCGCTATATCAAATGCAATGATTATTATTGTGAGTCCAACCTAGATTTAAGCCCAGTTCCCATAAGAGATGCAAACTTTGCGGACCACACAGTCTATCTCTATGCAGAAAATATGATATTAAATTCTCGCTGACAGACATTTCGAAACATGTAACAGAAGAACAAAGAATTAATGTTATTCACCTCTGTCAAAGCTAGGCTTAGATAGCAATTCAGTTGATTAGGATATATCAGACTATAGCCTACACTACATATTTAATAGATATACTGAACTAGGTCAATCAATATTTAGTTTGGTCAACACTTCTCCCCCTTTCCCAGTCCATTAAGCCCACAGTAAGACTACTAACATTTTCGTAAGAATGATGGATCTCCAGTGATTGTCCTTGAGTTTGGTTTAAAAGCAAGGTCTCTAGTGTAAAAACACTAAGTAGTGCACTCTAATTTCAACAGAAACACTTTTTCCCGAAAGGGCACCACTATATGTATTTGAGAAAATAGACTATTCCCATGTGTGTTCTAAAGAAATTAAACATTATGTCCACTAAAGAAAAAATGGTCACGGTAATCTTTTTTTCAAAATATCCAATACATACACATTCTGTAACTATTGAGGTTCAATCAGCATGCTCAGGTAGACATTACACTATCCCATTGAGAAATAAAAGGGAATTTCTCCTGGTGTTCCATCCAACCATCTCCTATGCAAAACTGTTGATTTACTTCACAGTTGTTATACCACATTCACCTACAAAATACAGTCACTTACAATGAATCCTGTGATGGGGATCCAGATGTCCTCTCAATGTGAAAGGCGTTAGATCAAATATGAGGATAATTATTTTTACAGATAGAAGGGTAAAAAGGTTCTTAGCACATCACATACCACATGACTCCCCCTCCACCCTCACTTGATTACTATAAAGCTTGTTCACCTCTGCTAGTTAACATTACCCTACATGCCTATTTGCATGCCCTCTGTTCTGATATAGGAACGTTAACTCCCTTCAGGTCCCCCTACCCCCATCACACAGCTACCAGTCACTTTGAGACTTCTTCTAGGCGTCATAGGTACTATATATATGTACATCACTATTTTTAATTGTGGCATCAGTCTTCTAAGTTTGGCATTATCAACCTTCATCGCTTCATCAAATTATCTCTATGGCCTAACCTACCAAATACAGCACTATTCTTTAGCAGTCTAAATTATATAATCAACCACAAAATGATTTTGTTTATCACAAACGAGTAATGAAAATCATGTGTGTCTGCTTTGAAGAGTATTAATTTCAAGGGATGGGAGACAGTGAAATGATTGGTGGTAATTCTGCGCCTTAACTTGCTGTTAAGGTCTTTTTGGCTCTGTGTTCCAACCTGTTTGGCTAGCTTGGTAATTCATCTCGAATTAAGTTTTTATGGTCATTTTTAAAAAGTTGAGAAAGTAACAGAGGTCAAAAGGTTGTGGAAAATTGTTGGTATTGAGGAAACAATGGCAAAGATGACTGAAAGTCTAACATGACAATGCAATAGTCAAGGGACCTGTGTATCGCTCAGCAAAAGCGACACACGAACAAGCAAAAATATGAAATTAGTAGAAAAACAAAAATCAATTATTGGCGTATGTCTAAATTTTGTAATTGTAGCTGCAGATACTATATGTATTACCTTTCAGATCACATTGCAACTATTACTGAGAAAATTGTGCTAAATGATGAATAACTAGTTATGAATAACATTATATGTGAAATTGGGCTCGGAAAAGTTTAGTTACAGGTTCCATCAAATGTTGTCTATTACTCAGTCCCGGGTGATGAGATTCTCCAACCAATGTTGCATGATCAGCCTCATATATCCTATCTTATCTTGATATAATATATACTGACTATTATTTTCTGGATACTTGGTGATGATTATTACTCAGAAAACCTACTATTCTACCCGAATCATTAACCCTTCAGGAAGGATCTCATCCTGTATCAATGATGAGGAGTGAATGGTACATTTCATGCCATTTGTATGACATGAAAACCACTGCCACCCAGGTATGATTACCCTCATGAACCTCAAAGTAATGGGAAATAGGACTTTATTCTCAGGGATTAGATGATGGTTAGAAAAACTACGCAACCTTCTCTTTCAAACCATGTCCTTTGTCTATATAAATGTAATTAGAGCTCCCTCAGTAACCCAGATGGCAAGTGCATCATCTATTATGAAATTAGGTCACAGACCTGAACATCTGAGATTCGATCCCTGGCTCATGTTATGTTCCATCATTCATAAGCTGCAATTTATTCAAAATTCGCACCCTCATCCAAATCAAACTCCATCCTAGTCCAGCCTAGTCCTCATCAAACTCCACCCATGCCCTCTCTGGCAGTGGATCGATTTCAAGGTCCTGATCCCCAGTCTCACCTATAAAACTTCCATACTTTAGCACTTCCCTATCTCTCTGTTTCTGCTACACACACTTCTGCTTACCATTAATGAAATAATTAATAAATAATTAATAAAAAGGATTGGTGCCTGTCATATGACTTCACCATGCTACCTCAGAAATTTCTTTTCTGTAGTTTTCCAACATTTTCTAAACTGATGCTGATTTGGATTCGAAACTAGACTGAGATTTCTCCACATGGAGCAGGGGGTAAATTCACGCATAGATATTCATTTTTACTGAGCCCTCACACAGAATGGGGTTAACAAGCTCTCGTCTGTAGTCTCATGCAGATTTTGGTTTCCTGCAGTCATTATCCATTAGGCTGTATTAAAGCAGCAATTAATCACAAGATACATCAAAGCTAAAATAGAATAGAATAAGATGCTATTCAAACATTTTGCTTATCTGCTAAATTTTCCTCCAGGCAATTCTATTTAAGCATTCTCCAATAGTGCACTGAACTGTAACCATGTTCTAAAATAAATCCCACACGGAAGAAAACCTTTAACTATATTAACTACAAAAAAGTACACAAAATTATACAGTTTTACATCACCTTAATCTTTGCATTTGCTACAACACTTTTCACATCAGGAGAATGTTTCAAAGTGCTTCCCAGGATTCTACTACTGCATATGCAGTGCTGAGGGTGTGCTGCATTGTCGGAGGTGCTATACTTCAGAAGACATTTAAAACTGAGATCCTGCCTGCTTGTTCAGTGAATGTTAAAGATGCCATGGCACAATTCGAAAAAATAATGAAGTGACTTTCTACCGGGCCAACAGTCCCCAGATTGAATAAGGACTTTCACTTCATGGCCGTTTATGGGGCATTGCTGCACACAAATTGAATTGCTGTTGTGTTTGCCTGCAAACACAATCACGACATTCTACAGAAAAATTCTGTAAATCGGTTTGAGACATTTTGATGTGATAGAATGCTTTATCACATGCAAGGATTATTATTAGCTTTAGAGCTTTGTAAAACCTGATGCTGAAGACCTTACAATTACTGATAAAACACCAATGATTGTACATTGTGCACTGTATGATCCTCATAAAACTCCTTTCTATATTAGTCCTCAGCTGCCTACATCAAATGTAAAACATGAACTGGAATGCAACTGACTGTATTAGTGGGCAGGATCACACTCAACTGTTGATAGTTTTATGATCTATGCTCTGGTGACAAGCTCAAGTGACTTGTATTAGCATTTAGGTACGTTGCTGTGATCCTTACCGTGCTGTGGCCCAGTCAGCTTCTAGCTGCATTTTCAGCAACTATATGGATGTAACAATTAAATGATAACCAACGAGTGGCGGCCATCCATTGGCATAGCCGAGGAATGGACACCACAGATTAAAGTATTTCTACTGTATCGACCATAACAAGTGCATGAGACCTGGGTTCAATTCCAGACAGGGTGAAACTTTGGGCAAGTTTCCTTACTCATGCCTAATATTAATCCCTCAAAGAAAACAATAATAATTTGGTTATTTCAATCCACGACTGTTTGTGGGACACTGCTGTGCGTAATTGGATGCCGCATTTCACCCACATGTATACAGTCAATTCACTTTACAGTATATTCTGTGAAGCGCTTTGAGACCTGTAGGAAGACTTGGAAAGCGCTATATCAAATGCAAGGATTATTAGTATATTATTATGATCTCCCGAAAATGGGCCATTTTCCAAAGCGCTTTATACCAACAGCTTGGAAAGGTCACTAAGCTATGCGACAGCTAATTTGCTGCTCCATCACAGTCAAAGCCCAAGATCACTAGTGGGTAGGAAAATCAAAATAATGATAATAATCCTTGCGTTTATTATTGCGCTTTTCACATCTTCTAGACGTCTCAAAGCTCTTCACAGAATATACTGTAAAGTGAAATCACTGTACATATTCCACAAACAGTCGGGGGTTGAAATTACCAATTTATTATTGTTTATTTTTTGAGGGATTGTTATTAGACGTGTGGAGTAAGGAAACTTGCCCAAGGTTACACCTGCCTGGAATTGAACCCAGCGCTCTCACTTGTAAGGCAAGTGCTCTAAGCACAGAGCTGGAGGATGTCTTTAAAATGACTAACTTCCGCAAAGCCATTTTTATCAGCAGAACTATATATACACTAGATCTTAATCCATGTCACATCTGTCAATGTCACTCCCTTTATGCTAAAAGAGTTAAACAATATCTTGTTTCATAAGCCTCAAGGCAATGGTCTATGAAACGCAGCTGCCTGGACAAGTGAACGCTGTATAAACCCTCTTTTATCTTTGTCAGTTCTATGGCAAAGCATAATCAGAAACTTTGAAAATGAGGGTTATTGAATCAAAAACTACATAGGCAGAAGTAACACAAAAGGTAGATGAGGATCATCCTGCACCATTAGTAAAATCAATTGAAATTGGTTCAAGGTAGCTCTGAAAGGACCTGATTCAAATTAAATTGGTCACAGAGCTTCGGGTTCCAGAATTGATCTACAATAAATTCATTTAAATCAATCAAATGCTGGAAAAAACAAATCTTTTACATGACCTTTACATTAACTTTAACCTAACTGACCAACCTTAACCTAAGTGATTTTTTCAAAGATTCCTGAATGCTGACTACGTACTTAAAAGTGTGAGTTTCAAAAAGCGCTTCCCTAGGTAATTTCAAATGCACTGACAACAAAAGCAATCTTAGAAAGTACATTTTCCAATATGTCTTTTAAGGTTATTTACTATGATCATTTTGAGGGCACATTTTAGAGGACACTGAATTGATTTTTTTCTGTTTTAAGTGCTTGGTGCTTTTCATATTGCTTTTTTTGTGTGATGTTTGTTGAGGCATAGGAATTTTGCTGACGGCTTCATGGACACTGTTTCTTGGGTAGGATGACCTTGCTTTAATGTTTAATCTTTTAAAAACTACGTTACTATTTCTTGAAAGTACAATATATTTTAGGCGTGTTATGTTTCATTTAAAAATTTATATCTGACTGACTGACTGACTGACTGACTGACTGACTGACTGACTGACTGACTGACTGACTGACTGACTGACTGACTGACTGACTGACTGACTGACTGACTGACTGACTGACTGACTGACTGACTGACTGACTGACTGACTGACTGACTGACTGACTAAAAGAAAGAGAGAAAGATAGACCGGATTTGTCACTGCAAACATTTTCTTTGGTGTTGTCACTGGGCATTCATACACAGGATATCAAGATCAAGGATTTTATGGATGGAGGCTTAAGAACAACAATTTATTAGAATAATAATGTATAATCCATGAATTTGATGCAGTGCAATATCATTATCAAAACATCTCAAAACACTTCACATGATTTACAGTAAAGTATTATAACTGAAGGCAAATGTCTGAGTGGAGCTAGTATTCCAGTTGGATTGAAGTGTTACGCATTGTATGGTGAAATGTTCAAATGATGCTGGTATTCCTATTGGATTGATGTGTACCCATCATTTGGTAATACGTTTGACAACTGCTCAAGTTCTTTCACATTAGTAGTTATAGAGCAAGAAACGACTTTTGTGAAAGAACACCCTGTATGGTAGTGGCCTTTTTTATCTCCTCTATGGAACAACTTGAATATTTCTCTCTGCACAGAGAGAATGACTAATATAGAAAACTGAAATAATGAAAAGGACACAGTGCATCAATCGAAATCCTCAGAGGGATTCTTTCTTCACTTTTCTTATTCCCAGAGAGTTCTGAGCCTACCAAATCAATATCTTTACTCTCTTTGCTGACATTCAACCCATCTTAATTGCTAAAAAAAATTAATCTTAGAATAACTATAAACAGACACAGAATACGCAGGACCACTCCCATCAGCCCATCAGATTACACACCAGTTACCATCCAGTCATCTTCGTTTTTTGAGTTCTAGTCTAAACAAATTAGCATCACAAGGAGAATTTCAAAGTAATTCACCTACATGCCTTTCTTGTCAAGCATGGAACTAACAATTTTTAAAATAGAACAAAATGAGAGTCAGTATCTTATTGTGTTTGATAGCTTGGTTCTGAGCTTTTCCAGTACTGTACTTGGTAGCAAACCTGTGCTGCTGCTGTCAACCTAGTTTTCCACCTATTAATAGCCCAGTGTTAAAGGTACTGTCAGGTGTCTGCCTGAATACCATGCGTTTTTGTAACAACGCAGACTTGAAAAATGAGAGCAGCAAGGAATTGGTCAAGAGGGAATGGGTCAGAAGATCACAAGAGAGATTGGGATGAAAATAATTCTGCCCATTTGATCACATCCTCCCCCTACTGTCCTCCCATCAGAGCACAAGGTGTTTCTAAAATATGTTGAATATCCTATCCTCATCAACCCTTCGTGATAATCCATTCCACTGATTAATTACCCACTGCATAAAAAAATATTGCTGGTGTCTGTCCTGAAATTCCCTGCACAACCTTGAACCTGTACTATCTTGTCTGCTGCCTTGGCGTAACTGAAAGTATTCTTTGGAGTTTATTTTCTCAGTTACATTTATCTACCTCTACAATGCCCCCTCCAAGAGGTTTCCTTTTAAGGCTGAGGAGCTTGTTTAATGGTTCTTCATAGTTCCTCTTTATTAACATTCAGTGGTCCTGCTGACTATGATTTATACCTCTTTTGCAGAAAACAATAAGATTGAATAGAAGTTGCCGTTTCTCTTCTGGCATTAGAAAGCTACAATACTTTGCACTCAGGGTACAATGACTAGAAGTAGTCTGACATTTCTCCATCAAGGAGATGATCTTCTCATAGTTTAGACAGATTTGTTGTTACTTTTAAAATTAAAATAAACACTTCTAGTATTGAAACCAGTAACATCTAAAAACTTCCTTCCCTCAATCCCTGCCTGCACAGCTCCTTTCTTGTCGAGAGGATGTCTCAGAGCACTGAACACTGCCAGCTGGGCTACCGTGCTATCTGGGCACCCAACCTGGGGTGTGGAAGCTTTAAAAATGTAGGGATAGGAATGATGACCCAAAACTTGGTCAAAGAGAAACAACTTGATTAAATAATGAAAAGGGAATAGGTGTAGGACATTACATTAATCTATGACAGCTCTTTATCATTTAATCCCTTGATCCTGCCTTTTCTCTGTACAACAACAACCTGCATTCATATAGTGCCCTTTATGTGTGTCCTGGAGCACTGTACCTTATAATACCAAATAGCACTCCTTTTGATAAATCTGATGAAGGGTTTCTGCAAATACACCTTAATTCTAAATTTTGGGTGAGAATTTAGTTCTAAAGTGGGGCTGGGAGAGCACAGATTTCACTCTTATTCAAAATAGAGTAACGTAAAAGATTTTTTTAAATGAAGTGTTAAAAAAAATTATTGGGTAAGGTTCAAAGCTATCGCAACGTTTAAATAAATTGGGTTGTGGAATTGGACCAAGGGTTTAAAAAATAACCTTCTATTTCTGTTTTCTCTCACTTGCCAGTCCATGTTAAAAGCTATGGATTTGCCCTTTTAGTTCCAGAATATTTTATAATAAATAATAATCCTTGCATTTGATATACAGTAGCGCTTTTCTCATCTTCTAGACGTCTCAAAGCACTTCATAGAATATACTGTAAAATGAATTGACTATATATTTGTGGGCAAAACTTGGCAGCCAAGTGCACCACAAACAGTCATGGATTGAAATGACCAATTATTTATTGTTTTTTTTGAGGGATTATTATTAGGCTTGTGGAATAAGGAAACTTGCCCAAGGTTTCACCCTGCCTGGAACTGAACCCACGTCTCCCGTTTATCATAGAATCATAGAATTTTACAGCACAAAAGGAGGCCATTCAGCCCATCTATTCTGTGCCAGCTCTTTGAAAAGAGCAACTCAATCCCACTGCCCAGCTCTCTCACCATAACCTAACAGACCTGTTCTCCCTAAATAAAGATCTAATTCTCTTTTAAAAGCTGTTATCGAATCGGCCTCCACCACCTTTTCAGGTAATGCATTCCAGATTCGAACAACCCGCTGAGTGAAACAATTTCTCCTCAGCTCCCCTCTGCTTCGTTTTGAAACTATTTTAAATTTGTGACCACAAGTCACAAATTCGCCCACCAGTGGAAACAGTTTTAGGTGTGTGCTCTAAACACTGAGTTATGGGACTCCACTTTGTTATTGTTGATATGATATCGTGCAATAGCCCACTTCTTGTTTGACTGGAAAGCACTTTATCTTCAGTCATCAACACACTGCTTCCCTATTGCAAGGTTTTGTGGTTTCAGTGGTTTATTTTCTTAATATAAACAAGTTATAGCAAAGGAACGTCTGCTGGAGGCATCATTTGTAAATTGCATTGTGCTTTTACTGCTAGAGAGCTGAAGAATCCATAATACAGGAGCACGTTGAGTTGGGCCTTCTCCATGTGGGCATCACAGTAACATACTCAATGAAAATGTACTTTAATCATATTAAACTCATATTGTCAAGTGAATGAGATACAAATCTCAATCCCTTATTCTTGTCATAAAGTGATAGCACGCTATATCACCCAAGTAATAAACCGCTGTGGTTTTCAATGCTGGTACATATTATGAAAACATTGTAATAAGCCACCTTAATTATCTTTAAGCAGATCTAAAATGCTATTGCTGCTCGGTGAACATTATAGCTGGAGTATACTTACTTTTAACCACTGATTGACTTCAGTCTGAAAACTTCAATAATACACCATTGTCGTAGAAAGACTAGGTGGAGGAGTTTGCAGTGTTGTCTATCATGTGATAATTGCTATGTAAACAGCACACAGAGCACAGACTGCATGCCTCCTCTTTCTGGTAAATGTTAGAATTTTACACAGGCTGCATTTACAATCTCAATGCAAACACTAAAAGGGGCCATAAGTGGCCAGAAATCAGCATTAACCAGGAAATAACAACAGCAGAAACAACTTGCATTCATATAGCCCCACTCATGTAGGATAGCATCCCAGAGCCCTTAATTTTCAGGCTAAAGTCCACTTTTGATTTCAAGAAGCAATTATTACAAACACTGGATGCAAAACACAGAAACATGTATGTTCCCACTGATCCCTGATCTGCCTTCTAACAAAAAGAGGTCAGTGCTCAACCTCCCCCACTTCCCGGGATTTAAGTACTTTCAGTGATAGTTTTAGGCATCATAAAAATATGGATGATTTTTTAACATATTTTCTGACAACAAGGATTGAACATAGTAAAAGAAAATAGTATTTAGGTCAGGCAAACAGCAATTTTTAATAGATTTTCCACAATGTATTTATTTGGAAGAACGCAGTAAAATACACTTTTCTGTTCATTTACTATTAAATATTTTCAATTGCACCAGATACTTAGGAGAAATTTAGTTTCCAAGTCATGTGCTTTAAAATAACTTTGACTATGCAAAGTACTTAGTATTGGCGCCCATCCACATATATTACAGTACAGGTAGATCCTACTTAACGAAGGGGTTAGGGACTTTAAAACCCTTCGGTAAGCGAAAATTTTATTAAGCGAGAGTTTAACTAGATTACTGTATTTGGCCACAGCCAAAACGATGCCCTGACCGAGCCTCCCCGCTAAAATCAGTTTAGTTCCTAGCGCTAACATTTTCGGTGTACAGGTTAAGCAGCCAAAAGTCTGGAGTTCTGGAATATGACAAAAATTGCAAGAATAAAAACGCCAATCCTACCTGCTCCAGGCCAGATCTTCACAGCCACCGCATAGAAATATCACAACCTGGGCACAGGCATTTCCGACACGTGACACACGCTTCTGGCGTTTCGATTTGTCCAGAAATACCCGAACCTGGGCTCGGCTACGGGCTCAAATTCAGGACGCTCAACCTGTACTAGTGAAGGCCTAAGGTAAATATAACTGCTATTGAAGGCTACACAACTTTAAATACAACAATGAAATATTTAAATGTTAGTAAATACCACAATAAACGATAAAATACAGACAGTCCTCGACTTGCTATTATTGAAGCCACAAAGCATCCTGCCTCTTAAGCTCCTCCCATATGGAGGAGCATGTGTTGCTGGGGCAACCGGGAGAGACGCTACCCATGAGAAGCTGCGCACGAGAAGCCCACGAGATTTACAGTGAGTGTAAACATTCGTTATAGCAAAAGCAGCTTTTATTGAGCAGAGAAGTGGTACAAATAGAAACCTTCGTTAGAATGAGCTTTCGTTAACCGGGCATTCGGTAAATGGGGTCTACCTGTACATTGATATTTTGAGCATTTTGAACTAATAAGTTTCATTCCTATTTTACTTCTGGTTTTGATCTCTGTAGGGCCTGACTGCCTAGGTTTGCAATTTGGCTGAAATTCTATTTGTGTACCCTCATACTATGTAAGAGGATAACTGAAACATGGACAGAAAAAGCATCAATCTTTTACAACAACAACGACAACTTGGATTTATATCGCGCCCTCCATGCTCAGAGTACTTTACAATAGCTGAGCCCGGGGCCGAGCCAGGAGGTGGGGGAAGGTGACTGGAGCTGCGGTCGAAGAGAAAGGTCTTCGAGCATGACCTGGAAATGGAAAAGGAGGGGCTGAGATGTAGGGATTGAGGGAGAGAGTTCCAAAGCTTTGGGGCATAGTGGCTGATGGCACAGCTGTCGATGGTGGAGCGGAGGATTCGGGGAACAAGGGGAGGTCAAACCCAGTAGAGCGGAGGCAGCAGGTACTCATGTGAGAAGAGGTTAGAGAGGTAGGGGGGTGCAGGGGAGTGGAGGGATTTAAACATGAGAGTGAAGATTTTGAAGCTCTGTGACCAGGAGCCAGTGAAGTCGGGCAAGGACTGGGCTAATCAGGGAGCAAAGTTTTGTTCGGGTGAGAATGAATATGGGTGGCTGAGTTCTGAATGAGCTGCGTTTTGTGAATGGTGGCGTAAGAGAGACCGGCGAGGAAGGTGTTGGCATAGTCCAGCTGAGAGGTGACATAGGCATGGACCAGGGTTTCGGCAGCTTTTGGGTTGAGATATTGGCAAAGATGAGCAATATGGCAGATATGGAAAATAGCAGTGCTGGTGAGGGACCGGATGTGGGGGAAGAAGGATAATTGGGGGTCGAACTTGACGCCTTGGTTGCATACGAGTTCAGAGAGTTTTAGGGCAGGTCGGGTAGGTGCATTTCCACTTAAAGCAGCATTTTTTTGAAACAGAATGTTTTGGAAACTTTGATTTCACTGTGTGGTTGGAGCCTTTAATGTGCTGACAATATGTAAAAGCATTTGTACAGATGGAATTAGGGATGCCCTTAGTTATGTAACTAACAAGCAATCAAAAGGCTTCCAAACGATTCTGATTCTGAATGTTATTTATGTAACAAAGGGTACCAGTAATTCCTTCTATTCACAAAGAACAACTTTCTATGTGCTGGATGGCATCTTGGAGTGCTTAAATAGAATTACTCAGAATGATATGACACAGGAACCAGCCAGTGTTTACATGTCACATGAGCCTCCACATATCCTATTCCTCTCCACTTTGCTAGTTATTGTATTTCCTTCTCATATGCATCATTTCCTCTTCAATATACTGATGCTTCTCAGGTAGTGAGTTCCACACTCCCAGCACCCTCTGCTTAAAGAAGTTCCCCCTAAACTACCTTTTAGATCTGCCTCTGGCAATTTTATGTTGATACCCCTGGTTTGAACACACCAACAAATGGAACCAGTCTTTTGATGTCCACCTTATCAATTTTTTGCAGTCTTCAACACCTCTAACTGGTCCACTCTCAATGAAGTCTCAGCTGAAGAGAAAAATATTGTTGAATCTTTCTTGATAGCAGTATGCATTCACCCAGGTAATATCTTTGTAAATTTCCAGTGTTCTCTTGCTCTCCAATGTTTCCTTCCTGGAGTATAATGACCAGAACCGCACGCAACATTTTTTAATCATGGTTTTATATAATTTAATATTACATTCCTTTTTTTGTACTCAGTCACTCTGGCCATAAAAACACGTTCCATTTGCATGTTTTATGGTCTGTGATGCTAGTTGTAGAATCTTGTGAATCTGAATTCCCAAGATCACTTTATTTCTCTACGCCTTTTAAGTTGATACCATCCATGGGTTTGTTACATCTTTATTCTTCCTACCAATGTGAATAATAGAAAATGTCATCTGCCACCTATTCACCAAATTCACTTTGCAGTATATTCTGGGAAGTGCTTTGAGACATCTAGAAGATTTGGAAAGCTCTATATCAAATGCAAGGATCACTTTTTATTATTATTTATGTCTGCCTGAATTTTTTGCAATCCTCTTCATTAATTACTCACCATTGCTTCCTGTTCAGTCTCATAATAATAATACTCCTTGTATTAGATGTAGCACCTAAATTATCACATATTTGAGACATCTCAAAGTGCTTCACAGAATATAAATAGTGATGGATTGAGTGACCAAATATATATTTTTAAAAAGGCATTAAAAAAGCCATCCACCAATTGACTAACAAATGAGTTCCTACTTATTCTAATTAAATATGAATCACAAACTGCTGTGGGTGAACTCCACCCCCCATTCCCCTGGAAATTGTTGCATCCAAATCCAAAGTCGTCAACATTTCATATTCTGCAGATGTTCATGTCTTCTATAAACAGGATCAATTGCCTTTTGTTTATTTGTGCCTCATATCACTCAAACATATTGGCGGGGAAGTCATTCTTTTTTCCTTCATTATGTTTATGACTTCCATCTGTTTAATTTAATGGGCAGTGGTTTCAAGTAGACCTTTTTATTTGCAATCCAATGATGCGAGGAGATGCATGGCAATGAAAAACACCACATTAAAAATGACAAGCAACTCCTGTAATTCTTCTCCCACCAAATAAAACAACATACACTTTTCCAGAAATAAAGTATTGATCATTCAACAGCTTTAAATATAATTCACTTACTGGTGTCTAAAGAAAGATCACCCATGTAATGAGCTGAACAGAGTGGTATTATTATAGTTTTAACTCATTACCTAGCCTTGATATCTTTGATCTGACTATCACACATAAGGCCAAATCAGACAACTTCCTCAAGTCCCTCTCTTCTCATATCGTCCTCCCCTATTTCAAGCCCTCCACCATATTTATCTACCCATGGAAAAAATGTCTCCCCGCATCCCTCATAAGTGCCCTCTCATCATCGGTTCTTTCACTTCCAGTGATCCTAATGCAGCTTAAGCTGCCGAACAATCACCTCTCCTCAATTTTCAATTCCCTTGTCCCCTTGAAATACCAGGTCTGTTTCCAAGCCTTCCTGCTCCCCATAGCACAACAATCATCTCCCTCAAATCCTAAACCTAATTTCTCAAGTGCAGATGGCACAAAACCAGTCTCATGGTTCACCAGCAACTGTGGCTCAAGAATCTTCACAGCTGCTGCTGCTCCCTCTTTCATGTCAAAACCTCCTCCTCTTCACAGGTCATACTCAAGTCCAAAATCCACCCCAAGAGACCACTATGCCTCCTCTCAAGCACCCTCAAACCTCACTTCCAAAGTCAAGTGGGAAGAAGTCCTGGATGTCTTTATCTCTCAAATAGATAACATCGCCTCTACACCTTTAAAACCCACCACCATCCAGATAAAGCCACTGTGCCCCAAAACTCTGGAACTCTTTTGCTCAATCCCTCTGCCTTGCAGGCCCCTCCCTCTCCACCTTCAAATCCTGTCTAAAAACATCCATTTTGATCATACTTACGGTCACCTCCCCCTGCCTCCTGTGAATCCCTGCCTCCTTCTCCCTCAGCTTGTTGTCAGGCTCTGCCACTATCAAGGACTTTGGGGCACTACCCCGTGAAGGATCAGTAAAAATTCAAATTGTTGTTGCTGTTGGAAAGCATTCTGTTAACCCACTAATCCGTAATTATAAATACAGTAGAATACAATTTATGTATAGGATGTTTATTTTCTTGCCTGCTTATCTGCACATCTGTTTAAAAGAATGTCTGGTTAGCCATATGTCTGTTTCTCCACACTGGACTCCACAGCAGAATTAGACACGGTACAAAGAAACAGACAAAAAAAAAGCTATTCTGAGTAATGTGCAGAGGTTGCATTGCAGGTTTTTTAATGGCAGTGATCTAGTTATTCTGAGCAGCTTTGATAGAAGCTACATGCAGCATTGCATATGTGCAGAACAGGATTTTCCCCTGATAGAACAAAGATCAGACTTGCAAGGTGAGTATTACTTAGTAAAGAACATTGGAATACAGAACATGGAAAGTATATGCTCAGTAGAAGAGCGTCCATTGGGGAAAATTAAAAGGATTTGGATGTGTTTATTGAGCATTCATTAAATTTTCCAGGTTAAAACCAGATTCAATGGATGAATTGTGATTCCCGCATTTAGAATCTTGGAAGGTATTTACAAGATTTGTAACACAGCAAACTGTGAATCCCAATAATCTGCAAAGTTCAAAAGCAATTATTTTGGTCTTAATTCTGTTTCGAAAAAACAAGCACGGAATAAACATCTGTTTGGGAACAAGCCCAAATGATTCAAGGACAAGGACAGAATGATGCGGTTAAACAATTCATGGAACAAGATGGTTCATGAGCTGCTGAAAAAAAGAATCAAACAAGTTACTAGATTACACAGATCATTACTAGTTTGGAATCTGAGCGAAACTTTTACAGAACCTATCCTGAAAAGATTAAATGAATTGAATAGTCCGCAGTATGTAAATACCTCACTTCATTTTTTCCGCAATTACATGACTTGATGTGGACTCCTGAAGCTCAGTGAATAGAGCATGTGCCTCACAAGTGAGAGACCTGGGTTCAATTCCTGGGCAGGGCAAAGTTTCCTTACTCCAAATGCCCCTATTTACCTAGCAGTATGTAGAAACCTGGTTGTTAGTTAACCGGTGGATCGCTTTCTCAGGGGTAACAATTGTTTAAAATAAAATAAATTGGTCAATTCGACCCTCGACGGTGACACTGCTGTGCGCAATTGGGTGCCACGTTTCACCCACAAAATATATACTAAATTCACTGAAGCTTTCAGATGCCTCAAGGACATGATAAGGTGTTATATCAAATGCAAGAATTATGATAATAATCTTTGCATTTGGTATTGCGCTGTTCACATCTTCTAGATGTCTCAAAGCACTTCATAAAAGATACTGCAATGTGAATTGACTGTGTATTCGTGCGCAAAACGAACAACAGTCACAGCAGTGTCCCACAAACAGTCGTGGATTGAAATGACCAATTTATTATTGTTTTCAATAATTGTTTTCAAGTCTCTTGCTTGCATGGCAAGCACTCTAATCACTGAGCTACAGGACTCCTCCATTATTATTGATGGGTTCAATGTTGTGAAATAAGTGCTTTGAAATCTTCTGGTTCTTGCAAGTTGTTTGAATCTGACCTCACATCAGTATCAGAGTTGTATCTCCTTGTCTATCACATGGGGCATTTCTGTTTCATGATACAATAATAATCATTGCATTTGATACAGTGCCTTTCATGTTAAGAGAACATCTCAGAGTGCCTCACTGAAGTTGATGGTAATGTGTAGTGACTGTCTATTTTGTAAGCAAGCTTACAATGCACACATTATGGAACCCTGGATCGGTCTCACGAATAGTACTCTGTAAATAATTATTCTTGCATTTGATGGCTCAAGTTAACATATAGTGCAGATGCACTGCGGACCTCACAGAATCATAGAATTATATGGCACAAAAGGAGGCCATTCGGCCCATCATGTTTGTGCCTGCTCATTGAAAATATATTCCTGTAGCACAGTGAAAACTCAGTACACTTTCAGTACTGACCAGAAAGTGGTCAGTTATGTGTAAGATGCTGTCTTGCACATAACCCACAAATATTTAATGGTGTCCTAATAACAAACAGATTACACTAGTAACAAACGGATAAAGGGGCAGTAGTCAGATTCCTGTATTGTTTGAGTTCAATGACTCAATTGCGAAGTTTGTTTATCGAGATTGTCTTGAGGCATCTAAACACTCCAAAGCACCTCACAGGTTATTGCTGTAATGTGAATTGATTACGTATGTATTTGTAAGCAAACACAGCAACCAATTTGTCTACAGCAATGATCCCAAACCCGCCATGAAGTGAATGACTAATTGATCTGGGGGATAGCTGGACAGTCCCCTTTTGAGAAATTTCCTTTTTCATTTTGAATAGTCATGGGATCTTTACCACCCACCAAAATAGGCAGACAGGATCTCAATGTAATGCCCCACCCAGTGGATGACATCTTCAACAATGTAGTACTGCACTAGCATTCCACAAGAGTATAAGCATCCTGGCAAGCAAGCTCAAAGTCCCAATGTGAAGTACAACTTTTGACTTAGAGACAAGAATACTGCCAACTGAACCAAGCCTAACACATAATTAGTATTTTTGAGATACAAACAGTGATAAGTTTGGTACTTATAATGACTTAGAATTGGACTGAGACTAATTGAAAATGATCTTATTCAGAACACTGAACAGCAAGCAGAGAGAGAAACCTTTCATCCTAACTTTCTCAGCTAGATTCAAACCAAGAGACATATAACATGATAAATATAGTATTCACTTCGGCTAAGTCCCAGTTTTGCTCTTCTCAGAATCAGCATGAGTAAGGGTCTGATCTTATCAAAATCAGTGCTAACTCCATTTTATTCAGTAAAGATAGAAAGTGAAACAGTATTGTGTAAAATGGAAACGAAAATGTTTAAAAGCTAGATCTCATTCTCAATTAAAATAATTTTATGCTTTAATAAATAGAGCATGTATGCGTTGGTGGTGGGGAAGCTGGGCAGGGGTTGGAGAGTGGAAAGGAAGCTATCCAAATTCTAAACACAACATACAATGTCAGAATTTATTTTCAATTTTTTGAAAAAAAACCTTGCTAAAACTGGGCAATTAACAGAGCTGTCAATCCTTCTTTATTTTCAGTTTTTGTTTGTGAAAACTCATAAACTTTTTCTTTGTGTTTGACCATAATATAACCCTATGTCTATTTATTCTCATGAGCTTGTATTCTAAATTGTCACTTTTTCTTAAAATGACTCACTCATTCAAATTGCCTGCAGTCTCAGTTACCTCCCCATTTACCACACTTCTCTTTGCCTTCATGTTTTCTATTTATAACCTCAGTAAGAAACCTTGTCCATTAGCATTCATTACGGACCGCCACCAACATCTCTTTCTTAGCACTAATGTCTGAAATGTGTTAATACAAACACAGACCAGTCAATGTGAGCTCTGATTTCTCCCACTCAGTTCCTATATGGACCCCATATAGGCCAATTTGGGTTGATCCATGCCCATATGGGCCCCACATGGGCTTGCTACCTGGGAATGGCAGAACTAAATACTGTGCCATGAGCAAAGAATGTAGTTCATCACATTTTAACTCAGATCTGAGGTGCCCCCAAATCTAAGGGGAAGGCAATTTTTTGAACGGCAGCTTAACTAATAATTCTTCATAGCTCATCTTTTTCATAATGGATATCATTCTCAGTAATCCACTTGGCTACTCCACACAGCTCATGAAGTTGATAATGTTTCCAGTGAAACCAACTGAAGCTGACAGTTCTGTTCAGTGAACCAAGTGGCTGCCACATGCAGAAACCCATCACCATGCTTAAAGAATAGCCAACCAGAAAGAGATCCACATATACATGGAAATTTCTCTGGAATGGAATGAAATACAGATTCTCTCTGCAGGGACACACTATAATTACCCCAAAGTATTAGGCTTAGGTTGGCACTATCTCAGACTTTAGGAACCCAGAGTATACGTTGGGAGTTTAAACAGCCAAAACATTGCAAGCACTGTCTGGCAAGCTGCACACAGCTTCTCCAGTCAAGACATTCTACCCTTTAGGACAGTGGTTGCCAACCTTTTTTTGCTGCGACCCAAATTAGCCACCATCAGGTCCTCCCGACCCTTAGGGGACGACATCGCAACTGAAGCGAAGCTTAGCCAAAATGTTATCTCCATCTCTTTTGTGGACTCAGCGCAATTCGTAAGTACAGTCTTTCATCCAAATTGGTTGGCGGTGTCGCCTCGGGCACTTTTCAGCATTAAAAAAGCATTAAAAAAAGCACCCCAAAAAATTTCTGATGACCTTTGGCGACCCAACTGAGGACCCCCGCTATCCTGATTTGGGTTGGGACCCAGGGTTGGTAACCTTTGTTTTAGGACTTGGGCTGAACAATTGCTGGATAGGAACAATCCCTGCTCCCACTGGTTAGTGGTTAGAGAACTCGCTTTTCAATTCCAGGCAGGGTGAAACCTTGGGTGGGTTTCCTTACTCCAGACGCCTGATAATAATCCCTAAAAAAAATTGGTCACTTCAATTTACAATTGTGGGACATTACTGTGTACAATTGGTTGCTGAGTTTTGCCCACAAATATACAGTCAATTCACTTTACAGTATATTTTGCGAAGCGCTTTGAGAAGTCTAAAAGACATGAAAAAGTGCTATATCAAATGCAAGGATATTAGTCTACCCCTTCAAAAACCTGCTGATGAGCTGGACTGAATGATATGTCATCAACAGTGTCCTGGAGTACTGTGGCTTAGGAACCAGACCACTGAGACCACCACAAAGGGATGGCTCTATTCCAACTCCCCATTGCATGGAATTCTCAGTTTGGTTTGGATACTTGTAAGCATGATAATGAGTGTCTATACATGTTTTCAGTGGAGTCCTATAGCTTAGCGTTTAGTGCACCCACCTTGCCTGGGTTTGATTCCCGGCAGAGTGAAATATTGAACAAGTTTCCTTATTTCACACGCCTCTGTTTACCTAGCAGTAGTATGAATCTGGTTGTTAATTGATTGGCGGATCGCTTTTCCAGGGATAATCATTTCTTTTTTTTTTAAAAATTGGTCTGTTCAACCCTCTGTGGTTGCTGTGTTTTGTCCACAAAATATACTGCCAATTCATCATACAGTATATTCTGTAAAGTTTCAGCTGCTGTGGTCTGAAACTATTGGTATCAAGATATCTCGATGATCAGGTACTATATCAAATGCAAGGATTATTATACACACCAAAATAAGAATTTATATTTGAAAACTTTGCTCTCTGGAGTCCAATAAGCTTTCTGTAAAGCAACTCTTTTGCTAACAGTCTAATTATAAGACTTTAAAATTAGCAGGATCAAGCTTGAAGCACATGTTACACCCCATTGGCTTCAGCAAACAAAGTAAAGGTACTGTATTTATAAAGCACATTGTAGACAGAACTTTCCACTGTAAATACATTGTAAACACAATGCCAATACTTGGTACTTGCATTAGAAAAGTTTGCATTAATTCTCCTCTCTACCTCACACCCTCCCTTTTTACAAAACGCAAAATAAGGCAAATGCGGAAGTCTGATGGAATTCTGAAACAAAAACAAAAACAGAAGTGGCTGGCAACACTCAGCAGATCAGAGATCAGATCTATGGAGAAAAGCAAGTGAGTTAACGTTTTAGGTCTGCGACCCTTTGTCAGAACACTAAGGTGTGTCTGTGATCCGGCTGATGCGGTACTGGTCACAGAAGAAAGGGAGGGTGGAGATGATCTGCTGTGATTTGAAACTATTGGTATCAATATTGAGGCCAGAGGGCTGTAAAGTCCCTAGCTGATAGATAAGGTGGTGTTCATCGAGCTTGTACTGTGGTTCATTGGAACAGCGTTGGAGACCATGAATAGAGAGGTCAGACTGTGAGTCAGAACGAGAGTTGAAGTGGCACGAAACCGGAAGATCAGGATTCTGCTATTGGACAGAGCAGAGATGTTCGGCAAATTGATCACCCAATCTGTATTTGGTCTCCCACACCGTGAGCAGCGAATCCAGTATACTACATTGGTGGTCGTACACGTAAATCACTGTCTCACATGAAAACTGTGTTTAAGGCAGTAGTCTGGAACCCATTAGCCAGCATTCTTTTAGCCATGTTAGAGAGCAGTAAGCCTGAAGGGATGTAGCAATCAAGGAGGTTCATTTAAACCAAGGAAAAACCCTCTCTTTCGTCCCACTCAACCCAGTCATTACATTGTTAAATTGCAGCTTCCTAATGTGGATTTTGGGAAAAAGAAATGATCTCCAACATCAAACTTGAAAATGGCTCGCTCCTGTTGCTCTATATGTGGTAATCCGATGAAGATCAATGTGGTTCTATTATAGTACTATCATCCATGATTTTTAAACACAATAGAACCAACAGTCCTATACCAACATGATTGATGCCATAAAAAGCTAAATGAAATGAGGAGGCTGTTTCAAGTTTGCTTTGGAAAGACACACAACTATATACTGACATGTGTATAAAGAAAACATCACCTCAAAGAATGAGCCTCAAATACAGTGTCTATGATTAATCAAAAAGTTATATATCATTATATGGTAATAGTTTTTATATCATTTTCCTTTCATATTGTAGGTGGTTATTGCAGGTGTTGAGCTAAGAACAAGCTACATTATACAGCACACTTCAGGTAGGATAACATCTTGGAGCATTTTACTGCATTGGTGTTGCACTGTGAGCAAGAGAGAAGTATGAGGGGGGTTAGGGGTGGGTGGATGGGTGGGGGGGAAATCATAGGTGTAATTTAAGAGGTAGGTTTTTAAGACAGAACTTAAAATAGAGAGGGTGAGGGGAGCAAGGCATCAATGGCTTTCAGCGGTTCGGACGGGGGATATGGTGCAGGCCAGAGCCTGCTGAATGGAGCAGGCTGTCTCCCTATCGGGCAGGCTGATAGGGAGACAGCAGGTTGGAGAGATAGGCGGGGGCAAGGCCGTAAATGGCCTTGAAAGTCAGGATGAGGATCTTGAAATTGATCCTCTGGGGGATGGGGAGCCATTGGAGATGGGCGAGGGTGGGAGTGATGTGGTCGCAGAGCATAGTGCAGGAGAGTACACGAGCTGCAGCGTTCTAAATAATCTGCAGTTTGTGATGGGAGGAGCTGTGAAGGCCAACAAGGAGATAGTTCCCGTAGTCGAGCCTAGATGTGATGCATGCGTGGATGAATGGTGGAGCTCCTGTGGCTCAGTGGTTAGAGCACTTGTCTTGCAAGCTGTGGAGACCAAGCTGGGGAGACCTGTGTTCAAATCCAGGCAGGTCAGGGCAAAATCTTGGGCAAGTTTCCTTACTCCACACACCTAATAATAATCCCTCCAAATAAACCACAATAATAAAATTGGTCATTTCAATCCACGGCTGTTTGTGGGACACTGCTGTGCGCAATTGGCTGCCGTGATTCGCCCACAAATATATATACAGTCAATTCACTTTACAGTATATTCTGTGAAGCGCTTTGGGACGTTGATAAGATGTGGAAAGTGCTATATCAAATGCAAGGATTATTATATTATTATTTATTATAAGTGTTTGGCAGCATAGGGGGTGAGGTTGCGGAGGTGATGGAAGGCAGTATCGGTCATGGCGCGGATTTGGGGGAGGAAGGATAGTTCAGGGTCGATCAAGATTCCCAGATTCCTGACTGGCTTTGAGAGGTGGGGAGTACGGCCTTGAATGCTGATGTTGCTAGCGCCTGAGGTGCGGAGGTGCTGACGGGAGCCAATCAGGAGGGCCTCTGTCTTGTTGACAAATGTAATCACACACAGGTTCCCTAGCTCCAAGAAATCTCGAACAAGAGACCATGCTTACTATCAGCACTGTGTCTGTGAAACCTGGAGAAACGTTCCTTGAGACTTCTCTGTGAGATGGCATCTAAATTCATATGAAATCCTACAAGTCTGTAGGTCTTCGGAAGGGTGGTTCTTTAATGGCTAGTCAATTTACGGACCGTCACTGGTTAATTTACAGACCTTGTCTAGTGAGTGGAGCTTATCTTCAGCTGATCTGTGAATTTAATGACCTACACAATAATAATAATTGTCCTTGCATTTGATATAGCACCTCATCATATTATTGACATGTCTCAAAGATCTTAATATCATTTATCGTAAAGTGTAATAAGCATCTATTGCCAGACAATCACTGCAGACAATTTGTACACAGCAATATTCCATAAATAGCCATAAAGTGACCGATCAATTTTATCTGTGAGATTGTTGGCCATGACACTAGGAGAAACTTCCTTCTCTTTTTGTATAGTACCATTGGATCTATAATATCCACCTGAAGAGGCACAGCCCTGGAATGTCAGCCTGGACTATGAGTTGAAGTCCCAAAGTGAGACAACCAAAAAAAGAATTATAAATCTTCATCAGTAAGGTTATAAATGTCCCAACCTTTGGAAAATTACCCCTAAATAGACTGTTAAATCTCTAAATCTATGTTTCTCACATGTGGTAAACTAACCTTTTACACTATGTCATTCAGCATGAGATGTCACACTGAGGTACCATCCGTCTGTCCAGGTGGACATTAAAGATCCTATGGCATACTACTATCATCTTGGCCACTGGGAGAAACTCCCATCTATTTTTGAATAGTGCAAGAATCCGACAAAATTGGTCACTCACCACATTGCTTTTTGTGGGATATTGCTGTGCATAAACTGGCTGCTGTGTTTCACCTGCAAAAAACATGGTCAAACCATTCCCAGTATATCCTGTGAAGACATTTTGAGACATCTTGGCAACTTCATAAGGCACTATATCAAGTACAATATTGAAAAAGTGATTAGATGAATTTACTGGATGTATTAAGAAATATTAGAAATTTCTGTAGTTAAGTATGATCTTTAACTATGCTTTGGCCACCTCATGAGAGATAGTGTGCAGTCCATACCAGATGACCAGAGTTCAATATGTGTGCCTCGGCCATTTGGTTTGGGGTTTCTACATTCATCAGATATCCACTGACCAATTTTTTTTTGGGGGGTGAGAGATTATCATTAGGCATGTGGAGTAAGGAAACGTGCCCAAGGTTTTGCCCTGACCTGCCTGGATCCACATAATAGCTGGAGTCCTGTAGCTCAGTGGTTAGAGCACTCGCCTTACAAGCGAGAGACCTGGTTTCAATTACAGGCAAGTTTCCTTACTCCACACGTCTAATAATAATCACTTTAAAAACAAACAATAGTCATTTCAATCCACGACTGTTTGTGGGACACTGCTGTGCACAATTGACCACAAATATATAGTCAATTCATTTTACTGTATTTACTGTGAAGCGCTTTGAGATGTCTAGAAGATGTGAAAAGCCCTATATTAAATGTAAGGATTATTATTATTAATATTATAAACATATTTGGAAAGAGAAGAGATTTCCTCCCGGTGTCCTGGCCAGCAAGCCCCCAAATAAAATTGTTCATCGGCTCATAGCTGTTCGTAGGATATTTGTAAATGCAAATTGTCTGCTATCTTCCTGATGTGAAAGGCACTATATCAAATGCAATCAATAATTTTTATTATCAAATTCTGAGCAGTTGAGGTTGCCTACTACTGTGATCAATATAGTATTAATATTTTTCTGGTTCTTGTCTGATTGCTTTGGACCTTTTTATTTCACCAAGTCTGTAAATAACATAATCCAGCTATGACAATTTACAAAGTCTGACAGGGTGAGGGAGCTGATTTAACAGCACTGAAAATGCAGTCATTAACTGAGATTGCTTCAGCAATCTTCTCATTTCAATTGCATTTATATTATTTTGGAATTGTGTAGTGGCTGTAATGAGCCAGGCAGATACAGACTCACATTCGCACAGTTCCACAAAAAACAGGCTTATGTTTGGTAATGGGGGGGGGGTGGGACCTTAGCACAAAACACACACAAAGTAACTGTGAAGGAGGGCAGGCACTCCAACTTAAACAATATTCTGCCTCCCACATCCTCATCTGCCTTCCACCACAGTCATGGGATCCTGTAGTTCAGTGGTTAGAGCACTTGTTTTGCAAGCGAAAGACATAGGTTCGATTCCAGGCAGGGCAAAACCTTGCGCAAGTTTCCTTGCTCCATACGCCTGATAATACTCCCTTAATAAATTGGTCACTTCAATCACGATTGTTTGTGGAACACTGCTGTGTATAATTGGCTGCCGTGTTTCGCACACAAAATAGACAGTCAATTCACTTTATAGTATAATCTGTGAAGCATTTTGAGACACCTAGAAGACATGAAAAACACTATATCAAATGCAAGGATTATTATTATTATGTTCTCAATGGTTCCCTATCTCCCCGTATATCGATTTCAAGGTCCTCACCCTCACAAATTCTTTTGTGTCCTAAACCTCTAGAATTCCTTACCTCTAAATTATCTGCCTTGCTCCCCTCACCCTCTCTATTTTAAGTTCTGTCTTAAAAACCTACCTCTTAAATTACACCTATGATTTCCCCCCCACCCATCCACCCACCCCTAACCCCCCTCATACTCTTGCTCACAGTGCAACATCAATGCAGTAAAATGCTCCAAGATGTTATCCTACCTGAAGTGTGCTGTATAATGTAGCTTGTTCTTAGCTCAACACCTGCAATAACCACCTACAATATGAAAGGAAAATGATATAAAAACTATTACCATATAATGATATATAACTTTTTGATTAATCATAGACACTGTATTTGAGGCTCATTCTTTGAGGTGATGTTTTCTTTATACACATGTCAGTATATAGTTGTGTGTCTTTCCAAAGCAAACTTGATGACTGGGCTTTCAGCCTCTCTGCCCCCACACTCTGGAATTCCATCCCGCAATCCCTGCGCCTCGAATCCTCCCTTGTGGACACATCCAGCTGCTGTGCTCTTTATGGTTGAAGTAGGCAGATTGGCTGATCTGATTGCTATCAGATCGAGCTGAAGGCTCAGAGAGGCTAAGTTGACTACGAATGAGATGGGCTATTTGAGAAAATGCTTCCAGTGAAGAAGCAGCAGTTAAAATAAAGATAAATGAACTGTGACTAATGAGAGCAGACCTGGGAGAGCAAGCCACACTCCCAGAAAGTAAGGAAACAGGGATAAGCTGAAGAGGGATAGGACTAATGTATAAGCAGGAAGGCATGAAGGAAGGAGGACATGAGATTGTAGGAAGAAGGTTTAGGGCAAGTGTATCTGGGCTAACAATTTGCAAAGGCAAGGGTGTGGGAGGAATCAACAAATATCAGTAAAGGACGAGGGATTTAGCAACAGTGAATAGGATAAGAGGCAGCATAAGAGGTGAGGGTGGTACAAGCAACAGGTCAGAGGGTGCAAAGGAAGTGCATGAGCTTTACTCTACTTCTGTAACATTGCCCATCTCCACCATCATTTCTCCTCTTGGGCTGCTAAGACTATTATTCTTCTGTCATCATGTTCAAAATAGATTATGCTGACTCTCTGCTTGTGGGACTACCTGTCTCTTTTATTCACAAGCTGCAGACCATCCAGAACTCTGCAGTTTGTGTTCTTTCTCACACTAGGCTCTGTAAGCCTATCACCTCACCCTATCCTTGCCCAGTTCCACCGGCTCCCCATCTCTCAGAGGATCGAGTTAAGATCTGCATTGCAATCTTAAAATCCCTCCATGGTTTGTCCGTTATTGTAAAGCGCTTTGAAATGTCGTCTAGAGTAGTGGGCACTATATAAATCCAAGTTATTGTTCTTGTTGTTTGATTAATGAAGTTGCCGTTTTCATAAATTCCTATTTGCCTCGAAAATAAATAGCCCTGATGTTGTATATGTCCTCCTGACATGAAAGGTGCTCTATCAATGTCATTTTGTTATTGTTGTTGTGTACAACTGTACCATATCAAGAATTAAAGAAGTGAAAATTGTGAGGATTCTTAACAGAATTGATGTATTAGCATAAATGCTAAAACAGTGTCAACCAGTTGATCAAAAAACCTTGACTTCCATTCGCCTTGTGATGTCCTTCCATCATGAAATGTACTATACAAACATGATATTGTGTTGCATTACCAAAAACTGAAATGAAAGTCCTCCCTAGATCTGACTTCAACACAATAATTTGGCCAGAAAATGGCCCATTCTTGTTGTATTTGAGTCACTTTGTAGGGAAATTACTTGGTATATCATTGATATAAGCCATTGCCCAGTGAAGCAGCACTAAAGTGCGTCACTTCATATTGGCAGCAACAATGACGACATACAGATATTTGGACTAGCTTTCAGCTTTCAGGCTGATCCATAGGACTGACATTGAGGTTTGGAGGTAGTGTCAGACCCATCCTTAGTACTTGACTAGAAATTTGTTAATACATTTGATAACAGCTCTAAATCTGCTCAGAAGGATCAGAATTTTTACACCTTTTTACGAATAGTTCACATTGCTGATCTCCAAATAAAACAAAATCTAATGTTTTCAGATTGGATACACAGAACAGCACAATTGGCCTTTGAGAGTTCACACAGCAATTGCAAATGTCTTGGCTGTTTCTGAGGTATTCCTTTTAACAGTGAGACGCTCTATCACTTTCCGGAGCTGAGTGCTGACAAGCCAGTTTAGGGCACTGAACAAAACCCATGGTCAGCAATCCTTTAGAAAATTATGGCTGATTCAGAAGGGGATTTCACTGGCAATTACATTTGCCTCCAAACAAAGCATATTACACCATAAGCAGCTGTGTTTAACTCTTCTCGGCCTGGATCTCCCAAAGGTTTCAGATCTAACCAAGGTGAACTGGAGGACAATAATTAAATAAGAAAAATATGATTCATTTTTAAAAAATGAATTTGTTCACATGGTCATCCACTTGTGAAATTATTTAAGATAACTGCATAAAAAATAGTGCAATACAAATCTCCTTGTCAATTTTTATGGGCCTGTGATATCTAAGTGGAGATTTCATTACTAGAACAGAATAAATCATGTATTCTAGATAATAAACGTAGGTATTTCAAAGATGTCCTATATCAATATATTATTAGCTATAAGAATAAGAGATGGCCATAGATATTCAACTCCTCGTTAGGTGAGCAAATAAACTCGGCTGTCCTCAGTTTGTGTCTAAGTTCAATCAGTCACTCAAATCTATCAATTATCTTTCCATATAAAGAATAACCAGTGGGTGGTGGTGGGGGGGAGCAGGGCACAGATGAGAAAGCAGAGAAAAGAAAGCAGGAACAATGACTTAGCTATGCTTATGATCACCTCGTTCTCCTTCCCCCTTTTCTACTGTGAAATGCTCTGAGACGGTATCTTGGTATGAAAGGCGCTATATAAATACAAATTTGTTGTTGTAGTGGCTTCATTTAAGCATGAGTTTATCGTTGAAAGGGTTCAATTTTTTTGCCTTATGAAGCTCAAACTTAATAGTGGAGGTTAAAATAAAAGAGTAGCGAGAAAGTGATTTAATCTGCACTGAAAGAGCATATATATCAACAAAGAAAACATGGTGAATTTTCTTTGCACTGAATAAGGCAAACAATCCCATGAGTCTTTACTTTCTTCTCCATCAATGACCAGAATGGAATTGTTTGTAAAGTTACAATGCAATATAATTTACATTTATATAGCGCCTTTCAAGTCAGGAAGACATTTGAAGGTTAAAAAAAACTCACAATAAAGCAGTACTTCAATCCTTTTCTTAACTGCATACTAAGGTCCGTACCCCCATCACACCAATTTATGGCCGAATGGATCAATTTCAAGATCCTCACACACGTTTTCAAATCCCTTCATGCCCTGATACCTCTCTAGCTTCTGGCCTACTTACTCTTTAACTACCTTCTACCTCTGCTTGACTGCAACCAGCTTCCTGCATCTACCTCATGTCCTCCGTTCCACCATTGGGAGCCACGCTTTCAGCCCCTTCATTCTGAAACACACTTCATCTGTATATGTGAACCCTCAGATCTCGCTGCTCCAGTACACCCATTAAAAGTGCACAATTTATTGTATGATACAGATCGAGCTGCACTCCTGCCTCTTCAACGGTCTCCTCCTCCCGGCTCAGCGTCATACTCCATCACTGTCAAATGCTCTGAGACACTACCATACATAAGCGGGCTATATAAATCTAAGTTGTTCTTGTTTACCCTATCTTAGAAAGCATTGGCGACAACAACGACAACAAATTGCATTAGTATAACACCTTTCAAGTTGGGAGGACGTCCCAAGGCATGGATTATTATTATTATATTGAAATGCTGTAAAACTGTGAAATCGGCTGTTCTATTAGCTCAGGAATGTTCCCAAATTCAGAATCATCAAAACACAATGCAAAGCACATGGAATAAATCAATTATAGAAATTTTCTGTACATTGGCTTTCCGTATATAATAATAAAAATCCTTGCATTTGATATAGTGTTTTTCACATCTTCCAGACGTCTTAAAGCGCTTCACAGAAAACAAATTGACTGTATATTTTGTGGGTGAAACGCGACAGACAACAGTGACCCACAAATGGTCGTAGATTGAAATGACCAATTTATTATTTTTTTCTTGAGGGATTATTATCAGGCATGTGGAGTAAGGAAACTTGCCCAAGCTTTCACCCTGTCTGGAATTGAACCCAGGTTTCTCGCTTGCAAATCGAGCTACAGGATCCCACAAGATATCCAAGAGATATAGCATACAACCAATAAAGAATATATTAGAATGTATATTTCAATATACATTCTTCGGAATGTTAAGCTACAATATATGAAAGTATAAAAAAATTCAACAAATATCGATTCTGGTGCAAGTAATATCATGCTTATTAAGACTAAAGGTATTCTTTAACATGACTATTTAATTTAAAGTTGTACAACTGTACTCCAACTAATAGTGGCAGACACATATTTGTAGGAACTTGGTAAAGAATTAAATGGATTCTCTCAAGAAATATTCAAAAGCAAACATTGATAGAAATTTGAGCTACATTAAAGCTGGTGACAAGTAGATTTACTGTTTTACTAATACAACTATTTTGGTCATCAAAACACGAGCGTTTATTCAAACACCAAAGATTTATCTCTCAAGAAAGGCTGGTAGAAAACTAATGCGGGAGTTACATGTTGCTTCAGATCTATTCAGCTTCCATTTTTTAGGAGCCTTAAGCCATTCCTAATGGCATTTATCATTTGAATTCAGTTTGATCTTGACATACTCTGAATCAAGGCTGATCTGGAACAAATGCTAAATCTTTATTAAGTGGTTAGCCTCTCTAAAATTCCAGACAGTATCCAGTAAATGAACAAGTTCAAAGGGAAAGCAGTTCAACTACACTTGATCTCCACAGTTACACTGTGTGAATCAGTACATTGCTCCTTGTAATGTGAGAAAAACTGATGTGAGATCATTTGAATTTGTACAAAATGTTAGACAGTATCTGCAAGAAGATTGGGGATTAGCACCTTGAGTTTGACCCTGCACTTCTAAGTTTCAAAGGTATTTTGTCAGCAGTTATTCTCAGTAAGTTTCTCATAGTCTTGGTTTGTTATAATTCAGTAGCTTTCATTTTATTTATGACAATCATCCATGCATTTGAAATAGCGCTTGATTACTTCATCTAGCTATCTCAAAGTGCTCACAGGAATTCATGTTAATTAATAAAAAATATTAGTGGGTTCTCATGAATTTTCATAATAGCATCTATCACACGAGTTGGGTAAACCTTGTGTACATAGGGAATTACAGATGATTGTATAATTAACCAGGAATGACAGGGATTACAGGAGATTTTACAATCTTTTTCATTGGTTGTTAATTCCATAATTAAGGGCATCTGTTATTCCCTCTGTACAAGAACATTTACATAGTTTACACAATAGGCCCATTAACCACATGACATGCTACCATTAAGAGTATCCATCTCAGAACATTTTAGGTTGGCAAGACAGTCTTATAAACAGAACAGTGTATTACAGCACTTCACTTCCAAGTTTGTCTATTGTGCTGATCTCTCCTCTCTTGCCTTTCAGAACACTGCATATTTCACAAAAATACCTTTTTTAAAAAACTTTTGCACATCCAGTGATCCGACATGTCATAAAACATCTTCAGATGTCATTGAAAAATGTGGAAGCTCAAAACAAAATATGAAACCATAAAGTTTCATATGGGCACTTCAGATAGTATGGAGGAGTGAATGTGAGTGGGAGGACATGTGTACACGCATTGTACCTGGGTGTGGGAGGGAGGATTGATAGTAGACAGGAGTAAGCATACAACCAACTCCCTCATTTCCTACCACCATTACCTATGCCTAACGCATGACTGCTTTTGTACAAAAAGCAAAATCTTGGTTACCTCACATTAGGTTAAGAGAGCCTTGGGATTGTTATACAAGGAAACAAAGCCACAAAAATGCTTCACCACAATCAACAGTGTGTGTGGTTTTAAGACTTGTCTTTTGTAGCAGGAGATCTTATGACAGTAACGCCTGCTTTGTAGAAGAAAAAACAAGGTTGAGAACACAGTGCTCACAGTGCAGCACCAAGGTTTTAAATAACGCCTGAAACAAAAGCACTGACTTCACACCAGCACTTTGATGTGACTGTTTCCCAGTCAATTGTTCTTCGGCTGAAAGTGTTCTTGAAATATTCATTAAATGAAGCATCTTTTACAAGCTGGAAGACTTTTACAATACAAAGTATGTTGACATTTCAGAACAGAAACTCAGGGCATATGATATTCATTGTACTGTGATGGTTTCGTGAGCAGTTGCATACAGCAAAATGTTTGCTAGGTTAAGAGCAGACACAGTAAGTACCAAAAAAGTGGCCCAGTTAGTCACTGTAGTTTAGCTGTTTCATTTTGAAGGAACAAGTCAGTCATAAGAGGAGATTTTCAGTGAAGTATATGAGTATTGTTATGGACCTGTGGTTGGCTTTGATGGAAGCCGACGGTGATGGAAGCTAATGGTCACAATTATTTTGCCTAGTGGTATTCTAATCTGCATTTTCAGTTTCTGATACTCCTTTGGTTTAATTTTTGAGTGTGAATGGATCAGAACAGTACCTATGCTAAGTTCATACTATGATGTTCTTTGTACACTACATGAAAACCTCATTTAACATTAAGTGGGAGATACGTTCTTCCAAAGCAGTTCATGAAGTAATAACCCATTTATTGACACCAGTTGGCCTCCACTTGAAGATGGTCTTTTAAAAATTCTTGGAGAGCAGGAGAACATTGGGAGAGGTTTTAATAATGACATTTACGAAGAGCTGATCCCACAATTACAATTTAATTTACATTTATATAGTGCATTTCATATTTCAAGGCCATCTCAATTTTGTTTGACAACACAGATATAGATGCAGGTTAAGATGAGGCTGTGGGGGATTTAAAAGTAAGAATAATCATCTTGAATTTGATCCACTGGGGGATGAGGAGCTACTGGGATCAAATGAGAATAAAGATATTGGCCTGGTGTGGGAAAGGACATAAGCTGCATAGTTCTGGATGGTTTGCAGATTGTATAGGGAGGAAATAGGGAGTCCAGCAAGCAGGACATTTGGATTGTCAAAACTGTACATATCAAGGCATGAATGAGGATCTCAGCAGAGAGAGTTACAAGGGAAGCAATGTTGTGGAGGTCAGAGAAGTCCTCATAAGTGAGAGCCAGCAGCCCCATAGCATTAGGAAGTACAGGTAATATTATTTTAGGATGAGGTCATGTTCTTTTAGGATGTTTAGCGGTCCATATATTTTGCAATCATAAATGGATTCAGTTCACAAGAGGATTGAGTAGTGGATCCTGTAGGTACTCAGATATAGGTCTATCTCAGTCATCTTGACACATCAGATTAGGGGTCAGTGTTTCCAAAAATGAAACTAATTGGGAAATTAAAAATGATGTTTTGGCAGATTTCAGGAGAGTCAGTTTGAAACATATCCAGGCTCCTGCAAGATTTGCCATTTTTACAAACACTTTTATGAATATCACAAATTAGACTTTGTCTTTAGATCATATTGCCATGTTTACTCATAAAGTATTCAGTCACTCCACTTAACAGTATATTCTGTGAAGTGCTCTGAGATGTCGACTTAATATGAAGGAACAAGATCAAATGTAAGGATAATTATTATTATAAGCTTCAGATTCATTTTTACAAAGTCTGTAAGATTTTGCAAATGATTGTTTAATTCATTGGTAAATACCAGGCTTTAAACTGTATTCCACCAGTGGAACTGTGTTACCTAAGTCCAGTTCCTTTAACCGAAAGTTACCTGATCTGAGTGCACACTTGATAGTGCAAATCAATCACATTAATTCACTTCAAAATAAATCAATGAAATATTCAGATTTATTTTAAGTGTAATCAAATCTCAAATAAAAATAATCACACAGTGAAGTGTGAAACGGGATTTGGTTTTAATGTACTGGGATGACGAAATACTGTCTTTGTACAATTCAAAACTGGCTCTGAATTTGAAACAATGCTGCAACCAACATCTATTTTTA
The DNA here is from genome assembly GCA_035084275.1 of Hydrolagus colliei. NCBI lineage: Eukaryota > Metazoa > Chordata > Chondrichthyes > Chimaeriformes > Chimaeridae > Hydrolagus > Hydrolagus colliei. Next base: position 62,283,856 of record CM068742.1, on the reverse strand, counting down.
CTGCTAAACTTTAAAGTATTTTAAATGGTCTGCCACAATTGCTGGGGGAAAGCCTGAACAATTCACATAAACAGAAATACATTTAATCAAATGCTTTAAAACCATTATACTCACTGTAGTGAAACAGTTACTGCTGCAATGTAGCATTCAATGGCACTCATATATATGCTTAATTCAAGTTCAATAAAAGTTCAAACTGATTCTAGTTCTAACACTGCACTGCCTGTGTGCCACTCAAAGGATTAATCTTGAAAGCTCCAGCTACACTTAAAAGTCCTCTTGAGCAGACTATTAGCAGTCTTGGCGTCAGTATTGTTGCCTCTATAATCTGGGATTTTAATCTAGGTCAAAACTAGTTGCACCTTTAATTCAAACCAGGAAACAGTTCATTTCCTGTCCTGACCTGCATCTTCGCAATGGTGTTTGTGATATTCCAGTCAGATCAAGATCGGATCTGATTCACACCGCGGCAGTGAAGTACTGAAAGTATTATTTTGTAGAAAACATAAATAAACTATTCCATAACCACCTTCTCTGATCTCTTGATGGAGTTTGCGAATTATCAAGAATTATTGGCTGCAATAAAAAGGGACTTCATGGAACTCCACACTTGAATAGATAACAAACTACAGGTATTTAGCCCCATAATGGCTACACATAACTCAATTACCAAAGACCTTGTAATCCTGACTGTGTGGGGTTAGGTTTACTCGGAATCCTACTGAATCCATCTCCAAGTCCTTTTATGGTCTGACCTTATGAATCAATTTTACTGGTGTTATTTCTGCCATGACAGCAGCTAATGGGTTGCCAGGAAGCATGTTTGAGGCCAAGACATTACACGTATTTCAGAAACATTCTGATGCAGTGATGGAAGGTGCTAGAGTAGGCATTCTGAAACAATGAGATCAAATGGGGGCAGAAGACCCTTTTTCTTTCGGATTTCATTCATGAAATAAATCTGCTATTGAATTGTACACTAAATTTAGATCTTAGCTGATTCAACTAAGATAATAATAACCATCCCTAAATTTGATATGTCTCAAAGGTGTCTCAAAGTGCTTCACAGGATTTTACTGTACAATGGATGCAGCACCAATTTACATACAGGAGTGTCTCACAAATCATAGAATCATAGAATTATACAGCACAGAAGGAGACCATTTGACCCATCGTGTCTGTGCCGGCTCTTTGAAAAGAGCTGTCCAAATCAATCCCACTCCCTCATTCTCTCCCCATACTCCTCCAAATCTCTTCTCCCCAAATAACTGTCTACTTCTCTCTTGAAAGTTGTGATCGAATTGCCTTTCACCACCCTTTCAGGCAATGCGTTCCAGATCCGCTCCGTGAAAAAAATTCTCCTCACTTCCCCACTGTTTCTTACTTAACAACTATTTTAATTCAGTGTCCTCGGGTTATCAACCCACTCGCCAGTGGAAATAGTTTCTCCTTGTTCACCCTTTCGAATCCCCTGATAATTTTTTGAAAACTTCTATTAAGTCTCCTCTTAACCTTCTCTGCTCCAAGGAGAATATCCCTAGCTTTTCTGCCGCTCCTGATAACTGAAGTCTCTCATTTGTGGAATCCTGTAGCTATAATAATATAATAATAATCCTTGCATTTGAAATGGTGCTTTCATGACTTCTAGACGTCTCAAAGGGGTTCACGGAATAAACTTAAAACTGTCTTCTGTGGCATCCCCCAGGACTCTGTCCTTGGCCCCCTGATTATTAACATCTATATGCTCCCCCTTAGTGACATCATTCGCAGAATTGGGGTCAGCATCCACATGTATGTCGATTACGCCCAACTCTGTATTTCTGCCTCGACCCTCGACTCCAAGACTACTACTGTCCTTACAGACTGTCTGTCAGAGATCAAGTCCTGGATGAGAGCTAACTTTCTACAGTTGAATGTCAACAAGACCGAGGCCCTCCTGATTGGCTCTTGCCAGCGCCTTTACACATCAGGAGCTGGCAGCATCATCCTCCATGGTTGCTCACTCAACCTCACCAAGCCAATTAGGAACCTTGGTGTTTTGTTCAATCCTCAACTGTCTTACCTCCCCCACATCCAAGCAATGATCCACTCTGCCTTCCCTGATGTCCGCAATATTACTCTTCATCACATCCCGGCTCGACTACGCCAATGCCCTGCTTGTCGGCCTTCCCAATTCCTCCCTTAGGTTGCAGATAATCCAGAACCCTGCGGCCCATGTGCTCTACTGCTCCAAGCTTCGTGACCATCTCCCCATCTCCCCCAACCCACTTGCTCTACCATTAGCGGGCAAGCCTTCAGTCACTCTGCCCCCAAACTCTGGAACTCCATCCCGCAATCCCTTCGTCTCGCTTCCTCCCTGGCCTCCTTCAAGTCCTGCCTCAAGACCCTCCTCTTCGACGGTCCCATTGGTCACCCCAAATCCCCCCTGTCCTGGCACCCTCCCCAACCCTGACCTTAGCTCGGGTCTGAAACAATGACCGTCCAGCGCCTTGGGACGTCCTCCTGACATGAAAGGCGCTATACTAGTGCAATGTTGTTGTTGTGAAAGGCACTATACCAAAAACAAAAACTATTATTTATTTTAGTAAATTCCCTATAATAAATTGGTCATTTAAATCCACGACTATTCGTTGGACACCGCTCAGTGCAATTGGTTGCTGCTTTTTGCCCACAAAAATATAGTCAATTCACTTTAGAGTATATTCTGTGAAACGCTTTGAGACGTCTAGAAGCCGTGAAAAGCACGATATCACATGCCATTATTATTATTGAGTCCTTGCAGCAGTAGATGTTTGTTCTATTCAGTAAATTATCTTTCTCTTTATATGTTGATGCCCAGAGAACACAGATTTGTGCAAATGCAGTTTGGCAAAAGACAAGCCACGAGAGACCTTAAAGAAGAGGATTAGTAGCATTGAGTTTACTAGTAAGAAACAATAATATTCCCACATTCACAGTGCTTCACAGAATACTGGGTAGACCCCTGGCACGAAAGGCGATGGACATGTAATTTGTGTAGTTGTAAAGTGGATTGACTGTGTATTTTATGGGTGAATCGCAGCAGCCAGTTTTGCACACAGCAATGTCCCAAACAGCCATGGAGCAAGTGACCAATTATATTTTGGGGATTGTTGGCTCAGACACCAGGAGAAGCTCCCTTTCCTTTTTGAAAGCGCCTTGAGATCTTTCAACATCTACCCGAACAGGCAGATGGGACAGTGGTTTAACGTCTCATCTGAAAAACAGCACCTAAGCAATACATGCCAGCATTGCATTAGAATATTAAAACAAAATAAACAAAAAACAATTGTCATTTCAATCCATGACTGTTTGTGGACAGTGCTGTGTGCAATTGGCTGCCACGTTTTATCCACAAATATACATTCAATTCACTTTACATTATATTCTGTGAAACGTTATGTTTCTAGAAGACGTGAAAAATGCTATATCAAATGCAAGGTTTGTTATTATTATTATTATTATATGTTAGACTAACTGATTCCAAGTCCCAATGTGGGATTTGAATCTTCTGGCTCAGAATTGAGAGTGCAACCACCAAGCCAGATTGACACACAATAAGCATTTTGATTGCAGCTATGAACATTTTGTAAATTGGTTGCTTAACAGCACTCAGTGGTGCACCTTACTGGCACATCCCCAGTCTGTACCACAACACAGATACAGGTCAGGCACAGAGCGAACGTAGGGCACAACGTTGGCAGAAGCTCATATGCATTTGGGAACAAATACTCTTTTTGTTTTTGCCATTTGCTCTATAATTTAAGTATGTCAAATTTGCAATGTAATCTTTTTTATTAGCCCAAACAAAGATTCACCACTGGCAGTTCTCGATACTCGGGGAACTATGGAACAGATGTTAAAGTGACATATTCTGCTTGCTGCAATGTGTAGAGACTTTTCAGTGCACTTAAGTAGAAGATTGCACTCCTACTTGGACTGAAGGCTGTACTTAGCAGCAAGAGGAATACTGTACCACCCTCTGGTTTTTTTCCGCAGCATGGAAATATGACTTCAAAGGAGCACAGTAAAATTGAAAAAAAAACTACAGGAAGTTTCTTTGAAATACATACTGTATTTTGCACTTTGAATCTGCAAGGCAGAAGTGAATTTCTTTGCTTATCTAACAAAATCAGCTTGTTTGATTTGCAGAATGAGCTTGATTTGCAGTTGATATTCTGTACACGTTATATAAGGGTGAAAATGTGATGCGTGACAATTATCGGCGGTGCTAGTTATCACACCATGCACTTCAATTTTGCACCCCTTTGATATTCATTAACCTGACAGCATCAAGTCCTATCAGTTTGCATGATGACTGAATGTTTGCATCAGACAATGTTTGCAATGGCTTTTTCCAAAACAATTATCTATATTATCTATGATTTTTTTGTACTTTGTTTCCTGAAGTGCAATGAACTAATGAGGACATCGGTTGCGCACGCCTGCTAAATAAACAGCATGGTTCCTTTTGATTAATTACGTTGCCGCAACAAAATTGTTCCTACCTACTGATCCTACCTTTCGATGAGATTCTCTTCATTCAGTCGAACAGGGTGTTGACAGTAAAAAAAAGTCCTCTCCTTCCTGATTCGTCTGTTATAGCCTACCCAAGGAAAAACAGAAGAAGATAAATTAGCAACTGGCATTGACGTCTAAAGTGTTGCATGAATTAGTTACCCAGCTCAGCTTTGCAAAATTTGTTCAAAGCTAGGAGAAAATAAACATGCTGTGTTAGGCGGCAATTGGCTGTATGCTTCCAATCTTTAGTTTAGTTAGCATAGAATTATTTGGGAGAGAAAAGAGGGAGAACTCAAACTGTTTTACACAGTTGGTTAGGCACCCGAGCTGCAGGGGTGGGGGGCGGGGTGGGGGGGGGGGTAGTAGAGAGACAAAGTATTGAAGAGTCCAGAAGTATTGAAAAGAGTATTGAAGAGACAAGTATTGAAGAGATCAGTATGGACTTTCAATCATTTGGTTCATTCTGCAGAATTCAAATTATTTTCCTTTTTGTACTTAATTCTTTATAAACCTGCTGCTGCGATGAGAGACACTCTCTGACCACACTTAGTTTATTAATTGCCATGCATAAATAATGTACGCTATATAGATGTCTAACACAGTGTGGTTAGACCCTCCTCTTCAACTGTGCCTTCGGCCACCTCCCTGCCCTCCTGCATCCCTGATGTCAATATTCTTCACCTCTCCCACGCTTGGGTCCAAGTCCCTGACTGTCCAGTGCCTTGGAATGCCTTGAAAGGCATGTACAGATGTAATTTGTAATGTAATGAGACATGCAAAATTCTACATAATCTTAGACTTTGAGATTCCTATTGTCTTATATTTAACATTGCAATAGTGGCAAAAAAATTCGGACTTAATGTGAAAGCAAGGTCTGTCTAAGAACTGTTCAGCACCAGGTCACAATTTATGAATTTAACAACTTTCCATTGTGCTGAGACCGTACAATTTTAAGACAAGTTTTTTTTTAACATGCTACGATCAGGTGGAATCTAGGGCCTCTGATATGGAGGTATGTGGAGTCCAGCAGCTCAGTGGTTAGAGCAAGCAAGAGACCTGGATTTGGTTCCCAGCAGGGTGAATCCTTGGCCAACTTTTCTTACTCCACATGCTTGATAATAATCCCTCAAGAAAAAAAACTGTAATAATTTGGTCACTCAATCCTGTCTGTTTGTGGGATACAGCTATACATAATTGGCTGCCGCGTTTCTTCCACTAATATACATTCAACTCACTGTACAGCAGTGGCTTCCAAATTTTGAATGGCAGCGCAACCCTAACTCAGCAATGTTTCCATTGCGCCCCCCACCACCCCCTCCTTCACACTTGCTTCCGCACACTCGGGTCCTCTGGTCCGCCTCGGCTCCGCACACTTGGGTGCTCGGCTCCACACGCACTCAGGGGCTCAAGATTCTAAAACTCCACACACCCCCAGCCAACGGGTACGCATGCCCCACAGTTTGGAAACCAAACTGTACTTTGTACCCTACTACACTGAAGGATATATTCTGTACTGTACCCTACTACACTTTAGGGTACCGTAAATACCCGTGTATAAGGCGCACTCACGTATAAGGAGCACCCCCCACTTTTGACCTTTTCTTGGTGAAAAAAAACGGAAGCATTTTCGATGATATTGCCGGCAGAAGGGAGGGAGGCAGGAGAGACAGGTAGGGAGGGAGAGAGGGAGGCAGGCAGGGCAGGGCAGGCAGGGAGGGAGAGAGGCAGGCAGGGAGGGAGGGAGAGAGAGAGAGGGAGGGAGAGAGAGAGAAGGAGGGAGGGAGGGAGGGAGGGAGGGAGGGAGGGAGGGAGGGAGGGAGGGAGGGAGGGAGGGAGGGAGGGAGGGAGGGAGGGAGGGAGGGAGGGAGGGAGGGAGGGAGGGAGGGAGGGAGGGAGGGAGGGAGGGAGGGAGGGAAGCGAGGGAGGGAAGCGAGGGAGGCAGGCAGGGAGGGAAGGAGGCAGACTGGGTTTGGCAGAAGGCAGGCAGCAGGCACAGCACTGAAGTCCGCTGCTGCTGCTGCCCGGGCGGCCGAGGCCGAAGCTCTATCACCCGCTCCCCCCAACCCCCGCCAGACAGTGACCAAGCCCCAGCTGTCAGCGCGCCGGCCGCCCCTCCTGTTTACTGTATCTCCGATGCTCAAAATTTCTTGTACCTGCGTATAGGGCGCACCCCCAACTTTCGAGATCTTCCAACGTGAAAAAAAGTGCGCCTTATACGCGGGTATTTGCGGTATATTCCGTGAAGCACTTTGAAGCATCTGCAAGATGTGTAAAGCGCTATATCAAATGCAAGGATAATCAAGGAATATTATTGTGTGTGAGGCAACTGCATAATACTGTATTAGTAGAAAGTCCATCACTAACCCAGGGACTGTAATAATTATACAATTTCTATTGACTGTCAATTAAGTTCTGCCACACTGTAAATACCTCCGATTGGAGCCCATCATAAGCAGTCATCGTTTTAAAAAAAGATAAAATAAAATGAATATTAGGATTAATCGAAGCGCTCTGAGACACCATCCGGCGTGGAGGGCGCTTTATAAATGAAAGTTGTTGTTGTTGTTGTTGTTAATTGGTGTGACTGATTTTAAAAGGGAGGTTGATTTTAAAAAACAAAGTATGTCTTGCATTTGATCTAGTACATAAAACGGAATACTTGTAGGCAGCTCCAACAGTCATTTGGACACTGCGCCATTCCATATACAATTATGAAATGAATAATCAATTTATTTGCAAATATGTTGAGCAGGATGCTTAGAGAAACTCCTTTCTGTTTTTAAATCATGGGATATTTCACATCCACCTGAACAGACAGCTAGGTCCTGGGTTTATCATCTCATCGAGCTACTCCAAATGTAGCGAAGGCTCTGATTGCAGAGCAATGCAGTGTCAGCCTCGACTATAAACTCAAAGTCCTGACGTGGAGCATGAACCTAGAACGTTCAGGTAACTGAGACAGTCTGACATATTAAAGCAGGAGTGATACATGTCACACATTGGACCCCTTTTTACATTGAGTCAAGCCACGTTCCCTGGACCAGTACTGAATTGCTCATTCTGCATGGTTTAAGGATCAAAATAGCCATAGTCTGGCTCAATGGCAGCAAACACGCAACTTCCAGGCCAAACCATTTTAATGAAGTCAGGGTGAAGAATGTGTTCCCTAGAGCAGTTATTACTGGACATCTCCAGAAGTGCATTGGCCCACAATGTGATCATTATTATCAGTGGTGATTATTGCATCACATGCCACACCTCAATGAGTCACTACATACCCATCTATTTCTCCCAATTATCAATGTTCTGTCCACAATGAGTTCTTGAATAAAGCATGCAGTCAGTTTATTCTAAGCATTGTTTGGTTGGCACTTCATTGCTTGGCAGCGAAGATTATTAACAGCCTTCACAGTACCTCGCTCACAGGATTATAAAGTTTGACTATCATTCGGAAATCTCAATTTTCCTTCGGGTAATTGATTCAGGAAAATAAATTGCCATATGCCACCTGGATAAATCATTTCGATACAAAGTTCAAACTTATCTAAATTTAATTACGTGCAGTCTAAAAGTGCCAATACAATTTTTATACTGTAATGGGATCATTAGATTTCAAATTTGTGTGCCCGAAAAGTCCACTTAAATTATGCAACACCTCTTCCCTGGATACCAGAGGCATTGCCGTGGAACAAATACATTGTCACAATGCAACCGAGATGTTCTGCTGTTCAGTGAACTAATCGTACTCGGAATGAAGTGCAGGGTTGGTAGCTTTTGTTTCAATGAGCTTTATTTTCGGAACTCAAGAGCTCCAGCCATCCTCAGCAATCTGCAGTCAATGGTTCCTTTCCCCCATCTGTCACAAACCAATGTAAATTCACAGGGATGAATGTGTTCAAGAAAGAATATACCTTGTTAAACTGCCTCATCTCAACTTGCGTTTTAGGTAATTATTGTAATTTTTAATGACTGCGTCTGTGGGTAAATGCTGCAGATGTATGCACTGGCATAGGTGCACATTCAGCCATGGGTGAATATCCAATTTAACTAAAGGATTGTTAGCCTTCTGAAAATCAATAATAAGAATAATAAACCTTACATTTGATATAGTGCTTTTCACATCTTCTAAACATCTCAAAGCGCTTCACAGAAGATACTGTAAATAATAATAATCCTTGCATTTGATATAGCGTTTTCACTTTTTCTAGATCAGTGGTTCTCAACCTTTTTCAGTAACGTACTCCTTGTTAATTTTCAACATTGTTGTGTACCCCCACCCAATCACATACACACACACACCACTCCCCTCATTCCACTTGCATTTTATGACCAAGCTTTTCTTAGACAACAAAATAACTAGCACACACAAAACAAGGGGAATAACAATTAAATATACAATTTGGAAGACCATAAAATGCTAAATAAGAGAGCTAAATAATCAATGTACCACCACCTGTACCCCCTGGAAGTAATTTTGTACCCCCATAGGTACAGGTACCCCTGGTTGAGAACCGCAGTTCTAGATGTCTCAAAGTGCTTCAGAGAACATGCTGTAAAGTGAATTGACTATATATAGGTAAAACGAGTGAATTGACTGTATATTTTTGTGGACACAAAGTGGCAGCACAGCAGTTTCTCCTAAACAATCGTGGATTTAAGTGATCAATTTTTTTATTACAGGTATTGTGTTTTTTTTCTTCAGGGATTATTATCAGGCATGTGGAGTAAGGAAACTTGCCCAAGGTTTCACCCTCCTGGGAATCGAACCCAGGTCTCTCGCTTGCGAGGCGAGCTCTCTAACCACTGAGCTACAGGTCTACCAATCTGAAAAAACTTTCTTCTCCTTTCAAATGTGGTCATGGGATTTTGAAGAGTCATTTGAACAGGCAGGCAGGATCTAGGTAGGTTTAACAACTCAACTGAAAGACAACGCAGTGCCTTCTCAGTAGTGCACTGGAGTGTTAGCAAGGGCTGTGAACTCAAGTCCAAACTTGGAGTTTCGAACGATAACTGGAGTAGAATGTGCTGCCACTTGAACCAAGTTGGAAATAAAATATGAAGCCAAGATTGTATAATTCCTAAACACTACAGAAATTAGTTGCCGAAGAAGGTTTTGAAATACCCTCATTTCTGGCTAATGGTTGTATCCATATTCAGCTGAAACTAATGTGAGACTGTGAATTGGATTCCTGCTTACCATGTCCAAAAGCATGCTAGAATGTGGACTTTGCTGCCACAAACAGAGCGCCTAAATTATTTTAAAAGTAATTAACTTGATAATGTAACCCTTGAATTTGATTAATACAGGTTTGGAGTCATGTAGCTCAATGGTTAGAGCATGTCCTGCACAAGCAAAAGATCTTGGTTTGATTACCAGTAGGGTGAAACTTTGGGCAAGTTTCTTCGATCCACACGCCTGATAATATTCTGTCAAGAAAAAAATAGTTTGGTGACTTCAATCCACGACTATTTTTGGGACACTGCTGTATGCAATTGGCTGCCACGTTTCACCCACAAATATACAGGGAATTCACTTTACAGTATAATCTGTGAAGCGCTTTGAGACGTCCAGAAGATGCAAGGATTATTACCCTTTATCACAGAGTGCGGTGCTTCTCAGAATTTGCATCCGATTCAATCACCAACTGTCCTTTCTACCCCACATCTGGTCCCTTATCAGGTCTGTTTTCTTTCATCCTTCACCATCCGATAACAGCCAAGACTTTTATTATTAAGTACATATCTTGCACTTACAGAACAGATTAATTTCAAGATCCTTATATTCTTGTACAAATCATTTCACGTGCTGCTTGCAGTTCATGCTGGCACCACTCTGTCATCCGGCACTGTGGGTGGACCTCGGGCATAGTTTGGCTTCAGGGCTGTGTTTACAGCTCACGTGGTGTATGGGGAGGGGCTTCCACAGCCATTTCTAGGGTAGGGCAAACTCTGAAATCCAGGAGGTAAGTGAGCCCAACTGTGCCGGATTATCGAGATTTTACTGTATTCAAAAAGAGAAAGAAGTTTCTCCTGATGTCATGGGCAACAATCCCCCGAATAAAATTGATCATTCACTCCATGGCTGTTTGTGTTAAATTGCTATGTGCAAACGAGTAACCATGCTTGCCTGCTTAATAAACAGTCAATACAATTTAGAGTAAATGCCTTGAGGTGTTCTCCCAACGTTTACAGGGCTGTATCAAATGCAAGGATTATTATCATAGACTTCAACGATTTTAGAAAAGTTCAAAGCTGTGAACTGATTACTCTTTTTAATTGCACACTTTTTTTAATAGTGCTCCTGTGCAATGGTATCCATTAATACATACTCATTCATAACAACAACAACTTCTATTTATATAGCGCCCTCCACGCCGGACGGCATCTCAGAGCGCTTCATAGTAGCGGATCCCAGGACTGAGCCAGGGGCAGGGACAGGAAGGTGACCAAAAGCTCGGTCGAAGAGAAAGATCTTCAACTGTGGCCTGAAACTGGGAAGAGAGGGGGCGAGGTGAAGCGAGTGAGGAAGGAAGTTCCAGAGCCTCGGGGCCTCGTGGCTAAAGGCACGGCCGCCGAGGGTGGAGCGGAGGACTCGGGGGACATGGAGGAGGCCAGACCCAGAGGAACGAACGCAGCGGGTGCTGGGTTGGGGGGAGAGGAGATCAGAGAGATAGGGGGGGTTGCAGAGGAGTGGAGGGATTTGAAAACAAGGGTGAGGATCTTGAAGTCGATCCTCTCTGGGATAGGGAGCCAGTGAAGTCTGGCAAGGATTGGGGTAATGGGGGAGCCAAGCTTAGAGCGGGTGAGTATGTGGGCGGCAGAGTTCTGGATAAGCTGGATTTTGTGGATTGCGGTGGAGGGGAGACCAGCGAGGAGGGCGTTGCAGTAGTCCAGCCGAGAGGTGACAAAGGCGTGGACCAAGGTTTCGGCGGCTTTTAAGGTGAGGTATTGCCGGAGGCGGGCGATCCGTCGGAGGTGGTAGAAGGCATTGCTGGTGACGGACCGGATGTGGGGAAGGAAGGACAGTTGGGGGTCGAACCTGATGCCAAGGTGGGCACAGGTTTGGAGAGTGTTAGGGGCAGGCTGGGAAGGTGGAGGAGGTGAGAGCCGTGCGAATGGAGACATTGACGAGAGCCAAGGAGTATGGCCTCTGTCTTGTCAACATTCAGCTGCAAGAAATTTGTGCTCATCCAGCCCCTGATGTCTGAAAGGCAGGCTGACAGAACATCGGGGGACTGGGGGTCACAAAATGAAATGGGGAGATAGAGTTGGGTGTCATCCGCGTACATGTGGAAGTGTGCCCCATGTCTGCGGATCACATCCCCAAGAGGAAGCGTGTAGATGAGGAAAAGGACGGGGCCAAGGATGGATCCCTGGGGTACCCCGCAGGTAACTGGGTGAGTGCGGGAGGAAAAACCGTTTGTGGAGATGTACTGCTGGTGGTTTGTGAGGTAGGACTCGAACCAGGCGAGTGCGGTCCCACTGAGGTGGATGGCGGAGGACAGGTGGTGGAGGAGGATGGCGTGGTCGACTGTGTTAAAGGCAGTCGACAGGTCCAGGTGGATAAGGAGGCAGAGGGAACCCTGGTCACAGAGAGAGAGGACGTTGTTTGTGACTTTCACAAACGCAGTCTCTGTAGTGTGGGTAGGGCGGAAACCGGACTGGAGGGGTTCGAAGAGGGAGTGGGAGGAGAGGTGGGCGCAGAGTTGGTTTGCAACAACGCGTTCCAGTGCTTTTGAGAGGAAGGGCAGGTTTGAGATAGGGCGGTAGTGGCTGGGGTTTGAGGGATCTAGGGAGGGTTTTTTAAGGAGGGAGTGATGATGGCAGTTTTGAGGGGGGCAGGGACTGATCCGGAGGAGAAGGACTGGTTGATGATATCAGCCAGCAGTGGACAGAGGAGGGGGAGTTGGGGAGTTGGGTGTTATGTCATGACTCTATGACATAATACGAGAGATAAAAGTTACGTCAATGTGCTCACAGTTTTAGGATGCACCAAGAAATTGTAGTACCACATTTGCATTTTCTCTGTGCGATCTCTCCAGCTGCTCACTCTGTCATCACAGTTACATGATTACATTCCCTCCTCAACGTGAGAAGCAAATGTGGTGAATTGTCACCTTGAATGAACCTGTTAATATCAATCTGTACAAGAAGACAAAGCAATTACTGAGGGTTCAATAATTTAATACCAGAAAGGATGATATACGTAGCTGATTAAACAAAAATCATTCAGCTATTTCTTTTTCATGATGCACATCCTTCATTTCCATGTTTTTAACTCAACATAAGTAGTGTGTTATCGAATCTGTGCACTATGTTGGAACACTCTGATATGTGGAAGTTCCTACCAACAAGAATCATGACAATACTTAACATTAAAGATGAAACCCAGTTTTGTGTACCACATTTTGTTATTAAAAAAGCATCCAACATTTGTCTTCACAATTCAGTGTTCTAGGAAGGTAGCAATGACGCCAGCTAATCAAGTATCTGTATAACACAATCAAACATATTCATAGGTAATACTGAGCTACCCATTCAACTACTCGGAGCTATCAATATAAAATTGATAGTTAACCATATATCACTCACATATCCACACATAACTCCTAGATACCCATACATACAATTCTTAGATATCTGTATATACCATTCAGCAACAAATTGCACATATATATAAATTGTATTAATATGAATTGCATTTGCATAAATTGCATTGATATATCGTGAGGTCACCCCAAGGTACCGGACAGTCAAGGATTTGCACCTGAGTTGGGGGTTGGATTCGGGAAAGCTGGGGGTCAGATGAGGTCTGAAGGCATGGTGAAAGAGAGAGCTTTGAGAAGGACCTTGAAGGAGACCAAGGAAGGGACACGATGAGAACCAATGCAAGGGATGGAGTTCTAGAGAGGGGAGAACCAGTGGAGCTGGTTGAAGATAGGGTTAATGAGGTTGACAGGTTTATGGAACCTGGTGCTAAAAATGACACAAGTCTGAATGGTCTGCAGCTTGTGCATGTGCTAAAAGCACGGATAATGGTTTTGGTGATCTGAGCGGAGAGTTTGTGATGGAGCAGGCAATGTTGCAAAGGAAGGGGAGAGCTGAACGGAAAAAGGCATAAATGTGGGATTTAAAGGACAGTTGAGAGTTGAACAAGACACCAAAGTACACACTGGCTCCATAAGGTGGAGTGTACACCCTCATAATTTTTTTGTTGTTGTAGATTAATACTTTCCAGAATTGGGTGAGCAAGATGCAACCCTCCATGGAAAGAGAGTGCATTCCATTCCAACAAACACAGTGTAAGGAAAGTCAATTATTGCTGCTCAGAACTCACTGGGAGATAAATAAATTTTTGTCCTGTGTGGGGTTTTACAACTGAAGGGGATCATAATCTTTAGCAACAGATGTAACAGTCTTTCTGTGATCTTCTGCTATCTTGGTCCCAATGTGCAAAGAATATCATAACCTAAACCAATACTTTCATGGCTTTTAATCTTCTTGTATCAAGTGCAGCATTTTTACATGTCCTGAGCACTGTAAAAAATGAATTAATATTTCCAATAAAAGAATTTTACAAGAAATTGCCAACATCAACTCCAAGGAGAGTTTGTGAAGTCCTGCAGCTCAGTGGTTACAGCACTCACCTTACAAGCGAGAGAACTGGATTTGATTCCAGTCTGGGCAAAAGGTTGGGCAAGTTTCCTTACTCCACATGCCTGATAATAATCCCTCAAGAAAACACACAATAATAAATTGGTCATTTCAATCCACGACTGTTTATGGGACACTGCTGTGTGCAATCGGCTGCTGCGTTTTGCCCACAAATATACAATCAATTCACTTAGAGTATATTCTATGAAGCGCTTTGTGACGTCAAGAATGCATGAATAACGCTATATCACATCTTCTATACATCTCAATTCAGCTTCACAGAATATACTGTAAAGTGAATTGATGGTATACTTGTGGGTGAAACCTATTAACCTAAAATCATGTTCCTTAAACATCATTACTGCCCCTATGTAAGAAACTCAATTGGCCTCAACCACACATACAGAGTAAGCTTGATATAATCATATTAATCCTTACATTTTCTTATAGCACCTTTCACATCAGGAGGGTATCTTAAAAAGCTTCACAGGCTATAAATGTAAAGCGGAGTGACTGCATGTTTTGTGGGCAAAGGCGGCTGCCAGTTGTGCACACTGCAATGTGCTACAATTAGCCATGGAGTGAATAACACAATTTTATATGGGGATTATTGGTCAGGACATCAGAAGAAACTTACTTCTCTTTTTCAATAGTTACATGGGATCATTAACATGCACCTGAATAGTCAGACACGCCCTCGATTTAACGTTTTATATGATGGATGGCATCTCCAACAATGTAGAACACCCCCCCTACACTATACTGGAATGTCAGGCATTCATTGTGTTTAACGGACCTCCATCCATGAGTTGGAGGGAGTGAGGTCCATTTAACACAACAGTGCATTATAACTGAATCACATTATATCACAAAGTGAAAGTGCTTAACATTGGTTAAAGTTATGCTTCATATAGAGAGGCATAGAAAGCACTATTTCCAAGTTTGCAGATGATACAAAGTTAGGTAGGGTAGTAAATAGTGAGGAGGACTGTAACCAACTGCAAGCAGATATACACAGATTGGTGGAATGGGCTGACATGTGGCCAATGGATTTTAATGTGGATAAGTGTGAGATGGTACACTTTGGTAGGAAAAATGATAGGAGGCAATATAGACTTGGTAGCTCAATCTTCATGGGGGTGAACGTACAGAGAGAACGTACAGGGTGTTCAAGTAAGCGAATCATTAAAGGTAGCAGGTAGATAAGGCAGTAAAAAAGGCATTTGGTGTACTGAGCTTTATTAGTAGGTGCATAGAATATAAGAGTAGGGAGGTTATGGTTAATCTATACAAAACACTGGTTCGGCCTCAACTGGAGTACTGCATCCAGTTCTGGGCACCTTACTTCAGGAAGGACATTAAGGCACTGGAAAGGGTGCAGAGGATATTCACGAGAATGATACCAGGAATGGGGAACCTTAGCTATGAGGACAGGCTAGAGAAGTTAGGACTTTTCCCATTAGAGCAGAGAAGGTTACGCGGGGACCTGATAGAGGTCTTCAAGATCATGAAAGGTTTCGACAGGCTAAATAGGGAAAAGCTGTTTCTGCTGGTAGGTGTGTCTGTGACCCGTGGTCACAGTCTTAAGATATCTACCAAAAGAAGCAGTTGTGAGTTGTCACTTTATTAATGAAAACATATGAATTTCTGTCACCAATCATGATAATCAGAAGGTTGTGGGTTCAACAACAACAACAACGAGATGAGAAAAGACCTGGGGCACAGCGAAGGGGTTGAATGAGGGAGTTGCAAAGTTTTGGGATGTAGTGGCTAACAGCACAGCTGCCAATAGTGGAACAGAGGATTCAAGTGACAGAAGGAGGAGGCCGGACCCAGTAGAGCAGAGGCAGAGGGTACCGCTGTGAGGAGAGAGAAGGTTAGAGAGGTAGGGAAGTGAAGAGGAGTGGAAAGATTTACTCTTTAATGCTAACTATCAAGGTGTATGTGATGATGTATTTATGTAAAGCACAAGTTCAAATCATCATGATGTTTTAAATGTTAAACTGCGATTTGTTTTTTCTCTGTTACCTCTCCTAAAGTTATTTAGCTGATGTTCCCTTCCAAAGGTTTACGGTTCTACAGGGCTCAGATGTCCTTTAATACTTCACCCTAGTGAATATTATCCATGCGTGAGCCTTTTCAGTGATTGTTCCATCCAAAACTCTGCAGCCTGTGTACTATCCCGCACCCGCCTCCGTGACCACATAACCCCCACCCTCGCCCGTCTCCACTGGCTCCCCATCCTCCAGAGGATCGAGTTCAAAATCCTCGTCCTCACCTACAAGGTCTTACACGGCCTTGCTCCATCCTACCTCACCGATCTACTCTCCCCCAACACGCCCACCCGGACCCTCCGTTCAACAGGACTTGGCCTGCTCCAAGCCCCCCGCCCGAACCGCCCCACCATCGGAGGCCGGGCCTTCAGTTTCTCCGCTCCCACCTTATGGAATGCCATCCCTCAATCCCTCCGTTTCGTCTCTTCCCTTTCCTCTTTCAAGGCCGGTTTGAAGACTTTCCTCTTCGATCGTGCCTTTTGTTCCACCCCGAACTCTTTTACCTCCCCTTCGTGTTTCACCCCTTCCCAAACACTCCCCTCCCAGCTCGGGTCACACGCCTCTTGTTTAGCGCCTTGGGACGTCCTCCCGACGTGAAAGGCGGTATATAAATGTAAATTGTTGTTGTTGTTGTTGTTGTTGACAGACTATTAACCCTCAGAGTCTCACAACCAAACCTGATATTGTCCTCACCCAACAACCAGCAACTGTGTCTGCATCAGATACAGGAACCTTGGCTGATCTTCACCTCTACAATAATAAATAATAATGCTTGCAATTGATATAGTACTTTATTATTTCTCAAAGTTCTTCACAAGCTTTACTGTAAAATGTTGTGACTGTGTATTTTGCAGGTGAATGCAGCAGCCAATTTGTGTACAGTAATAATCCCATAAACAGCCAGGAAGTCAATGACCAATATTATCTGGAGATTGTTAGCCAACACACGAGGAGAAATTTCCAGAACTGCCAACCCTTTTTAACAAAAAAAGTACTCCTGAAAGCTAAAAACAGTATTTTGGAGTAAAAAAAAGTATTTTCCCCAGAACCTACCAGCACTTCATGAAAAAATTACAGCGTGAAAAGATGCCAAGTAAAATGGGATTTCAAAACCCCCTGTGTGGCAAAAATTGCATTAAGATGGAGGTCCCTACTGTGTTTCAGTATATGAAAAAAATTGTTCCCAGTAATGCCTTGCGCCTCGCCAAGCGCCTAGCGCTAACATTTACAGTGTATCAGCGATGGCATAAGGTAGGTAGCACTGCTATTGAAGGCAGGGAGAGAGAGTTAAAGAGAAAGAGACAGAGAGAGAGAGAGAGGCTGTGAGTGAGATTGTGACAGCAAGAGACTCAAACAGAGAGAGAGAGTTAAAGAGAAAGAGACAGAGAGAGAGAGAGAGGCTGTGAGTGAGATTGTGACAGCAAGAGACTCAAACAGAGAGAGAGAAAGAGACACAGAAAGAGAGAGAGATACAGAGAGAGACAGAGAGAGAGAAAGAGAGAGCACGACCGAGACAGACAGAGAGAGGGAAAGAGACACGGAAAGAGAGAGAGAGAGACAGAGAGA
The DNA here is from genome assembly GCA_035084275.1 of Hydrolagus colliei. NCBI lineage: Eukaryota > Metazoa > Chordata > Chondrichthyes > Chimaeriformes > Chimaeridae > Hydrolagus > Hydrolagus colliei. The sequence continues at coordinate 62,266,043 of CM068742.1, read as the reverse complement.
GACAGAGAGAGGGAAAGAGACAGAGAGAGAGAGAGAGAAACACACAGAGAGAGAGACTGAGAAAGAGAGAGACAGAGAGAAGGAGAGACAGACAGACAGAGCATGGAACATTTCGGATTTTCCAAAAAAGATATTTTACCAAGAAAAATCATCCTGCCGTATTTACTTCAATTTACCGTACTAAATACGGCAAAAACGTACTGGTTGGCAGCTCTGAATTTCCTTCTCTTTTCAAAAAGTGTCATAGAAATATTATTGTTCACCTCATCAGGCAGATAGGACCATTTAAACACTTAATTTTTATTTTCTTCACAACACCTTTCATGGTTATTTGTGTTTTCAAATTAAACCAAAATAAGATTATTGATAAAATATTGCAATTAATTAAAGATAGCTCGAAAGGAAACAAAGATAAGCACTAAATGATAGGAAAAACTAAAAGGCCTTAGCTAAGTTTAAACAAGTGAAACTAATAAAAAAAAATTGCTATTAAAAGTGAAAAGACTGAAAGGCAAGTATAAGTGGAGAACACCTGAAGAATGAGGAACTGTTTGCCAATATACCCCATCATAGTACAACAACAACAACAACTTCGATTTATATAGCGCCCTCCACGCCGGATGGCGTCTCAGAGCACTTAATGTAATGGCTGAACGCATGGCCAAAGTTCGCAAACCTTGTGAGTCACTTGTTTTTCCTCCAAAAGCTACTGGCAGATTGAAGAATATTGGATGTGGCTCCCCCTTATACCTTAATATCCTTCTTTGATATTGTGCCACAGTGTACAGCACTTCAAAGAGCATTGTATTAAAACATCATTCCTGACCTTTTCCTACCTTGTTAGTTCTGAATGAAGTTCAGGCTGATGCTGAACCTCCGCTGTGTAGATCACAATGGACTTTTGTCCAAATGTTCTTACCTAACCACCAATGCATTATGATTTCTGATATCAGTATATGCACACAGATGTATTGACTATTGAATAGGACATCTTATTAACCTTCTGCAGCCCTGTAGCACACAATTCCACACACTTGAGATAAGTAGGCAAAGGTAGCAGGTACATGCACCACCATGGCCCACAAGTAAATGCCAAATGAATAGTAATTACTTTGGAGGTGAGGACAGAATATTGGCAATATTTGTAAAGAGCAGCCCTTCTTAGTTATTCAAAATACTACAGAATCATAACTGTTTACAGCATAGAAGAAGGTCATTGTGTCTGCGCTGGCACTTTTAAGAGTAACCATTTCAGTCCCATTAACCTGTCTTCTTCCATGCCCCTGCAATAGACACATTTTTAGAAATATACCTAGTTCACTTTTGAAAGCTCTGTTTCAGCCATGTCATACCCTAACTATGCATAATAACAATTTCTCCTAACCTTCCCATTTGCTTGTTTGCCACTGATGTTATATTGACACCCTCTAGTTACCAACTAACCGACCAGTGGAAATAATTTCTTCCAATTAATTCTACCTCATAATTTTAAATACCTGGCATGAATAGTGCCTAGACATCACTAACATTTACCTGGCAAAGGTGATTTGATTTAGTGTCTCTCTCAAATTATGTTGGATACTAATTTTTGAAACTAGTCAGATCATGTTCATACTAATCAAATTTCAGGCAAAATTATTTTTAAAAAATTGATTCTTAAACTGAACAATTTTATGTTTGTAAAATGATACTCTTCCCCTAATAGACCCATAGTCATTCAAACCCTGCCACATCAAAGTACAATCCAAATGATTAGCAAAGTAAGGGAAGAGTTCAATAAGAAAATATACAGATTTTTTTTAAAATCACTGCCACACCACACTGAAGTGAAGACTCAAATCATTGCCCAAAAGATTGGTTTGGAAGAAGTCCCTTTAGCTCATCCAATGTCAACCCTCCAGAACACTCATTCCACCATCCTCACCCCATCACAGCATCAAGCTGCAATTTCAATGAGTCCAGTGCCTTGATCTCAACCACTCTTTCTGGCAATCTGTTCCAGTAGTAAATTATCTTCTTTGTAAAGAAAAAAAATTATTGCATCTGTTCATAATTTCCCCCCTGCAACAATTTACACTTCAACATCCTTTCCTACCATAGAGACTACACCATCTTGCTGGCATCCCGTTAGCAGTACACCTCTTCTGGTGGCTTTTCCTCTCGTTTTCGCCCAGTTTCCTGCTGGGTACCCCAAGGATCCATCCTTGGCCCAATTCTCTTCCTCTTGGTCATGTCATCCGCAGATATAGGGTACACTTCTACATGTGTGTGGATGACACCCAACTCTACTTTTCCACCTCAATTTGCGATCCCCAGTCCTCTGATGTTCTGTCAGCCTGCCTGACAGAGAGCTGGATGAGCGCAAATTTCCTTCAGCTCAATGTTGACAAGCATGAAGCCATGCTCTTTGGCTCTCGTCAACGTCTTCAATCCCATGGCTCTCATCTCCTCCATCTACCCGACCTGTCCCTAAAACTCTCTGAACCCATACAACTTAGGTGTCAGGTTTGACCCCCAATTATCCTTACTCCCCCATATCCGGTCCTCCACCAGCACCGCTTTCTTCCATCTCCGACACAACACCCGTCCCCACCAATATCTCACTGCAAAAGCTGCTGAAACCCTGGTCCATGCCTTTGTTACCTCTCGGCTGGTCTATTCCAATGCCTTCCTTACTGATCTCCCCTCCACCATCATTCATAAAATACAGGTTATTCAAAATTCTGCTGCCCACATTCTCAGCTGAACCAAACTTCGCTCGCCGATTACCCCAGTCCTTGCCAGACTTCATTGGCTCAGAGCAGATAAATTTCAAGATCCTCACTTTTGTTTTCAAATTCCTCCACTCCTCTGCACCACCCCCTACCTCTCTGACCTCCTCTCTCCTCACAACAGTACCCGTTGCCTTCCCTCTACCGGGTCTGGCCTCCTCCTTGTCCTCCAAATCCTCCGTTCCACTGTCAGTTGCCATGCCTTCAGCCACTACGCCTCAAGGCTCTGGAATTCCCTCCCTAATTCCCTTCAACTCGCCCTCGTCCTTTCCTATTTTCAGGTCACTGTTCTTTTCGACTGCGCTTTTTGGTCATCTTTTTCCTCCTCCCCCTGGCTTGGCCCCAGGATCCGTTATTGTGAATAGCTCAGAGACGCTGTCTGGCGTGGAGGGCACTATATAAATCTAAGTTCTTGTTGTTGCTGGGATTAACACATATATCAGATTGTTAGCGCAAAACTGCTTCAACCTCACATTGCAAATAATATTGCACCGCTTTGAATCTACCAATGTTAAATTGAATCACACTTTGATCCGCGATTGAAGTGAGTTGAAGTGCTTTTCCTGTGTGTTCTGCAGAATTAACCCAGAGATTTGCAAATGCTATTGAATATTTTGATGACTAAATTAAGCATGGAAGCAATTCCACCTGGGTCCTTGTTTACTCATTTCAGCATTTCAGAGCCTCCGAAATTTGGCAAATTCTCGTATTCAGTCTTAACTTTGAAGTTGTTTTTTTCTAAACTTATTAAAATAATTCAACAGAAAACTGGCTTGAACACTAAGGCTAAGTATTTAGGAATCTGCCAAATTCTGGATGATTCGAAACGCTGCACAAATAGGACAATCTTGGCACAGATGGAATTACTCCCCAGGAAACTGCTATAATAATGTTAGACAAAAACGCAAAATACTGCAGATGCTGGAAATCTGAAAAAAAATAGAAATCGCTGGGAACATCGCTGGAGAAAGGAAACGTGAGTCAATGTTTCGGTTTCACTTTGTGAAAAGTGAATAATGATAATAATGATGAAATTTTGTCAACCAAATTTCATATTGTAACAATATCAGATGCTTATCAGTCATTAATAACCCAGTAAGTTCATGTTCGTCTGTGAATTACAGAGAAGGTGAACAAATTGGATAAAAGGTTGAGCAGTGCACTGATTAACAGATACTGTCTATCAAACAAGCTTCTCCAGAACCTCAATGCTGGATATGACAATAGACATAATATTAAAGATGGCAGATAAGAGGTAGTTCAAGAATTCAATGGCTTCAGCAAATTAATACTCTAAACGGAACCATGAAGTTTTTTAAACAGAGGAACAACCTTTTACTGCAACTATTAACTTCATCCAGTGAGATGGGGACCAAATTCCTAATAAATCCCAGAAAAGCTACATGATGAGAAAGAGGAATGGATTCATTGTGGTGAGGATTCCATCCTATCTCGTTTGGTGGTAACCTCAACCCTGCTTCACGAGAGAAGAAAGTCATCATTAATAGGCATCACAAGTTTCTCCTCAAAATTAACTGTTACATGAATCTGAAAGAAAAGTGTGCTTCAATTTTTGAAGCATATTTCTACACAATTGGTTATTGAGATCCTTTTCAAGTGCAGACAGGCAGATATTCTCATTTTATAAGTGTAGAACAAGATAGAAGATTAACAATCAACTAGTAGGATATAGGCATCCTACAAGGCAAAGTGTTTTCACTGTGCCCCCAATAATGTATCTAACAAAGCAAGGCTCCCCATTTTCAAGGTTACTCCGAAAACCAACCCTGCCAGCACCTGACCAGTATATTTCAGCAACAGGTCTTACGATAATCAAATAGGTAAGAAGCAGGGAATCACACAAGATCACAAGAGCAATTTGGATGAGGAAGACTTTTCAGCCCATTTGATTTCATGCTTTCAGAATAGTAACCTTTCGTGTAAATAAATACTTATTGATGTCCAAAATTGCCCTTTACAAATCTGAATCCATGTCATCTTGTTTTGCTGTCTCGGTACATCTCATAGTATTGTTCTGGGTTTATTTTTTCAATCTCATTTACTATTTTATATACCTTGATAAGGTCCTCTCTGGAAAGTCTATTTTCAAGGCAAAATATATTTATCTTCTCTAATTGTTGTTCATAGATTGTTACTCTAACACTGTCTTTGATCATTTGCCAGTTAGCACAAGTCAACTACAACCACAAATCTAAATAAAGACACACACATATCTTGTAAGATGGGAGGGCACTCTCTTGTAAAACATGGTTTATGTGATAGCATCTGAACAGGGCTGTTTTGCAGTTTACATGGCAATTAACGATGGTAAATTGTAACGTACAAAGTTGTGGTGACAGATTAATATAACCCCTGTATGACAATCTGGTACAGTAGACAATACTGTTCAGATGCAGACTGTAACATGAGCTGTTCTATTAATAGAGGATACCATAAGGAGCGAGAAGCAACAGGGTTTTTGCAATTGTATATAAAACCATTCAGTAAACAATTGTCAGATAATGGTAATCTACGTATTGTATCTGCTTCAACAGGCACCCAGATTATAAGGTAAAGAAACCTCGAAATACATTTTATTCATTTTAAATGTTAAAAAACACAGATATTACTGATGTGACTATTCCCATGTACTACGGTTACATAATAAGTGACATATTTGATATACCATAATTCTTAGTGTTTAAAAGTACAGGTAGACCCCGCTTACCGAACGCCCGGATACCGAAACTTCAGGGGTTTGTATTTGTACCTCCTATGCCGTTAGCGAATGCTGTGTTTGCTATAGTAAAAGTTTAAATCTCGCACGCTTCTTGTCTTCCGGCCGCCCCCGCAACATATGCTCGGTCTCAGTCGAGGAAGCTAGTCGAGGAAACTTTCGTTCCGTTATGGTATTAAAAATTTACTAAATAAAATACTGTTCAGGTAAACAAAACAAACATTTTCATCTTTTATTCTTTCATTTTTCATCTTGTAATTAAAGTATTGCAGCCTTCAATAGTAGTTCTACCTACCTTATGCCTTTGCTAGTACACTGCAAACGTTAGCGCTAGGCACCGCTGGGAACGAAACTGATTTTTTTCACATACGGAAACACAGTAGGGACCTCCCACCCGCTTAATGAAATTCTCACTTTACGAGGAGTTTCTAACTCCTTCGTTAAGCGTGGTCTATCTGTATAACACCGAGAAAGATCTATCCATACCTATCATAGACAATTAAAAATAGCCTTTTCTTGCCTTTGGCTTCACAAATGGTCTTTTTATTTTAGAGACTTTAAATATTAATCCGCTCAGCACTGTATTCAAATTATAATTTGCATGCAGCATACAATTTTAGATTTTTAATAATTCAAATGGTATAATTTTTTGTTAAAAATTGATTTTCCTTCATTTATGCAAATGTTCTCTTTTACTCTGAAGGCTGCAGTTGCTTGTTTATAGTTCCACAACCACTGGTACTATTCCCAGCCCAGATCACCATTCTTGACTTCAAAATCTTCACACTTCAAATCCCTTAATACCTCTCCGGCCTGCTAACAACCTGCTAACATGTTGCCTCGGCTCAATCACTTACCACTGGTCCCTCTTAGCTCACCATCAGTGGCTACACTTCAGCCACAATGCCCGGAAACGCTGGAACGTTCTCCCTCTATCCTTCCGCCTTGGTCCCTTCTTATCCTTCTTTAGGACATTCCTCTTCCTACGGTCACCTCCCCCCGGTTTGGAGTCATGCTCTGCCACTGTTAGGTGCTCTGGGATGCTACCCTCCATTTCAACAGGCAATTTGACAGCAAGCATCACAGCCGAGGCCAATTCTGTTCTCACATGATGCCCCACATTTGTTTTTGAAAATATCTATATACAGTAGGGTCCGTCGATATGGAAATTTTCCGATATCAATATATCGGTCGGCTCATATCGATATATACCGATATATCAATATTTCTGGGGGGTTTTATACTGTACTGCGCATGCGTGCGCATTCGGAGGTATGCGCATATTCGGGGGTGCGCATGCATTCGGATGTGTGCGCGCATTCGGGGGCGTGTGAGCATTCGGAGGCGCGTGTGCATTCGGGGTTCGCGCGCATTCGGAGGTACACGCACATTCGGGAGTGCGCGCACATTCGGGGTGCGCGCACATTCGGATGTGCGCGTTCATTCCGATATGCACGCGCATTCCGTGCTCTAGGCCCAGGAGGTTGCAATGCCGGCGACAAGGTAAGCTGGAAAAGATCGCATTCTACCGATAATACTGATATATCGTCGGAAACGATATACCGATATTTACGATATACCAATATATTTTTTCAAATCGAATTTTTCGATATATCGATATATTTTAAATTCCGATATCGGCATATCGATATAAAAATTATATTGATATAACCGATATATCAATATATCGCCGGACCCTAATATACAATATTTGGAAAAATATAATACGGGTATCCCCCACTTAACGAAGGCGTTAGGGACTTCAAAACCCCTCGTTAAGTGAAAATTGCATTAAGCGGGTGGGGGTGAGGTTCCTCCTGTGTTTCCGTAAATGAAAAAAATTGTTCCCAGTATTGCCTTGCACCTAGCCTAACACCTAGCACTAACATTTACAGTGTATCAGTGATGGCATAAGGTAGGTAGCACTACTATCGAAGGCAGGGAGAGAGAGTTAAAGAGAAAGAGACTGAGACAGAGAGAGAGACTGTGAGTGAGATTGTGACAGCCAGAAACTCAAACAGAGAGAGAGAAAGAGACAGAGAGAGAGACACACAGAGAGAGACAGAGAGAGAGCGCGACTGAGACAGACAGAGAGAGGGAAAGAGACACGGAGAGAGAGAGAGAGAGACAGAGAGAGGGAAAGAGACACAGAGAGAGAGAGAGAGACAGAGAGAAGGAAAGAGACACGGAGAGAGAGAGAGAGAGTGAAAGAGACACGGAGAGAGAGAGAGAGACAGAGAGAGACAGAGACACAGGGAGAGAGAGAGAGAGACACACACAGAGAGACAGAGAGAGGGAAAGAGACACACAGAGAGAGAGAGACAGAGAGACTGAGAAAGAGTAAGACAGAGAGAAGGAGAGGCAGACAGACAAAGCATCCTACCACTTAAGCACCTCCCATACGGCAGCGTTTTCTCTTGGATTAGGTGGCGCTGAAGTAAGTGTGTGTATGTCTGTGCGCTTGTGTCGCGGAGGCTGCCGGGAGACGAGAAGCGCGCAATATTTAAACTTTCGTTATAGCGAGCGCAGCCTTCGCTAAGCACATAGGGGGTACAAATAGAAACCCTCGTTATAGTGAAGTTTCATTAACAGGGCGTTCGGTAAGCGGGGGCTACCTGTATTTGATGCTGCATACAACTTAAAAATACAACATCATTTGTTGCATTTTCTCCATGTATCCTGACACAACAACAACTTGCACTGCATAACAAAACATTCCATTCTTTACATTATATTCCCTTTTAACGGGCCGCTCTTCTATACGATGAGCATTCCCTCATGTTGGTCTGTGTGCAGTTGTCAGCGTGGCCAGCGAAGGAGCGGCTCTGGTTGGGGACAGGCCCAATATGTCCGTTGCTGCCGTTGTGCCAAGTTCAGCACATCCCACAATACGTAGTCATTAATGGCAGAGTGTGCGAGCCTGCAGCAAGCTCTCTCTCTGACATGTTGCTGTTCTGGCTACCAACTTGTTTCGGACAGCCGTAAGACTCGGCTTCACCGAGCTGATGATCTTTCAGGCACACTCGATGTCGGTCTCACCATGTTTCCCTGGGAAAGAGGTTGTACAGCATTGAGTGTGTGACAACCGGTCCCCATGGACAAACCGCAAGAGCAGCCAGTCTATCTCTGTTTCAAGACCGCCTTTGCCCTCCGCATCCACATACTTTCCCGTAGGAATCCTGGCTGCTTATTCCCCTCCTTAGTCCAAGGCACTGAGATCAATGATAGTACCCAACATCAACTGTTGTTCATGGCTGTGATGAGCTAATTCAACAGCCCAGATTGAGAATCATATCTACAATCTTCTCTTCTACATGGATTCATGTTACATGGGAAGTAAATTCACCTGCCTAGGATATTTGTCAAGATTTTTGGATCAACTGAACGAACATTCAAATCTTTTACAGTTTAAGAAAACAGAAAAATACTAATTTGCATTATGAATTTAAAATACAAAATATGCTAATAAATAGGTTAGACCATCGACAAAGTAGGAAACTATGTTTCAGTTAATTTATATTGTCACTGCAATCCACAACCAAAAGAAAACATAAAGCTGAAAGTAAAATAAAGTCAAGATAAGCTTTTCTCTGAATCTCTGATTTCCCCACAGGATCCTTAAATTCAGAACAGCGTACTGTATATGCTGGTGGAATTGGGGGAGGGTGATCACCAACATTTAAAAGGGTTTTTAAAAAAATAGCATTTAGGGTAAGAATCTCTAATTCTTTAATATTCCTGAGCTGCCCATAATTCATGAAGCACAGCTGTAATTGAATCTTTCCCCAAGTGCCCTTATTGATCTGTCGTCGCAACAAAATCATGCAAAACTCACAGCACTGTGCTGGTGTTATTGCTGCCAGTGCTTCTGCAGTGAAAATAGAAGCTCTCAGACGAGTGAGCCAACCTCTGATTTACTGCAAAACCACCATAGATGATGGAAATAAGAATCCAAAAATGAGAACTCTGTCTTCCCAGCATTTTCCATTGTGTAGGTTATGCTTCAATGCCTCATTTTCTTTCATCTGTTTCTTACCTCAGACCCATCCATGTTCTCTCATCTCATCGCTCTTCTTTCTGAATCAGAAATGGCAAAGCACGTGCTTAAAGTTCAGTGCCGAGCTTCAGGTGCTGAAATTGAGCTACCATAAATTTGACACAAGAGTTTGATAGTTTGTCAATTTCCCTAGAATGGACCTTTCACTGACAAGAGGGCACAGTGTCAGGGTAATTGACAACTACAACAAATTGCCAGAAGGGTCTTATAAACTAAGACATTGTGCTCATTTAAGAATAGCGTGATTCTACACTTGGGACTCTAGTTTTTCTGATGATCAAATGAGCCGAAGACCATTTTGCACGTGCAACTTTCTTGTGATCTTGCGATTGAATTCTACATGTGTTTATGTTCAGTTCTGACGAAGGGTCATGGGTTCGAAACGCTGACTCATTTTCCTTTCTCCAAAAATGCTGCCTGATCTGCTGAGTGTTTCCAGAGATTTCTGTTTTTATTCCAGACTTCCAGCATCTGCAGTATCTGCGTTTTTTTGGTTTTCCATTTGTGTTTGCTTCAGTTGAGGTGATGTTTACTAAAGCTGATTCCACAGATCAACAACTCTGCACATGAAGAGATACTTTAATATTACTGTGCTTATAAAACACCTACGATTTCATGTTTCCTCTAAAAATTCATATCCTAGTTGACATTTATCAGTTAGCATCTTTATTTTAAACACTTTGACCAGCCTTCCCACGTTTTTCAATCCAGATAGATTTTCAACTTCCTGAGCTTAGCACTTGTGGAAACAATTTCGGTCTGAAATTTTACATCTGACTATGTGAAGTGAAAGATAACTGTACAGCAAAGTATTTTCAGTGTATGGCTTATCCTCCAGTGTGTCTCAAATTTTATATTTCTACCTGCCTCCTTCATTTGCTAGGTATCAGCCTGGCTCAGCCGGTAGCATTTTTGCCTCTGAGTTAGAAAGTTATGGATTCATACCTCATATTGGGGCTTTGAATTTATAGTCTAGGCTGTTACTCCAATGCAATGCTGGAGGTGAGTTGCACAGGTGGAAGTGCCATCCTTCAGATAAGATATTAACCAAAGTCCCATCTGCAGCAGGGCCGTACGCAGGATTTTTTTTGGGGGGGTGCGAATTGCTAGTGATGGGACCAACAATGGCCGGGGGCTTGGGGGCTGCCCCCGAAGCCCCCTCGAGGTCTCCGACGTTTTACACAGTTTGAGGTCTTATTTAATCGGTTCAGAAGATCTAATATGAACGGTAAATGTTTCATGTCCTTGGTGTTTAAGAGCATCATTATTTATTCAGTGTTTATATTTTCCCCGGTAGTCCGTGTCTAATTGGGAAGGTCGAATGTGTTCGCCGATAAAAGCAAACACGATTGTTGACTCGATGATGTAAGGAATGCGAACGATAAAGTAAATTACAATCCAATTAACACAGTACAATGACGAATGCTTGATAAATGTAGGCGTATAGAGAAAATGATCATAAACTACAGATTGACGGTAATTAATAAGTTGTTCTGCATTGTTATCCTAAGACTAAATTTCTTTCGGACTGTAATGAACAATAATGTAAGAGTAAAGTATGAATGATGTGCTCAGATATTCCAGCAAAGCAAATTTTATAAAAGACAAGAAAATATACAGAAACTGAAAATCAGTGTCAAACAGTTAATTCACACGTGTTACAAGCCTGTTATCAGCATTATCCTGAAAATATCGTTGAACTGTGAGCAATAGTGTAGTTAGTTTTTATTTATTTAGAATCAAAATTAAAGGCAGTGACCCATCAAGCAATACTGATCTGACGAAAAAATACTTGAAAAAATAAGGGAGGGGAAATTAATTCTTTAATAGCGTTCCGTATTCGAGACGCCTCGGTCGCTTTGAAGCCAATACGTCAACCGCTCTACCAATATCGATTTCCATATTATAATGAATGTGCATTAACGCGAGGGCTGAAAGTCGCTCCTATACGGAGCAGAATGCTGGCTTAGGCAAACCCAGGAGATTAGGTGACTCGTGAGGTATATACCAGGCTTCTAAGAGACGCCCTGAACGTTTACTGGCGACAGCATCTGACAAATAGTGAGCTATATGGTACACTACCACACTGGTATCACAGACATTACCGCAGAGGCGTCTTAGGTTTAGCGGACATAGCTGGAGAAGCCGGGAGGAAACTGTCCATAGTGCTACTATCCTATGGGAACCATTGCACGGTCACAGAACACGATGTAGACCGACCCTAACCTACCTCGCTACATGAAATGCACGGATTATATTATTATTCAAAGAGAGAAAGAGTGACTTTCAGAGGAGTCACGTTGAAGAGATTTGTGTAGGAAGAGCTGTTGCTTTGCAGACTCGACTGCACCTGTCCTTTATATCCCGCTGGTGTGAGGCAGCAGTTCTGGGGACCTCAACTCTAACAGGTGCAGGTTAACAATCCTTTAAGTTATCGCCAATTACGTGACACTGCCCACAAACCCTGAAAATAAATCTCAGTTGTCAATCAGTCAGATATGCAACCTCGACCTTGGGAATGTCTTCAGATTCAGAGGCACTGAGTAGGAGGGAAAGAAAGTTTCCCACAGGTGATAGAAGACAGCAGCATCACCTGGCGAGTCGCCTGGCACAGTGAATAGCACTCTGGCCTCTGAGTCAGAAAGTTGTGGGTTCAAACCCCACGTCGGCACTCGGTATCACACAGAGGAAGTTGACACTTCAATGTGGTGCTGTGGGGGGGGGGGGGGGGGGGGGTTAGAGGCTCTGTTCTTTTGGTTGAGATGCTGAACCGAGGTCTGATCCGTCTGTTTAGATGGATGTGAAAAGATCCTCTGACACTACTCGAAAAGCGGAGGGAAGTCTCTCTCCTGTTGTCCTGGCCAACAAACGCCCCCAAATAAAATCGGTGACTCACTCCATCGGTGTTTGTGGGACAATCCTGGGCAAAAACTGGCCACTTTACAGTACGTTCTGTGAAGCGCTCTGAGCTGTCTGACAATGTACTAAGGCACTATTATCAATTGCTAACATTATCAGATTAAAATACGATTTCAGCTTCCACAAAGTGGTGCTACCTTTTTATGTAGTGACTGTATACGGGATGATTTCCGATTGACACACCACGTGGAATAGGCGCTAAAGCCTAGGCCTACGTCCATGAGTATTTTTGTTAAAGATAGGCATTCCCGTCCAGACACATATAACTTTTTTGTTGGGTTCTCAAAAGCTTTAATTTCTCAGAAGCTTGTAAATATGTTGTCATTGTTTGCTAGCATTACAGTCACACCTCTCAAAACGTGAGCAATTTTTACTTACGGTGATCAGATGAAAAGATGATTTAACTTCCAGTAGTGGTGCTACCCTTGTGGCTGTTTACGGGATGATTTCCAAACGAGGATTTGAGTCTTGGCGCCGTCACAGACTCGCCGCGTCATGGACTGGTCTATCGACGCGGTATGTTTTGGGGGTAGACGCCGATTCTGGTGTGCGACTCGATAATTTTATATTAATACTAAATCATTCAAAGATGTGTGTTTATAATTTATACATAGTTTTGAAGAACTGATTGTTGCACAAATGTTCAATAAATTTACTTGGTATTTAAATTTGATAAAAAAATGCAATTCTCTACCCCGGAAAATGTGGACCTTTTATAATTTGGGGGGGTGCGTACGCACCCGTCGCACCCCCCCTGCGTACGGCCTTGTGCAGTTGCATGAGAAAGATCCCATAGTATTTTTCAAAAACAGTTAGGGAGGCTCTCCCAGTGTGCTTACCAGCAACCAATGGATTAAAAAAAAACATGGTTCATTTCATGGTTGTTTGTGGGACATTACTGGATGCAAATTGTCTGTTGCATTAGCCTACAAATACAGTCATTACACATTACAGAATACTCATGAAGTATGTTTTGATGTGATAAGGTGCAACATCAAATGCAAGGATTATTTATTATTTTGCTGAATAATCCTTAAATGAAGTGTTGCTCTCTGTAGCCTGGGAGATATTTCCTCAAAGTGAATGCAATATTCTCTTGCTGATGCTAAGCAGGGGAATCTGAGGAATGAGAATCTGATAACTGACATTGATGGTTGTGTAACTGATGCAGTTGCAGAGTGGCTAAGAACTGTTGTTTTTCTTTTAATGCAGACTATGCTGACATTTGCTGTGTTCGTATCTAAACTCAACAGGACCCACGATGAACAGAAAAAGGTCCATCCTTTATATTTCTGTAAAAGGTCTATTTGCATTAGCCAGTGCTTGAACGCCATGAAGTTTCCATTTTTTTCTGATAATAAGTGAGTCTCCACCTTGGTCTACACTAAATAACTGACTGTTTAACTCTTTCAACATTTTTTTTAAAATCCTCTTGCGATATGGGTGACACTGGTGAGAACTACATTTATTACCAGCTGACCTGGGATGATGGAGGTGGATGTATTGGTAGTATTGCAGTCCTTGTATCACTGTGTGTTTAATTTTTTAGTTGCTGATCTATTTACAGTGCTATCTATTTTTTCTGTAGTTGCAGCTAAATGTTTCTTTAATAGACACATACAATAGATTGATGTTTGATTTCTTGATGTTACGCTTATGCAACAGTAATGAAAAGTCCCAATGCATGTGTTAACTTCTCTTGAAGCAAAGTAATAAAGTACATACAGGAATTGTACATAATGTTTTGTCAAACATCCACTGAACCATTGCAAACAGTTCCGACAACAGTGAGTCAAACCATCCGAGGATTTGATGCTATGAAGAGAAATGAATTTATTTTCACTGGCAATCTAAGATCAGCAGGGACATATTTCAGTAGTTTCAAATGCTGACAGTCTGTATAACTAAAGGCATGAGCATAACATTAGCAAGCTCTGAGGAAGATTGGAGATTAAGGCTCTTACTGGTGCAATGTTTACTGGCAACATGTCACTGAACTTAACAGCAATTGGGAAGTCCTGCAGCTCGACGTGCAAGTGAGAGACCTGGGTTTGATTCCCGGGCAGGACAAAATTTTAGGTACTTTTCCTTACTCCACACCCCTCTGTTTTCACCTAACAGTAAGTAATTAGTAATAATGATCCTTTTATTTTATATAATTGCTTATCATGTCTTTGAGGTGTCTCAAAGTGCTTCACAGAATATCCATGCATTTGATAGAGCACCTTTTGCTTAGGGAGGATTTCTGAATTGACTGTAAAGTAAGTGACTCAGTATTTTGCAGCTGAATAGGTCACAGTTTGATCCCAGCAATATCCCATAAGCAACCAGGAAGTAATAACTGCTCAACTTTATCTGGGGGCTTGTTGGGTAGATATTGGAAGAAACACCCTTCTCTTTTCGGGTAGACAAATCCTTGTTCTATTACTATTCCATTTGGTTAATGAATAAAATGTTCTTGTGCACATTAATGTTGTTATGAGTAGAATACTGTGGTTGTAGTACTACTGTAGATAAATATACTCAGATAAAATTCAATCCTAATATACTTATTTTCAATTAGGGTGAAACAAAGATCTATGTTCTTGGTCTGCATCACATCCCCTGAAACCATGTACCACATTGTCAGTGGCAAATGTTCAGACATTCTGACCCTGCTCTCTGGAATTCCACAAAGCACCCCCTCCAAGACTTTCAAGCCTGCCTGAAAATCTATCTTTTCACTCTTGTGTTGGTTACTTTTGCCCTCCCTCTAACTATGTGAAATACTTTGAGGTTTCCTCCCAATGTGAAAACCACTAGATAACTGTAAATTACTATTGCTGTATTGAAATAGGTCCTTTGATTAATTATTAGTAGTGAATGTCTGTTAAATCTATTAATTGTGTAGTTTATATAAACTGTAAAAATAATTTGTTTTGCTCCATCTGTGAAGCCTTTAAAGGTTTGCTCCTAAGGTATCTTGGTTGTCCAATAGTTAGGTGAAGATTTGCTCGGGTAACCACCTCAATTTAAATAATGTAAATTAAAAGTTTGGCATTGGACTTTTACAGCTCGCGTTCATTTTTAGGAAGACTGAAATAAAGTGTAATTTTTTTTGTTTTGTACAAATGCTGTACCTGCATTGACTTTACAATTTATCAATTTAGTACCATTCTCCTGCCTTTTCCTATACTCTTTTATACAATTTTTCCTTTTTGGATTTTTACCTCTTAAAAGCTAATGTGGATTTTATCCCTGAATCATTTTTCTATGTGAGATATGCAGTACGTATGTTTAAAAATGTATTCCAACATTTTCCTTTGTTCAATTGGCAATTAGCTTAAATTTATGCCCTCTAGTTAATAACTTACTGGCCAGCAGAAGAAATTTCTCCCTATTAACATAATCAAAGCCTCTCTATGAATGTTGATCCTGCTGGTTCCCCCAAAAGTCCAATTTCTGTCAACAAGTTGAAATTAAAGTGGCTTTTTATTTATATAATCAGCATAAATTCACGTAGCACCATTTCTAAACCCAAATAATACAATACAATTTACATTTATATGGTGCCTTTCAATTCTTAAAGCACTTGACACTGCAAATAACTTTGGTTGAATATGTTTGCCTGAACCAACAGAAAACCTTTATACTGTACATGCGCCATGGACTGCTAAGGCGTTTGTCTCTCTCTCTCTCTCTCTCTCTCTCTCTCCTCTGCTCCTCTCCTTTCTCCTCACCTCCGTTCTTTCTCTCTCTCCTCTTCACTCAGTCTTTCCTCTTTTCTCACTCCTGGTATCATCAGAGAATGCGTCTGTAAATTTTTAACTGAGCTGTGTATAACTTTTGGCACCTAACTGCGCTATGCCAAATAGAGATGGCTAAAATGGCTTTCATAGGGAAGCAAGACTGAAATTGATATTTGAGAATTAGAGCTGGAGGGAAAGACTGAGACAATTTGTACACCAATGTGTGTAACTGATTAAATCCACACTGAACATTTATAAATCAACTTGTTTAAAAAATGGCAAATATAAACCACATTCATTAAAAGCTCTATTATAGCAAATTAAAACATATTTATAAGAACTTCAAGTACAATGAAAAATGAACAAGGTTTCAGCTGTTGCAAATTATGGAGCACTTCAGAAGCTAATGAAGGCTGAATCACTACATCAAAAATTGCCATAAATTTCAAACTATTAGTCACTGAGAAGGTAAGATTGTGATTACAATAGAATATTCCATTAATATATTCAATGGGTTACATATATGCTGATAATAATAATCTTTACATTTGATATAGTGCTTTTCGCGTCTTCTAGACGTCTCAAAGCACTTCACAAAATATACTTTAATGTGAATTGACCGCATTTCACCCACAAATATACAGTCAGTTCACTTTACAGCATATTCTGTGAAGCGCTTTGAGACATCTGATAAAAAATGTGAAAGGCGCTATTTCAAATGCGAAGATTCTTCTTATTATTGTATTTGTGGGCAAAACGCTGCAGCCAATTGTGCCTTACAAACAGTCGTGGATTGAAATGATCAATTTATTATTGGTTTTTGTGAGGAATTGAACCTTGTAAGGCAAGTGCCTTAACCACTGAGCTACAGGACGCCATGATGGGATGGGAGCCAGGGGGCCAGCTGGTAACATGTCTTAGTAGTATTGAAAAAAGATGCAGTATACACTGTGAGCATTTTAGTTCTTTTTCTGGAAGAAGAAATGAAACATTCAGCAACAATGACAAATGCATCAGTGATCTGAAATCGTTTAATGCATCTCATAGGAATTTCCTATAAAGATGAAATGGCTCTCTATGGCTTTTCATACATTGTAATTTATGAGCATGGTCTTTAAACGATATATGAAAATTAACACACAATATGATTTTTTGCACCTCCATCTTTTCATTTGAAATGTACATCATTATCCTCAGGCAAATGGAAATATTCTACACAGTGCAATCCAAGATCAAATTTTGATGAAAGCCTTAAGTGATCCAAATTGGTGGAATATATTGATCTGTGTCATTCTCTGGACTTTCAAATACATAATATAATCCATTAACAGTGCAGCAATGCTATTAAGCACCTCCAGCGTTCAATTACACTAATACTTTATTCTCCTTAATTGACGCTGCTAATCACTCTTGTCTAATCGTTTGACAATCGTCAGGAAATCTGCTGGATAATGAGTCAAGTTAATTTGCAGACAGTGACACTGCAGCAATTACCAAAGATCTCAAACATGAGCCAAAATCAATAATCTACTTTTAGGTTCGGATATTCCAGGCAGCTCACTGTTACACTAAGATTGCAAGGGCATGGAGAGTTGAAACACAATGAAAGCTGTACAAGCACAAACAGGTAAAAACTATTAGGATGGCAGGTAATAGCAGATAGGACCAGGAAACTAAAAGAAGAATAATACTGTATGCGGGTCACTATCTGATGAACTGTGATAAAGCAGTTAACACATTTTCTGTTTAAAATACACAGGATGCAATTGATTAATAAGTACCAAGTCAATCTCCATTATTTTGTATTGTCTGCTGAATGGTATCCTGGCCTCCTGTCTCACTTAAAGTTATTGCTTTGTTTACAATATTATCAGTAACACAATCTAGCAGGAAAAAAGATCAATGCACTTATGTTTATTCAATCATTTAGCACTTAGATGAAGCCAACACATAGTTTTTGACATGGACTGAGGAAGATAAGAGAATGTACGTCTCAAAATCCAGGCAAACTAAATGTGCCTCCTGTGCAAGCATACATACACACTAGGGTCCGGCGATATATCGATATATCGGTTATATCGATATAATTTTCATAAATGTTATAATTTTCACATTGATATGCCGATATCGGAATTTAAATATATCGTTATATCGAAAAATTTGATATGAAAAAAAAATTGATATATCGCAAATCTCGGTATATTGTGTCCGGCGATATATCGATATATCGGTATGATGCGGACTATTTCAATTTGCGCACCTCCGAATGCGCGTGCATACGCAGGACAAAAAAAAACTGTGATATCAATATATCGGCATATATCGAAATACCGATATATCGATATCACAGGTCATCATGGGCATGGGTTATCATGGGCAAACCGATATATCGATATTGGAAAATTTCTATATCAACGGACCCTAATACACACATACACACAATTGCACAGATTCTAGCCATCAAATTTAGGAGTTAAAGCTACAGCATGGCATAATATCACCAGTAATAATATCACATGCCTCAGTTTTTCTCCATAAAGTACAATAGACCAAACTTAATTTCTCACTGGTCCACATTGTATATTTTGATTATGTAACTAGGCCTTTTTCATGCCTACCTCTCTGGTGATATAGTAAAAGCACATAAATAGGGATTATATGTTTGGATATTTCCTGTCCAAGAAGTTGAGGTAGATTTCAACAAAGGATAAAGACATAAGATGTGGTTTACGTGGTACTGGCATGTGGTTTAGCCAAAGGATATTAGAGAAGGAATATTATATACAGAATAGTGGAATAGGCCCTAGCTCATCAACAGCCATGGTTGAGAGGGCAGACTGTTTACAGATAGACCTGAATTAAACAATGGCACCAAAGGAGCAACTGGAGGAACAAGCAATGACGAAAGTGAGACGATGAGTTTCGGTGTTGCTTGTGGCTAGCTTGTCTGCATTGCTAACTGAACAACAAGCTGGGTAGCCGAGAATTTGAACTGCTGAGTGACTGACTGGCTTGATGGATACCTGACTGGCAGGCTGGACACTTAGCTGACTGACAAGGTTGGATGGCTGGCTGACTGTCACACTGGATAGCTCTCCAGCCTTCATTGAGACAGCTGATATGCCGAGGCATCGTAGTAGACAGTTTCACCTGATATCAACCTGATATTCCCAATCCTTATTTTCAATATGTTATCTGTTCAGTACTTTCCCATACGAATACCAGCCCCAACATTTCTAGGGATCTTAGCCTTAATACCACTGTCTTAAAAATTTAATCTCCCACAATTTTGGAAAATTCTTAAAATCGCTCTTTCAATTAAAAGTGTGGAAAAGCATCTTATTGGTATTAAGTTTTAACCTTTTGCCTGCAAAATATACACTAATTCCACAACGCAGTATATCTTATGAAGCACTTTGAGGTATCTCAAAGATGTAATAATGTGCCATATCAACTGCAACGCTTAATATTATCATAAATGTTAAAACCATCCAAATTATCAGGCCTCTCGGATCACTCTGCAGCAACACCTGCTGTATAAATGTCAAATGAGGATGGGAACGGGCTCAGCAGCTGTTGAATAACTTACTGTCAAGGTTTATAAATTAAAAATGGTCATTGGGACAAGGTACCAGAGGGTGTGAAAAGCATCTCAATAATACGTCCCACCTTTATGAGATGAATGGGGCAGGAGAAATTTGAAGAGATAAAGTAATGTAGTCTTGTATCCAGTCGTCATGTACCTTTGCAATTCCCTTGACTGCACACAGTTTATATGGTGAAAAGAACATACTCCCAAGATGTTACCCCACATGAATGACCCTATATAAATGCTGGCTGTTGCTGATGAAATCTATTGTGAGCTCCCGAAGTACATCAACATATGTCTATAGAATTCCTCGACAAATCTTTTTCTACAAATTGTCCTCTATTTCTCTCCCCACACATACATATTATTCTTTCCTCACAACAATTATTATTTTTATTATTATAAAATATCATCAGGTAAAATTTGAAAAATAATGTTATAAAGATATATATTTGTATGTACAGTAAAAGCCCGTTTATCCGTGACTTGATCAACTGTAACGTCCATATAACCGGCACCTCAAAAAAAAGGATACAAGGATCTTATCCGGCACAATCGATGTGGCGCATTTAACGAGTCGATTGTTGCGACTCATAACGCAATAATAAGTACAGAGTACTCTGTAGAGTACTCTAGAATACAGTACGATTAGTTCTGAATGCCACAGGTAATGTCACTTCCAGTCGTTCTTCTTAAAGGGGCACTCTCCCTTTTCTCTCTCTCCCTCTTTTTCTTTCTCTCTCTCCCCCTCCTTCCCTCTTCTCTATCTCTCCCTCTCTCTTTCTATCTCTTCCCCTTTCTTTATTTCTTTCTTTCTTTCTTTCCCTCTCTCTCTGACGGATACTACGTATTACCTGTGTAGCCTGACGGTATCTTGGTATACACTGTTTTGATGGGGGTGGGATGGGAGGAGAGAGAAGCAGGGAGAGAGAGAGAGGGAAAGGGGGGAGGGGGAGAGGAGGGGAGAGAGAGAGAGAGAGAGAGAGGGGGTGAGTTTATTAATTTGATGGAAAATGAATGGAATGGAGGGGGGTTGGGTTTGGAGCCATTAAGATGCTTTACTGACTGAGTGTGTGGGTGAGAGAGAGGGAGAGAAAGATAGAAAGAAAAAAAAAGGAAAAACTGACAGTGTCCCTTTAAAACAGTACGCCATTGTAGAAGTTTGCTTTCTGATTGTGTTTATAGACTGTGTTTATAGACTGTAATCAATATGAACTGCTTTATTGGTAAGTATCCATACAATACTGTATTCTGTTATTATTTAGTCTATTATTAGTATGGTATGTTTAAAAAATGTTAATTTTTTAAAGATTATTTTAAAATGTTTATGTTGGTTTTTCGGCAGTTGGCCGCCCGAATATCCGGCACGCGGTTTAACCAGCATTGGCCAGGTTCCGAGGGTGCCAGATAAACAGGCTTTTACTATATGTCGCCTTTTCACAGATAAATCAAACCCATCTAGAACTAATCAACCGACTGACCGAAAGATTTTGATGCATCAATTGTTGCAAATCACCTCAATTATATCTGGCATTTGAATACACCTTCCATTTGACTGTTGAGCACAGCTCACATACTAAATATTTGAAAAAAGAAGTCAATGTATAAGCTGAACTGTTAATTAAAATGAAATTGTGCAGCAAGCTGCTGAACAGAAGTGCTCCAAGTTCAGTATTGCTCAAATAAGATATACATTGAGCATAGTGCAATAAGTGTTCATTTAATAATTTCATGTCATCAATCTGAGAGTACCATGTTTTCTCTGGACAGAGAATTATTGCTTGAAACAAAATTAGAAAATTGTCACTCAAAACTTTATCTCAAGAGGGCAGAAATACAACAACAACAAAATTACATTTATATAGCACCTTTCACGTTAGGAGGATGTCCCAAGGCACTGATAGGGTGAGAGGAAGGAAATGCTTTGGAGGGAATACTGACACCAAGCGTACACTGGCGCTGCTGAAAGTCTGTAATGTGCTGGCCTGTTGCCATGTGGGTGGGGATAATCTAGTCAAATTGAAGCGAGAACTCAATATTCAATAACCCTCGGTTCTCAAATAAATATATTCAAGTTAATGGGTATATGACCTCTTAATTATTTGGCATAATTTTCCATAACATATTTAAAAGTAAGCCCATTTATATGAGAATGGCTGAGTCAGGACACGATTTATTTCCTAACTGGAATAATAATGCTATAAATTTCTATTAGTTTCTTTCAAAGTGCAGGAAGACTATTTGGCACATAGAAGAGAGAGTGACTGCAGTTTAGAAGACAATGAAATTAATTGCCTGTGACTGATTTTCAGGTAGTGATTTTGAAAAGTTAAACCTTGTACATTATACCAAACAACTTGACGTTTCAAAGCTTGATGCACTAATATTTATTTTCTGTATCTACTCTGATCAATATTGTGATGGTCACAAATGATTGAGGGCTGAATCATTGCTTCATAAATGATTAAATCTCAGGGTATTGCAATAAGTCAATCTTTTAATGCAGCAAATATGAATTGTGAACATACTTTTTTATATTGCAGCTTTGCTTGTAACAGGGGTCCTCTGTGAACCCAGTGTGGATGGTTTCTCATGTGCTATAAATTGGCTGACTTATGCATCATGTCACCAGTGCCACCACTGAGACATGTGTTGTACATGAGTAGTGTGTAAAACATAGCATTAAACATAGCCTAATGCCTTGGAATATGGCTATTTTTATTGTGGGAAGCTAGCCGTTTTTTCCATGCATTTGTGAATGGTCAAGTAATCTGTGACAACCCTTGTAAAAAAGTACCATGGTTATGGTGGTAGTACTACCACCATTACCATAGTACTTTTTCACAAGGGAATGGATATGGGCACACTAAATGAACCCCATTATTGAACACCCTTTCACATTGCGTGGACATCCCAAGGAGCTCAACAGTTAATGTGCATTTGGCAACAAAGTTCAGCATTTGCCAAGCAAAACAGGTCCAATGTTCATAAGAGTAAGTATAATTTTAAATCATACCAGATTTCCTTTCATATACAAATTTGACTTTTTCAGTTAATACGAGGGAGCTCACAGGCGTTAGAATCCACATAAACTTTTAAGGTCAAATTCTGCTTCATTGGTGTTTTGCAAATGATACAGAGCCTGGCCTTAAATGTCAAAGGTAAACAGAAGAACAGCTGTAAAAGTGTAATGTGACTCACAGTCAACAAACAAAAGAACAAAAAAAACTTGAATGCAGAATAGTATGGTTCACTGAGATCCTGTTAACTGTGATTCAAAGCTCTAATGGGTAGGGTTATCCTAGCTGGATAAGCAATGGGAAAGTTTGCCAGACAATGATATCAATAGCAAGCTCTGCGGTTTCAGTTGGTTGCTACAATTGTAGGAACACGATTATTAGTTGATTGGCAGACTGATTTCTGGGAGTAATAATCCCTTCACAAAATAGCAAATACATTTTTAAAAATAATTATTTTGTCACTCAATACTGCTGTGTGTAACTGGCTGTTGTATTTTGTTCACAAAATATAATCAATCAATTTTACAGCACATATTTGGTGAATGACTTTGAGACATCTCTTATTATTGAGTGCCTTTGTAAATTTAATTTTCCTGCTGACATTCATTCTCCCGGGTTGCAGTGAGGTGCCAGAGGATAGTTGTGATTAGTGGATTAAAAAACCCAAACCACAGCAACAATTAGTACTTTCATGAAAAAGGAAAGGGAAAAACAAGGAGTATCATATCAAACCATCAAGATAGTCAATTTTTAAAATAAAATTATTTTCACTTGGAATTACTACTCAATCAACAGTTATGATAGCGTTTCTAAAATTCAGATACTACAACCCTAACTTTTGGAATTCTGCTCCTCTAACCTTCTGTCACCCTACTGGAGTCCTATCGCTCAGAGTTTAGAGCACTCGCTTTGCAAGCATGAGACCTGAATTTGATTCCAGGAGGGGTGAAACTTTGGACAAGTTTCTTTACTGCACACGCCTGATAATAATCCCTCAAACAAAACAATAATAAATTGATAATTTCAATCCACGACAGTTTGTGGGATCCTGCTGTGCGCAATTGGCTGCCGCTCGCGTTCTCACCCGCACCAAACTTCACTCCCCCATTACCCCATTCCTTGCCAGCCTCCATTGGATCCCTGTCCCTGAGAGGATCGATTTAAAGATCTTGTCTTCATATCCCTCCACTTTGTCTTCATATCCCTCCACTCCTTTGCACCCCTCTACCTCTCTGACCTCCTCTCTCCTCAAACCAGCCCCCATTGCCTTAGCAGTCCGACGATGGTAGAAACAATTCATACTTGAGCCTTACTTTAGCTATCTCATCTGAACTGCACAATGGGTTCACCAGTATGTAATCATTGTTTGGTGCATAATTATAATTTCTAATACTGTACTAAGGTGAATGTTTGATTCATTACGGTAATTGGATTATTCTGTGTGCATATAAATACCTTGTAACATGCAAACATGTATTTTCAGATACTGTTGTGGATCTGGTAATGATGTGACAGCTGCCTTGATCAGTGTATATTTACTTTGAACTTGCCTTGTGCCTTCATCACTCAAGGGAGGTATTTGCACATGATTGTATTGCAAAGACTTTGCAAATTTAGGTACCAGAATTTACGACAAATTCTTCTTTTTTCCAATTCCTCAAAAGTTACTGCAAGTCTCTCAGAGCAATTGAAAATTACATTATTTGTTTCTCTCGCAATGATCACCTTCTGGTACTTCGTTCAAATGGCCAATCTTCATTTATAGGTCTGCACAGACTCTTCCAGTTGTGAATAGCTCCTTCGATGCCCCTGCAATTGACATCTTCCCACCCATCATCACCCACTCAGCTAAAATTAAATTATTATGTGTACCAAGTTCAAAACAGTATTAGAAAAATAAATGGATACAAACAAATGATTGCATATCAGCCATCTCTTACCAGCATTTAGATGATGTTATAAGCCACTCAAACTTCAGCTTCACTGTTTATCTGATGATCCTGGAAGCACAAAGAGGGATGAACACATAACTGTGTCTCTGTGTGCTTCCGGGATCTTATTTCTGACTTAGTAACTGGGAACAGGGGATCCCATTCAACCTTTTGCCCGTTGGGGCTTTACAGTTCTCAAAAAGAGAAGCTCATTCTGTCTCAACCAACAACACCCACCACCGCCCCCACTAAAATTGATTACTTCATCCAGGACTGTTTAATCCATGACTGCTGTGCACAAATTGGATGTCATGTTCACCCACAAATTACACACCATCACACCACTTTACTATCATATATGCTGTGAAGTATTTTTAATGTATCAAATGCAAGGATTATCATCATTATTATCTACCCTTATTTGTATAATGAGCAAATCCATTGTTGTGAGAGTATGTTGGTAAAAATGTGTCGTGTTGGAAACTGTACAAATGTACAAGCACAGGTATTGGAAATTGTGCTCAAAATCGAATACAAACGCACACGGGCAGGAGAGAAAATAAAGAAGCGCAGAAAGGGGAATGGTGCACACCACTATCTTACCCCTGCCATAGTGGAAAGTGTGGGGAAGGGAGACAGTCTACTCCTTCAGCTTGTCTTGGGAGCTGCTAACTTATGAACTACAGGAAGGTTTCAAACATGAGGAGGAGAAAAATCATAGAATCATAGCATTATACAGCACAAAAGGAATCCATTCAGCCCATCTAGGCTGTGCCGGCTCTTTGAACAGAGCAACTCAATCCCACTGCCCAGCTTTCTCCCCATAACCTAACAGAATTCCATAGGGTGGGAGCGGAGAAACTGAAGGCCCAGCCTCCGATGGTGGAGCGGTTTGGGCGGGGGGCTTAGAGCAGGCCAAGTCCTGCTGAACGGAGGGTCCGGATGGGCTTATAGGGGGAGAGTAGATCGGATAGATAGGGCAGGGCAAGGCCGTGTAAGGCCTTGAAAACGAGGACAAGGATCTTGAACTCGATCCTCTGGGGGATGGGGAGCCAGTGGAGATGGGCGAGGGTGGGGGTTATGTGGTCACGGAGGCGGGTGCGGGATAGTACACAGGCTGCAGAGTTTTGGATGACCTGCAGCCTGTGAATGGAGGAGCTGGGGAGGCCGACGAGGAGAGAGTTTCCGTAGTCCAGCCGTGAGGTGATGTACGCGGGCATGAGTGTTTCGGCAGCGTGGGGGGTGAGATAGTTGCGGAGCCTGGCAATGTTGCGTAGGTGGAAATAAGCGGTGCTGGTCAAGGCACGGATGTGGGGGAGGAAGGAGAGTTTATGGTCGAACGTGATGCCGAGGTTCCTGACTGGCTTTGTGAGGTGGAGAGTACAGCCTTAGATGAACAATCCGCTGAGTGAAAAAAATTCTCCTCAGCTCCCCTCTGCTTCGTTTTGAAACTATTTTAAATCTGTGACCAAGAATCACTGATTCGCCCACCAGTGGAAACAGTCTTTCCCTATTCACCCTGTCGAAACCTCTCATAATCTTATAAACCTCTATTAGGTCTCCTCTCAATCTTCTTTGTTTTAGAGAGAATAAGCCTAGCCTATCTAGCCTTTCCTCATAGCTGAAGTCCCTCATTCCTGGTACCATCCTAGTAAATCTCCTCTACACCCTTTCCAATGCCTTAATATCCTTCCTAAAGTGTGGTGACCAGAATTGTACACAGTACTTCAGCTGAGGCCTAACCAAAGTCTTGCAGAGGTTAATCAGCACTTCCTGACTTTTGTATTCTATACCCCTATTTATAAAGCCTAGTATCCCATATGCCTTCTTAACAGCTTTGTCTACCTGTCCTGCCACTTTCAAAGAGTCACTAACACAAATCCCCAGGTCTCTCTGTTCTTTCACACCCTTTACAATTGTTCTATCTAGCCTATATTGCATTCCCTCATTTCTTCTCCCAAAGTGTATCACCTCACACTTCTCTGTATTAAACTTAATCTGCCATGTGTCTGTCCACTTTACCATTTTGTCTATTTCCTCTTGCAGATGGCTACTATCCTCCTCACTATTTACTATTCTCCCTAACTTTGTATCATCTGCAAATTTGGAAACCGTGCTCCCTAACCCAAATCCAAATCATTAATGTATATTAAAAAGAGCAGTGGTCCCAAAACTGATCCCTGGGGGACCCTACTGCACACTTCCCTCCAGTCTGAAAAGCAGCCACTCACCACAACTCTCTGCTTTTTGTCTCTCAGCCATTTGTGGATCCACGCTACCACTGTCCCTTTAACGCCTATATTTTCCTATAAGCCTTTCACGTGGCACTTTGTCAAATGCCCTATGAAAATCCATGTAAACTACATCAACTGCGCTGCCCTCGTCCACCCATTCTGTTACATCGTTGAAAAATTCTATCAGATTTGTAAGGCAAGATTTGCCTTTAACAAATCCATGCTGGCTGTCCTTTATCAGCCTATATTTTTCTAAGTGAAGATCTATCTTGTCCCTGGTTATAGACTCTACAAGTTTGCCCATTACTGATGTTAGACTGACTGGCCTGTAGCTCTCAGGTTTGTCCTTCTACCCTTTTTTGTATAGGGGAGTAACGTTAGCAACCCTCCAGTCCTCTGGCACCACCCCTGTGTCCAAGGAAGATTGAAAGATTGTGGCCAGAGTCTCTGCTATTTGCTCCCGTACTTCCCTTAGCATCCCATCCGGACCAGGTGACTTATCTACCTTGAGCCATCAACCTTTTTAGTATTTCCTCTCTGGTTATGCTTATCTTATCCATTTCTACTACACTCTCCTCCAATACTGCGACATTGGCTGCATCTTCTTCTCTTGTGAAGATAGAGGCAAAGTACTCATTCAGTACATCAGCCATGCCCTCTGCCTCCACAATAAGATTTCCTCCTTGGTCCCTAATTAGCTCCACCTTAACCTTGACCAATCTTTTATCCTTAATATGTTTGTAAAATACCTTAGGGTTCCCCTTAATGTTACTTGCTAATTGTTTCTCATGCATTCTTTTTGCCCCTCTAACTTCCTTTTTTAGTTCTCTCCTGCACTTCCTATATTCCGATTAGTTGAATTCTGTATTCTGGGCCTGACACTTATCATAAGCCTCTTTTTTTTGCTTTATTTTCACCCCAATTGCCCTAGTCATCCAGGGAGGTTTGGATGCCCTACTTTTTAGCTTTGTTGGAATGTTTCTAACCTGTGCCCAAATTATCTCTTCCTTGAAGAATGCCCACTGCTCATTAGCTGTTTTACCTGCCAATCTTTCTTTCCAGTCCACCTTGGCTAGGTCCCGCTTTAGCTCACTGAAATTAGCCTTCTTCCAGTTGAGTGTCTTCACCTTTGAGTGTTCCCTATCCCTTTCCTTAATTACACTGAACCTAATGATATTGTGATCACTATTCCCTAGGTGCTCACCTGCAGAAACCTGCTCTACTGGCCCCACCTCATTCGCCAAAACTAGATCCAGAACTGCTTCCTTCCTTGTTGGACTGGAAACATATTGATCGAGAAAGTTGTCCTGTACACATTTTAGGAATTCTTCTCCCTCTTTGCCCTTTACACTACTGTTCTGACATCCTGTTGATGTCAGGATAATTAAAGTCACCCAATCACTACTCTATTAGCTCTGCATCTTTCTGAAATCTGCTTGCAGATCCGCTCGTCTATCTCCTTCCCACTATTTGGTGGACTGTAGTACATCCCTAACAGTGTAACTGCTCCTTTTTTGTTCCTCAACTCCAACCAAATAGATTCGGTTTTCAGGCCTTCTTCCACCTCGATCCTTTCTAAGGCTGTAACCAAGTCCTTAATTAATATTGCTACCCCACCTCCTTTTCTCCCTTCTCTATCCTGTCTGAATTATATTATAGCCAGGAATTATATTATAGCCAGGAATGTTCAGTTCCCATTCCCGGCCTTCCTTGCGCCAGTTCTCTGTTAGTGCTACCACATCATATCCCCTTGCAGCAACTTGAGCCTGCAGCTCACCAATTTTGTTCGTCAAAGTATGTGCATTTGCATACATGCACTTCAAGACAGAATTAGCCTGCTCTGTACTTTTCTCCTGTCCTACCCCTCCCCTTGTCCCCTGTCTTACCCCTCCTCTAACTGAACTACTGTATGCATTCCCGTTCCCCCCTCAAAATTAGTTTAAACGCCCCCCCTACAGCATTAGATAATCTCCCTGCAAGGACATTGGTCCCAGCCTTGTTCAGGTGTAATCCATTCATCTCGTACAGGTTCCACCTGCCCCAGAACCGGTCCCAATGATCCAGGAACCTGAAGCCCTCCTTTCTACACCACTTCTCCAGCTAAGCATTCATGTGCCTTATCCTACTGTTTAGAAATTCACTTGCTCAAGGCACCAGGAGTAATCCAGAAATCATCACCTTTGAGGTTCCAGTTTTCAGCTTTTTCCCC
Organism: Hydrolagus colliei; assembly: GCA_035084275.1. Classification (NCBI taxonomy): domain Eukaryota; kingdom Metazoa; phylum Chordata; class Chondrichthyes; order Chimaeriformes; family Chimaeridae; genus Hydrolagus; species Hydrolagus colliei. The sequence goes on along the minus strand of CM068742.1, from coordinate 62,236,848 downwards.
AGCTTCTGATATTCTCCCTGGAGCATCTTAGACCTCTTCCTCCCAATATCATGGATCCCTACATAGACCACAACTTCTAGATGTTCCCCTTCCCCCTCTAGAATTTTGTGTTCGGTGACATCTTCAACCCTTGCACCAGGGAGGCAACATACCATCCAAGATTCATGTTTTTGGTCAAAAAACGCCTGTCTATACCTCGGACAGTTGTATCCCCTATGACAATTGTCTTTGAACATTTTTTCCCCCCCATGGCCCCGTGTATCCACAGGCTGTGCATTGCTCTCCTTTGAGATATCAACACTCTCATCCACACTCAGTACAGAGTACCGGTTTGTGAGTGCCACACTTTCGGGAGATTCCTGCACTGCCTGTTTCCTCTTCCTACCACATCGGGTTGTCACCCAGTCACTCCCCTTCAGAATCCTCGGTGGCAGTGGGGTGATCACCTCCTCAAACATTTGATGCATACAATCCCCAGCCTCTTGGATACTGTGCAGTGACTTGGGACTCAGGGGAGTATCTGGCTCCAGGATAAAACTGTCCAGGAAGCTCTCCCCATTCCTTACGCTACGCAGCGTCTCCACCTGAGACTCTAACTCAGCTATTCTAAGCTGGAGCTCCCTCAGATGCAGACATTGGCTGCAGACGAAATCGCCCGGTCTCAGGCTGCCCTCCATTAGGTCCCACATGCCACTTTCCTCACACATCACCTGCCAGACCATTCTCTCCTCTCAATATACTTTTCCTAAAGTCAGGATTTATTTTAGGTAAGAAATAGATGTTGCACAGATAAGTAAAAGCAGTTGTTTAAAAATAAAGAATCACAAAAGACAGTCATTAAAGAGCCAGGAAACACAAAGGAAGCATTGAGAATTTGAGAATTCACCTTTCAAGTGAGAGGACCCAGGTTTGATTCCCAGGGAGGGAAAAGTTTGGGCAAGTTTCTTTACTACACATGCCTCTGTTTATCTAATTCACACTATTTTTGGGACACTGCGTAATTGATTGACACATTTTCACCTGCAAAATATACAGCAAATTCATGTTAGAGTATATTCTAGGAAGCGCTTTGGGACATTTCATTGATGGGATGTCGTGCTATACTACATGCAAGGATTACGATTCACTGTTTTAGCATCCTAAGAGGCTATCCTCCTTGAAGAGTGCAATATAAATCTAAGTTGTTGTTATGGTCTTCTTATTTTACCTGCTTGAACTTTTATTGCCAACTTTTCTACAATTAAAAGCAATCCTCTTCTTGCTTCATTTGTCCATTTTGGGAGACGGGAAGATTTCTTTGAGGCAATTCTCTTTGACTTGAAACTTGCCTAAGAGATCTGTTATCAGAAAGATAAAAGTGTAAAATAAAATGACAAGGTGCTAACTCTGAATGATCTATGCTGATTGCTGACTCCTGTATTTTAATGTGTTAGAATTTCCACAACTGCAAACTAGGGTCCGGCGATATATCGATATATGGCTAAAACCCGATATAATTTTTATATCGATACGCCGATATAGGCATTGCAAAAATATCGAGATATCGAAAAAGTCAATATATCGTAAAAATCGGGATGCGCGCACACTGAATTACAAGACCCAGAATGCTCATCTCTATACACAATGCACAGACCGAGGTGCAAAGCCGCCATATTGCATTCATAGAACTCGAATAGAGTTAATAGAACAATATACAGGTATGCAAGGGGTTGGGGGGGGGGAGAGAGACAGCGGGGGGGTGGGGGATAGAGGGACAGCGGGGGGGGGGGGGGGGGGCGGGGGGGAAGAGACGGCGGAGGGGGGGGGGTGGGAGAGAGGGACGGCGGTGGGGGAGTGGGGGAGAGAGGAATGGCTGCGGGGGGGGGGGGAGAGAGAGGGACAGCGGCGGGGAATGTGGGGGAGAGAAGGATAGCGATGGGGGGGTGGCGGGAGGAGAGAGGGACGGAGGCGGAAGGGAGAGAGGGACGGCGGGAGGGAGAGAGGGACGGCGGCCCGAATGCGCGCGCACCCCGAATGCGAGCGCATGCACAGTACGAAAACCCCGAAAATATCGATATTTCGGTTTTTCTCGATATGAGCCCATCGATATATCTAAATCGGAAAATTTCCATATCGACGGACCCTACTGCAAACACACATCAGTGATCCACTGGGAAAAAAACATCATTACAAAGGTATGTATTGTAGCTCAGTGGTTAGAGCACTCGCTTTACAAGTGTGAGACCTGTGTTTCGAATCCAGCCAGGGTGAAACCTTGGGCATGTTTCCTTACACCACATGCCTAATAATAATTTGTCCAACAAAAAAACAGTAAATTGGTCATTTCAATCCACGACTGTTTGTGGGACACTGCTGTGCGCAATTGGCTACCACGTTTTGCCCACAAATATACAGTCAATTCACTTTACAGTATATTCTATGAAGCGCTTTGAGATGTCTAGAAGAGGTGAATAGCGCTTTTTCAAATGCAAGGATTATTATTATTGATGGTACTCTATGCTAAAAACATTCTGCTTTTAGTTTCCAATGCAAAGAAAAGGTGGAATTTTGAACAGGAGAAAATGGGCAAAACACATTACAGAATTCAAGAAGTGAGAATGTTTTCAGGATTGGAAAAGATAGTTGGATTAACAATCCTGTCCATCCCAGATTGCTCAGTGTATCTTCTTTCTTTCCAGAAATACCACTGATACCCTCACTTACATAGTTATTCAGTACTGTCTATTACTGCTCCAAATGATTCTACAGTCAAATGCCTTTTACGTCCATGGGAGTGATAGTGCTAATTAGAACACTGTTGAATGAAGCAACCAGTCGAGGTGTCAATAACACATTGAGATAGATACCCCCACCATTCTCCCTGACACCATTCACAACCCCCCTTAACCAAATGATGTACATAATTGCATCTATTCTTATGCAACAAAACAAGTGACGCTGAGCAAAATGAAATCTGAAACATGTGGTCTATTTTGAGGGGGTTGGGGTTAATTAGGAAATCTGAGTTTTTTTCCACAATAATTCTAAGTAATGCAAAGGTACTTGAAAATAGATTGGAGTTTTGAGCTGCATTACTGTGACAAACATCCAATTCCTTCATCAACACATATATATTGTCTGCTTCAACAGTCTTCAGTGGCAACTGATTCGACAGTCAAATGCCATTTAGAAGCAAGTGGGCGATGGTGATAATTAGAAAAGTATTGGAAGAAGCAACCTGTCAATGTCATGTGTCATATCATTTTTAAATTAAGAAAGCCATTAAGAAATCCTGTAAAATTGACAACACACTTCATTATCTAACAACGTTCAAATGAAAACGTCATACAATATTACACATTTGAAGGAAAAATCACGGAATAAGTCGTAAATATGTGGTCTACTCTGGGTCAGCACTTGGAATGTTCATGTGTATGTGTGTGTGTGTGTGGTGGGGAGTGGGGGAGCATTGGAGGGAAGCAATCAAGGTTTCCATTCTTTGTTGATACCCAGTGTTTCCCACTGGGAAATGTGCATAAATAGGTTCGCGCATTTTGTGGTACACTTCCTGTACCACAAAATGCAGAAACATAGCGCAAAGATGGATTATCACTTAATCCACCGAGTGAGTGCAAGTTGTGGATGCAAGAAGCTGTGGTTAAAGAAAAAAGCATCAATATATTTAATAGGAAACCTAATGCATACATAAGAGAGGAGAGGATAGGAAAAGGGATAAAGAGGGTGGAGGCACTTGTAGAATATAAGCACCACCGTGAATTAGTTGGGCTAAATGGCTTATTACTGTGCCATATGTGAAGAGTGACCAAAACGTCATGATACCATTATAATGTCCACTGTCTTAAAACATTTTTTTTACATAATAGGGTAGCTGGAAAAAATACCTTGTTATGGAGAAATGGAGTAAGAGTAATGAGCATTTGTGAAACTGTTCTCGGGGAATGGAAATTTGGTCATTGCAGCATAACAGTTTTGGAAAAAAAGTGGATTAAGTGATAATCCATCTTTATGCTGTGTTTCTGCATCTTGTGGTACATGAAGTGTTAAAGATGCACAAAGAAGCAGACAACCTTGATCAGCGCGAACAGTTGAAAATATGGAATCAGTCAGAGGAGTAGTGATCAGCAGCCCTAAAATTACTATGCGATGGCTGTCTCAAGAACTTGTAAAAAGAAAGCCTACGTGAAAAATGCTAAAACGTGATTTGAAATTATTCCGTTATAAAATCCAAGTTAGCCAACAGTTGTTCCTCCTGACAAAATGATAATATTGGCCACAATCAACAGTGGTGCTGAAGGACATTTATCAAAGAAGCTGTGCAGGAAACATTCAGGAAAGTAAATGAAAATGTCATTATTCGCTGCCGTGAATGTGTAGACATGCAGAGAAGTCATCTTCCAGTATTACTGTATATTTAAACAGTAGTTTTATTTATTTAATAAAAACGTAACAGCAGTGTCTATACTTTAGTTTTTGTATGCACAGAACACTGACTTTGAAGAAATAAAGCAATTATTATTAAAATAAATGGTATCCCAAATTTTTGGTCGCCCTGTATGTCGAGGATAGATTAGGCATGTCTATGATGACCTCTATGATCCAACAAAATTCTGCCTACATTTATTGTGCTCATTTTTGGTAAGGTATGGAGGGTTCTTCTACATTCAACACCCATGAAACTATAACCCAGCATAAGCCTGTGATTCCAGAAGATGAAAGGAAATATGTTTAAGGGGAGAAAACACAGAAAGCCCTTCCTATACTGTAGTGGATTTATCCACATGTATAACCACCAAACAAAAGCAATCTCCTCAGACCACGCGCGCACACACTAGAAAGAGCAAGACAACAAAAGATTCAGGATTCTTTTTCAGCAGAAAATGGTTTATGTAGCAGCCAAACATAAAAAAAGAAAATTGAATCAAGGACATTCCAAGATAAGCTAAATGATTTTAAAAATGTTTATTTCCTTAACGTAACACGTAAAATTCAACTGGACAAGTTTCCAAAATTCAAAAATGTTACCTCAAATATATCAATTGGGTCAGATAAGTATCTTCCCTCTTTAAGTTCTAACCTCATACTGATGTGAAAAGTCCACCATGTTATTTCACCTGAACAATTCAGTTTCAGCACTGTGACAATCAGCACTGTGACATCTGTGACAATTCCATGCATGAGGGAGTGCTATATAAATGCAAGCTGTTGTTGTTCCAGTCCTCATCTTGTAAGAACACTCCGACATAACAGTAAACAAGCTGAGACTAATTGTAAATAATCATACAAAGGGTCATCATTAAATGTGAATACGTAATGCTTTATAAAACTGAAATAAACTATTTATGCCAGTGCCTTCATAGCTCAATAGTCTATTTTTAATAAATCACTGGTTCCTTTCTGTACTTTATCCCTCATATATTATACATGGGCCAGACAGTAATGTTGAAAAACAATGTTTTTGATGAAAACTATTATTATTAACATTTGGCAGCCAAAGCCAGTACATGCTGATGTAACCGTTATCCTCTATAGAGCTTTCCTAATAGTGAGACTTCAGCTTTGATGATATCTCATGTCCTGCGTCTCAAAGTGAGAAATAGGGATTCCCTGCCGAAAATAGAGTTTACATTTGGACTATGCCAGTGTGCAGGCGTCAGTAACATAACTGCTTCATATGCAGAGTCATTTTATCCCCATTGTAAACTCCCATTTGCTTTCTTGGTGTCGATCATTGTCAGGCTCCATGAATGATTATTTTACCTGAAAGATTGCACAAATGCAAGCTGTAATATCTTATGTGTTGTACGCAAAATGTTTTGTGTAATGTTTCTATCATTGAAATGTCCATAGAAACATCCAGTACAAAAGTGGAGCAGTGAGTGATGCAACATAATTTATACAGCATCTTTCATATCAGGAGGGTGTCTCAAAAGGCTGACTACTAGCACATAAGCTGATGAGTTGGAGGGAGAAGATGGCTCAAAGCGTGATCAAAAAGTTTGATCTTAAGGCAGATTTTTAAGGCAGAGGCAGTGGGAATCCAAGATGGAGTTGCAGAAGGGAGAATTGTTCTTATGCTCATAGAATCATAGAATTGTACAGCACAAAAGAAGGCCATTCGGTACATCGTGCCAGTGCCGGCTCTTTGAATAGAGCTATTCAAAGTCAATCCCACTCTCCGACTCTCTCCCCATAACTCCGCAAACTTGTCCACCCCAAATAACCATATACCTCTCTCTTAAAAGTTGTTATCAAATCAGCTTCTATCACCCTTTCAGGCAATGCATTCCAGATTTCAACAACTCACTCGTGAAAAATTTCCGACCTGACTGTTCAGCGTCTTGGGACGTCCTCCCGATGTGAAAGGCACTCTATCAATGTAATTTTATCGTTGTTGTTGCTTCTTTTAGAAACTATTTTAAATCTGTGAACTCGTGTCACTGACACACCCACCAGTGGAAACAGTTTTTATCTGTTTACCAGAATTCCCTCATGATTTCAAAAACATCTATCGGGTCTGCTTACAACCGTCTCTGCTCCAATGAGAACAATCCTAACCTCTCCAGTCTTTCCTCATAACCGAAGTCCCTAATTCTTGGTACCATCCCCTCCTGCATCTCCTCTGCACCCTTTCCAATGCTTTAACATCCTACCTGAAGTATGGTGCCCAGAACCAAACACAGTACTCTAGCTGAGGTCTAACCTGTGTTTTATACAGGTTGATCACAACTTCTTGACTTTTGTACTGTATGCCCCTGTTTATAAAGCCTCGTACCCCATATGCTTTTTTTTTAACAGCTTTATCTACCTGTCCTGCCACCTTCAAAGATTTATTTAAATGAATTCCTGGGTGTCTCTGTTCCTTCACCCCCCTTAAGATTGTACTGTATCATCTAGTCTATATTGCCTCTCTCCTCAGTCTTCCTCCCAAAATGCATCACCTCACATTTCTCCACATTAAATGATATAAAGAAAATATGTTCTAAAGAAAATGCTTTGGAATTATTAATAAATATAAATATAATAAAAATTATTTGAGTCCAACCTAAAATTTTCATCTTTTGCTGAACTAAATAATTAATCTTCTTTACAAAGTGAGAACAACACATTTCTCACATCATTAAGCATCAGCAAACACATATTTATTAATGTTCTGTACACAGACAAGCTTTTATCAACACAAATGAGAATTTATAATCATACTGTTCCCTCTGGGCTTTTCATGTAAGCAATTGATTGTTACCAATAAGAACACAGAACATTTACTTTCTTTTTAGCTTAATTTGGGCTCCTTTATTTGGTAAAAGTAAACAATTGACGGGTAAAAAAAATTCTGATATTGACTTTAGCGGAGTTGAATCGATGCTAAAAAATCTTTGGTGAGTCACTGTCCATTTCCATTAGGAACCTGCTGCGGTAATCAGCAGCAAATATTGAACATTACATTTGCTGAAATGAAACTTTGATGAAATCATAATACTAAAAGCTCACAGCTCTCGGACACCCCACTGGTGTCTCTTATCATGAGTGGCAAAGTCCAACTCAGGTGATCAGTGCACCAACCCAAGTCTAGCCTGTCGTTCAAAATAACAAACAAGATTCTCTGCCCTTTATTCACGGTCTCATAAGTTTCGGCATAGCCACAATATTTCTCTAAGGGTAATTCGGTCTGGCTTGCCTCTGAGTCAGAAGGTTCTGCCCCACATCGTGACTTCGAACTCTAGGTTGATAGTTCAATGCTGTGCTGCATTGTTGGAGGGGCTGTACTTTGGATAAGAAGTTAAACCAAGGCTCTGTCTGCCTGATCAGATGGATATGAAAGATTTTTTGAAAAGAAGGGAAATGGAAGGGAATTGCCCTGTCCAACAATCATATCCCGTAGTACATCCTGCAAAGCACTTTGAGATATCCTTCAAACGTAATTAGCACGATATCAAGTACAGTAAAAGCCTGTTTATCCGGCACCCTCGGGACCTGGCCAATGCCAGTTAAAATACGTGCCGGATATTCGGCCAAAAAAGCAAATTAAAAAATATATTTCAATGCATTTTTCCAGATAAATTCCAGTTAATTGAATGCAGACCTTTTTTTTGCAATGCCAGTTATATGGAAGTTATGGTTGATCAGGTGCCGGATAAACAGGCTTTTACTGTATAAGGATTATAATAAATTAACAAATCGCACAGGTCACAAGGATGGGAGGTTGAGACCAAGACATTATAGACTAATTTAACAACTTTATGCTTAAGTGGATAATCAGTAGGGTGAGTATTATGGAACAGTGAGGTCACATGAACCAAAGGATCTTCTTCATACCAGCCTTTCTCAAGATCTTGGGATTTGAGAAAAACACAAGCATCGTAAAAGAGCTGAAATTTATCCTGCGTTTTCTGATTCAACAACAATTCCTTACCACTGTATTTGATCAGGTTACCTCTGTTTTCTAGTTACTTGTTTAGTTAGGCTTGATAGCAGTTTGAACTTATCTAATCTGTAATGACTCAGCTCGACCTGGTTTATAATGGTCTCCTTCTGCATTTTCCAGGAAGTGGTTTGATCCTTCCTGCACAGTCTGCATGTCAGCAGTACTTCACAAAAGGTCACAATTGCCTTCCTCTCTGTCCATTCTCTTACCAAGTCACAACGCCAAGAAATATTATTTCTTTTTTAGTAAGAAATACCACAGTCAAACATTGTTTAAAGTCTAACCATTGAAACACTGTTTACAACACTATTTAATATTCATCTCTTTTTTATTTTTTTCTGGTCAGCTGGGTATCTAATACATATGGAAATCTGTAGCCTTGCATATAAAATCAGACTGAGAGTTCCACATATGTATGCCGCCAACACATAGAAATTACACTAAATCTGGAATGGAGTGTGCACTTTCTCCCTCTTTCCTCTTTATTGGGATGTACAAACTTTCCTTTTAAATTTAAAAATTGCTTAGGGAGAAGCCAACACTGTCTGATCATAAGTATAATTGTTTATTGTTCAGAAGTCGTGACTTCTGTCAGATGGATATCAAGGATCCCACAACACTATTGCTCGAGAAAAGCAAGTTTTTCCCTTTCTCCTGGTCAATAATCTTCTGGATCAATTGGTCAGTCAGTCACCTCATAGCTGCTCATGGGATTATGTTGACACTAATTGCTTCCCTATTTACTTATAAATTTGGTCACAAATATCATCATTTCACTTTACAATATGTTCTGTGAAATGCTTTGAGACGTTAGAAGATGTGAAAAGCACTATATCAAAAACACAAGGATTATTATTATTTAAAAAAACTGTGACTATTTAACAGTAATTTGCAGCAAAGTTGCTTAAGGTACTTCAACATGATGAGACACTATAAAAATACATATAATTTCCTTTAGATTTAGTTCTTGGATTTTTGGTCAATGTGATGATATTATATGGTACATTTTGCTCTCCCATTTACCACAACCGAATAAACACCTAGCAATTACAGCATAGGTCATTTGCCTTTTGAGTTTAAGCTGGTCTTATTTATTTTAACAGAATCATTAATTCCAATCCTGACGCTGCTCTTTTTTCTCGTATTCAATATATTGCTATTTTATCAATGTGCTTAAGCCAAGATAAGCAAAGGTCACTTTGTTCCACCGAGGAAATCACTAATGGACTGCCATAAGTCCTGGTCCCAACTGCCCTGTAACACTCAAAGAGCTGTAGAGGTCCAGTAAATAGATAGAGACCAATTAATTTGTCTAGTGAAGGCAATCTCCCTCCCACTCCTCCCTACATGTAACCGAGTCACAATTCATCTTGCAGGAAAAAGTGATGAAGCACTACACTAAATTCCAAATGGTTAAGTCTATTTGTGATAAAACGTGTAATCCTTGCATTTGATATCACTTTGTTGAGACATCTCAAAGCACTTCACAGGATTTATTGTAAATCAATGTGACTATGTGTATATTTTGTGGATGAACATGGCAGCCAATCTGTACAAAGCACACATTGTGAGAGACTGATGTTCATTAATCAAGTCAGGATCAATGGAATACAAGTATCCTCAGAAACATCTGCAAGATTGTGGATGGCACAATATAAGAGGCAGAACAAATACTGAGAAAGAATGCCATCAGATTCAGAAGGTTAAGGTTTGGGATCTTTTGAGTAGCGAGGCGCATAGGTGGCCAATGTGTATGAATGTAAATTAGTATCTGTGGGCGCAAGGAAACAAAGAGGGAGTTTGTGTCAAGTGAAATGTGATACACCACTATGATCGATAAAGATTTGGAGTTAATGGTATTTTGGATACAGTGGGTGAAATGATAAACAACAACAACAAGGTATTGAGTTAGTGTAGCAGTGGGATTGAGTACAAATCTAAGGAGGCTAATATTCTACAAAATCTTGAAAATTAAAATGATGAGGAAATGCTAATGAGTTTGGTGTTGCTTTTTTCACCCCAAAAAGTGGATCTCCTGAGATGACCCAATACAAGTTTCAAGATTGAGAAGGGAATTAAGAAGGCTGATGCAGGCAAAATGTTCAATATGTGAAGGTTTCAAACATGAGAGAGTCATTATAAATTTGGAAATAAAATTAGCTGGAATTTTTGTGCACAAAAGGTGGAACATATAATATAAGTGTGTTCAAGATGTATGTCTGGAAAATAAATCGGACTGAAAACTTGAGTAATCACAAACTGGAACACACACTGTCTCATCAATGCTTCAGAGATTATCAACATCATAGCATCCTGGAAAGCTTCACGGTGTCTGAAACAAGCCAAGGGTAGAGGGAGGAGCAAGGTGACTGTAAGCAGAATCAAAAAGGACGGTCTTTATGCAGGATTCGAAGGTGGGGAGTGAGGGAGCAAGGCAAAGGTATTAAGGGAGAGAGTTCCATAGTTTGGAGGCGTGGTGACTGAAGGCACAGAAGCACAAGGGACATATAGGAGACTGGAGCCAGCTGAGCAGAGACAACAACAACAACAACAAATTACATTTATAGAGCGCCGTTCACGTCGGGAGGACGTCCCAAGGCGCTGCACAGGAGGCATGTGACCCGAGCTGAGAGGGGAGTGTTTGGGAAGGGGTGAAACACGAAGGGGAGGTAAAAGCGTTCGGGGTGGAACAAAAGGCACGATCGAAGAGGAAAGTCTTCAAACCGGCCTTGAAAGAGGAAAGGGAAGAAACGAAACGGAGGGATTGAGGGATGGCATTCCATAGGGTGGGAGCGGAGAAACTGAAGGCCCGGCCTCCGATGGTGGGGCGGTTCGGGCGGGGGGCTTGGAGCAGGCCAAGTCCTGTTGAACGGAGGGTCCGGGTGGGCGTGTAGGGGGAGAGTAGATCGGTTAAATAGACAATGAGTTAAATAGTTAAATAGACAATGAGTGGTGGAGTGGGGGGCAAGCAAGTCGAAGAGGTAGGGAGGTGCAAGAGAATTAAATGATTTTAAAACGAGTGAGAGGATCAATTTCAAGAATCTATCTGTTCTTGAAATTATTAACATACAATGTAATGAAAGTTTAAACATTTATTCAATTATAATACCCAAATATTCTTTGTAATATTTAAAAAATAATATATCCTTCAAGATGTTTTTTTTGGAGGGATTATTATTAAGCGTGTGGAGTAAGGAAACTTGCCCAAGGTTTTGCCCTGACCAGCCTGGATTCGAACACAGGTCTCACGCTTGTAAGGCGAGTGCTCTAACCACTGAACTACAGGTCTCTTTTCATCACGAACAACAGTAACGGGAGCTTGCCTAGCACCCTTCACACAATAGAGTATTGGAGTGCTTAATAGTAGTGTGATGTGACTCCAAACTGGGTTTGGGTGGGGGTTGGGGAAGGAGATGCTAGCAACCAAAGGTATGGTCAAGGAGGAAAGTCTTCAGGTGTAATTTGAAGACAGAGAGATTGAGGCAAGGATTCCAAAGATTTGGAACTTAGTGGTTTCAGATAAATCCTTGAGCAAGTCAAGGCATTTTAAGTAAATGCTAGTGAAGCAGATAATTCTGTGTACAATTGGCTGCTGTGTTTTGCCCATAAATATATAGTCAATCATTTTACAGTTTATTCTGTAAAGCATTTTGAGATGTCAAGAAGACATGTTATATCAAATGCAAGAATTATTATTATTAAACCAAGTATATTCCCCACCTAAGTAGGATTGGAGAGCTGCCTCTATAGAGCTGTAGTTGAGCATCAACAACAACAACAACAACAACGTCAATTTATAGCGCCCTCCACGCCGGACGGCGTCTCAGAGCGCTCCAGATCACAGCCTTCTGTGTCACTTTATTATTTGAAAGGAGACTAAAAAGTGCAGCACTGAAATATTCAATTGCTCAACTATCTCAGTGCGCCTTGACTATTACTGATCTCCCCAGCTCTGTTTTTTTAGAGTACAGGAGGTACCTGCAGTGGCAAAACAGGAAAGAAAATACATCATTACCCTCCACCCAAACGTCTTTAAAAATTCGACATTTAAATACTTAACGTCTGTCATGTCCTTTCTTTTATATTTCCACTACGTAGCCATGTGCTCTGAACATATGAGTCAATTTATTCCATCCAAATTCTTCTAGACATGTGTATTTCTTTTCAATCATGTCCATTCATAATTTGCACAATACATAAGAGGCCATTCAATTGGGGGGAATTAGTCTGTAATTTTATTTGTTACTAATTTAGTCTTCTTATGTAAATACGCAGTGATAGATTTGGGATTCATACTGATCAGATGCACATTCCAGCAGATTACGATCAGGTGCAGTAGGTCAAGCAACAGAACAGGAAGTCAGAGACCGAAAAAGTAGGGAAAGCCGTGGTGGTGTACTTGGTAGAGGTGCATCCCAAGGAACTAGCTCTTATTGGTTTGAATGGTTTATATTGAGGTGGCTGCTCCAATTTGGAAGCTACATGGACATTCCCAGGATTAGAGATAGTGAAATTGGATTTCCAGGTCCTGAACCCTCTTCAGCACCCTCTACTGGTAATGTATGGCAATCAAGTGACGAAGGCAGGCTCAGCTTTCTTCAGCCAAGAAGACTGCTGGCATTCAATGCCAAGGAGACTCACCATCAAGGATCATAAATGAACACTGGGCAATTGGGCAGGGAACTGAAGGACAGCCATCAGCTGTGGAACTGCACCCTGAGATGAACAGCCTGGGGAACCAGGAGTTGAATACGAATGAAGAGAAAAATAGAAAAAAAAATGGAAACTAAATTGTAACTTTTTTTAAGTTTCAAAACAATAGCTGCAAAAATGGAGCTCAAGGCAAAGATAGACTGAGGCTGTTTAATTGGTAGCTTTAATCTACACAATTCCATTATATGATTCAATACTTGTTCATTGATCCCAGAAGTTTTACATTTAGGCAGCAGTGTCCTGTAATGTATTATTTTAAACGAACGATGATAGTTCAGCTACAGATATTAATCACATCATCTTTGTTTGTGAATTCTGTTGCATCTTCAAAGAATGCCAAATTTGTTAGGCATGATGTATCTTTTATAACAACCAAGTTGCCCTGGATTTATTGCCTTTGTTCTGAAAAGATGCTCTTGAATTACTGCTTCAGTAATAGAATCTAGTATTTTTTCCAATTACAGAAGTCAAATGCACAAGCCTATAATTCTCAGGATTATACTCGTGACCATTTTTATAGATTAGAATAATAATAGTTCATTTCTCCTTTTCTAGCGCTGTTAACTGGATTTTGTTAACTCTCAGAAACATGATATATCACACTTGTAACACCTATTTCTCATTCTAATTGAAAACAGGAGTGGTTGACAGGTGTCCCAGAAACAGTCATGGATGGAAGTGAGCAGTTTTAAAAAAATTGAAGGAATATTCCCAGAAATGCGATCCACGAATTGACCAAAAACTGGGTTCCTACTTACCCAGTTGACCAATGTGCAAAGAGTTATGTCTTGAGATGGATCTTGAATAAGAGGAAGGAGGGAGCAGGGGCAGAGTGACTCTGAGACAAAGTTTCAGAGAATGGGGATAGAATGGCTGAAAGCCTGTCTGGCAATGGGGGTGGAGAGCAAGGGAGTAGTCGGGTAGTTAGATTTAGTTTTTGATTAACGGAATCTGGAACAACTGGAAACCCATTGCTAAACTTAGGAGTATCTAAACCAGAGGTAGGATTTGGCAAAAACATGAAGGGTTAAAGATCCCATGACACTAGGGCAAGTAACGATTAGAACAAGTTACAATACTAGGAAGAGTGGTTGAGGCAAGACTCTGGAATTGTGTAATTCTTATATTTTGAGAAACAATTTGATGCTGTAATAAGATGACAGTAAGGTGGGTGTTCTGGAAGGATGAGATAATGGCCACAGGATCTTTTTATTCAAAATAATCTTATGATTTACAAAGTGATTCCCAGTTTCCTGGACGACAACACTGCGGTTTAAATGAGCATTTACCTCATACAGATAAACCCCGCTTACCGAACGCCTGGTTACCAAAACTTCACTATAACGAGGGTTTGTATTTGTACCTCCTATGCGCTTAGCGAAGGCTGCGTTTGCTATAGTGAAAGTTTAAATCTTGTGCACTTCTCGTCTCCCGGATGCCCCAGCAACACACACTCGGTCTCAGTCGACGAAGCTACATACACTTACTTCAGTATGCCACCTAAACGTCCATTAGCAACATCGCCAACCCCATTGAAGTAAAGGAAGTCCATCACGTTGGAAATGAAGATGGATCGAAGACCAGAATGAACGCCATTGCCCCCTCTCCGCTAGTATAATCCAAGAGAAGGCCCGTACAGTATGAGAGGAGCTTAAGCGGCAGGATGCTAGGCAACCACATGACGCTACTCGGAAAAAGCCAGCAGAGACTTGCTGCTAGCAACGGGTGGCGTGATCGTTTTCGAAAGCGATACAAGCTCAATTCTATCAAAATGTGCAGGGTAGCTGCCAGTGCAGATGTTGCTGCTGCCGAACAATATCCAGATGAACTTAGAAAAATCATTAAGGAGGGAGGTTATACACTGCAATAAAGTACGTCCACAGACTCTATTGCTTTCTCACCAGATTCTCCTGATTCTCCAGCCTCCTCCTCCTCCCTCTCCTCCTCCAGCAACAATTAAAACGAAGACCTCCTCCCTACTCCTCACTTCATCTTATTACGGGAAGTATGGGAACTTTCGTTTCGTAACTGTATTGTGTTAAAAATTTACTAAATAAAATACTGTTCAGGTAAAAACAAACATTTTCATCTTGTATTCTTTCATCTTTTCATCTTGTAATTAAAGTATTGCATCCTTCAATAGCAGTTCTACCTACCTTATGCCTTCGCTGGTACACTGCAAATGTTAGCGCTATGCACTGCTTGGAACGCAATTGATTTTTTTCACATATGGAAACACGGTAGGGACTGCCCACCCACATAACGAAATTCTCGCTTTACAAGCAGTTTCAAAGTCCCCAGCCACTTCATTAAGCGGGGTCTACCTGTATTTGTTTGCGGGAAATTAGTTGTTGTGAAGTTTTGCTCACACAATAGTCATTGTCATTACATCTGAAATATGTTTTGATGTGAGATGGTGTTATAAATACAGTTTTTTGTTGTTGTTGTTTTGATCAAGCCCACTCAGTAAATATTTCATTTATTAATTACTCATTGAATAAGCTACATTTCTTCCTATTGTTTTTTCTTCTGTTCTCAAATTATTATTCTCCTTTTATTAGTTATGAGATCTAATTTGGTACATTTTTAACAAAATCCTTTAGAAAGCATCTATATTGTACAAAAAGGAGTCCTTCCGATATCTATATTTTGTTTTTGATCACCTGGTTGACTAGAATATTTGGAAACCAATTGCTATATATAAACCTGAGATGGTACCCTATGTGAAGGGAGCTATATAAATGCAAGTTTTTGTTGTTAATCAAACCAAGCTGAGAGATGCATTTTATACATGCAATTTATGAGTCAAAATTTCCCTGTGTCCGGACGGAATTAAATAATTGTTCTTTTGTTCAAAACTGACTGCAAGAATTTGTTTTGCAGCCAATTATAAGTTAATACACACTGGGAGACATGTACCCTACTTAGCTAATTCCACAAATATTAGGCACACACTGACAAGAGCCAAGGCTTGGGGACCCCACAGCGAGTCTGACAGGGGATTGCTGCTGTTTAATGAGCTGAAACTTCACAGCTTTCCAGTACAAATCCTGTTGGCTTGTAGGGTTAACAGGAGCCAAATGGAAAGAATCCCTCTCTCCCAGTGAGTGGTGTTTGTGGTCATGAACCTGGCCTCCAGGTATATATGCCAAACCTAATTCCATTTCTACAATCTACAGCTGGAGCAAGTTACCTGCAGGACCACAGGAATTTTAACAGAATTTCTTATTAAAGAATCCACAATTTAAAGTCCAATACTGCCACTGTTTCTCTCGAATTTTGTTTCTCCTGAACTATTTGTTTCTGACAACAAATTATTTTGTTGACACCTGCGATGAAAGGTCTTAGTTATGATGAGAAGTTGCTTAATCTATATTCTTCAAAGATGAGGAGGATACATAGTGATCTGATTGAGAAAGGTAATGAAGATAATTGACAAGGTGGATGGGTGACGACTCTTCTCTCTTGTAGAGGGGTTTAAAGGAAGGGGAATGTTAAAATTAGAGGTAAGAGAGTCAGAAGTAAGACGGAAAAGGATTCCTCCACACAAATGATTGGAAAAATGTGGAATATACTAGCCCAGAAGGATGTAGAGGTAATTGGGTGTGGAACAGTGAGGAAATAGGATCAAGAAAAGAAAGTTACAATGAACCTAAAGATATGGATAAGGCCAAGGGGCAAAACATTCAACTAATAATCTTGTTCTTTTACACCCTTTCTTTCTGAGCAACACTTGGATTGAATGGTTGATAGATTAAATACAAAGTACAGGAATGCGCTGCAAATAGAAACAACACTCCTACGTTGTCCTAGTTTTTATTTGTTGATGCATCTTTGCATAAGATCTGTCTTGGAAATCAAAAGTTGGACTCGGAAACTATAGAAACTTGGATTGATTGGTTTGATTCGGAGAAATATGAATAATTCCGATTATTCTTTACTGGGGTCCTGAAACAGTTTTTGATTTCAGCAGCCATGTACCTAAAGCCCAAACCGGTAAGGCTCTATGCAGTCTGCTTGCCAGTGCCAGTTAAGGTGTTACAACAGTTTGCGTCTCATATAGTCGCTAGAAATCATAAGACAGGATGGGCAGAAACAGTCTTCAGTTGAGTGAATGGATGTCAGGCAGAGATAATTGTGATCAAAGTTATTGAAACCGGCGTTTGAGATCACCATCTACAGTTTCCGAGTCCAACTTTCAATCTCCAAGACAGATCTTATGGAGAGATGCAGCAAATAAAAACTAAGACAATGTAGGAGTGTTGTTTCTATTTGCAGCGCATTCCTGTACTTTGTATTTAATCTATCAACCAAGATTCTGTTGTGCTTACACTTATCTTATGCATCTGAGTTGTGCATCTGAAACTGGAAACACTGTACAATAAGCGCAGCGTTAGGTGATGTTGATCTTAACTGTCAGTTTCAGGTCTCGTATTTGAATATCAATTCCTTCCTTTCACATTCAGTCTGTGTTTCCACTTTAAATGAATTTTGTGCACCCTTTCTGTTAGTTTCAAACACATCTTTCCAACAGGTAGCTATTAGTCATGTGGTTAGCTGCTTATTTTCTGGGCCCAGGCCCTATGGTTGTGAGGCACATTTCTGCTTTGTTCCAGGTACTGGTAACAACAACCACAACAACTTGCATTTATATAGTGTCATCCACACTGGACAGCTTCTCAGAATGCTTAACAATTGTGGAGCCAAGGTTAAGCCAGGGAGAGAGGAAAATGACCGTAAGCGCAGTCAAAGAGAAAGGTCTTCAGGCGTGACCTGAACATGGGGAAGGAGTAGATGAGGCGAAGGAATTCCAAAGTTTGGGGGCATAGTGGCTGAAAGCACAGCCACTGATGGTGGATTGAAGGATTCGGGGGACAAAGAGGCTGGACCCAGTAGAGCGGAGGCAGCAGGTACTACTCTGAGGAGAGAGGTTAGAGAGGTAGGTGAGTGTCGAGGAGTGGAGCGATTTAAACACTAGAGTGAGGATCATGAAGTCGATCCATTATATGACAGGGAACCAGTGGAGTAACATAGCTGAAAGAGTCCAGAACAAACAGAATAAATACAGCACCACTGTAAACATCATATGATATGTGGTACAAAAACAGAAGTCGCTGGGAAAACTCAGCAGGTCAGGCAGCATCGATGGGAAAGGAAAGTGAGTCAAAGTTTGGGGTCCACAATCCTTCATCAGAACTGGGGCATGTTGGGAGGGAGAGGTTTTTAAGGACAAGTTAGAGAGAGGAAGGCAGGACAAGGAAGACAAAGGAGACAAAGCAAAAATCTGTTAATTGATGGGTTAAATAGGTGATAACGGTGTGAGACAAAAAGGGGGTAGTATTTTGTGTTTTGTTTATGGGATGTGCGCCATGTGGTGTCTGACTGTTAAGAGTACTGTGGTCTATGTTTCAGTGAGTTGTTTTCTTGCCCCCAGAGTCTTTATAAATTGCCTCGACTTGGGGAAAGATTAGAACTTTCTTTTAGCCACCAACACAGGTACTGTATGGGTCCCTTTAGAGTTTTGATAAATTAATGCAAACCTTGGCTGGGAGCCAAAAATAGTGTGTACAATACAGATTTAGTTTTTTAATGTCACCTACTTAGTCTAGTGGAAAAAATAGTGGCAGAAAATTCTCAGGTGATATTTTGAGGGCAAACTTCAAATATTCCACAATTCCTACTGGAATTTAAATATCGCAGACTGTTTGACAACAGCTGAAAGGTGCAGTAATCGGGGGAATTCTTTATATCCCTAAATTAGAAGCTGCAACATGTTGGCCACCCTCAAGGTTCTCAACTATCAATCTCTAACTTAGAAACATCAACCCACACTTGCATATTATCTCAATGACTTATATTCTAAACAGATTTGCCTGTTTGTCTCAAAACACAAAATTCTGCAGATGCTGGAAATCTGAAACAAAAACAGAGAGCTGGGAAAACTCAGCAGGTCAGGCAGCATCTATGGCCCTAGCACAGTCTCATGCGGTGTTCACCAGGGCTCTGTCCTTGGCCCCCTGCTCTTCACCCTCTAAATGCTCCCCCTCGGTGATATCATCCACAGACATGAGGTAAATTTCCACATGTATGCAGATGACACCTAACTCCACCTTTCTGCTTCCACCCTCGACTCCAGGATTACTGGTGTCCTGACTGCATGTCTGTCCGACATTGATTCCTGAACGAGGGACAATTTCCTCCAACTAAACATCAATAAGACGTTTGGCTCGTGTCAGCGCCTCCACACCTCAGGCGCTGGCAATATCAGCATTCAAAGCTGCACTCTCCACATTTCGAAGCCAGTCAGGAATCTGGGCGTCTGGTTCGACCCCGAACTATCCTTCCTCCCCCAAATCCGCGCCATGACCACCATGGCGTGGTGGTCTTCCACCACCTCCATAACATTGCCAGACTTCGCCTATCAGAGGAGATAATTTCTCCAAATCTACCCTATCAAACCCTTTTTTTAAAAAAAAAACCTCAATCAGATCACCCCACAACATTCTAAACTCAAAGGAATAGAGAATATGTTTATGCAATCTGTCTTCATAATTCAGCCTTTAAGGCCTGATATGATTCTAGTGATCTGAGCTGTATTCCCTCCAGAGTTAAAGTGTACATGGACACCCAAATTCCATCGCTCATCCATAGTTTTTAGTTTCTTTCCATTTAGAAAATATTCTGTTTTGCTATTTTTGGATCCATGGTGGATGATCACACGTCCCCCGCACTGAGTTCTATTTTCCACAGTTTTATCACTCATTTAATCTATATAAGTACACAGTTTGCTCTGCCTCCTAACTTGATGTCATCTACAAATTTTGATATAAAGCTCTCTATTCCTTTATCCAAGTCCAAGTCATTTGTATGTAAGATGAAAAGATGAAATAACATTTGCAATTCTCTTATCCAAGGGCACAATTCCTAAATATTGAGAAAATTGAAAAATTATGACTAATGCATCTATAATTTCCTCACCTACTTCTTTTAATGCCCTGGGGTGGAATCTATCAGATCCTAGAGATTTTTCTATATTTAGTTCCATTGTTTTCTTCATTATCATTTTAATATTTATATTAAACCTATTTAGTGTTTTTCTTTGACTTGTTTTTAGGTTTCCTTGTACCACTGGAATTTTGTCCTTTTCCCTCTACCTTGAAAATGCAAGCAAAGTATTCAACAAGCCTGATATTGCCTTATTATCCATTGTAATCTCACCTGCATTTGTCTTTAATGGGCTCATGTTCCCCTTTCCCACACTCTATCTTTTAATATATTTATAAAAACTTTAACTATTGCCCTTGATATCACTCGCAAGATTTTTCTTCTATTCATTTTTTGCACCAGTTATTACTTTCTTTGTACAGTATCTCTTTATATAACTTCATTCTTATGTCAATTATCCTATTAGCTATGATATTCACAATAGCTCATCTTTCCACAGTATCTCATTATGAATAGTAAATGACTTAAAGCAAAACCATTTATGTCAAACCTGAGAAAACAGTAAGTAATAATTACTATACATTGTATTACTATATAAAGAATAATAATAATCCTTACATTTGATATAGCACAATAACACATTGCTGAGATGTCTCAAAGAGTTTCTCAGATTATATTATAAAGTGGATTGACTATATTTTGGGGGTGAAAAGTCAATTGCACACAGTGTCCCACAAACAGTCGTAATTCTTTTGAGGGATTATTGAGGGAAAGCGACCAGCCAATCGATTAACCGCTGATTCCTAATTACTGCTGGGTAAACAGAAATGAAAGTAAAGAAACTGGCGTAAGGTTTCGCCCTGCCCAGGAATTGAACCTGTGTGTCCTCTCTTTGAGTTGAGGAGATATTGTATACAACCAGTCTCTGTTTCAGGATTGAGCAATGGGAGATCAATAAAGAGCACCATATTTTTACCTCCACAGGATAACTGAAATGCCATTAAGGACTTAAGCACTTGTAAATATACATTTGTAATGAAGAAAATAATATTGTATAAGAAATACCTTTAAGATTTACTTAAATTCACTTACAGATTCACTTCTGATCATAAATAGTTTGCTCTCAGCCATGGTGTGTGGGGCAAAATTATTTACACTGCCAGTGCAATAATGGAAGCACATTTTTAGTACTCATTTTTATTATACTGGGGTGATCTGATTACCACTTGGTGGTATTAAGGTTAAGTAAACCCCATTAAAAGTGAATATTGTAACATTCACTAATGGAAAAGAGAATAGAGGAGAAAAATTCCCATATATATCAATTTTCTCTTCCTCCAAGTCACAACTGCAGAAATAAAAGCAAAGTCAGGTGCAAACAACTCCTGTTTGCATCTACAGTATATGCAATTTGTCAATTCTTCCTTCAACCGATGGAAAAAAACATAAGCAAGTGACCAGAGAAACACCTGCTTCTGCACCACCTAGCGCACTTTTTTTTCCTATGGGAGAATGAAACGCATGCAGCTCCACACAAAATAAGGTGACTTCCTATCAAACATGATTAGGATTACAGAACACCACTTTGGTGTTGTTTTTATTGCAGGAATAAAATCTGGGGAATTATATTCTGTTCGATATACAGTATTCCCCTGCAATGTCTCAAAGATGTTTTTGAAATGTTTTCAAAAATGTGCTACATGTTTAACGTCACCAGTAGCTCTGCGTGTCCTAGAACCATTCCACTTATTGACCTGGATCCATTCAACTCTGTTGACTTAGTTATTGGTGGCTCCATTGACTTCCATCTTACTCTTGTTAGAATAACTGTAGTTCCTCTGTGACATTTGGGGCTAATTCTTGTTAGTGATATCACTGGAGCACTGATAGACAAAATGTGGATCCTTGAACTGCAAGCATCTCTTGTTGAACGTATACAATCTAAAACTAAGGTCACTATTATTAGTGACTCTTTTCACCATCGCATTTTCAATCTCAATATCATAATGACAGCTGTGCTTTACTTCTAATATATACATTCTAACCTACCAGGGTTTGACTTTAAAACTGTAACAGCATACTGATGGTCTAAGAATGGCATTTACCAGTTTTATTTTGCATAAAAAGAAATTCCCTAACTATTTAAGGGATAAAACTATTCTCACAATCTGTTTTGTTTCCCAATTCAACTACCTAATTCATAAATTTAAAAGTAGTTCAATGAGTTAATAGAGCATTCCAGGGATTTCCATTAGGCAGTTTGCTCGTTGTTTGTTTTTTTCCAAATTTACTGACGGTAAAATGCGACATGTGATGTTAGCACCAGGGATCATTGTGACATTGTTAAAAAAAACAAAGAGCTTTGCGATATCTAGCTGACATGAAAGGTACTACAGTAAAAGCCTGTTTATCTGGCACCTGATCAACCGTAACTTCCGTATAACCAGCATCGCAAAAAAAAGATCCGCATTCGATTAACCGGAATTTATCCAGAAAAATGCATTAATTTCGTTTTTTTTGCGTTTTCGCTGAATATCCGGCATGCGCTTTAACCGGCATTGGCTAGATCCCGAGAGTGCTGGATAAATGGGCATTTACTGTACATACTCTATTGTTTAGTAGTTATCACTGGCTTCAGATGGGAATAAATCTCCCTCTCTTTAAAGGCCAGTTATAACCATTGACTGTTTTGGCCTGGATTTGGGGTGATATTTACCAGTGACATTTTCTTCCCTGCGTCAGCCGGGTGTCTGACACCTGTGGAAACCAATCACCATGCTTCAGAGTTTCCAAACCAGACTAAATGTTCCACCTTTGTATGGACATTTCCTATTATTTTGAAATAGCAAGTGCAGTCTCTACACAGAGTCAGGTAGTAAGCACCTGGTATAACGTGGGGAAAGACTGGGTGGTTAAAGGCATAAAGCTACATTACCAATGAGGCTTTGAAACCTCCAGTGAGTGTTCATCATCAAATGTCAATCATTGGATTGAGTCATGTGCTAGACGAGCTGGTAGACTGATGGGCCAAAGTAATGAGTCAATAAATGATTCTAATATGCTTTGTGAGGAAAAAGTGCAACTATGTGCTTCGAAATATTTCTGAGGAGATTTTAATCAAAATATTGTCAGATCTGTCCTTTTTTTATGTTGAGCTCAGAATGAATAGACTTTGGGGATCATGCTAGTACGTGTAGTGCATTTCGTCAATGTGCACTTGTAATGAGAAACTGCTCGCTTAATCGCCTGTATTGTCAACGTGCTTTGTGTTTCCAATATGTCTGAGGAGACATGTTAGTTATTAGTTGTTACATACCATGAGCCAGAGTGAGGTGCAGAGAATTTGCTAGTCCCAGGTTCCACCAATGGTTCAGTTGTTAACGGTGCCGGTTTGCGTGAAATGTGAGCTATATAGATCTATGTGGGCTTGTCCGTGCTGAATTAGCTGAACTTAGTTCACTATTCCAACAACAACTTTGATTTATATAGCGCGCTCCACACCGGAGGGCGTCTCAGAGCGCTTCACAATAACGGATCCCGGGCCTGAGCCAGTTCAGTTTCACTAATCTGAGTCAGGCAGGTCCACAGTACTCCAAGGCACTACTGATGATTCAGCCAGCCTGGTTCATCAGTAGGACTTAGAGGGACAGACTGGTCACTGGGAGAAGGGATTCTTCTCACTCAGCTACTGTTAACAATGTAAACAAAGCCCTAAGAGGCACAGTGGTCAACTACTACATACTGACACGACATTGGTATCAAGAACCCTGGGTTAGAATAAAGCAAAGAAAAAGACAGCCTGATCAGTATTTTTCTTTCTCTTGATTCTGATTCAATTTGGGTCCTGCAAAATGTGTGTACATCAGAGACCTCACATTTCTCAGTGTTTATATTATTGTTTCAAATATGAGAATGTGCAGATTTTAGGAAAATTCTTGAATTCAGTTACAATTTCGAAACAGTTTTTCTGTAGTTCTTAAAATGAAATATTACTGCTGTGAATATCACATGCTACATTTCAACCCCAAAAGGATAGAGTTAGTAATATAATAAACATGTAAGTGAAGTTTGATCTGCTGTTATCAGTAAAGGACAGCAACGATATCATATCTGACATTTGCAAGCATCAGATTCCATTAAGTCGACCTCTAGCATCTTCACTGGTTGATTAAGATTAGGTAGTAAGCTGCGATCAATACACTTATTGTTCAAATCTAATCTGTGGTGAACAGCAACAACAACTTACATTTATATAGTGCCTTTCATGTGGGTTAGTGTTTCAGTATATTAAGCGGGTGATCTTGGGCAGAACTGGCTCCATGGTTTCAGGTTTGGCAATGGAAAGTCAGAATTTAGTTCACCTTCTATGTGTCTTGTTAATCTGCTTCCCAATGCTGCAATTCTCCAGGATACTGATACTGTTAATGACAGTTAAGACAGCCTGGTTCATCAGCAGAACTTGGGAGGGGCAGACCAGTCACTATGAGCAGGGATTCTTACCATTCAGCACCCATTCACTGTGCAAACCAAAGCCCTAACAGACATGGTAGTCCTAGCTGGATAAGCAGCAGGAAAGCTTGCAATACAGTGCTCTCACTGGCAAGCTATGGCATTTTAACTGGTTAGACCCAGGCATGGACATTTCATTCCAGACACGGGATACGTTCCATGTGTAAATGGCATAAATCTATGGAACTCTACCTAATTTGATGCTCTTAAGCAGGGTGATATATTCCCACATGTCAGACACCTAACTAACCAATAAACGTGAACAATGGGAAACATGTTTGTTCTCTGTATCATTTGATATAAATTATATAGGCCTATTCTGTAAGTATTTACACAAATGCCTCCGCATAGTGTGTTCTTTCCAGAGTTGTTGTCATACACGGAAATATATAAATGGATACACATGACATAGAGTCGCAGAGATATTGAGAAGCTTTGAATTTCTTCCTTGTCAGAATGTTTGCTAACTACATAGCTCCTGCAAAGAATTACTTATCTCGCATCTCTTCTGGCTAACTTCCAATCACCAACAACAATAAAAAAATCTCTTTGTCATGATGACAAATGGACTCCTGGCATAACTCTTGTATAATTTGTTGATAAAGCGACTGGACCGTTGTTTAGAAAAAATAACCTTAAGAGAAATCCCCAACCAAGACAATAAGCAACTAACTGCCCACTTGGATGATGAAAGTAAATCGTAACAATTTAAATTTCCAAATTGTTTTTCTAAAGTGGGTGCCTGAGGCAAAAACAGAAACCACAGCAATCTTGAAACAATAAGCAAACTATAGGAGCAGTATATTTCAAATAACTCACAAATGCCCATTTCAAACAATTCAGAAATACGCGGGTGGTATATAGTGGTAAACACTTTTAAACGTGAATTGCTCCTGGAAATCCTTTCTTTTGTAAATAGAGTAATTCATTCTCTGTAGCACATGTCTTCTCTTTTCTGAGTCATGTGTCTTCCAAAGATCGGTTGTGACTGTGAAAGAATGATTAACCTGGCGTCTGTGTTACTGTGGCCTGAGTAAACAGCAATTTGATAAATTAGAGAGTGTTAGAGAAGCTTTGTCTGGATCTTCTGAAATAAACTTAGTTTGAAGCTAAAGTGTATTTAAGAGCTGTCTGCAAAGTGAACACTTCTAATAATTTATTTTACACACGCTATACTGTTTGATCAACAGAGCCTGTCATGATAAAAGTATTGTTTTGGGTGTTGAATGAGTGATGATGCTGCCATTTTCTCCCTTTCCACAATCATTTTTAATTCAATTGTTTCAGGAGTAGGAATACCCTGGCAAAGACTAGGTATTGTTTTGTTTTTGGTCAGTTGTGTGTTTGACACAGACGAAAACCCATCATCATGTTTAAGAGTATCCAAACCAAACTGAGAATTCCATGCATCCCACCTAAATGTGGGAATTCCAGAGATATTGGAATGTTGGAATGTAATGCGGATGTTCTGCTTCCTTAGTTCATTTTGGAACATATTAGCACAGGTTGGTAAGAGCAAAGGTTTGGGGACCCTGGTGTGTGCGTTTGGGATACTTATTGTTGAAATGTAAACAACTAAAACTGCATAGATTGTTATAGATATTGGTGTCTGGTAAGCTTTCCCAGTGCTTGAACTGCTAAATCCCCTAACCATTAGGGCTTATGCTTTCAAGGTTAACAGGAGCTGAGTAGGATGACTTCCATCCCTCCAGTGATGGGTCTGCCCATTCAGGTCCTGCCGTTGAGTCAGGCCTGCCGTGCTGTCATCAACAGTGCCCTGGAAAATTATGGACTCGCCTCGCTCAGGAACTGGACTACTGAGACCTCCTCAGAGGCTTGTTCAATTTCAACATTCCATTGCCAGGCATGTCTTCTTGGAGCCGATTCAGTTCCGAGGAGACCCAACTTAACCCTCTTCCAAGGAAGATTGCATTTGATATAACGCCTTATGACATCATCAAAATATCTCAAAGCATTTCACAGGATATATTGTAAAATGCAGTGATTGTATATTTGTAAGCAAGCAGGACGGAAAACATCCACACAAGAATGTCCCATAAATAGCCACAAAGTGAATGATGAATTTTATCTGGGTAATTGTTGGCTGACACTGGGAGAAACTCCCTTTTTGATAAATGCCAGAGAATATTCAGCGTCCAACTGAACAGGCAGATGGGACCTTCGTCTCAATTGTCCACTAACAATGCAATTCTCCTCTTCTCCCCCTGTCCACCACCCTCCTCTAAATACTGTTTTTGGTTAATTCTGTAGCATAGTGGTTAGAGCACTCACCTCATAATCAATAGGATCTGGGATCGATTCCCAAGTGGGGAGAAACCTTCAGCAAGTTTCCTTACACCGTATGTCTCTGTTTACCGAGCAGTAAGAAGTTACCCAGTTGTTAATTGATTGGTCGATCACTTTCCAGGGGGTAACAATCCCTTAAAAATAAACAATAATAATATAATAATCCTTGCATTTGATATAGCACTTTCCACATTTTATCAACGTCCCAAAGCGCTTCACAGAATATACTGTAAAGTGAATTGACTGTATATATTTGTGGGTGAATCGCGGCAGCCATATGCGCACAGCAGTGTCCCACACACAATCGTGGATTGAAATGACCAATTTTATTATTGTGGGGGTTTTTTTTGGAGGGATTATTAGTAATGGGATTCTTACTACTTTTACTTCGGAACTACTTATCTTTCTTCCTAGTAAACATTATAATTGATTCAGCACTATGAATTTCAATTCCTTGGGAGGTCCTCCTGATGTGAAAGGCATTATACAAGTGTAATTTTGTTGTTATTGTTATGACCTTCTGAGCAGTGGGGAGAGGGGACCAGGGGGAGAGGGGAGCTGCTGCAAGCAAAATCAAAAAGTAAGGTGTTGAGGCAGAATTTGAAGGTGGGGAGGAAGGGAAAAGATGGAAGGATTAATGGTGTGAATTCCAGAGTTTTGCAGCATCGTAGATAAAGGAATGGCCACCGATGGCAAAGTGGAGAGGACAAGGGACAAACAGGAGGTCAGAGTCAGAGTCAGCCAAGCAGAGGCAGCTGGTGCAGAAGTGGGGGCTTGGTAAACAGATTGGATAGGTAGGGAGGTGCCAGGGAATGAAGGGATTTGAAAATGGTTGAGATGATCTTGAAATTGATTCATTTGATAATTGGGAGCCAATGGAGCCTGGAAAGGAGTGGTGTGATGAACTCTTTCAATTTGCAGTTTGTTGCAATATCTGTAGTAGATATTAGCCTTGTTGGTTATGTGATGTAATCTACTGTTTTTTCATTTGTTGTTAAATTAGAAGATATGGGTTCCATGATAAGGAAGCGTTTACAGTACATAGTTTTTGGAGAGAGCGTGCTTAAAGGTCAAAATAATATTTTCTTATTCTATGAATTTTTAGAAATGCCATAGGGAAGCCTAGTATAAACAACAACAAAACAAAATTAGATTTCTCGAGTGCCTTTCACTTTGGGAGGACATCCCAAGGCACTGGACAGTCAGGTCGGGACCCGAACAAAGGAGAAGGGCAGGGTAGGGAGGAGGGGCAGGAGAGAGTTGGGAGGGCAGCAGAAGGCACGAGCGAAGAGGAGGGTCTTGAGACCGGCCTTGAAGGAGGCAAGGGAGAAAGCGTGGCGTAGGGACTGTGGGATTAAGTTCCAGACTGTGGGGGCAGAGAGGCTGAAAGCTCATCCACCAACGGTAGGGTGGGGCGGGCGGGGGACATGCAGCAGACCGAAGCCCGCTGAATGGGTGGACAGGTTCATGGGGGGACAGCAGGTAGAACGTCTGGCCGGAAAGATGCTCTTCTGGATCTAGGTTAAATATTATTGGGGCAGAGATGAGCTACATCGCTATTGTGCTATTCTTAGCCAAGTACTACTTGTTGCTCAAAATAGATGAATTAAAGTGGAACAAGTGCTTCATTCCCAACAATGCATTTTCATCATTTGATGTGCTCACATAAATCCCATGAGAAAATAAAAGCAATCTTTTCTGTATCTGAGTCTTGGTAGTTATCCCAACGGAGATCTGCTAGCAACTTGGTCAGAGTTGGAAGAAAGGTTTGGCAGGGTCTATTATTGGATGTGTAGATAGAAGCCCAAATGTGCTGCTGTAAACAAAAATATTTGTTGCACCAGGGAAAGGACCTGAAAAGTGGGCAGGACTACAGAGCTGACGCACCATGTTTGGAACTGACAATGCAATAGAAGAAAACAAAGACACACATCCCTGGTGCTGAGCAATCATGATTGCCTTATGTGCAGCTTTGTAATACAACAACAACAACAAATTACATTTGTAGAGCGCCTTTCACATCGGGAGGACGTCCCAAGCGCTGCACAGGAGGCGTGTGACCCGAGCTGAGAGGGGAGTGTTTGGGAAGGGGTGAAACACGAAGGGGAGGTAAAAAAAGTTCGGGGTGGAACAAAAGGCACGATCGAAGAGGAAAGTCTTCAAACCGGCCTTGAAAGAGGAAAGGGAAGAAACGAAACGGAGGGATTGAGGGATGGCATTCCATAGGGTGGGAGCGGAGAAACTGAAGGCCCGGCCTCCGATGGTGGGGCGGTTCGGGCGGGGGGCTTGCTGAACGGAGGGTCCGGGTGGGCGTGTAGGGGGAGAGTAGATCGGTTAAATAGGGTGGGGCAAGGCCGTGTAAGGCCTTGTAGGTGAGGACGAGGATCTTGAGCTCGATCCTCTGGAGGATGGGGAGCCAGTGGAGACGGGCGAGGGTGGGGGTTATGTGGTCACGGAGGCGGGTGCGGGATAGTACATGGGCTGCAGAGTTTGGGATGACCTGCAGCCTGTGAATGGAGGAACTGGGGAGGCCGACGAGGAGAGAGTTTCCGTAGTCCAGCTGTGAGGTGATGTACGCGTGCACGAGTGTTTCGGCAGCGCATGGGGTAAGATAGTTGCGGAGCCTGGCAATGTTGCGTAGGTGGAAATAAGCGGTGCCGGTCAAGGCGCGGATGTGAGGGAGGAAGGAAAGTTTTTGATCGAACATGATGTCGAGGTTCCTGATTGGTTTTGTGAGGTGGAAAGTGCAGCCTTGGATATTGAGGCTGGCAGCGCCCGATGTGCGGAGGCGCTGGCTTGAGCCAATCAGGAGGGCCTCGGTCTTACTCATGTTCAATTGCAAAAAGTTGTCCCTCGTCCAGGACTCGATGTCGGACAGACATGCTGTCAGAACATCGATTGTCTGGGGGTTGAGGGATGAGGCAGAAAGGTACAACTGGGTGTCGTCCGCATACATTTGGAAATTTACCCCATGTTTGCGGATGACGTCGCCCAGAGGGAGCGTGTAAAGGGTGAAAAGGAGGGGGCCTAAAACAGAGCCCTGAGGAACGCCGTGAGAAACTGTGCGGGGGTTTGAAGAAAAACCGTTGGAAGAAACAAAATGTAAACAGTGGGTCAAATAAGAATGGAACCAGTCAAGGACTGTGCCTTGAAGGTTGAGTTGGGAGGAAAGACGTTGAAGGAAGATGGTGTGATCGACTGTGTCGAACGCAGCAGACAGGTCAAGGAGGACGAGGAGGCAGAGGGAGCCCTGGTCACAGGCGGTTAGGATGTCATTTGTGACCTTAACCAGGGCAGTTTCTGTGCTGTGGATAGGGCGGAAACCTGATTGGAGGGGTTCAAAAAGTGAGTGAGTTGAAAGGAAAGAGCGGAGCTGGGAGGCAACCACTCTTTCAAGGACCTTGGATAGAAACGGGAGGTTGGAGATGGGTCGATAACTTGATGGTTGCGATGCATCAAGGGAGGGTTTCTTCAGGATAGGGGTGATGGTGGCTGTTTTAAGGGAGGTAGGGACGGTGCCTGAGGAGAGGGAAAGGTTAATGGTGTCAGAAATGAGCAGGGCTAACAAATGGAGCTGGGTACGGAGGAGGGGGGTGGGGATGATCAGTCCTTGACTGGTTCCATTCTTATACCAGAGAATGCTATGTCAATTATACACTTACCTAGTGTTTATGGACAAGGTTTGAAACAAACTCTGTTTATTGCCTCATTCCCTGTTAATTCAGCAGCTTTCTTATATAGCAAAGCAAGATGCTTTTTTTTACTCTTCTCTCCTTACACCTCCTTTTCTTTAAGTAAATCTAGACCAATATTTTCAGTTGCACCTTGGTAGCAGGATAAGAGATCATACCTTCTGGGCTGAGAAGCATAACTACAGCAACATTTTGTACTAACATTGCCATTCAGGAATATTTAATTTCTCAAACCATCTGTTCTATTTATCCACTGAGCTACTGGAGGGATTTTGATGCGGTATACACCAAGGTTAAATGTGCCAGTTGTTTCAGTACCATGGATATACAGTATACATACAGTATCCCTCATTTGTAAGATATTTTATTCAGGCTGAAGTCTACATAGTATATGTATATATAATTTTAAGGGCTGCTGTTATAAGAATATTTTGACTAGGAAACCAGAAATTCCAAACAGTTTTGGTGTTAAAATGTTGTACAATTTAACAATATTGCAACATTTCCATGGGTGCAATGTATGCACCAAATTTGTACCATGATGGTTTCATGTTCAAAACAAAGTGAAATATTTGCACCTCCTCCCACCGCTCTAATTTTGACACTCAAGCATGGAGGCACATTATTCTTTCACCTCTTAGAACTGGGCTTCAATCCAGCTCAGTGAAAAGCGATGTAAGTCTTCTCTGTGTGACCGCTGCAAGGTCCTAAGAGAAATTCATTTTTGGCAATCTCAATCCTATTACTGGTGCCTGAGAGTATACAGTAGAAAACTGCCCTGAATTTTTGCCACTGTTGAATTCTTAGCAAGATTCAGATATAACATAAGGTTGACTAAGCATAAGAAATTGAACAACCAAAATAAGGGGAGCTCTACAGAGACTGGGGCTGACATACTTTCAGGAGACACAGCACGAGATGCTTTCTCCTTGAATCTAACCTGTATTAAAGCTGACCTGGAAAAAGTGGAAATTTTTTAAATATTTCACCTTCACAAGTGGAGTATTTTGCGCAATAAAAGAATATGTACGTTCCAAATGAACCCAATCCCATGACCAATTGTATCCTCTGCCTTCATGAAGACCTTTGAACATCTTTGTACTAGGGTCTGGCGATATATCGATATATCGCTAAAACCCGACATAATTTTCGTATCGATACGCCGATGTAGGCATTTCAAAAATATTGATATATCGAAAAAGTTGATTTTTGTACTGTACTTCACTTGGAATATGGTCATGAGTACTATAGGGTCCGTCGATATGGAAATTTTCCGATTAAGATATATCGATGGGCTCATATCGAGATATACCGAAATATCAATATTTTCGGGGATTTCGTACTGCGCATGCGCACGCGGCGCACGCATTCGGGGTGAGCGCGCATTCGCAGCCTATCTCCTCAGGAGGTAAATATCTTTCTCTCTCTGTGTCTCTCACACTCACTCTCTCCATCTCTATGTTTTTCTGTCTGTGTCTCTCTCCTCTCTCACCTCCCCCCCATCTCTATCTATCTGTATATTCTCACATCCACCCCGTCTCTCCCCCATCCCCCCCCCCTCGCCGCCGTCCCTGTCTCCTCCCCCCACCACCGCCGTCCCTCTCTCCCACCCCCCGCCATCGTCTCTCTCCCCACCACCTTCTCTCTCCCCCCCCACCCCCCCTAGCTGTCTCTCTCCCCCCCACCCCAGCCATCTCTCTCCCACTCCCCCCCACAGCTGTCTCTCTCCACCCCCCCCCCCACCCCATCTCTTTCCCCTCACCCCTTGCATACTTGCATATTGTATTCTAGGACTATGAATACAATATGGCGGCTTTGCACCTCGGTCTGTGCATTGTGTATAGAGATGAGCATTCTGGGTCTTGTAGTTCAGTGTGCTCGCATTCCGATTTTTTCCCTCGAAATCGATATATCGATATTTTTGAAATGCCTATATCGGCGTATCGATCTGAAAATTATATCGGGTTTTAGTGATATATCGATATATCGCCGGACCCTAGTAACAAGCTGTCCTATTTCCTTCCCAACTTGTATAAAGGGGGTAAATTACCACTGACAAAAAGTAATAATAATCCTTGTATTTGATATAGCTCCTTATCATGTCTTTGAGACAATTCAAATCCTGGCAAGTGCCATGCAGACCACAGATTGTCTACTTTTAGCAATGTGACAACCTTCTCATTTGAGACCTATGCTCCATGCTGCACGAAAAAGTGATAGTCAGGGGTCAAGCAGAAGACAGGTGTCAGGTTTAATAATTGTGAAAAACATTGAACCCCTGACAACTAAAGGAAAATTCAGGACTATTACTGACAGAATTTCTTTAGAGTAGAAATGATTCAGGCACAGTGATCTTGATTTAGATTTTGAACATGGTTGTGAGATATTTTTGTTCAGAACGCCTCTAAAAAAAATAGTACCCAAGTAATGCCACTGAAAACTCATTTTTTCATAGTATGTAGCTGTGCAAGCGTGGGCTCATTAGTGTTCAACCACAGAACACCGGAAAGTTTCTGTGCAACCAGAGTTGCCACCTATGAAACCACAATGCGCTGATGAAATTCTTTGCTAAGTGTCATGACTTGCAACGGAAATACAGGCTTCAAAACCTTGCCAAAATTTCAACTATTGAACACAGGAGCATTTTCTGAACCTTTCAAACAAAGCTAGCAGCAACTGTCATTTTTCAATGATAAGACACCTCAAATTAAGCGTTCCTAAACACAATTTAATATATTGGAGGAGAGCGAAATGGGTTACAACATTTCCACATCAGTATTAGGGTTATAATGTTATCTTGTCTGGTCATTTCTCCCAAACGCTCAGCAGGCTACTGCCCAGAATTAAGTTGACCCATTCAGACCAAAAGGCTGGCTAATGCTACAATACAGTGCTACCTGGATTTCAAGGGGAAAATTTATTCCTGATCACTATTTCCTGCTCCAGATGCTGAAAAATGTGCATTTGAAAGCGCTAGGCAAGGACAGAATTTGGCATGGCTGTTACACACCCCATTGTTCTGACGTCTGGACTCAAACATGAAGGACAGCCATTTCGGGGAATCGACTGCCCAGTACCTCTGGTATTATATAACAGCCGCAGGCACTCCCTTCAGCGTAAGAGGGGAGGAAAATTGATAAGTCTGTCATCAAAGTTCTACGTTGATTTGGTTACAACCACTGTGTGCAGCCACAAAAACAACTTGCATTTATATAGTGCCTTTCGATCGGGATAGCATTTTGCAGCGCTTAATAATAGTGTAGTTTGACATTGAGCCAGCACCCATATATTTGTCCAGCTACTTCATTGACACCTGTCTTCTGCTTGACCCCTGACTATATGTGTGATATGATTAGTAACTATCAATTGGAGCAGATCGTCACACTTACGTAAAATTATGCCACGGATTCTTGCTACTTCTCCAACCTGCTTAACCCCGCCCCACCCCCACCTCCACTACCCATCCCATTGCTCAGCTGGCTCCTGCCTTTTGCACGTTCCTCATCCCCACATCTAGCTTTGGCCGCCATGCTTTCAGCCACTATAACCTGAAACTCTGGAACTCTGTCTCAATACCTCCACCTTGTGCTCTCTTTGCCTTTCTTCAGATTGTATCTGAAGATTCTCCCTGGCCTACAATCATCTTCCCGCTCTCCCCGGCTCCGCATCAAGCTCCCAGATTGTTAAGCACTCCGAGATACTATCCACCTGATAGGCACTATATAAATGCAAGTTGTTATTGTTGATATAATTGTCTTCAACTATGTCCATGTGTGGTCACGTACCAGCAAGGAATCAACAGATAGAAGTCAGGAGTGGGAAACCCAGCCTCACCAAGGTCAAATGTAATCACATATCATCACATATGAGATAATGTAATTAAGAACATATCAGGATCATGGCTGGAACATTCCGAATCAATATGCTCAGTCTTATTCTAGGAAGTGGTTTTACCAAACTTTTTCAATGACGAGTGCTAGCAGTGCTAGCAGGTGTAGATTGGGGAGGGGAAAATCAGACAGAGTCTCCGTTTCTGCGCACAGTCCTGAAATCCCTGCCGAGCTGCTTCCTTGTGGATAAAATAGCTACATACAATTTGCATTTATAGAATGCCTTTCATCACCTACAACAACAACAACATTTATATAGATCCTTTCACATCTTGGGTATGTGCCAAGCTGTTGGGCAGTTGAGGGTTTTCAATTTGAGCTAGAGGTTGAAGTGGGGGGAGGGGGGCAAGTTGGTGAGAATGGGGGCAAAAATGATTGAAGGTGCAATCAAATAGGACAGTCCTTGAAAGAGGCAAGGGAAGGGGTGAGGAGAAAGGACTAAAGGTTGGAATTGAAGAAAGGGGGGCAAATAATCTGAAAGCCCAACAGCCAATGGTAAGTGGTGTAACCAGTGTCTGCAGAGCAGAGGGGTGGACTGGTTAGTCGGATTTTAGAAGGTGGCAGAGGTAGGGTTAGGCAAGTCCGTGGAGAACTTTAAAGGTGAGGATGAGAATTTTGAACTTGATCCTCTGGGGGAATGGAAGCCAGTGCAGCCAGGCAAGAATGGGGGTGATAAACGTGCGGAGTGTGGTGCGGGACAGGACATGAGCTGAAGAGTTCTGAATGGTCTGCAGCTTGTGGATGGAAGATTTGGGAAATTCAGCGAGCAGATTCGGCGAAGTCAAACCTGGACATGATGAATACACTTCAGACATAGTGAATGCTCTTGCTCTTGGAATGCTCAAAATGTACTGATTTTGCTGGATGAGAACTCCAGTTGGGGGAGGGGGAAGATGACTGAAAGCACGGTCCAAGAGATATGTTTTGAGATGTGCCAACATTTGAAAGAGGGGAGGGTGGTAACCACTGGTAACTTTCTTACCAGGTAAAGACAGAAGTAGGTGCAACTTTGATGTTCTTATGGTTGAATGAATAGCTGATACTCACTGTCAAACCTCAAATGTGAAAACTGCCCACATGAGCTTGATACTACAGGGCAATATGTGCCTGTAGAACTGTATCCCAGGAAAAATTCAAATGTCCTCAAAAGAAGCAAGTAGAAAAAATATATTGAAAAAGTTAAGAGCTACTGTTAGCTTCTGTTGGGAACATTTTGTCTTCATAACATCGCAGTTATCTTACAAATGATTTCAGCCCACATTGCATCGAACAATTGAACTCCAAAGTTGAGTATAGTTCTTAAAACACAATCAAGTATTCTTTTATTAAGTGGAAAATAGTTGCAAAACTTGGTGTTGCTTATATGCTCTGTTAGTTTTGCAAAATGTATTACCATTTGCTTTAGCGAGTTTGTGTGGTATGGAAGGATTCAAAACCTCGTGTTAATCCAAGGCTTCACTTTGTTGCTGAAAATAGTCCAAGGTAAATTGAGGTAGGAATAAAACCGAAAAGGGGACAAAGATAAATTGACCCATTATATACAGTCAAACATGTTCAAGCAACCACCCTGATTCAGCAACAATCCAAACAACCACAGTTAAGGATCGAACAAGACTCCTAGGTTCCTGACTAGCTTGGTGAGCTGGAGTGTATAACCATGGAGGTTGATGCTGTTAGTGCCTGAGATGAGGAGGCATTGGCATGAGCCAATCAGAAGAATTTCTGTCTTGTCAATATTTAACTGTAGAAAGTTAGATCTCATCCAGGACTTGGTCCGACAGGCAGTAGTAGTCCTTGAATCAAGGGTGGAGGCAGAAAGATAGAGTTGGGTGTCATCCACATACATATGGAAGTTGACCCCATGTTTACGGATGATGTCACCAAGGGGGAGCAAACAGATGTTGAAAAGGAAAGGGCCAAGGACAGAGCCCTGTAGGTCCTCTCACTTGAGAGGTGAATTATGTAACCATTACGCTACATGACTTCACAATGTGGGGCTTGACCCCAAAATGTTTGACTCAGAGGAGAAAGTTCTACTAACAACAAGAAATTATACTTGTATAGTGCCTTTCATGTTGGGAGGACGTCCCAAGGCGATAGATGGTCAATGATTTGTACCCAAGCTGGGGTGGGGTTTCGGAATGGAAGGCTTGGAGGTTACCCCTTGTTTACAGATGCTGTCACCACGTGGGAGCATATAAATAATGAAAAGAAGATAATGGTCTGTGAAATGTTCTGCCCATATCAACACCTCATGAATACCTCATTTATAACATTAATGTTTCACACAATTGCGAGATATACTGCAGGCATCATCAATTCAGTAAAGATTAACTATCTTTATTGTAACAAACTACAACAACAACAACTTCGATTTATATAGCGCCCTCCTTGCTGGATGGCATCTCAGAGCATTTCACAATAGCGGATCACGGGACCGTAACCTTAGCTCAGGCTACTGTAAAAAGGTTTCTGAAATCTCCTTGAACAAAAGTTAAAAATAAGAGTCCTGACACATAAATATAATAAGTACAGTATAAGTAAAAAAAAAGTCACTTACTTCATTGGCTATTTGTGGGCTATTTATTTGAACAAATTCTCTGCCACATTTGCCTATAAACAGTCACTATAGTACAGTATAATCCTGTGAAGCGCTTTGAGTTACCCCAAAGACACGATAAGGCGCTATGTCAAATACAAGGATTATTATTATTTATTATGGGAAATTCCTTCAAAATAATTCAGCCAAGTACTTTATTTTTTTCTTGACCAAGTTTCTGGTTTCCAAAACAAATATAAATCATGAAATTGATGAGTGCTCATGAAGATATTCACTTCATCTTTGAGATTAATTTTGCCAAACCTGGTCCATGGTGGCTGTCCACAACCACTAATGTTTTGAGTCACGTCTGCAGCTTAAGTATTTTCCCACAGGCAGGCATATGTTTGTCACGAAACAAAAAAGAGCAATATTTTGTTAGTCATTAAAAGCTTAGAACAATATTTGATTTCCTTATTTTAAGAATATTTCTTTATGAGTGTATATTCTTAGGAAAATCTGACGATGAGTGTTCCAAATTTTTTTTAAATGAATAGCAGACAATTACATTCCTCCTAAGATGAAATATTGCTATTTTTCACAGATGATTTGCATTTTTCATTTGATTTATTTTGCCAGCAGCAAAAGTTTGTAGGTTGAAACAATGTAGACTTCAGCTATAACGAAATGTGAAGGAGCCAAAATGTTTCAAACATGGACAAGGAAAATGCAAACGACAAATTGCAACTGTTTCAAGTTTTCAGGATGTTTGGTGCATGTTAAATACTCTTTTGCAGAAGTGTTTGATCAGCATATTGGAAATGGGCTCTCACAATGATTGATGTCTCAGCTCAAACCTTGATTTAATGATGAGCTCCATCAGTGCACAAAATAAATAAGAGATGTGTTTTGCCGGCGTAAACCATTTTCACACTTTTTGTCCCTAGGTATTTAACAGAATAATAGCCCAACATTACAGCCAAATTCATTACATTTATAAATTCCATTTAGTAAGGACTTTTAACACATTTAAACCCAATCAATTCAAGCACACTGAACATTTATCGAAACACAAGTACATTTCAGTTTTTATTTTCATTGTGTTTTTCATTTGTTCTAAAGAGTAACAAAGAGTAACAATGTGACCGTAATCCAGCATGACTGCACAAAACATGCAGATTTCGCTAACTTTACCTAAGCGTTTGTGAAAATATATATACCAGTTTGAAATGTCTCACCCAAACAATACAAATCACTTTCAAATGCTAAACAACTAGAAAATTGAGGGAAGTTCCTTGGGCACTCTGTCCATTTCAGTTGTTTTTGATATATTTCTGTAGGGTTGTCCTCTTCATTCACTATATGTGATCCTACCCTTGAGCTGCTCCAGAACACAACCCCACATGAAGGGCCTTATGTAAATGTAAGCTTTGTTGTTGCTAATGCTCCGTGTTAGGTACATCTGATGATCCAAAATAAGCTGAGCACTTTCAGATATTTTGACAAATTGATAAGGCATTATGTCAAATACAGGTATCCCTCCCAAACCGCAGGGGGATACGTTCCTGTAAACCTTCGCAGTTGGAAAAATCCATGTATTTATAACACATAGAGTTATAAATACATGGGGAAAGGGAGAGTAAATTTGGGCGCATTGGGGGGGGTGACGGGGGGTGACACGGAGGGCTAGGGGGGCTGGAGAGGGTGGGGGAGATGGGGGGTGGGGGAGAGGGGGGGGAAAGAAAACTTACAGAAAGAGATCTGCAGATGCTGGCAGCCAATGCTTCCAAACTTACTAGCTAGGCTGCGGAGAAACAACAATAAATTCATGTTACTGTACAGTATTTACCTTAATCCTAAGAGAGAAGTGTTGTCGCTGGTTATTGCAACATTGCAATCTGGGTCCTCGTGCTACACGCTAGCCATTCGTACACACACAGTACCTGTAGATCCACGAGTGCAGCTAGACCACGAGGGGTGGTAAAGATGCTGATAGGCTGGAAACGCGGAGCGGATGAATACACACCAATACACGGATGAATGCGGTCCCTTGTTTGGAGGAGTGAAACTTGAAAATTTAAATCTGCGGATTTCAATCGCGATGTGCAAAACACAAAACGAGGTTTGCGACAGTTGTCGCATTTAGCAAATTGTGGATGCGTGGTTGGCGAGCCCACGGTTGGGGCGGGATACCTGTACAAGGATTATTATCGAATTATAATAATAATCCTTGCATTTGATGCATGACTATATCATGTAGTTGAGATGTATCAAAGTGCTTCATAGAATATAATGTAAAATGTATTTTGTAGGCAAAATGCGACAGTCATTGCGCACAGCAGGTATTTCATAAAATACTTATTGTTATTGTGGTTCCCTTATCCACTTCATTCATCAACTTTTGCCTGATTATTCTAATGGCCTCCAAGCTGGTCTCCCCAGCTCCACCATTCACAGAACCAAGCCAATTCAAAACCGCCTTTAGTCTCAACAACAAGACTCAGTCCCTATCACCATCTCTTCTGCCAGGCTGCACTGACTTCCTGTCACAGAACAAATTGATTTCAAGATCCTCATACTCATCTCCAAACCACTTCATGCTCTGGCACCTTCCTATCACTCTGCTTATACCCAACCATACCCCAGCATAATTCAGTATCTTCAGAAGAGGGAAGAAATTTAGACGAGAAAAACACAAAACCCTCAACTAAGATTGATTTGGTGTTTAATACTTTGCAAAAATGCAATGAACAGTAATCCTTTGTGGTAAATTAAACTGATGCAATCTTTTGGAAGACAATTGGAACGTTATCTAAAAAATAACTCTGTTCTAGTACCTTACCTTCTGAGATAAACTTGCTCAACTATCAAAGCCTATAATTCAGTGTCCTTCATCGTGAAAGTAAAGCAGTTAGAATTGTTTTGATGTATAAAAGATCTTAATACAGTATACATACAATTTCAAAAACTACAAATGGAAATGCCTTCGTTTTTTTGCCATGTGACTTAAAGTCGGTCCTTGAGTAATAGATTGATAGATTCCCAAGACCAGCCCCATTTCATAAGTAATAATATTAATCCTTAATTTTCATATAATGCCTACCTATAAGTGCGTGAGTTATGGCAATGTTTTGCATGGTTGAAGAAATGCCTTGAACATTAACATTATAGCAAAGATATTCTGTTTATTCTACAGCTGTATGGCCCTGAACAGAACCTTGGGTATTTAAATAAATGGGAGGACAATGTTGGAAAGGCCAAGTAATT
The DNA here is from genome assembly GCA_035084275.1 of Hydrolagus colliei. Lineage (NCBI taxonomy): Eukaryota > Metazoa > Chordata > Chondrichthyes > Chimaeriformes > Chimaeridae > Hydrolagus > Hydrolagus colliei. Next base: position 62,196,564 of record CM068742.1, on the reverse strand, counting down.
AACCATGTTCATAGATCCTGGGATCAGATTTTGCCAGACTAATATGACCATATGGTCATTAAATGCCAGCAATGGTGAACTTACTTAAAAACTTACAAACTTGATTTATTCTAACTGGAAGGAAATGGGAATCTGAAGGAAAAGTCTGTGCTTTGAAGACAAGAGTGAATATATATTGTGTGGCATTTTTTCCGAGCTATAAATATACGCTGATAGACAGATTCCATTATCATGCACAAACAAGATTTTGTTCGTATTTCATTTTAATGGAAAGCTTTGCACAATTATTGGTTCATATAAAACCCTTGTGTCAGAAATAAAAGTGTTCAATATAAATATGTACTGTGATTACAATATGCGAATGTGGCTCAACAAAAACATGATTGCTACCTCATTTAAATCATAAAGGCACTGAATATTTTTGAAGGTAGCATTTAATGTGTTCCACGAACCCTTTTTCATCCCATAGTATGGGAGAATAGCAGTTCAGGATTTTATATAAGATTATAAATACTATTGAAAAAAAATTGTGGTTAAGGAATGGAAAACAACACTGAGTAGTGTTATGGATGAAATGCTCTTTGCCAAATTTGAGTTCATAGTCTCAGCTGACCTTCCAGCACAGAGCTTCTCAAACTGTATGGCACACCTGGGTGTGCATCAGGGGAGGTGCCAATTGCAGACTTCCCAACGCAGGATTTTGTGGCACTGACCCTGCGTCCCAGCAAAGCCACTTCCCCAACAACCAAACTCACCAACAACCAACCCACCCCAACAACCAAACCCTGTCACAAATAAAATCCCCCCGACAACCAAACCCCTCAACAACCAAATCCCCCAACAACGAAACTCCCCAACATCCAAACCCCCCAACAACCAAACACCCCAACAACCAAATCCCCTAAGAACCAAACCCCAAAACAACCAAACCCCTCAACAACCAAACCCTGTGACAACCAAACCCCCTAATAACCAAGCCCCCTGACAACCAAACCCCCTAACAATCAAGCCCGCGACAACCAACCCCCCCGACAACCAAACCCCTCGACAACCAAACCCCTCAACAATGCTTCTTGCTCCAACAATCCCCTAGGCAATGATGAGCTGACACAAACTATATTTGTTTGGTGGTATAATTTCCAAAAATGTTGCTGGAGTTTTGGTTTAACTGCTTCCATTGTACTCTTTTTGAACAGAACTGTGAGATAACATGCTTCATGAAATAAAATGAGTTCCTTTGACACTCATACTCTTCTTGTAACTCCAGTGATTAAATCCCTTCTGCTTTATTATTTATATTATTTATACAAAACATAGGATTTTCATTTATTTGTATGGTCTTAGTAATATATCTGTCTTTAGGGAAACCTGAATGACTATAATAATAATAATTAATAAAAATCCTTGCATTCTGATATAGTGCTTTTCATGTCTTCTAGATGACTCAAAGCACTTCACAGAATGTACTGTAGAGTGAATTGACTATGTATTTATGGGCGAACCGCGGCAGCCAATTGTGCACAGTATTAGAAAAGACAGAGAATAATCCTCCAGATCATTGACCTTATTCGTGATTGTGAAACCTTGTTGAATGCAAAATGCTTGCATGCAAAATCAGTTACTGCTTTTGAGAATAATTACTGTACAGCATTTTTTGACTTTGGATATAATAGGAATGAAAAATGCAAATTCAGCAGATAAGGCAAGAAAGATCTTAACTTTACATTCAAACCATCTGCCAAGAAACGAGGGAAATAAAGCAAGTATAAGCCAAACTCTTTTTTACCAAAAAGGTGGGTAGTAAACAAGAGCATCTCATTTTGTCCAAACTACTCACTTGAGTGCCATTAGCAAAGACGTATTCTGAATAGTGAGCCTAAAAGAGGAATAAAATTAATAGGGAGAGAAAATAAGTAGCTTACTTTATAACATAGAAACGCACATAGACAGAAACACTGAACTGTGATATATACAAATATATATATCATTAAACCAAGTTGATAAATCATTGTGGCCCAAATGTCATTTTCTAAAATTTTGCACCAGGAAGGCAAATGGTACTCGATCATGCTGATATATAAATTGTACATGGGAAGCTTGCCAGACAGTGCTCACAATGCCAAGCTCTGCACTTTTAGCTGATTGAACCTCAGCAGTAGCTAAACAGACACTTTGGGGTCCTGACGTTTTGGCTATCAGCAAACTGCACCTAATATTTTCCAGAATTCGGGGGCGGGTGGGGGGGGGGTCACTCCCATGCAGGAAAATTTCCTTTGTAGGTGGCATACTTTCAGTCAGTCTGGTAAGAATACTGGTGCAGTATACTCGTGCAGTAATGGGTTTCTGTTTGTGAGACATCTGGCTGATGCAAAACAAAACCTGTAGTCATAGGACATAAAAGCTTAAATTTTGAATTGTTTTGTTAGATTTTATTGAATTTAAGAAACAGATTCTACATGTCATTTTGAATTATTATAAGTTATCAACTCTATTTAAATTGCTTTTGAAGAGAATATCAGATTAGTGGGTTTGGGTAGGTAAGGCATGTGTTAGGTATATTAATCTAGTCTTGAAATTTATTATCAAATACCCATGTGTGTTATATCATAATTTGTTAGTTAAGTATAATGAATTGAAACCTGCAACAGCTTTAAATGCCTAGGGTAGACTAGTCCTGTCTATGACCATTAAGCCCATTTCCAGTACATATGGGTAATTACCTGCATTTACTGCCAAATGCTAAAATGTGATTTATCGTTTTTTCAGATCTTAATTTAATGCATCCAATAAATGGACTTTTCCAATAATCCTTTTAAGCATCTTAACAAGGTGGAAATCAAGCTCCTGAACCCTGGTGATGAATATGTGTTTGTGTCACTGATATAGTTTCACAAAAACAGACCCACCAAATCAACTTGAAACAAAGATTCACCATCTATTGGGCTTTCTCAGATCTGTCTGAGCAAAGCAAGCAGATGTGTTACATTCAAATCATTACAAAATTAAACCTGCTGACCATTTTGTACCTCATTAGAATTGCATTCTACACTTTAGATTTGTTTGAGGCTTTTGAAATGGAATTTGACGCGCACATATGTGAAGGAATGGTTTGAGAGGATATGAGGAAAGAGGAGGAAACTCGGATTTAGATAGATGGTATAAATGGAGGAGAAAACACCAACACTAAGCAATAGGGACACTAAGGCAATGGGTCAAACTATCTCCCATATGTTGTACATTTCTATAGTGTTATGTCTAAAGATTGTAAGCCAGTAGATGGAATCCATAAAATTCCAACCAACCCTAAAAAGGGAAAGTGATGGCCAGTTCCTGCACTAAAATCCTTCAAGTCATTTCAAGTCATCTAGTACCTGCAAATGTCATTTCCTCTGTGCTCCTCATGAGCCAGAATTAAGTAATCTTGGCATGAAAGCTGACTGGCACCCGGAACAAACTGGTTATCTGCACACACTCACCGGAAATGGGATTAACACTGCAAACAGGTAATAATCAAATCACTATGAAACACTGGAAGAGGTATGTTGTAACAAGGTCACAACTACATGTAATAGAGCCACCCACCAAATCATATGTATATCCATTATCTGCTAACAACAGCTGCCTATATTCTCTAGCAGCTTTCTCAAACTTTCTGGGAACATTGGATTAAGAGAATGAATACCATTCTGAGTCTAGGTAATCACATGAATTTTCTTTCTGCAATGAGAGCATGATGTTATTTTCAGTACTGGAAACAATATGGATGTTCGTCGAAACTGGATCCTCTCTTATTGAGGTACCATGTGAGAGTCTACAACAGCTTCGCTAAGTGTATGAATTGAATTGAGATGTTTCTATTAGCACTCTAACAATGGCCTTCTACATAAAAGTGGACATAGTTGACTAGTGGAGGCGAGAATTTTAAGCGGTTTGAGGTCACTCGGCTCAAGCACGGGGAAATAAATCTCTGCGTATGTTTAGTCCAGTAATATAAATACTGTAGTTTGGTTTATTAAATATTTTTTACTGTCAAATTAAGTATTGAGTAACAGAATTTTACTGTACTTCAATGAATGTTAATAGACAGGATGAGTTTCCTCCAGCAGACTTCAGTCGCATTCATATTGCAATGGGCTAAATGGTTAATGTCATTTCAGCTAATCAAATATACTTATCACGTCATCAAATCATCTTAAAATGCTTCATGAGATTCACCGCAAAGTATAGTGACTATATTTTTATAGGTGAACGCAGCAGCCAATTTGCGCATAGCAATGTTCCAGAAACAGCAATGAAGTAAATGAGTAATGTTGACCAGGACACTGGGATAAACTCCCTTCTTGTTTCAAATCATGCAAATCATGGGAAAGGTCAGAAAATTAGACTAATTGATCTTACAAGAGTCATAAAAGACACAATGGGCCAAATGTCCTTTTGCAGTGTAAATTTCTGTGGCAATGTGGTTTCTACAAGATTTTGGTCTTTATTGTCTATCTGAACAGTGGACCTCATCTGAAGGACAGCACCTACAAGTCATCTTGTCCCTACAGGGAGTGTAATCCTGCCCTGGAATGTCAGCTTGTACAATGAACTCAAATACCCGATGATGGATTTAAGGCCAAAGAAGCAAAGCTGGCACCTTGCATTCTGATGCAAGACACCAGCAATTAATTTATAGTGTAATTGGGTTTTCAAGGGAGTAAAGACAGAAACATTTTCATACAACATTTTATAGAATCTTATTGTGTGCAAACTTCTGAAAATACTTCACCAATAATTATGTCAAATGTATAAATTTTTGTGGGGCAACAATCTTCTACAGCAATGTCCCATAAACAGTCATGAGATGAACAACCAATTTGTTTAGACTAAGGATTATTTTCCAGATTCCTGGAGAAATATCCTTTTTTCTGAATAGCTTCATGGATCTTTAATATTCATCCAAATACCGAAGTTAACCTCAGTGTAAATATATCATCCGAAAGATAGATGAGACATTAAATGAAAATAACAGATTTAACCCACGAAGAAAGGATACTTCATTGCACGTTAATACACAGGGCAAGTCCCCTCCAGCACACTTCTGTGGCACTCATACAGTATTGCAATGGGCTAATGCCACTTCAGCTAATCATGTATAAAACATTGCTGAATTTCAAAACTCCAGCTAAGAGGGGTCAAAAGTGTCACTTCAATGAAATGTTTCTGGTGACATTAATTTTGTTGCTGTTTGTGAGAAATGTCTGCCGCATTTGCCAAAAAACCACGCTGTTACACTTTACAGTAAATCCTGTGAAGTGCTCTGAGACATCCACCTGACATGAAAGGCACTACACCAAACACAAGAATTGCATTATTATTAGAAACAGCATAAGGACACTCCACATGGTTTATAAACAATATAATCATAAGATAGAATTACTGCTTTCAACTCACTGCCAGAGATTTATTATTATAAATAATACTGTTCATTGTGTCAACATACTTCCGAACACTCTGAAACACAAACAGAAGTTGTTGGGAAAACTCAGCAGGTCAGGCAGCATCCATGGAGAAAGGAAAGTGAGTCAACGTTTCAGGTCTATGACCCTTCGTTGCTTCCGAACACTCTGTTGCTTTTCTCTTGTGCGGAACACAATAAAAGTGCCCCAATGCAGGTGACAGGAGAATAATGTTGATCCTTATATATTGAAGGTGTATGGCATTGCATGGTTCAGTATACTCTTTCAACGACAGTACAAGGCATCATTATTATGTTATTTCTAGCAAGACATTAACATAACCTCCAGGGTATATTAAAATACCAATGCAGAAATGCGACTGTATTAAATACCTAATCTTCATACGGAAGATAAATGGGCTCTGGAGTACTAAACATCACAATAATTTTTTTAAAATGGAACACAAAAAGAGTGATTCAAATTCTGGTAGCAAAGCATTTTTCTCTCAAATTGTTATCAATTATTTTTAAGGCAACAAATGTTCCCAGCTGACTTATTAACGTGACTCATGAAATGTAGGTTGTGATTTGTGACAGACCAACGTAAATTATGTTTAGGCTGACCCAGTGCAGTGCTGGGGGAGTGCTGCATTATGGTGTGTGCCATCCTTATAGCATACAATTTACATTCATACAGCTTTTTACATCAGCAGGATGTCTCAAAGCATTTTGCACAGCTGGTTGGCCATTCCAGCCCACTTCGGATGTAACATTAAAACAAGTTCATGTCTGCCTGTTCAGATGTACATCAGAGATCCTAAGGCAATATTCCAAAACAGAAGCAAATGTCCTCACTATTGATCTCTGCCCATTGCCTCTGCCCTCTGCTCATTGATCAGGGTTGGGATAATAATAATAATCCTTGCATTTGACATAGTGCTTTTGACATCTTATCTCAAAGTACTTCATAGAATATACTGTAAAGTGAATTGACTGTATATTTGTGGGCGAAACACGGCAGTCAATTGCGCACAGAAATGTCCCACAAACAGTCATGGATTAAAATGACCAATTTTATTGTTATGTTTTTTTTTGAAGGATTATTATTAGGCGTGTGGAGTAAGGAAATTTGCCCAAGGTTTCACCCTGACCTGCCTGGATTAGAACATAGGTTCACGCTTGTAAAGCGAGTGCTCTAACCACTGAGCTACAGAATGGGGTGGGGGGAGACAAGGATTCCCCCATTACTGTAGCTCAGTGGTTAGAGCCCTCACCTTGCAAGTGAGATACCTGGGTTCGATTCCTGGCAGGGCGAGACCTTGGGAAAGTTTCCTTACTCCACTTATCTGATAATAATCTCTCACCAAAAAACCCCAATAACAAATTGGTCGCTTCAATCCATGACTGTTCATGGGACACTGCTATGAGCAAATGGCTGCTGCATTTCACCCACAAATATACAATGTATTTACTTTACAATATATTCCGTGAAGCGCTCTGACATGTTTAGAAAGGTCGAGGGATTGTGGGGTGGAGTTCCAAAAAGTGGGGGCAGAGAGGCTGAAAGCCCAGCCGCTATGGTAAAGGGGGTTGGGCGGAAGACACAAGAGCAAGCCGGAGTTTGCTGAACAGCCAGGTTGATAGGGGTCAGCAGGTCAGAGAAGTAGGAGGGGGCAAGGCCATGGATGGCCTTGAAAGTGAGGATGAGGATTTTGAAATCCTCATCTGCGGGAGGGGAGCTAGTGGAGCCGGACGAGGGTGGGGGTGATGGGGTCACAGGGGCTGGTGCAGCAGAAGAAATGAGCTGCAGAGTTCTGGATGATCTGCAGCTTGTGGAGTAAAGAGTTGGTGAGGCTGAAAAGGATGGAGTTTCTGTAATCTAGCCTTTAGGTGATGAAGGCATCTGTGAGGGTTTCGGTAGCCTGAGGGGTGAGGCAGTGGGGGAGTCAAGCAATTTTGCAAGATGGGGGAAGGCAGAGCCATATCATGGCATCTTTATGGGGGACATAGGGCAGTTGAGGGTCAAACAAGATGCTTAGATTCCCGACTGTGCATCGGGAATGCTGCTTCTTCCAATGCCTGAGGTGCGGAGGCACTGTCAGAGCCAATCAGGTGGGCCTCGGTCTTGCTGGCATTCAGCTGTCGAAAATTGGCTCTCATCCAGGACTTGATTTCTGACAAGACAGTGTGTTAGGACAGCAGTGATCCTGGAATTCAGAACAGAGGCAGAGAGATGCCTGTAATCCATATACATGTGGCCATAAATGCAGATGATGTCACCAAAGGGGCCCATGTAGAGATGGTAGAGTAGGAGACTGAGGACAGAGCCCTGAGGAAACACTATATGAGATGGTGCAGGGACTGGAAGAGAACTCATTTGCAGAGACAAATTGGAGATAGTGTGAGATTTAAGACCTGAAGCATTGAAGGACAGAACCAAGTAGGTTGAGAAGGTTTGAAGCACTCTGAGATGCTGTCCGGTGTGGAGGGCGCTATATAAATCAAACTTGTTGTAGAGATAAGAGGTGGTGGAGGAGGATGGAGTGCTCCGAGGTATCGAAGGCAGCAGAGAGTTCGAGGAGGATGAGGAGGCAGAGTCATTAGCCTTTTTAAGACAACTTAAACTTTCTTTGAACCTTTCATGCCTTCTTATCACTGTGAGTGACATGAATTTAATTTACAGGCATGAACATTCACAGCAAGATAAAATGCAACTTTGAAAGAGTAAGAAAGCATTGAAGATTTCCTACATTTTATCAAGTATGTTTGATACAAAGAGTGTGAAGGCACAAATCCTGAGTGTACGATACTTACCAGACACAAATTGGCATAAAGTACAAAAATTAAAATAAATTAGAAGAAAAGCAATGGAAATGAAACAAGAAAAGATATACTTAGGGAAATAATAACATGTACAGATTATTTTAGGGCGAAAGGGAGTAATCCCCAAACAATGTCCCACAAACAGCCTTATGTATCTGACGAAGGGCCGTGGACCCGAAACGTTGACTTACTTTCCTTTCTCCATGGATGCTGCCTAACCTGCTGAGTTTTCCCAGCGACTTCTGTTTTTGTTTCAGATTTCCAGCATCTACAGTATTTGGTGTTTGCTTATGTAAATGACTATTGGCGAGGAAATTTTCTTCTCTTGTAAGGCAGTGAAGTGGTCATCTAAAAAATTGAAGACTACATATTTTTCATTTGATTCCAGAAACATGAACATACGTTATTGGTGCTGTTTTCTGGGTAGGGCAATGGGAAGTGTCTGTGTCTTTTATTTGTATCACTTTGCTCAACAGTTAGTTCAGTGACACAAGATAATAACCAAAAGCATTCATTTTAGCAACGTTTCAAAATTTATAATGCACATTACTTTAAATGTTCCCTTGCGGTGTTCAAAATAATGTAAATTGAGGGGCCCTGATCTAATTCATGTCATTACTGCTTAATTTGAATCAATGTGCTGTTCAAAAAATAATAATTTAGTTTTTGCAATTAACAATTTAAGGGATAAAATTCCACCCAAGACCAGATACACAATAACGTTGCAGAATTTCAAAGCCAATAGAATCTGGTAAATTCTTAAATACAGATTAAATTTAAACCTGTTTTTCTTTAAGTTCTTTGAAAGACTACAGCAAGCCAGTTCAAAGTGAAGCCTGCATTTGACAATTCAACAATTTCTGGCTACTGCAAAATGCTTCATAAATAGAGTGAATCTAGACCCTGATGGAATTTTACCCCATTACATTTTGTAATTTAACATACGGGCCAAAATGTGATAAACACCTCCATACTTTCCATTATCCAATAAATAGATAGTTACTGTACACTATCATATCTTTCTGAATCAAATGTTCTGAAGCTTATATCGTTTTTAATAAGTAAAGTTTGAAAACAGTTTCTTTAATGTCTGTTTCCTGTGGTATTTCTGTTGTCGAACAGGAAATGTCTAGGTCTGCATTTTGTGCAGTGCTGACTTCTTTGATCCTAAGTTCCAAAATAATAAACAAATAAACAACAATGAAATGTCTTGAGCAAGATTGGTATTCTCAGAATTTGCAAGATCACAGGATTAATCTGATGAAAAGGGACCAATCCAATCTCATCCTTCCAGAATACAACATCAACTTGCATTTATATAGCGCCCTCCACGTCAGGCAGCGTCTCAGAGCACCCACCCTATCATGCCACCCATTACTGAATCAAGCTGCTTTTCAAATACATCCAGTGTCCTGGTCGCTACCACCTTTCCTGGCAAACTGTTCAAATAATTTCTTCTGTAGAAGAAAAACTTCCAGGTATTTGTCCTGAAATTGACCTTGGAAGCTCTCAATCTACATTCAATGAAAGGAAGATTGAGCTCTTCTTGTTCACTGTCTTAATACATGTTTAAGTGTTCATTCCCAGATGAATGCTTTTTTACTGAAAAAAACTATGGATTTTGGGGGAATGTTTCGGTTAATATTGTATACACCTCATATAAAACTCCCCACTGCTTGCTGGCAATTTAACACAAATTTGATGATTCTACTCTTACTGTGGAGAGTGTATCACTGGAATAGTGTGCAATCTTCCTTTCGTTGCATCCAACTGTCTTAAATATAGAACCGGAATTTTGTCTCCAGTTATGAATGATCCTAAAATGAAAGTGAGAATAATAATAATGCTGCTGTTTGACAAACCACAGCGATAAAACAGATGTTTCTTGATCAAATCTTAAGATAGCTGACTATAATGAGCGTGTGCACAGCAAAAGAAAATCATGGTAATGAGTGCCATAACACCAAGCAACACAACTAAAAAAATACATCAGGTTTTCTTTGAAACATTAAACAAATCAAGATAAGATAAAACCAATAGAATGCAATAGATGATAGTTGCCTCCCTGTGACTTAATATTTTTTTCTCTTTTTACTTTCTGTGATTTGTACTTGCCTCAATACTGCAGTTTATTGTGAAAGTTAAATTTCCCCCCAAATTGCATTTTGCCTGGTATGCCATCAGATCATAACAGGAAATGGAACTACAGATTTAAATAGAAATGTTATTATAACATAAAAGGAAGAAAAAGTGCTTTTGCAACAAACAACATCTGATATCAGAGTCCTGGTTACATTGGAATCTTGTAGCTCAGTGGTTAGAGCACTCTTGCAAGTGAGAGACCTGCATTTGATTCCCAGCAGGGCGAAACCTTGGGCAAGTTTCCTTACTCTACATACTTGATAATAATCCCTCAAGAAAAAAACATGATAAATTGGTCACTTCAATCCACGACTGTTCATGGGACATTGCTGTGTGCAATTCACTGCCATGTTTCATCCACAAATATACAGTCAAGCCACGGTGAACTTTGCTTCCTAAAGTTTATTCACATAGACCAGTTCGCTTCAAAAAGGCAGAGAAACATTGGGGGGGAAACTAACATTGCATGCTTCAGTCGCTGTGTGTGTTTCACCCACAGATTGTCACAATGCAACAATTAACTTACCTAGAGACGATTTGTATGTACACAAATCTGTGTGTATGTTTGTGGGTGTGTGTGTTCAATGTGTCTCTGTCTGTTTTTGTCTCTTTGGTGTGTGTGTGTGGGGGTGTGTGTCTGTTCGTGAGTCTGTGTATGTATCTGTGTCTATCTGACTGTGTGTGTCTGTTGGCGTGTCTGTGTATGTGTGTGTGTTTGTGTGTGTTCTCAAAAGCCAGGCATGATAGTGCTCAGGGATTTTGGATGTTTTTCTTGAGGGATTATTATTATTTGTAATATAAATTACAAAATGTACTGGGGTTTTGTTTTTGTTTAAGAGCAGTGCTTTTTTTTAAAAAAAAGGTACATTTTGCTCCTGGCTGCAACATTTATTTGCTGGTGGTTAGATTTGTGTACTCAGAACAAGGTGAGGGGAGAGGTGGTGGGGGGGGGAAGGGATTGCGTTTATTTCCCCTCACCCTCAAAGTTTACCAACTCCTGTGAGTAATCCACCTGTTCTCTGTTCGTTGGCTATAATTTCCAAAACATCCTACGCGTACCTGTTTCAATATAAATATAGTCTGAAAACAAAATACCTTTTAATATCTATATTGTAATCTGCCCAAACTTGGTGTATCCAGCATTGGTTGGTGTCACTGTAGTTGACTTATTTTTGGTGAATTGTTTCAAATGATGTGGTTTGGAAAACAATTATTTTTGAAACTGTTCTCCATCTTAATTATAAAAAGATTTAGCCGCTTTGGCTAAAATTGAACATTTTCAATCCATGACTGTTTGTGGGACACTACTATGCACAATTGGCTGCCACATTTCGCTCACCTATATACAGTCAATTCACTTTACAGTGTATTCTGTGAAGCGCTGCGAGACGTAGAAGACATGAAAGCGCTATATCAAATGCAAGGATTATTATGATTTACAGTATATTCTGTGAAGCACTTTGAGGCATCTAGAAGACATGAAAAGCGTTATGTCAAATGCAAGGATTAATATTATTATTATATCTTCAATGTGAACAAATCACACTAAGATATATGGGAATGCAATGAAAATAACTCTAAAGGCTAAACAATATAGTTCTGAAGTAAACACAACCCAAATAACCTGTAGCCTACCTGTATTTCATTCTTTGATTTTTTTTTCTTACAATGATATACAGCAATGTCAACTTCACCTCTTTCTGTTCAGAATAATGCCGTGGCCCGGCTCAGTGGTAGCATTTTCACCTCTGAGTGAAAAGGAAGCAGGCTTATGTAATACATAAAATCATACAATTCTGAAGCCCCACATTCTGCAGAAGACAAACTAGTTTCACAAGAATATGGAAGAATATTAACCCCCCAAATTCCCCCCAAATCCATAGTTTTGTTTAGCAAAAGACCAACTTGCCCTTATACAGCACATTTTAGGAGGGAAAATAAACACAAAGTGCTTAACAGAGAAGAAATGGTAAGGCCGAAATGGGTGAGAGCTAGTGGGTAGGAGGGATGTGGCTTGTGAAGCATAATTTTAAAATACTACATGAATATATTGAATGCCAAGTTAAAACCAAATTAGCGGTTAATGTTGATTTCCAATAGCTAAGAAACTAATCGATGTTTCCGCTGAGATTCCTAAGAAGGGTCCACTCTTGGCCAAATATACCGTATGGCCAGAATTCACGTCAAGGAGAATTGGTGAATAAAGTGGTTGTCGCTTAAAACTTTGCAACTGAGTGTCCTTCAATGCTGATAAAATGAATCAGGAATATGTCAAGCACTTTAACAACTCTTTTTGTATTACCAATAAAAAATATTGTAACAATGTAGTCAAGGTGATTCAATCACCTCACTGCAAATTAATCTAAATTTAAACACTCTATAATTATTTTGCCAGCACTACAATAATGTGCCTATGATTGGCATGTATTAGAAAGGCAGGAATCAGTGTAAAGATTAATATAAATTGGGTATGATGTTTAATCTTGCCGATTTTGTTTCAATGGAGTTTTATTTGAGTCTTGGGCGAAGCTTTCTAGCGGTGGATTTCCATATTAATATGATCATGCAAAGCTAGAAGAGATCTATGTTTCTCTCTCCAATCCCCACACCCCCCACCCAACTCACTCCAGGAACAACAACAACTTGCACTTGTGCAGAGTGAAATAACTTTGAAGCGATTGCTTAGACCCAGCCGGAGGGCAACAAACGATTTTGCTTCTTCCCCCTGTCCCCGGCTCACGTTCAGTGCTCCGCCACCTTCAGGCGCTCTGGGACGCTATGCTGGCGAGGTGGCAGGGGCTCTATATAGGTGCAAGTTGTTGTTGTGGGGGTGAGAGAGTAGTGCCACCTGCTGGCATTTACTGTATAGTGCATGTGTTCAACTCACACACGTTTGTAACAACAACATTGCGTTTATATTGCACCTTTCATGTGGGCAGGAGGGTATTGTGGAGTCCTGTAGCTCAGTGGTTAGACAGAACACTAGCGGGAAACCTGGGTTCAATTTCTGGCTGATTAGGACAAAACTTTGGGCAAGCTTCCTTACTCCACACACCTAATAATAATCCCTCAACAAAAAAAACACTCACAATAATTAATTGGTCAGTTCAATCCATGACTGTTTGTTGGACACTGCTGTATGCAATTGGCTGCTGCATTTCTCTCACAAATATACAGTCAATTCACTTTAGAGTATATTCTGTGAAGCGCTTTGAGACGTCTAGAAGTTGTGAAAAGCGCTATATCAAATGCAAGAATTATTATTATTATGTGCAGTTCTATGCTCCAATTACTCAAATAGGATAGATATTTGTTAGGTAAAGGTATTAAGGGATATGGGGCAAGGGCGGGTAATTGGAGTTGAGGTACACATCAGCCATGACCTTATAGAATGGCGGAACAGGCTCGAGGGCTGAATGGCTTACTCTTGTGTCTATGAAAAATTAATGGAATTGGGCTGCAGTGGGATTCTGTGTCTACATATGTACTGTCTTTGGATCAGATATGAGTTTATCTGCAGGATATGTGCTCATTTCTCTCCAGAAGGAGCCATGTTTTGTGGCAAAGCTCACGGCCATTGGGTTACTGAGTGTTCTTAGCCACCACCCAGCATGGAGTTAGGAGTAGGCTCTTCAAGACTGTTCCGCCATTTAATTAGATCAAGGCTGATCTGTGGTTTACCAAACTTTTCAATTCCAATTTCCTGCTTTCTCCCCATATCACTTAATATCCTGACCTACCAAAACTTTATCACTTGAAGGTGTGGATGGATCCACCATCCTTGTTGTTATTGTTGTTTCATTAAGTGTGCTCACAAACGGTTTCATTTCAGTTGAGGGAAGAGGGAAAGCTGTTTGAAATTTTGTTTTACATGCATTCTTAAGAGAGAAAAAATGCAAAACTCACTATGGCTTTGATGCAATTATTGAAATTGGATCTAATATCTTCAATCCAAACAATGCTGAATGAAATATGCTTTTAACATTTAGCTGGAGCATTGAAGCTGAATTTATGAATCAATCACCCAAAGAGATGAAATTAAAATCTCCTATATTTTCTCAGCTTTAATATACCTTATGAAATGAATTTGACCCACCTTAGTATAGATAACAGGAAAAGAATATGCATACAAATCTGGTTGTGAGCCATCCATGAGACTGAGATTTGGCTTTTGCATTGCTTTCATTGTGATATATATTTATAAATGGTTATTGCTGTCTTTTCAAAAGGCAAACCTGGAAGTTAGTGTAATGTTTATTCATAGGACAGCATCTCTGACATATGTTGGAATGTCACCCAAGATTAGGACCTCAAAGTCTCAATGCGAGGCTTGAACCTATAACCTTTTGATAAACTACTATGGTTTAAGGTGATGTAACATGTGGCGTATCACCATAAAGCAAAGCAGTGGTTAGTTATATTGTTGCTTACATGTTAAGTATGTTATGTTGGGAAGTCCTCCCAATGTGAAAGGCACTCTATGAATGTAATTTTGTTGTTGTTAAGTTATATGTGTAGAGTACCAGGCAGTTTAGGTGGATAGGTTGCAATGTATTTCCAAGGCAAATATTTGTTGTTTTGATTTGGTGTATTTTTCTGAGTCTTGTTTATAAAGGGAGATTATTTTCAAAGTTCAAATGTTCAGTGAGTTGCTATTCACAAATAAGAATCAGAAATACTTCCATAAAACATCCATGTTTTAAGATTTATGTCATGCAGTGAAAAATTTACTACTAAAACCACGGACTAAACACAGCAATAGAAATAAAGGAAGAATTCATACATTAACGATCTAAGGAACAGTGGCATTCATTATGTGGTCTGGAGATCATCTCACAAGCTCCCATGCTCTTGACCTGTGACTTGAGGTCAGATTTTACTGCTTCATGTGTCTTCAGAGTTCATGACCATCCCCCCTCCTCCCCACCCCATGGCATGGCAAGTTTCTCACCACAGTTTACCAGATTTCTGACAGCGTTAATAATAATAATGGATATAATATTAGGTTTACAATATGGCTTAAACGGAATCAGTTCCAACTATTCCAATTCCAATAGCCCAGATTTCTATAATTACCTTCCCGCAACTTTAATCTATTGCATTATTGTGGCTAATAGATTATTATTATTATTATTTCCTTCAAGGTCAAATTTACTTTTGTCTAACCATGATCTGTGCTTGGAATCTAGGCTTGTTTACATTGTTTCTAAAAGGCGCAACGTTACACTTTTGCATTTGTTTCTAAACTGTGGGGCGCGCCTTCTTTGGGGGCTGCGTACTGTTGGCGGAGCTTTAGAGTCTCGAGCCCCCGAGTGCATGTGGAGCCGAGGCGGAGCTGAGGACCTGAGTGTATAGAGTTGAGGACCTGAGTGTGCGGAGCCGAGGACCCGAGTGTGCGGAGCCGAGGACCTGAGTGTGTGGAGTTGAGGACGTGAGTGTGTGGAGCCGAGTGTGAAGGGTGTGAAGGAGGTTTCAAAAACGTTGCTGAGTTAGGGGGGCGCTGCTATTCAAAATTTGGAAGCCACTGCACTGTTGTATTGGAATAGAACAAGCAACTCTCTCCCTGGAGGGAGACCTAATTATGTATGTGTATGTGTATTGTGTATGAAGTGCAGGTTGGAAAGAACCAAGGCTTTGGGGACCCCAAAATATGCACTGAGGTTCTGGTGTAGTTTAATCAGATAAACCCACATTGCTTGCCATTCATATCACTGTCTACAAGCTTTCCTGCTGCTTGTCAGTTTAGACCACAAGCAATTAGAGCTTTGGCGTGCAGTGTTAATAGAAGCTGAGTGGGAAGAATCCTTAACCTCAGTGACTAGTATGTCCCTCCTTATCCTACCCGTGATCCAAGCTGGATGGATTATTAGTGAAAAGGGGGCATAAACTCAGGATTTTTTTGGAAAGATTGGAGTGGGAGAAGGGGATGGAAGGAGATGGAAGCTAGGTAATGCAAACCACTCTGAAACAAATGAGCAATTTATTTGGAATATTGTAGGCCAGATCACCCTTATCTCTTGAAATAGTTCCATATAATATTTAATGTTCATGTGAATAGAGACAGGAGCTTAGTTTAATATCTCAGCTGGAGAATAACACCTCGACCAATGTGGAACTCCGACGGCACTACACTGCATTGTTATCTTAGATTATTAGGTCAAATAATAATATTAATAATAATAATCCTTTCACATTTTATCAGCGTATCAAAGCGCTTCACAGAATATACTGTAAAGTGAACTGACTGTATATTTGTGGGCGAAACGTGGCAGCCAATTGTGCACAGCAGAGTCCCACAAATAGTCATGGATTGAAACGACCAATTTTTATTATTGTTTTTTTGAGGGATTATTATTAGGCGTGTTTTTGTGGGCATGGAGTAAGGAAACTTGCCCAAGGTTTCCCCCTGACCTGCCTGGATTCGAACACAGGTCTCACGTTTGTAAGGCGAGTGCTCTAACCAGAGCTACAGGAGCTCCTATATACACACACACACACTTCCCCACCCTCCTCCCCTTGGTGTGAGACACACACACACACAATCTCCTCTCCCCCTCTCCCCCCCACTCACTCCCCACCACCCCCTACTGTAGGGCGAGGGCTGGGTTAGTGGGGGAACCTCCCCCAGAGGTACCACTAGCTGTGGGCTCTCTCTCATCCCTTTTGCCGCTGTACTATCCGATGTCCTCATTGAACTGTACGTCCACACTCCCCTGTAGTCAGCCAGGCTGTCGTCGCTCTCCAGGGCCTTCATCTGAGACTCCAGGGAAGGCTGGCTCCCCTCAAACACCTTCTCCTCCAGCTCGTTGTCACTCTCTAGTGACCTGTATTCGCCAAAAGTTGGCTTGAATCATAATCTCTTGTTTCAGAAGCAGGAGTGCTACCAACTAAGCTTGGTGACAGACTAGACTGGATTCATAAATTAAAAAGAAACAGTATCAGATGTTACATGGAAAGAGTTGTGAATTGTGAATTGCAGTACATAGCTCCAGTGGAGGAGCAACCAATAGCAAAGACTCAATCGGCCAATTTAGAATTTAGACCTATGCTCTAGCTTGGAATAAGACTATTTGGCCAATTGAAAAAGCCTCAACCACTACCTTCTCCGATGCTGTAGTTTCTATGATTCTAAATCAATTGGAATTGTAAAGGGACCAGTGAATTTCTGGCTTGCAAGCCAGAATCCCTGTCTGTAAACAGGGGCTCGTTCAGGGTAAAGCAACATATGTGAAGCTCATCTGTGAATCTCATAATATTTTCAAAAGAATGCAACCTTTTGAGATCCATTAAAAAAAATTAGCAGACTGGCATGGCTACCAAAATTACAAAATCTCCCAATTTTCAGTTTATCTGTAGGAATGGCTTGTAATCAATAAATAATATACCAACAAGTCATTTTAAATTGTTGTGTTAAATGTAATCACCAGATACAGATTGAACAGAGAACTTTAAGCCTATTTTATTATATAGGGATGAGTCCCTTCACCCAATGTCTGCTGCTTCCGTGCTATGCTTTGCTAAATTTAATAATTGGATGAACATATGGCATAGGCAGGTTATTTCAGCCATCAGGTTCATTCAGTCACACGCAGGTTCATTTACTTATAAGTCAAATTATATTGTGCAGATCTGAACTGATTTATGGTTAAAACTGTTGTACATTATGATTAAACACCATAGGTCCTGAGCCCCAATTTTGCATAATAACTGGCAAATTGCAATGGCACTGGCCCATATGCTCTGAACATTATCTTTATAAGCAAATTAGAGTCCTCAGAGCAATGTAATTTGATCTACAGAACAAGGATGCCTGCAAGGGCTGGCTGTGGTGCTGTAAAACAAAAGTACAGATCAACACCTTCCCTAATTTCTGACCCCGCCTGCTTGGAATTGAACCCGGATCCTCGTGTTTGTGAGGCGAGCAGATTTCCAGTACCTTGGGATGGGTTCCTTGTCTGAAAGGTGGTGTACAAAGGTAATTTTTTTGTTAACCACTACATTGCAGGATTCCACAACATAGGAACAGGAGTACGCTGGGATATTTTCTGATATCATGACTGATCATTAACATGGTAAGGCAGGAGGAGGCTCATTGGAGCATAAATGCCGGCATAGACCAGTTGGGCTGAATGGCCTGTTTACATGCTGTATATTCTAATGTAATGCTTCTCCTTATCAACAATACACAATTTAGTACAGCTACAGCTTGGAAGAAGACAATTCTGCCCATTGAAAGAACCAGGGACCATCACCTGACCATTACCCATTTGCCTGCCTTTTTTTAAAAAATTAACTTGACTCTTTTGTTATTTATGTATTTTCCTGATGAAAATAATATGGATCCTGCCTTGACCACTGCATCCTGCGGGGCATTCCACATCACAACAACTTTCTGCGTAAAATAATTCCTCCTAAATCTTCTTTGCTCCCTTGCTAACTATCTGAAATAACTTAAAATCCCATTTGGCTGGAATACTGGTTACAATTTACAGTAAAAGCCCATTCATACAGCACCCACGGGATCTGGCCAATGCCGGTTAAAGCGCCTGCCAGATATTCGGGCGGCCCATGGCCGAAAACCCACCACAAAAAAATTAAAAGTTCTTTTAACACACACCATACACACCAGACTAAATAATAACAGATAATAACAGAATATTGTATTGGTACTTATTGTTAAAACTACTCTCCTGCACTTCTCACCTTTACTAGTTTCGGTTTATAATCCAGCGATTCTGTGTGGGTGAAAAAAATGGCAGCGCGACTTTACTAGTGGCAAGCTGATAACCCTAGACTCTACTAGCGGCAAACCAAAATACTGTACCTGTGCGACAATGTGAGTTATCGGCTAGGGTTATCGACTTGCTGTTAGTAAGGCTTTAAATTTGCACTCCATTTTTTTCACCCGCTTGGCGTGCTCCATTATAAAAAGAATAGCTGGACTATAAACCTCAACTGCAGCATCATGGCTTCAAGCGTAGCATCTACCAGTAAAGGTGAGAAGCACAAGAGAGTAGTTTTACAATAAGTACCAATTCAATATTTTGTTATTATCTGTTATTATTTATGCATTACAAATACTCCACCGCTATTGCTCCGGATAAGTTCTGGTTTATCGAATGGGGACTTTTTTTGGGGCTTGCCGGTTATACAGAAGTGCCGGTTCATTGAGTCATGGATAAACGGGCTTCTACTGTAGTTCTAAAGTGAATAAATTTGATGCCTCTCCTCATTCATGACATTAAAGTCTAGAAGACGTGAAAAGCGCTATATCAAATGCAAGGATTATTATAAAGTCTAGCAAAGTAGTACAGTAAAACCTTGCTAATCCGACATTCCGAAAGCTGGTAACTCCATAAAACTGGAAAGACTTCAAAATACAAACAGCATTAATTTGTTTCCAATGTCCGGCAAATATCCCAAAATTCGGAACAGCAGCTACTTGCAGTTCACCCTGGCACTGCTCTGTCATCCGGCGCTGTGGGTGGAGCTTAGGTATAAGTTTGGCTTCAGTGCTGTGTTTACAGCTCACATGGTGTATGCGGCGGGGCTTCCCCAGCCATTTTTAGGGTAGGCACTAAATACCAGCAAACTCCCAAATCCGGGAGGGAGTGGGCCCACCGTGCCAGATTATCGAGAGTTTACCATATTCATTTAGGGGAGTCAGAGCTGAAGACATCAATTCACTGCACATGATTTACACTGTCTTTGGTACATTATGAAAGTTGCAATGTGTAGTAAGGCATTCAGAACACCAGGTAAACTATTTAATAATAAATAATAATAATCCTTGCATTTGATATGGCACTTTTCACGTCTTCTAGACATGTCAAAGCACTTCACAGAATATGCTGTAAAGTGAATTGACTGTATATTTGTGGGCGAAATATTTGATCAATAGTAACCACATCACAGCTGCCTTTTTTTGTTCTGACAATTGCTTTCCCTCCACTGCTCCATCTGTGATGTCACTTTGCTCAACTAACCTATAATTCTAAGTGTGCCAACAGCCAAGATGGTTGCACTTTCCTAAAGTAGTTATTATAATGATCATCCTTAATAATAATCTGTACATTTGATGTTGAGCATTTCACATCAGGAGGATGTCTCAAGATGCTTCACTGGTTATACTATAAAGTAATTCTGTATTTTGTAGAAATCCCAGCAGTCAGTTTGTTGACAGTAATGTCCCACGAACAGCCAGGAAGTAAATGATCAATATTATTTGGTTGATTGAGAAACTCCCTACATTATTAATGTAAATGCAGCAATTCAATCTAGGCTGGGTTGGGGTATCAATGCTGAGAGCCTGATCTTCTCCCAATGTCCATACCTTTTAATGGAATAATATTCATGGCATTTGTTATAGCACGTGTTATCATGTCGTTGCGACATCTACTGTGAAGTGACTTAACAGCATATTTTGTGGGCAAAACTAGGCAGCCAATTGTGCATTGTCTCAAACAGTATTTGAGTGACCAATTTATTTATTTATTTTTAAGGGATTATTACCATGGAAAGCAATGTTCTCATCCCCTACCCAATGTAATTGAGGACAACCATAGCATCTGAACTTCTGCCTGGCAAAGGAAACTAACTCACCACAGACAGATTCAAAGCTGCAGCTATGCAGTCTGGAGAGCTGCACTGGGTAGTACCTGTACTCACTAATCCATCAGTGGAGCAGTATAAACAGCTAATTTAAACCAGAAGGTACACTAATGTTACAAATTTGAATTAAGCCTACCTTTGTTCTCAGTCACTTTCAGCCTCTTAAGAGTGATGGAAAAGGAGTAAAAGGTTCTTTCTCCACCCCAATTTTCAAAGAGCTCAATGCTTTTCAAAACGAGTTGATGCATTTATTGTTCATCATCCTTTCAGTGTCTGCGCCCTCACAAACCCTTACACTTCCTTCCTTTGCTTCGTTTGCCGTGAAATAGGTTGTGGTTTGTTTGTTTTCTTCCTATTCTGCTTTTACACACTTTCAGAAATGTTGGTGTTAAGCCTGGTTCAGTTACCCAAAAGCAGTACACAGGGCTGCTGTGTAAATCAAAAAAAGATAATCCTTGCATTTAATATAGTGCCTTATACATGTTTCTCAAAGCGCTTTACAAAATGTACTGTATATTTTGTGGGTGAAATGTGGCAGCCAATTGCGCACAGCAGTGTCCCACAAACAGTCGTGGATTGAGTAACCAAATTATTATTACTAACTTAATTATTTTTTAATGGATAATTACCCCCCAAAAAGCAATCCACCAATTAACTCACAACTACGTTCCCACTTACTCCTAGGTAAACAGAGGTGTGAGGAGTAAGGAAAGTTGTCCAACATTTCACCCTTCCTGGGAGTCTAAAGCAGATCCGCCCACTTGTGCGGCAAGTGATCTAACCACTAATAATAATAATCCTTGGATTTGATATATCACCTTATCAGGTCTTTGAGATGTCTCAAAATGCTTCACTGAATATATAGTAAAGTAAATTGACTGTATATTTTGTGGGGAAATGCAGCTGCCAATTACGCACAGCAGTATGTTTCCCACATACAGTCATGGATTGAAGACCAATTTATTATTATTATTAAGTAACAGAACTCCAAAATAAATGATTTTGTTGAAAGACATGAGTAAATTGCAGTTGAAACTCAGCAGTTTCAATGAAAATGAAAATGCTACATGCACTAGCCTACTGAAAAAGTGCTCCTTGCTGTAAATTCTGTTTTAGCAGGAACTGTCTTGCCAGTCATGCTAGACATCAGCTTAGGTCAACAACTAAAACACCAACCTACACTTGCATAGTGCCTTTCATGCAGGGCAACATCTCAAAATACTTTAGAAAAACATAGGAAAACTGAGCAGGGTGGATAAACTGGGTGTGGGTGAGTTAGAAAAGCATAAAGAGAAGGTGGGAAGGTTTTGTTGTTGTTTTAGGAAACATGTTCAGAGATCAGGGGCATAGGGTCTGAAAACACAGACTGCCAGTGGTGGGACAGAGGGGGGCATGGGGATGTGCAGTGGCCTGTTTGCAGAGTTGACAGCATGGTAGTGGTGTTGGAGGAGATTGCAAAATTTGGGTGCTACAAAGAGGCATTTGAAGGTCAGAACGAAGATCTGGGATCAGTGCCAAGTCTCACAATTGGGAGTTTGGTGCACAAAGGGTTTGTTGCTCAAAGTGGATCTTACTTTGTGTGATGATCATTTCACCACATGCATCCTTAACACTTTCACCAGCAGGCTTTTCAGCCCTACCAACACAATAGGAGAGTGGTGAAATATGGAAGATGAAATTCAATATAGCCAAGTATTATGTAGATTGACTTCCATTGCAAGAGCTTTACAATTCATAGTTCTCTATATAAGACAAGAAATGAACTCTCCTGAAGACCCATCTAGTCAAAGCAAAAAAAAATTCTTAAAACTTTAAGATCCAGTCATGGAAAATTCTTAAATTCAGTCTTTTTAAGTACAGTGAAACAGCATCTTTCAAATTAAGATGAAATGTCTTGGGATTCTTCAGATTACAAGTAATTAGCACAAATGCAAAGTGATAATCCTTGAAAATTACTCTGACAGCAATATGCTCTATGAAGCTGCAATATATGCTGATCAAGTAATCAAGGCTGGTGGAAGGGAGAATGCCATTTCAATCCTACTTATGTGTGTTCACAAATACCCAGAGTTGAAAGAATAGGGATTTCATTACCATTCGCAATAACACAGTTATTGAACTCTGATTGTCCTATATCTCTATTGGGGATTTGATGAATAGCTGATGCCCGGATAGAAGAAGGAATCTGCCAAGCCCATAGTTTGTGAGGCTGCCTCAGGCAGCGGGAAAATAGCTTACTGCAATGGATGCATTTCAGACATGAGAACAACATTATCAAAGGAAGCACACAACTGAAGTAGGGCCAGCTTGATGTGCAAGTACATTTAAAATTGAGTTTGTAGTTCCTCCAATATTTAATATTCAACAGACACGTTTTCAAAGTAGATAAATAATACATTTAACAACCAACACAAACATTGCTGTTGTGGAGATGGACCTTATAGGTTTTTCAAAGCTCCTGGTAAATTTGCCTTTGTACAACATTTAACTATCTGGAAATCATCTGGATTGTGTTGTCAACATGCTCTGTTTATTTGCTGTTGGAAAGACTTTAATTTTATTAATGATCAGATTATTCTCCAAAATTATTTCAATGTGATCAGAAGGTTGTGGGATTTTACCTCACAATTATTGGGAGCGCTGCATTGCTTTTTTGTGGGGTTGTCAGATGGGTATCTGAGACATGTGGAAACTCTGCATTACGCTTAACAGTAGGCAAAACCAAATTGAGAGTTCCAAGCATGCCATCTGCACATGTAAATTCCCATGATTGGAATGTAATGCACACTCTCTCCCTGGTGGAATGCACTTTGATTACCTAATCCCAGACTCAGATTGGCCTGGAGACCTCAGGGTGTGCTTGTGAGCACTGCTGGGGGTTTAACCAGCTACATCCACATAGATGCCAATGAAAGTACAGTACTGTCTGACAAGCTTCCCACTGCTTGTCTAACTACGACCACCCTACAATTGAGGCTTTGGCTTGCAGGGTTAACAGAAGCTGAATGGAATACTTCTTGCCCTTACAGAATGGTCTGCCATTCGAAATCCTATTGATGAGCCTGGCTTGCTGGTCTGTGCCCATCACTCACCTGGCTCAAGAATTGGAGTACAAAGACCTTAGAGTTGACTTGGTTCTGATATTACATTCCAAGCATGCCACCTCGGAGCCATTTCAGCCCCAAGGAGGCCCTCTTGCATCCTCCTAAGGAAGATAGTTAATGACCGGTTATTTGACATGCAACATGTGCCGGTTTACGAATCATCACTAAGTGGTTAGCATGTACCAGGAACTCCCTATATTGTTGTAGGGGGTGTCTTTTGAATGAAGCATTAAAATGAAGTTTCACCTGGCTTTAAAGATAATGGAAAATTATATAAAGAGGAGAAAATTCCCTCCAAAGTGTGTTTTGCTGTTTGTGGGACCTTCTTTGTATAAATGGGTGTTGTATTTGCCAAAAAAGAGTCAGTACATTTGATGATAATTATTGTAAGTGCTTTGAGACACTTTAGCATGAAATAATGCTATAAAAATGCAAGTTCAGATTCTTTCTTCCAATTAATCCTCAGATTATGGCAGAAAATATCATTCATCGAAACACAATTATGGGAGCTGTGAATTAATTCAGTTGTTCATGCATCCTGTTCCTAACACAATCCTCATCATCTTATTACATCTTTCACATACCCATGTCAGTCTTTAGCCTCCAGCCTTTTAATGGATGTAAAACCACTCTACATACGTTATTTCCAACCAATGAAAAACTGTTTTAAAAACAAGAAAATTAAATTTGTGTAGTGTCATTCACATCAGGAGGACTTCCCAAGGCACTGGACAGTCAGTGTTTGGGACCCGAGCTAGAGTCAGAATCGGGAATATTGGCGGGAAGTGAGGGGATGGGAGGGAAATGGGATGACTGATGGCACCTTCGAAGAGGAGGATCTTGCGGCAGGGCTTGAAGGAGACTAAGGATGGGGCAAGGTGGAATGATTGCGGGATGGAATTCCAAAGGTTGAGGGGGCAGAGTGGCTGAAGGCTTTCCCACTGATGGTGGGGTGAGAGGAGGGAGCAGACAGATTGGTCGGGGTTTAGGAAGTTGCAAAGGTAGGGTTGGGCAAGGCCATTGAGGGCTTTGAAAGTGAAAACAGCTTCTTCTTGGCTCAGTTGAGTTGGAAGAAAGAATAGCAATAGCAATAAACAGATATAAATGTA
Organism: Hydrolagus colliei; assembly: GCA_035084275.1. Classification (NCBI taxonomy): domain Eukaryota; kingdom Metazoa; phylum Chordata; class Chondrichthyes; order Chimaeriformes; family Chimaeridae; genus Hydrolagus; species Hydrolagus colliei. The sequence goes on along the minus strand of CM068742.1, from coordinate 62,171,335 downwards.
TTTGATTTGAAAACTGTTAGGAAAGAGAAGTTTAAATAATACAGGAAGAATAAGGACAAGAGAATCCAAAGATAAAGGGACAGAATAGCAAGTGACATCAAAGTTTAAAATGTTCTTATTAAAATTAATTGAAGTAACTAGATTTTGATCAACATAAGCCAGATGGGGCCTGTGTATGGGTTTGTGTCCACAAGGTTTCCGAGAAACCTTGGGTAAATACGGTGCATATTGGGGAAACACGGTGCATATTGGGGATATTCGAAAGCTGCAAGTCTTATCGGCTTGTGTGCAAGTGTGCACATGGAGGTAGTGCACACAGGGTTGATTCCCGTCCGTCTTAAAAAGAGCATTCCAAGAATATTTGAGTGCAACCTGTGTGCTGTGAAACTGTCCACACTCCCACTAAGAGGGATAGGGAGGGGGATACAAGAGCCCATTTGTAACTGCGCCTTGCAAAAGGCAGCAAAACCCGGAGGTGGAGAAGCCTTGGTTCCTTCACCAAAGTGGAGTCCCAGAGGCAATCCCCACCACCACGAGGGGCCGAGTTTGTTGTGTCCTGCAGCAGGTTATAACATGCTGCTTCTTCTTTTCTGTAATGAGTTTGATACTGTCTGAGACGAGTGTAAATATAAAAAAATAAGCATTTTGTTAAAAATATATATTTTGATTAGCATTAAGGTTCATGACAATTTGCAAACAACAATTTATATTTATATAGTGCCATTCACATAGGATTACATATTGGGCACTGAAACAAAGCAGCAGATCATTACCAAATCTCAGCATTTCAATGCCAGATAGAGGATACTAGTTTATCTTAACTTTCTGAATTTTATGGTACAGAATGGGGGATAGATACCCTCTTTCAGTTTTAGCTTGATTACCTTTTGCAGCAGGGAATATTTAACGAACAGTACATTTGGAGCCCACAATATGGTAGGTTTTGCATTGGTTTATGGTTCATAGAGGGTCTTCATGAGCCACTGAACTTTTCTTATTCCGTGCTTTTTAATGCTGTTCATTTCATGTGAGTATTTTCGTAAATCCTTGAATGTCTACTTATGTCAAATGTAAGTGTGATTAAAGCACATTTTTGTTTGTTGTAACCTCCAGCATAACATGCCACAGCAATGCCTTCCAGTTTTGCGCTCCCACTTCAAAGGCAAACTAGGATTTGTTTTCATTGTATTCCCAAACCATTTGATTATTTTCCAGATGCCTTCCACTCAGCTCTCTATCCCAAATAATAGTTCCCCTCCTTCCATTATAATCTGCTTTAGATCTTGATTATCTGATTCAAATTGGTGAACTTCTGCTTAATTATATGTTCTTTTGCCGTGTGTACATTCCACCGTTGTTCAGTCCTTTCTGCAACTTTCCGTGTACTTTCATTGTTCTCTAATTGATCTATTTTTCATTTATAAATGTTCATTTTAAATTTGACTTCAAATAGAATGTTTTTGTCCGAATCTGAAAGATCAACGTCAGATATTTTAATTGCATTAGAATAGGAAGGGGAGCAAAGCTGCCTTCTTCCAGGGACTTTCTCCTCAGTGGGAGGTGGAGCAGAGAGCTCATAATTAGTAGTTTGCATGAAATTGTGCCATGTCAGTGTGGAAGAGCTTGCATTCATTTCAGGCCATGAGATGTTATCCTGTGTGAAAGTGGCTATATAAATTCAAATACTCATAATAATAATAAAAATAATCACAGAATTTACTTTCCTCCAGTGACTGTGTAATCTGGAGGCATTTCTTCATCATTTTAAGTTAACGTTTAGTCATCAGCCTGGAGGCTTTGGTTCTGGCCTAGCATATCAATAAACAAATCTTTTGAGATAAATTTCCATTTTCTGCAGAACTCTCAGTCTAGTTTGCATGCACTTAAACATGGTGATGGGGTTACCACAAGGTGTTAAACACCTATCAATTTATTAGGGTTAAACTCAAAATTTACTACTGGTAAAAAATTCATTGCATTATATGATGAAAAACCTACAGAAATAACCTCTTGCCTGTCCCAGGGACTGAGAATACTGAACAGAAATCAATATACAGTACATATTTCATTTGATATGTAAGCTTTACTTATTATTACTGGATGATTATGATACTTATTTAATATTGAAAGTTTAAGATTATCTAGCAATAGTCTATCAGGTGAAGGAAAATGTAAACTTTTATATGTTACTAATAATAATAACCCTTACATTTGGTATAGCGTGTTTTGCTTTGAGAGTATGACCAAAAGTAGTGTTTTTTGGGTTGAATGTGGCAGACAATTTGTATATTGCAATGTCCTGCAACAGCCATGGAGTGAATACCAATTTATTTGGGGGATTGTGGGCGAAGACATCAGGAAAAACTCGTTTCTCTTTTCAAATACTGCCATGAGATCTTCAACGTCCATCTGGATAGGCAGATGGAGCCACAGTTTTCACAGATGTTCCACAGAACAGTACCTCCTATAATGCCAACAACACCCCTAGCACTGTATAGGAGTGTCATCTTATTGAGCCTTTCATGATGTTTGAAAAAAAAATTGGATAGCATGAGCGAATCTAAATTGCATTAAATTAGTTAAAGAGCAACTTGTATACCTCAGATTAGTGACACATTCAGAACCTGGTGTGAAAGTGGTGGAGCCAATGACAAGTCAGCACAGTTTTGTTTTGTCAAGCTGAAACAAACAACTTGAATAAAGTTGAAACAAACAATTTGAAACAGTAGTCATTGTGTAACAGTTGTATATATAATTTGTATACAACCTGCCCTATGAATGGAAAAAAAAGGTTGTCTTCTAGGATTTCAATGATGAACTCCATGGAAGATAACCAATATGCTCAATAGGCTTTCATCACTGAAACATCTATGTTGCAAGTGACCTACCATGTATCTGAGACACAGATGCAGTAAAAAAGAAATGAAAATATCTTGTGTACCAACCTTATAGTGCCTGTGTACAGTGCTAAAAGGTGTAGATCGAGAAATTATGCCACATCACATGACTAAATAATTGCATGGATGCATTGATTTGGTACAATACTAATATTTATAATATTAATCTTTGAATTTGATATAGTGCCTTATCACATATTCAAGACATCTCAAAGCCCTTCACAAAATATACTGTGAAGTGAATTAACTGCCTATTTTGTGGGCAAAATGTGGCAACATGTTGTGTGTTGGACACATAACAGTGTCCAACATACAGTTGTGGATTGAGTGAACAAATATATTTTTTTTTAAAAATCACTCTACTACAAATATGCTTTGGAATTGTGCTGCAACTCCACGTTGACATGCATTGTGCTGGTCATCAAATGTCAAGCGCTTGACAGATCGGTATATTGAAATTACACCAGCATATGGATTACATTCCAAACAGTAGCTAAAGGGCAGAGCATCAGATTGAACCATAAATGTTAATGAACCATTGCTGTTTCATTGCTGCTTAAAAATCTTATTACATTTTAAATCAAGTAATGGCACAAATCTGCATCAGATCAACAATTATAATTCCAGTAGGTTGCAAAACAACATGCGCAGCATTAAAGTTTTATAGGGATATAGTTTTATAGGGATATGGTTTGCATTAGAAATCTTGTTAATCTTGAGTAACAGATTCACTTCTATTTGTCTCTGAATGCATACAAGTTAGAACACATGGCAAAGATGCAGTAACATTTTTGAAAAAGGAATTACAGCTGTTTGTCAAATGTTTCAGCAACATGATACTTCCAACTCCTGGGGAATCCTGGAGAGGTAGTTCATTACTGTTGCTAGTGCAAATTGACTTTGATTGCATGATTTGACAAGTTGATATGACATATTTATTCCACCTTGCATGGTGTCCTAGCGTGGGCAGTACATTAGACACACATCTCTGCTGCAGCTGATATCCATGTCAGAAAGGATGGCTGAGGCCAGCAAGCTGATTAATTTTTTTTAAAAAGCAGCTTGCTGCTGTGATGCTGGGACAGCAGCTTGAATATTTTTGGAGTGATAAGATCGGATGGGCTGAAGGGTCTTCTTCCGAACCAATCATATGATCTTGAGACATGTTGCTGACATAAACGTATATTGCCTGCGCACTCGCACTTCCATTGGTAAACTGCACGAGTTTATAATATGGGATAAACTACAAAGTATTTAGAGAAGCATAAGCTAGTCAAGAGCAGTCAGTTTGGATTTTCAAAAGGCAGGCAAGATCTCACTAACCCTATATAATCATTTGATGAAATACGATAGATAAACGAAATGCAGTGGATGTGGTCCAGATGGATTTTCAAACAGCAGTCGATAAAGTATTATATAAAAGGCTTATGGTAACGAATAGGTATATTCATAGAAGTAGGATAATGCTAGACTGAATGGCCCGTTCCTTTGCTGCAAAAAAATCAATAATTGTGCTGTTCTCTTTGAAATACATATTCTGGAGACTCGTTGCTGATCTTGGCTCTGTGAAAGTTGGCGATTGTACCAATTTTCGATGCCATTATATGCAGCTGTAAGCACATTCTCAGTATTGTGTTGTGGGAACCTTCATTACTTCATCCTTCTGTAATTATCATTCTCAAAAATGTAATGAATTCCAGCACACACTGTCCAGAAGTGACTTTTTTCCTCTCAAACCTCTCTTGGGATCTCCTGAAAGAGTGAATCACTGCAGAGGTGTTGGCGAACACTGTTTTGCTATCTGTTGTGCAAATCCCAGACAATGGAAACTTGTTCACAATATCTTGCTATAGGTCAGGTAACATTAATCTTCTCTCATAATTCACTTGAAAGCTAGTCCTACAAAACACGGTTGGAATTACAGAAGGGGCAGGATTATTTCACTCGTTCACAACATATAAAACATTTGTTAATGTGCAATGGGGTCACTAGTCTTTCCGTTCCACCACCGTCAGCTGTGCTTTCAGCAACTATGACTAAAATGCTAGAACTCTCTGCTTCAATCCCTTTACTTTGTACCTTATTGCCTATCTTTAGATCATACCTGAAGACCTTCCTCTTTGAACTCCCCTTTCTCTCTAGCTTAGCATCAAACTGCCACCGTTAAGAATGTTTTGCAATCTGTGCAATTTTAAATTTAAGACAAAATGATCTAGGTGGAATTTTGGGCTTCAGGTTTAACTCTGCCCCTTTTTAGACACTGTAATGGTATCACAACATTTGGTCACCCTGCAGATAAACTTCCCCATCAGCATGTTTTGTGCACTATCTATTCTCAGCTCACTGGATGAAATAAACAATTGCACAGAGAAGTCACAGAGGATAACTCTAGCCGGCAATAATGACAATTTTTAAAACAAGTTATTTATAGATTATAATATACCAAAGCATTAAAGAAATTGTATCTTGCCATCTCACTACACACTGGGGTACACTTGCGATATGTTAACGAGTTACTTTAACAATGTATACAGTAGCTGTGTTCTGTTTGAGTATACAGTATATTCTATAAATTTTACAATGCTCTGCTGGATGGGACTTGATTTGTGCGCCATTGGCTGCGTACCACTGAGTTACATTATACATCATCAAATCAGTGTTAGACTTTCTAGGTTTTACTTAGACAAGAGCTGAACTATTTAAAAAAATATTAATTCCTCAGTTTTTTGTAATAAAATTACTTCAGCATTTTAGAACTATAAAATTTAATATTAATGTTGCATTTAATAAATGCTTGTTTTAAAATTAATAACAATAATACAGTGCCCTCCAAGCAGGGTAGCGTATCACAGCACTTAACATTTGCAGAGATTCATTCCCGGAGGGGAGGTGACCGTAAGCACGGTCGAAAAGGAAAGCGGGACCTGAAAAAGAGAAGACGGGGGCAAGGTGGAGGGACTGAGGGTAGAGTGTTCCAGAGTTTGTGATGAGCACTTTGTCACTTCTACACAATGTTTCAAAGCATTTAGTGAAGTCCTGTAGCTCAGTGATTAGAGCACTTGCCTTGCAAGTGAGACACCTGGGTTCGATTCCCAGGCAGGACGAAACATTGGGCAAGTTTCATTACTCCACACACCTGATAATAATCACTCACCAAAGAACAATAATTGGTCATTTCAATCCACGACTGTTTGTGGGACACTGCTATGCGCCGCGTTTCTCCCACAAATATAAAGTCAATTCAACTTACAGTATATTTTGTGAAGAGCTTTGAGACATCCAGAAGATGTGAAAAGTGCTGTATCAAATGCAAAGAGTATTATTATTATTATTTAAATACATATCCATGTGTGAGGCTCCAGCTGGTCAAAAAATGTGAATTGGATCAAGAAGAATTTATCTTAGTCCTTGTCTCATCCAACTTATCAGAATTAGGTATTTATCATACCATATCCAAACTTGATTGCGTGCATACTCGTGTGGGTATGAGCAGGAATATGGAGCCACCTGACTCATTATTTCCACTTCAGTGCATTAATCACTAAACAGCATAGATATTAAATTTCAGATGTTCCTTGTGTTGGGATTTAATGCGTGCACAAAAGTCCATTTTGTTCATCGTGTGACTTCTGGCTCACTTAAGAGCAAGCATTTCAGTGTCATTTACCTTTCCGCAGGCCACTCTAATTGCCTCCATTTTAGATATTTATCTGGTTCCCTTTTTAAACCTCATATGGCATCATTCCTTTTACAGCATTTCATATCCTAATTATTCTTGCGTGAATTTTTTTTCCCTAATCTCCCCATTTGGGAGCCCTGCAGCTCAGTGGTTAGAGCACCCACTTTGCAAGCGAGAGACCTGGGTTCGATTCCAAGCAGGGTGAAATTCTGGGCAAGCTTCCTTACTCTACATAGCTAGTAATAATCCCTCCAAAAAAAAAACCAATAATAATTTGGTCCCTCAATCCACGACTGTTTAGGGACATTGCTGTGCATAATTGGCTGCCACATTTCGCCCACAGTTAATTCACTTTAAAGTATATTCTGTGAAGCGCTTTGAGAACAACAACAACAACTTTGATTTATATAGCGCCCTCAAAGCTGGACGGAGTCTCAGAGTGCTTCACAATAGCGGATAGAGAAGTCTAGAAGATGTGAAAAAGCGCTATATCAAATGCAAGGATTATTATTCTTATTTGTTCATTGGCTAATTGTCTTAAATTGATGCCTTATACTGACTCATTGACCATGAGAAATAATTTTTCCCTACTGACTATCAAAACCCCTGATAATTTTAAAGACCTTCATCGGCTCATCCCTCAACCTTCTTTAGTGCCTTGGGACGTCCTCCCGACGTGAAAGGCACTCTATAAATGTAATTTTGTTGTTGTTTATTCCATCAGAAAAAAATCTCCTCCAGTGTCTGATCATAGGTCGAACCACTCATCCCCACTATCACCTTGGTAAATCTCCTCTGCACCCCTCCATCATCTTGATATCTGTTCCAAAGTTGAGTGACCAGTACTGGGCACAATATTTTAACTGCTATCTAATTAATAATTTATGTAAGTTCAGTGATGCTTTGTTTTTATATTCTTATGCTCCTATTTATAAAACCTAGGATGCAATTTGCTTTCTTGATAGTGTTGTCCACCTACCTTCCCATGTTTTTAGTATTAATGTATGTTAACCTCTAAGCCCCTTTGCTCTTCTACTCTTTTTTTAATATTCTCCCATCTTACAGAACATTCAGTTGGTGCAAGCTTTACGGGCCCAAAAGCTTAAAGACATCAGCAGTTGAGTATTAATGACATAGGTTTGCTCATCATTTCTACAGTGATGTTCTGGTGTATTCGTAACAACGTAAGACATTGTCTCTGTCTTGACAATAACGGTAACATTCTAACTACAAAAATGTATTGTTAAGACCACCATGTTCATGCAGTGAGAAATATGGAAAATATGTTGACATGTAAGCAAATTTGCAATATTCACAAACAGGACTCAAAGCAAAAGTTGCAGTTCCTGATAAAGTGTTAGAAGAGGACAGAAAGGAAAACGCCAGCTTTCGGAAATCACAGTTCAGCATTTGGAAAACATTGCAAATTTAACCAACTTTCGGTGCTCACCAAAGAAAGTTACTTTTTCAAACACCTTTATCAAACATCATGAATTAAGACCCCCGCTATATTGTAGAGGCCAAAGAATATAATTCATTTAGAGACAAAATGTCAAACCGCAATTATAGTACATTTGAAGTAGCAAGACGCTAGATGAAAATACCCATTTAGATTGTTCACTTAAAGAAAAAATACCATCTGCTTGAAATTTAAATATAACGACCAGTTTGTAGATTCCTGTTGGCCATTGCTTACATTGTTTATGATCCCACTGGGCATGATTTCCAGCCTCTAATTACAATGTTACTTTGCATGCATTTATGCAGGATCATTTTATTGATTTTTTTTCTCAAAACCAACAAAAGTTAATTATTTCACTGAAGTACAAATACAAACAAGCTCTTTGATAATTACAACCTTCAGCTAAAATCACCTATGTCACCTTTACCAAATTAGAAACTTAATGAAAAATATCCAAAGGACACTTTTATGATACCAGGGTATTGTACAACAGCTCCTCTTGACAATGCTATCTCTGAAAGCCATAGAGAATAAATGTGACAAAGAAAGCCTTGTCTTTTTATCAATGATGTCTATTACTGTAGACATGCTTAATATATCTGTAGACTGTATTGTATATGCATTATTCATTTTAGGGCATTTCCTTTTCCATGACTAATTTATTCTTATTGATTTATTAATTCACCATGTAGTCATTTTGGCTCCATTACTAGCACTCTCACCTTTGGGTCAGTAGGTTGCAAATTAAGTTTTGTGTCATGACATGAACCCCCAAAACAGACTGGCACTCCAGTAGAATAGCTATACTGCATTTTTAGTGGTGCAATTTTTCAAATAAGACATTTAATTCAAGTAATCTTGGTTTGTTCTTCATGTGAATGTGAAGGATGTCTTATTTAACAATAAGAAATCTCTCATTTGACAAGCAAAAGGAATTTCTCCCAGGGTTTTAGCTGACAAACTTCCATAACAACTAATTTCACTCACAATTGCCTATGTGTAACATATGGGACCTCGCTAGGACAAATACTTATTGTGTTTACCTATACGACAATCACTACACTTGTGTTTCAAGAGTTTGTGTTTGAAAAGGTGCTATAAAAATTAAAAAATCTTTGTAGTTCTTTCCTCGTTGAATCTCCTCCACCTCAGCATAACCTATTCGTCACTGTATAAAGCGAAAGATAAATTTCATTCTTAATAATGAGCAATTCCATTGCTGAGAATAGAAATAATGGTAAGACCAGTACCTGTGCTATTGCACAGTTAAATAATAAAATTTATTGATGGCTCAGTTAACAAAGGAACTGCCCAGTGCAGAATTTCAACAGGAATACCTCAAGTTTGATCCTATCTGGCTGTCCTATGTCAACTGATTTCAGCTTGAGTAGTTGAAGGGATAGTACCATTGACTTCAGTGCCCCAAATTGGAGAGGAAATATCCATCCGTTTTTCCTCTGTGACCATTATTCATAGAATGCTGTTAGAAAATACTGGTCTGCAACCCTTGGTAAGGATAGGATCAGGTTCACCTGTGATGCCCTCCACTCTGGAACTCTTAATTAACTGAGCAAAGCCAAGCTCAACATGTTTCCATTAGAAAAGAATTGAGAACTATATGATCCAGATCTTTAATATACTGAGTATAGGTGGGAGAGATATAAACATCCTAAATTGACTTAATCTACAAAAGATAGAGAGGGCAAAGTTCTAAAATTAAAAAGCATCAGGTTCACTAGAATCTTTAGATAAAAGTAGAATATTTTTGAAAAAAATCTAAGTTCTTAGATTTTACGCCAATGGTTGTGAGGCTAATAGCATTTTACATCCTAAAAGGCTCTGTAAAGAGTGGATGAGTGAGGTCTGTGCTCATGCAAGTTGAATGGCCTTACCTTTTTGTCCCTCCCTCCCTATGTCCTTGACGTGGAGAAGCTAGCAGGTGCTCAATGAAGAATGTCCATTTAGACAAGGTACCAGATTGTGACTGGTCCCTATGGAACCATATTCAGTGGCAGCAGAAAAGAGAAAGCAGCTTAATTTAGTTTTGACTTCCTGAAACTATAATTAGCTTGTATATTCACTGTGGGTGGGCATGGGTGCGTCTCATCTACATCTCATCTGTGGAGTCCTGTAGCTTGATGATTAGAGCACTTGCCTCGACATGGGTTTGATTCCCAGCAGGGGGAAATGTTGGGCAAGTTTCCTTACTCCAGATGCCTCTGTTTACCTAGCTGTAAATAAGAACCCAGTTGTTAGCCAATCAGTGGATTGTTTTTTCCGGGGAGAATAAATCTTCAAAAAAGTTAATAATATTAATAATAATATGGTCACTCAATCCACCTCTGTTTGTGGGACACTGCTGTACACAACGGCTGCTGCAGTTCACCCACAAATACAGTCAATTCGCTTTACAGTATATTCTTCTGTGAAGTGCTTTAGACATCTGGAAGACGTGAAAAGTGCTATATCAAATGCAAGGATTATTATTAATATTATTATTATCTGTCAGCAGAACAAATAAAGTCACACTTCTTACAGAAAAAATTGGCTTGAGAATTTAACTAATGAACGTGTCCAAACAGTTAGTGTGTACCCTTAAGGAAATTAAACAAAATTGAATCACAATTGTAATAGAAATCTTTAAACTGCTTGCTTATTGACATCAGACACCAAACATCTGTACTGCTAATTTTCTTTCTTTTTATTTTTTCCTGACAGTTTTGCCCTCACTTTTCTCCTCTCCTGAAGGCATTTGACTCTTCCATCTTTCTAGTGAGGCACAGTTTTGCTTGTGAATCAAACCCCATCCAGTACCTTGTCTAACACTGACAAGCTATTCAATTGTGTGTGAGAGGTAATGGGAAGGTATCATAATAGAGCTTCATCCTGTCTTTTCACAACATCTACACATTCCTGCAGAGGTCCCTGGATAGTGATCAGGAGCAAAAAGGCTAACTTGTTCTCCATCCTCTATTTCAGCAGTATCGAGGCCAACAGTATCCTAGAATGCTGTTCAGTGGTGGGATAGGACACTAAGCAAAGGAAGAGGGGAAGGTGACCCGAGGCACAGTCAAAGAGATAGGTGTTAAATTGGGATATAAAGCAAATGGAGAGGGAGTTTTATTCAATATGAGAAATAACAGTGGAAAGGAAAAATAGTAAATGATATGAGTAATTAGTTGATTACCTTTTGGGGTTATGGAGAAAGTATGGAGAACATTCCCCCAAAAGACACGGTAAGTGAGATATAGCAATTCCAAAAGAGAGGAGGCTTTGAATGGTCTTTCCAAGGAATGAGTTTGGTGGGGTGAATGTTCTGTTCTATGGTTTCTTATCTCATTAAGGCTCCATATTCATAAATTTGGGCTGAAGTCAATTGAGAATCATCACATTCATGGAGCTTACCAGGGCTGTAGTCGAGTCCTCCTCATCCGAGTCCCTGGTGTCCGAGTCCGAGTCCCTGCCACTTTTTAATGTCCGAGTCCTCAATGTCCAAGTCCAAGTCCCTGCCACTTTTTAATGTCCGAGTCCGAGACCTCCATGTAAAAATTCATGCCCAACACCAATTTATACATACTAAAATTTCAGTCTTATACCTTTTTTGTGTGTATATTGCTTGCTACGCTTTGTTTACAAGGGTTGGGTTCTTACTTCATGGCTTTATGCAATAAATTGACTCATTATCCCGAAGTTCAAGTGCTTAATGGTTTGGTTCAAGAACAAATTAAAATTCTATTTTTAGACCCTGAAGTACAAGGAATATTGACTTCTCAAGTCGTCAGTCACTTGTCTGATAAAGCCATTGCACTGATATTCACTGAAATGAAGATTCGCAAAATGCTAAGACAGTGATATGCGTTCATTAATTTGAGGAAGGTAACGAGGTCGGGCATGAAAAACAAGTGTCTAGAAAGGTGATGTTAATCCTCTCCAAACATGCAGTTAAGCAGTAGTTCCGCAGTAACCTGTGCCTTATTAAATTTGTCTTTTGGAGTGCTTCAAATTGATAAGTTTGCCTAACTAAAAAATTCTAGCTCAAACGTCTGACTGCAATTTAGAGACTTTGCAGTTTAAAGCTGACTTGGAACTAGTAACTTGGCTGGCTTGTGGTATATGTTTTTATTCAAACTGGAAGACAAGAATTCAGTGAATTCCTCTTCCGAGTCCCCTAAATTTGTATGTTTTCTAATTCCGTTCTCCTTTCCTTTCGCTTCACAGCGCTCGGGCTCTACTTTTTATGCATATCTCTATGGGGCTAGATTTTTGTCCCCGTATATATTTCTACTATATAGACTTAAGATCTAGCCCTAGTGAGGCCAATTTCAGCACGTAGCGGTATTTTATATGTGAGACTTTCACCTGTGTTGGAGGAGAGCGACAACTCCTCCAACCAGATGGATTTTTCTGTAGACTGAGGCCTATCCAACATAGTTCAGAAAATAGTCTTTATTAGATTAAATCTTCAAGACTATTAACATGATAAAATTTATCGTGATTCATGAGTAACGCGTTCCGACAGAAGTCCACACACACACTTAATTTTTTGTATAGTCTAATCGTAAATAAGTACAAAACTTACTTTTCTTTATGACGTCGCTGCAGATGATGTGTGAAATTCGATGTGGTGCCACACATTTCAGTTATAACTCATTTGCAAAACTTACACTTTGCGTGATGTTTGTTCACCCCTGTTGTTGTGAATTCCTTATGATCCATGTACCCAATCACTCGGGACACGACAGACATGGTGATGCTCGTACGCGCCGGGCAGGTAAGAATCAGGGAGGTTTCAGCGCGTAGCACGTGATACAAGCCTTGTACGATAGCCCTTGTACAGTTAGTACTCAAGACAATGTACAAAAAAATACTCACAGAGTCTCAGAAATCAGTGTTACTACTCACACAATGGAACTGGAACACGTGGCAATCCAGGGCATTGGATTTAAACGGGTCACTTTTTTAAGGGCTTTTTTTCATTGGTAGAAAATTTATATGTGATAGACAGGAAGTAGTATCCCACGTGAGATACCGCGTCACAGTTCATTCACAAGCAACCTTCGCTGCGAGATTTCCGGTAAGTCGGCTGGTGTAGTATTTGCGCGAACTGCAGAAAACCCTGCAGCTCGGCTCATACCTGCTGGACTCGCGGCGGTCTCGAGCTCGAGTCTTTGAGTCCCTGCTGTCGAGTCCGAGTCCTGCCCAGCTGAGTCCGAGTCCTGCACAGCCGAGTCCGAGTCCTTGAAATGAGGACTCAAGACCGGTCTCGAGTCCGAGTCCAGGACTCGAGTCCTACAGCCCTGGTGCTTACATTCTTGTTTTATCCGCTACTCTAACAGAGTGTGTGTGTTTCATCTTGCAGTTGTTATTTTGTAGAAAAATGACCTGCAAAAAGCAAGACATTACTTACAAGAATGCTCAATATAATTGATAACAAAGTCTGCTGAAGAGGCATCTTGTTAATGCATATTCAATAACAGTTTCATCTTTAAATGGCAAGAATTGCAGTCTCATTTTAGTTAGCAATTAGTGAGTGAACAAGTTGTACACAGAAGCCGGAGTATTTGAAATTACTTTAATGTTTGTCAGTTATCTATGCAGGGAGGAATTGGATTCCATTGTTTGCTGATTTTACCAAAGAAAATCTGTGTAAATGGGCAGAATGCAAAACAATGTAATAAATTTTCCCGGCATCTTCCCATGCCAGTGCACAAGGTGCAATACCTGCCCTTTCACCTCTTCCCAGACCACTATCCAAGGTCCCAAGCACAACTTTTATGTGAGACCGATTTACATGTACCATCACCAATATAGTATATTGCATCCGCTGCTCACGATGTGGTCTCCTCTACGTTGGGGAGATCAAATGCAGATTGGGTGACCAATTTGCCAAACACCTCCATCTGTCCGCAAATACAACCCTGACCTACCGGTTTCATGCCATTTCAACTCTCCTTCCTACTCACATTCTGACCTCTCCATCCACTGTCTCCTACGCTGTTCCAATGAACCACAGCACAAGCTTGAGGAACAGCACCTTATCCATTTGCTAGGGACCTTACAGTCCTCTGGCCTTAATATTGATTTCAATAATTTCAGGCCATAATAGCTCACCTTCCCCCTCTTCTGTGACCATCTGATCTGCCTGTTCTTTAGCAATTTCACCCCCTATTTGTTTTGACATTATTAACACCTCTTCTCTCTAGTTTTGTTGCAACTCCCCCTTTTGTTTCACATCATTAATACCTATTTAACCTATCATCTCCTGCCCTCTGCCCCCATTTTCTCCTTTGTCTTCCTTACCCTGCCTTCCCTCTCTCTGTTAGTCCTTAAAAGCCTCTCCCTAACAATATGCCCCAATTCTGATGAAGGGTCATGGACCTGAAACCTTGACTCACTTTTCCTTTCTCCATAGATGCTGCCTCACCTGCTGAGTGCTCCCAGCGACTTCTATTTTTGTTTAATAAATTATATAGTGCTTTTCACATCAGAAGGACTCTAAAAAATGCCTCATAATGCTGGCTGGGAAACTGAGCAACTGGAAGTGGGAGATAAACGGGTGTGGAGTAAAAAGATGCCTGAAGTGGAGTCAAAGAGGAAGGGAAAAGAGGAAAAACAGGCTAGTTTATCTTGTCAGGAGTTCATAAAAGCATTCGTACATAATTGTGCAACTCAGAACGGGTTTTGGAAAGTATGAATGCAGGAAATGATAAGGCCTATTACCTACACAGCAAATAATTATGATGGATTTGCATCCGTGTTAGTTGTTAATAACAACAATAATAATCCTTGTTCATATCATGCCGCTGAAGCATTTCAAAATGCTTACAGGATTTTCCTTTAAGGATTAGTGGCAAAAGTTAAACATGATTTGCACATTGCAATGCCACACAGCCATAAAGTGAACAGCCAGTTTAATCTGAGGGATTGTTGGCAAGGGCACTAAGAGAAAATCCCTTCTCTTTTTATACAACATCATGAGAGATTTAGCAACCACTCGAATGAGAAGATGGGGCCTTAGTTTAATGTCTCATCTGAAGGATTCCACCATGCAGAATCCCCCCAACAATGCATTGGAGTTTCAACCTAGTCTATGAGCTCTATGTTCAAGCGATGAGTTTATACCCACAACTCTGATTTAGATTTCTGATGTATATAACTGTACATTTCTAACTTGTGCCACTCAAAAACAACAACTTGGATTAATATCGCGCCCTCCACACCGGACGGCATCTCGGAGCGCTACCTAATGACAAATCCCGGGGCCGAGCCAGGGAGAGTCGGAAAAGGGTGTCCAAAAGCGCGGTCAAAAAGATCTTTAGCTGACACCGAAAAATAGGAAGAGAGGGGGCGAGGCGAAGGGAGTGAGGAAGGGAATTCCAGAGCCTTGGGGCGTAGTGGCTGAAGGCACAGCCACCGATGGTGAAGCGGAGGATTCGGGGGAGAAGGAGGAGGCCAGACCCGGCAATGGGTGCTGTTGTGAGAAGAGAGGAGGTCAGAGAGGCAGGGGGGTGGAGAGGAATGGAGGGATTTGAAAACAGGAGTGAGAATCTTAAATTAATCCTCTCCGAGACAGGGAGCCAGTACATTCTGGCAAGGACTGGGGTAATCAGGGAGCGAAGTTTGGAATGGATGAGAATGAGGGCGGCAGAATTTCGGATAACCTGGATTTTATAAATAGTAGCAGAGGGTAGCTGAGGAGGGCATTGGAATAGTCCAGCCAAGAGGTGACAAAAGCATGGACCAGAGTTTCGGCGGCTTTGGGGTAAGATATTGGCAGAGACAGGCGATGCGTCAGAGATGGAAGAAAGCGGTGCTGATTAAGGACCGGATGTGGGGGAGGAAAGATAATTGAGGTCAAAACTGATGCCTAGGTTACGTACTCCTACAGCTGTCCCTCTGCTCCTTCAATGGCATCACTGAAGTTCAGAAAACAATTGTTTTCTCATTTCTCTAGACCTTTGAATGTCAATGGTAAGATCAATGAATCCAGCAAAGCATGGTTTGTAAGCATACTCAAAGAGCTGGAAGAATGTTCAACAAACTT
Organism: Hydrolagus colliei; assembly: GCA_035084275.1. Taxonomy (NCBI): domain Eukaryota; kingdom Metazoa; phylum Chordata; class Chondrichthyes; order Chimaeriformes; family Chimaeridae; genus Hydrolagus; species Hydrolagus colliei. Next base: position 62,155,253 of record CM068742.1, on the reverse strand, counting down.
AAACTGCTATTAGGAGCTCTCTTCCAATAGAAAAACTCTGGTATTTATAAAAACATAGATGTCAATACTTTGCACCATCTGCAATTCAATTACCTCCATCAGCACATGTCTTCTGCTTAAAATGGATTTGCTGTCTGACTCTACACTGTAGTATGCCATTTGGGATCTCCTATACTCACTCAGAGCAGCATTTACCAAACCTTACAGCAGAATGGTCACCTGCTTTCTTTGTGACAGTGGGTGGATGCTCAAGGGGTACAAAGGAACACACTGGAGAAAATATAGGGACTGCTAAACAGAAAGTAAGAATGAGAAACTGATAACCAACAGATGGCTGAAAATTCTGGGCGTGGCACTAATGGGATATGAAGACTGGGACAATGAATGCTGAGAGGAAGGAACTGGGGAATGTCACAAATAGAACTTGAGGAATACACCACTGGGACGGATTTTTAATGGACCTGGTTCCAGGACAGTTTTACTAACAATGCTTTGAGCAGCAGATAATAGAGGAAATTTAATCCAGCTCTATTATTATATTTTAATATGTCCTCCTTGATCTGAATCATCAAACCAAAACCCCCATTCATCACCCTTAACTCAATTATCTCATAAGGTTAAAAGTATAATTTTAAAATCTATTTAATTCCTTCATAGTTGGGTAACACTATGAAGGACGTGCGTTATAGATTTTTCATTCTAAGTACAATACATACTGTAAAAGCAGCTGCACAAAGCAGAAGAGTAATTTATCTAATAGTTTTATAGAACTATATTCTACACAAGTTCTATAAAAATATGAACTTCACTCGCCATCTCCCAGGATTGACTTTAAAGGGATCACATCATTCTTATGTTTATGTACCATTAATTTATCTTTTATTAGTCATTTGGAAATACAGCTTAGTCAAGCCAACATGTTAGAATATTTTCTCATTGTAGAGAAACATTATTCCAGTGGGAATGGAATAGGAAGATCCATTGGAACTTTCAATAGAAAGTTCTAAAAGTATAATTATATGGGCAAATTGCAACAAAATCTCTTATGTCTGTCAGAAGAAACTTTAACAAGAATTAATCTGCTGATGTATGCGACAGGTCTGTCATCAATTATCTCTCACTGTAATAAGAATAATAGTAATGGAAGGGATAATAATTTCCTCTCCTTCCATAGATTGCTGCGAGTGGAGTCATGAGATTAGGCAACAGTGGCGAGTCCACAAATAGCACCGTCATCATCAGGTTGCCACTAAATTCACTTCCTGTGTGCTGTGCATGTGTGACACCGGAAGTGACATTGGCAATAACCAAATGACCCGAAGGAAGTTAGCCATTTTAAGCACAGAAGCCAATCAGCATATGGCACAAATGCCAACTGGCACATGGGAAACAAGACAGCAGCATGCATGGTAACTGGAATCCACAATCAATTTGCATTATAAAGTAACCTGCGCTATAACAAAACATGTTACAATCGGCTGTACTGCACAATTGTCTTTCTATCATCAACTCCTGGGGGAAGTTTTTCATAATTATCTAAAGACACACACAACTTCAGAGTCTTCATCCACACCCACATTACCATTCAATCTTGGTCAACTGTTCAAATTATTAGCAATGCAGGAATCCTTAAGTAAACAATCCTCTTGGTGTAAATTTATCTTTGGAACTTCAATTCTGCCTGTTACCAATAACAATAATAATAATCCTTGTACTGATATAACACTTTTTCATGTAATAGCACCTGCACTCTCTCCACCTCGCCTGGTGATAGATGATATTTTATATGATCTATTTTATCTAATAGTGATATTGGATATATAGTGATATTAGATATATAATGATATTTTTTCACACGGACCACCCGCTCCCGAGGCGAGAGATCTTCGGGCTGGAACGATCGCGGGGCCAGAGCTTTCACGCTATGCACCGCTCAGCCCACCAGCTGGAGCCGGCTTCCATCGCTGCCGGTTCTTCCTCTATGGGCAGTCGGCCAACGAATACCATCTTTTTGGACGACGGGGAGTGTCACGGAGGGAATGGCGGCCACTCGCTGTTGGCGCTTCCTCCGGCTGTGCGAAGAGCGGCCCCTCGACAGGACCTGCGAAGGCCGCGACCTCGGCACTTTCCTCAGGCAGCGGGTGGCGCACGTCTTCCGCGAGGGGGAGAGCGCCCAGGCGCTGCAAGCGACGGATCATCTCGTCGCGGGAGATCCAGACGGCGATCGGTTTGGGGGCCTGACACCACACTGGGCCCTTTTTTCCCGCCATTTCAGGGATCGTCCGGGCGGGCGGCGAGGACAAGGAGTGGTTGCTGGATGATTGTTGGACGATTGTTGGTTATTGTTTGTTGCTGTTTTTGTTGTTAATATTATTGCTTTTGTTGTTTATTATTGTTTATTATTGTTGTTTGATTCCCCCCACCCCTGCCCCCATCTTCTTCTTCCCTCACTCCCTTTCCCCACTTTCTCTCCTCCCTTTTCTCCTTCCCTCCCTCTTCCTGATCTTGCCCCCACCCATCTTTCCCTCCCTCTCTTCCTTACCCCCTTTCTCCCCCCTCTTCCTCCCTAACCCTAACCCATCCCACCTTTCCCTCCCTCTCCCCCCTTACCCTCTTTTCCCCCTTTCTCCCCTGGCCCCATTTTCGCGATTGTTTGTGGGGACACTGCTGTGCGCAATTTGGCTGCCGCGTTTCGCCCACAAGTATACAGTCGACTTTCCTGCTTTTCTTCCCCCTGCCTCGACCCCTCCCCTTTTGCTTCTTTACCCCCTTTTGCCCCTAGTCCCACTTCCGTGACTGATTGTGGGACACTACTGTGCGCAATTTGGCTGCCGCGTTTCGCCCTCTAATATACAGTTACTTTTCCTACTATGCTTTATCCTGCCCTGATCCTTCCCACCCTGCTCTTGTCCTACCTGACTGTACAGCGCCTTGGGATGTCCTCTCGACGTGAAAGGCGCTATATAAATGTAAGTTTTGTTTGTTGTTTGTTGTTTGTCTTCTAGACATCTCAAAGTGTTTCACAGAATATACTGTAAAAAGTGAATTGACTGTATATTTGTGCGTAAATCGTGGCAGCCAGCAGTGTCCTACAAATAATCATGGATTGAAATGAACATTTTTTTTTGGCGGGGGGGATTATTAGTAAGCATGTGGAGTAAGGAAACTTCCCCAAGGTTTCGCTCTGCTTGGATTTAAACCCAGGTCTCTCACTTGTAAGGCAAGTGCTCCAACCACTGAGCCATAGGACTCTAACCATACCAACCAAGTAGGGTCCAGCGATATATCGGTTATATTGATATAATTTTTCATATCGATATGCCGATATCGGAATTTAAAATATATCGATATATCGAAAAATTCGGTATAAAAAAATATATCGGTATATCGTAAATATCGGTATATCGTTTCTGGCAATATATCGGTATAATACGATCTTTTCCAGTTTACCTTGTCGCCAGCATTGCAACCTCCTGGGCCTAGAGCACGGAATGTGCGCACACATCCGAATGCGCGTGCATATCCAAATGCGCGCACACACTGGAATGCACGCGCACCGCCGAATGTGCGCGTACCTCCGAATGCGCGCACCCCCCACCCCCGTATGTGCACGCAACCCCACCGAATGCGTGCGCACCCCCCCCCCCCCGAATGCGCGAGCAACCCCCCCACCCCCCCGAATGCGCGCGCACCTCGGAATGCGCAGTATAAAAAAAACCGGAAATATCAATATATCGGTATATATCGATATGAGCCCGCCAATATATCGATATCGGAAAATTTCCATATCGATGGACCCTACAACCAAGTATGTTTTAGCTTTTATTGGAGTTAATCAACACAGCATTGATTGCTTTTGATGGTTCATTATTCCATGTATTCACAGAGCTGTATACTTTTGATTGTAAACACACGCCACTTAAATTCCACACTCATCGTAGAAGGCAAATAGGCTGCTGTCATCACCTTTTTAAAGACTTGAATCATGTCTCCGTCAATCTCCTTATTTGTAGTGAAAACAAGTTACCTTTCTTCATAACGTGACTCCTAAGTTTGGAATTCTACTTGTTGTTCTTTTCAGAACTTGAATGCATCAATACTCTTGTATGAAGAGAAGGTAAATCTTGTATGAAGAGAAGGTATCTAAAGTTAAGAAGATAACGGCAGGAGTACATTCAGTCCATTTACATGGCCCCGCCATTTAATTATTTGCTGATTGCTAATAATCCTTTGAAATCCCATTTCCCTGTTGTTCTGCATTTCTCTTAAAACCATCATGTGCAAAGGATTCACTATATTTATTTTCCCTCTTAAACACCTCAATTGATTCTGAATCAATGGCCTTTTGGGAAGCGTAATCCACAATCACACAACCGTTCTCTGAACAGGTTATCTATAATTTACTTGCCTAGCTCACGCCTCAAAACTAAATTCATTTCTCCACTCTTAGTATTAATGTTACTGAAAAGGTAAATTCTTCTTGTTCTGCACTACAATAAACCTTCTAAGCCTAGCCCAAACAGTACCCTAGCACTGACTGTGCCAAACTTACAATTCTGTTGAAATACAGATAAAGACATAACAAAGAATTTCATTAAAGTTGTAGCTTTGGAGTCAAGGAAAATGTTTAGTACATGAATATCAGTGGCTGCATCTGACAAAGATTTGTTTGTTAGTATTGGTATGTAGAGGATTCTACTCCAAATTATTCTGACTTCACTGCACTTCAGTAAAAATAAACTGCATATCCCAATCTTTGTGCCAGTACATTGGGGATCTGGTTTAAGAACTAGAACACAGATATCTGCATTTGAATCTAAAAATAAACTTGTGATGTGTTACTAGACTTTGATCTTATTCTATCTGCAAATGACTTGATGAGAAGTAACATCCACCACACATAAAATCTTATAGCTGCAGTCATTAAGATTTTCCAATTTGGTTTGTGACTGATTTACTTATAAGTCCCCCCACAGTGACAGCGGAAATTGAGACAAAGCAGGCTAACTGAAAAATAACACATCATTCAGTGACTAACAGGCTCTAGCTCAGACACTACATAAACAACAAAGAAATAGAAAGCCAGATGTGCTCAGTGCAGCAAATCATAAGGTAGTCTCTGGGGAGCTTATCTTTGAGCTACCTAAGCAAAGTATTACTTGCACAAAGTGAAGACTATATCCTGTTCAAAGATAAAAGGTGCAACCACTACTACAAAAACTTCAAGTCATATACCGCCCTTGAGTAGCTTCTCTGAGCTCTTTGTAGTGGCAGAGTCTGACGTCGAGCAGGAGGAGAGGAAGGGGGCATGGTGGATGAAAGCATGGCCACCAATGGTGGATCGGAGGGCATGAGGGACAAATAAGAGTTCAAAGCCAGCCGAGTGGAGGTAGTGTGTAGTGGAGTGGAGAGTAAGCAGGTAAGCAGGGCATGAAAGGATTTGAAAACAAGTTAAAAAATCTTGAAATTGATCCATTCACTGATTGGGAGCTGGTGAAGCCTGGCAAGCAATGGTATGATGAGGGTACACAATTTTATATGGGTGTGTATTAGAGCGGCAGAGCTTTGAATTATTTGAATATAGTGTATGGTGAAGCTGGGGAGGCAATTGAGCAGTGAGGAGGCAATTGGAATAGTCCAGCCGGAAAGTGACAAAGAGTTGTTTGGGCTGCTGTAGGTGTGAGGTATGGAGGGAGGCTGCCTATGTGGCGGTGGTGGAAAAAAGCAATCCTGGTCATGGTACGGATGTGTGGTAGAAAGGAAAACTGGGGATCGAACCTGATGGCTACTTTACAGAATCTGAGGGAGAGTCCGGGGTGGTTGAGGAATTCGGACCTGCAGGAAAGAAGACCTTGTTGAAGCCAAAGAGTATGACTTCCGTCATACCGACATTCAGCTGCAAGAAATTTGCGCTCATCCAGACCTTCAAACAAACTGACAGGGTATCAGTGGACTGGTAGTTGCAGCTGGAATTGATTTGGATATCGTCCACATACATGGGGATGTTGACCCCATGTCTGCAGATAATGTTGCAGAGACGGATCATGTAAAAGAGGAAAAGAAAAGAGCCATGGATGATGCCTTGGGATATCCTGAAGGTGACCTGGAGGCGGCAGGAGGAAAATTTATTTTTGCCAAAATATATCGTTGCTGGTTCGTTAAGCGGGATTCAAACCAAGCAAGTGAGGTCCCACTAAGCTGGAGGAGGGGGGGAGACACAGTGGAGGATAGCGTGATCGACTGTCGAATACAGTGGAGAGGTCCAGGAGATTGAGGAAGCAGAAGAACACTGTTCACAGAGAGAGAGGGTGCCATTTTGTTACACTGACAAGTGCAGTCCCTATGCTTTGGGCAGTGCGAAAACCAGACTGGAGGAAATTGAGTAGGTAGTGGAGGGAGAGATGCAAGCGAAGTTGATTTGCAACAATATGTTCCAAAACTTTAGGCCAGGAATGTCAAGTTTGAGATGGATCATTGGATCCTCTTCACTTTTTATTCAGTCGTGCGAAAGTACTGTAGTATTGACTATGACTGATTTCATTCAATTTATTTCCTGTTTGAAACCGCTTATGTTACAATCATAGACAATTACAGCTAGGAATAAGGCTGTTAAACTGATTAAACCTTTGTTGGTGTTAGCTTTGTACTCCACTTCCATTCTGTTGAAATGTTACCTCTCCTCAAGTTTTTAAAAATTCTGTACGAGTTGCTTGCAGCAGGCATTTAGAGTGACGTTTTCCATATTTTAACATCTTCCCTTGTAAACATCTAATATCATACCTTTTATGTTTTTCAATAATGTACACCCTCTTATCACTGACTTACCAACCATTGGATTTACACTATCCCTATTTAAACTATCAAATCCATTGCTAATTTTGAAAATAAAAGTTCTATTGTATGATGCCCCCTTTACTTTCTTTGCTCCAAAGAAGAAACATCAATTTACAGATTACAAATGGTCCAATTTGATCCTTTGAGGAATGTATCACATCACTCCCACCCTTGCCCAGCTCCACTGGCTCGTCATTCCCCCAGTGGATCGAATTCAAGATCCTCTTCCTCACTTTCAAGGCCATTCATGGCCTTGCCCCCTCTAATCTCTCCGACCTGCTGCCCCCTATGAACCTGCCCATCCCCTCCATTAGGCAGGCTCTGGTCTGCTCAATATCCCCCACACGACCCGCCCTACCATCGGTGGAAGGACTTTCAGCTTCTCTGCCCCCACACTCTGGAACTCCATCCCACAGTCCCTTCAGTTCGCTTCTTCCCTTGCCTCCTTCAAGGCCGGTCTAAAGACCCCGCTCTTCAACTGCGCCTTCTACTGCCCTCCCAACTCGCTCCGTCCCTTCCTAAAGCTCTATCCCCCCAGCTTCCCACTGCTCGGTTCCCGACCAGACTGTTCAGCGCCTTGGGAAGTCCTCCCAATGTGGAAGGTGTTCTTGAAATGTAATTTTGTTGTTGTTGTTTATTTGGTTGTCACATTGAAATACTGCTGCATTGCACTTGTATTAGGAAACATATGGCCATCAACTAGTAAATAATCTTGGTGCTGAAAACACCAAGGTGTTTACCAGTAAAACTGTTATATATCACTTTAAAATTCCCACCTTTTCTACTTGTAGCTAAACTATAGCAATTAAAAAAAAATCAAATCCATTATTTATATACTATTCTTCAATTGATGATTATTTTTTCCTATATAGGTCTGTAGAAATCAACAGTCAACTTGTCTGTTCCAAATACAATGGAATTAAGTGTAAAAATATTTGGTAATCAGAATGAGCACTGACTTTAGTAAAGAATGGAGTCATACAGGCACACTGGAGACATCCCACCTGAATATACAAACATGTTTGATTTGCATTAAACTCCTGTCTTGTTCTGTTAAGATATTTGAAAGCAGCAACATGTTAAGCCATTATGACATTATGCTGACAGTATGATGATGGCGCAGAACTCATTTGGAGAGATAAGTTAGCACATTTTGAGTGGGCCAACTCTATTATGCTATGCAGCCCGAGTTGTAGTCATGAGGGTTTCAAACATCTGTCAGTATTATGGACTCCAAAGGACTGACAAGGATTGATGAGTCTCATTCATGTGTGAACCAGACAGCCTGGCTAACAATCAATAATTACTTGCATTGCTCTGAAGTGGTCTGAATTTACCAAGAGGGGACTCCGGATTATTGTCCTCCATAAATTAGGTACACATGTTTTCACCTAAAAACTGTATAGTATAGTCACTATACTTCAGAGTAAAATCCTGTGAAGCACTTTGAAATGTCTTGACAACGTGATGTCGTTCTACAAGAAAAGCACGGATGATAATAATCACTATATTTGATATGGCAGCTTTCATGGTCTGAGGATGTTTCAAAGCACTTTGCAGGATTCCTGAGAAATTGGAGTGACTGTGTTGTATTGGACAAATACCAATTTGCACACACAGCACTCTTTGAATAATGTTATGGGAGATTTTTAATGCCCATCTAAACAAGCAGACATGAACTCAGTAAACAGAAAAAAAAATAGAAAAAAAATATCTTGTATACATCCACTGCATATCAGTACCTGAAAGAAATATACGTTGCTCCCAAAGATCACAAGTCCTGGTGCTTCATGTCTAAAATGAGACTAGCAGTATTGCCACAACAATATTTGACGAGACTTCCTGGAGAGTTCATATAACTGAACATTGAGTGAAATCACTTCTGGTACAACAATGTCAATCCTGTCATCACTGTAGGTCGCAATGAAAAAGCAAAAGTAATTATTTGAAAGTACTGTATATTGAAAGTCTAACTCTGTCCTCCAGAAACTGCATTATGAGGATCTAAGTTCTGAGCAAATATCAAATCTACAGCAGCACAAATATTCCCAATACAGTCCCCACGATTAACTTTCAAAGCAGCTTCTTCCTGGAACCAAGCACTCAAAACTTCCCAAAAAGTGCATCAGTGCCCCTTTAAGACTCCTCTAAACAGATGGTCTTTATTAGTCATGCTAATATATAATTACTTAAAATAAATGGTATTCGTTATGCTGTTCCACTTCAGCGTTAAACATCTGTGGGCAACCACAAGGGAGTTATATTTCTATACAACAGTAATGACCCAGGTTACGCCCAGCTCACTGACAAATGTAGGAAATGTTTGCTAGCCAAACTTATTTTAAGTTTTACTATTATTTTACTTTTCACTATTATTTTAATAGTGATAAGGTCTTGCAGTCTCCTTCACAATTGGGCAAGTGTAAATACAGACTGTTTCATTGATGTATCATGGGGAAGCTGCAGTTCTGTGTACCTTATCCAGATTATTGGCCAGAAGGGTGGCAAAAACTCCCTTCTCTTTTTGAGTAGTTTATACATAGAATTATAAACGCCTACCTGAATGGGCAGACAGGACCTAGATTTAGCTTCTTGTCCGAAAGAGCAGAACCTCTGACAATGCTTTCAAATGCTTTGACATTTTCATTTTAGTCGGATTGTTTTTCCGAGTGCCACTACACAACAATAGAGTTTTTGCAGGTGGTTCTTTTGGGTGCAAGTACAATGTAGGATGATGAGGAATGTCAGCCAGAAGGATAGCTACATAATGGCCTCCTGCTCGTCCCTCACACTCTCTGCTCCACCATCAGAACTCGCACTTTCATTCACTAAGCCCCAAAACACTTGAATATTCTCCCTCAATCTCTCAGCCTTGCCTTGTTCAAGCCCCGTCCAAAAACATTCTTCTTAGTCCCCCCACTCCCATTGCAGTCAGGCTCCGCCACTATTAAGCACTCTGGGAGATTCTTGTTGTTGTAGTAATGCTACATTATCAGCAAATTCCTGCGTTAAACAGCTTCTTGATTAATGTTGTCACCAATTACCAGAATTTGTGCTGCCATGTAAACATCATTAGCGTCTTCCTATTTTAAGGTCTAATTTATTGACACCATAAGGAAATTTCTCAACATTTACAACAGCAAAATTACATTTATATGGCACCCTTCATGTCGGGAGGATGTCCCAAGGCGCTGGACAGTCAATGTTTCAGATCCGAGCTGGGATTACAATCGGAGAGGGTGGAGGGAAAGGAGGGCATTTGGGATGACCAATGAGACCATAGAAGAGGTGGGTCTTGATGCGTGTCTTAAAGGAGGCTAGTGAGGGGGTGAGGAGGAGGGATTGTGGGATAGAATTCCAGAGGTTGGGGGCAGAATGGCTGATGGTTCACCCGCCATGCTGGGGCAGGTGGATCGGGGTACATGGGGCAGGCCCACTGAGTGGAGGGTGTGGACAGGTTGGTAGGGGGCTAGGAGGTCACTGAGGTAGGGTGGGAAAAGGCCATGGAGGGCTTTGAAGATGAGGACCAGGATCTTGAATTGAATCCTCTGGGTGATGGGGAGCCAATGAAGTCAGGCAAGAATGGGGGAGATGGGGTCACGGAGCTTGGAATGGCAGAGGACATGGACCGCAGAGTTCTGGATGATCTGCAGCCTGTGGAGGGGGGAGATGGGACGACTGAGAAGCAGGGCGTTGGCATAATCGAGCCTGAATGTGATGAAGGAATGAATGAATGAGAAGGTGAGGGAAGGCAGAGCGGGTCATGGCTTGAATGTGTGGGAGGAAAGATAACTGAGGATCGAACAAAACATCTAAGATCCGTTATTGTGAAGCGCTCTGAGATGCTGTCTGGCGTAGAGGGTGCTATTAAATTCCAAGTTGTTGTTGTTCCTGACTGGCTTGGTGAAGTGGAGTGTGCAACCATGGAGGTTGATGCTGCCAGTGCCTGAAGTGCAAAGTGCGAGCCAATTGGGAAGGCTTCTATACCAATAGATTATGCAACCTTAATGATTATTTTAAAAATTTCTGCCACTGCATCATTTTATCCTTTGAATGAATCACCGGAATCCTAAAACAACTTGACCTGTAATTAGTCAATTAACAATATCTTTGTGTAAATAATTCCAGTGAGATCCAGCAATAATTCCAGTGAGGTCCCTTGCACTACCTCCTTGGATTTCATGCCATCCTCTCCTCCCTCAACCTCACTGTATACATCAACTCACTGACTCACAACCATGGCCACTCCCTCGACCTCTTTGTCACACATGGCCTTGACATCTCTGACCTGTCTATCATGGATCTATCATGGACAAGGCCATCTCGGACCACGTCATCTCCCTCTCTTCCCATATCCCCATCCCCTCTTCCAAGCCCTCCACCATATTTTCTCGCCCTTGGAAAAAGCTTAGTCCCCTCTGCCCGTATTTTTAAAATAATCGTTAAGATTGCATAATCTGTTGGTAAATTTTGACAAATTTTCTTATGGTGTCAATAAACTAGACCTTAAAATAAGATGAGGCTGGACAAATGTTCTTTCTTCCTCGGACTTCCTTTCCTTCTGGCCCTTCACTCGCAAAGATCCTGATGCAGCCATCAAGTTGCTGAATAAGCATCTCTCCAACATCCTCAATTCTCTGGCTCCCCTGAAATGCAGCATGGTTTCCAAACCCACCTACTCCCCCCGGTACAACAGTCATCCCCGCTCACTTAAATCACAAACCTAGATGCTCGAGCATAGATGGCAGAAATCCAGCCTCACTCCTGACCACCAGATGTGACTCGAGCACCTCCACACCTACTACCTCTCCATTTCACAGACCAAAACTGACTTTTACTCAAGTCACCTTGGAGGCAAGCAACAATCCAAAGGTGCCGTTTGCCACCATCCATCACCTCCTCTGTGGACCCAGTCAATCTCCCTCTATCCTCACATCAGACTCCAAGTGCCAAGAGGTCATAGACTTCTTCAGCTCAAGGGGTTGGAGGAAAGCAGGATCAATAGAAGAAAGGGACGAATACTATTGTTTGAATGCGAGTTCATAAGAAATCTGAGAAGAAATGGAAATCGATCGTAGCAAAAAAAAAAAAAAAACGATCGCATTACCGCACCTCATCTAATAATAAAAGTAATATGTAACAAAAATATTCAAACAACCTTCTCATACTACTGGAATAGCGTTTTGCATACAACTTCTTACAACAACCAAATTACATTTATTTTCATGTCGAGAGGACGTCCCAAGGCGCTGAACAATCAGGTCGGAACCCTAGCAAGGGAGAGGGGCAGGGTAGGGGGGAGGGGTGGGAGAGAGTTCGGAGAGGAGGGAGAGAGTTAGGAGAGTAGCAGAAGCTATGATCGAAGAGAAGGGTCTTGAGAGGGCCTTGAAGGAAATGAGGCAGGGAAGGAGCGAGGCAAAGGGAGTGTGGGATGAAGTTCCAGAGTATGGGGACAGAGAGGCTGAAAGCCCATCTGCCGATGGTAGGGCAGGGAACATGGAGCAGGCCGGTGCCCGCTGAAAGGAGGGGGTGGGGAGGTTCATAAGGGGATAGCAGGTCAGAGAGGTGAGGGGGGGCAAGGCCGTAATTAGCCTTGAAAGTGAGAATGAGGATTCGATCTTGAATCTGATCCCAGCTCCATTGGCTCCCCATCCCCGGGGATGGGGAGCCAATGGAGCTGGGTGAGGGTGGGAGTGATGTGGTTGCGGAGCTTGGTGTGGGTGAGGATGATCTGCAGCTTGTGAAGGGAAGAACTAGGAAGGCCGATGAGAAGGGAGTTTCCATATTTGATACTTGATGTGCCGAATGCGTGGACTAGGATTTCAGCAGCCTGAGGGGAGAGGCAGTAGTGGAGTCTGGCGATATTGCAAAGGTGATGGAAGGAAGTACTGGTCATGGCATGGATGTGGGGGAGGAAGGACAGTTCAGGTTTGAACAAGATGCCCACATTCCTGACTGGCTTAGAGAAGTGGAGGGTGCAGCCTTGGATGCTGTTGCTGTCAGCGCCTGAGGTGCGGAGGCGCTGACATGAGCCAATCAGGGGAGCCTCAGTCTTGCGGACATTCAGCTGAAGAAAGTTGTCTCTCGTCCAGGACGCAATGTCAGACAGGTCGGCAATCAGGACGTCAGTAGTCCTGGAGTTGAGGGTGGAAGCGTAAAAATCGAGTTGGGTGTCATCCGCATAAATGTGGCATATTAACCACTGTTTTCACCTAGACATACAATTGCAATGACAGCTTGTATATTGCAATATTAACAGTTAGGATAGGATATTAACAGTTGCTTAACATGACTTCTGCAGGAGACATCTTTCACAAATGGTAAATCATTATCATGACATTTCTCATAAATCTAATAAATCGAATAACGTGTCAAAAGATTCCAGCAGGAAGGCAGATCATCTGTCAAAAAAAATCAAATTTAAAGATTTTTGTTTTTTTTAAAAAAAACTAATGAGTACTTCTGCAAATATACAAAGAGCTGCAGAAGCACTGCTTGCTAATACAACTCACATGATCCCAGTGGCATACCTTAGTATAGCTCTTAAACCTCCAGAAGGTGCAATATTCTGTTTAAGTAGCTGCTGAGTTAGCTAATCTCATCCTAGGCATTAGTAGGGCGGTGTTGTAATTGGCCTCAGAAGGAAATAACTGAATAGCGCAGGAAATAGTGTAATAAGTGGATTGTTGGAAAGATCTCACAAATGGGAGCTTCCCAGTTCCAATAAATGCTTACATTTGCTGTGATCTAGAGCCAAATATGCTTGTTCCTTCCTAATAATGTTTGTTTTTTGAAGGCTGGACCAATCTCTCCTCCTGTCTCTTGATTGTTCACTGTTTGTGTCAACGGTACTGTTTTTTTTTAAACACATGTGATGTTATTACATTATTTTATTTTGCTGGTTTTGCCCTCTTTTTGACTCTATTCCCCACTGGTGCATTTTTATCTTTATTAGCCCTGTTTCTTTCTTGTTTCCTGCCATTACTTGAGCTTGAAATCCTCCTGAGTGTTGTGGAACTGACTATTTTGAACATTATACTTTATCACAAAATCTAATAAAATCCAATGTCAAAGCAGAAATGCTTAAGTGAGTGGTTCATGCATTTACACTCATAATAAGGATATCACAATAGAGAAATCTACTATGTTTTTTCGCTTCCCTGCTCTCACTTTTGATCAAAGGCCTGATAATTTTTCCAAGTGATGAGATATGAAAGCATAATGTTCTTAGGCCAAATCTAAAGTTATCATTTATTAACAGCTAAGAAAAAGGCTTAATCTATTTAAGGCTTTTGTGTAAATATCTAAAATGTCTGAATACCTGATAGACTGTAAACCTTATTCAACATAAATGTTCAGTTCCAACCTCAAATGACCAGTGATGAATCACAGGTTGCAGAAGCAATCAGCCTGGATCTGTTGTATTATGCAAAAATTGTCTGAACACTCAAGGTTATATTTTTGGTTTACAACTCTTTCATCCAGAACACTGTCATTTAAGAACATCATTGTCTTTCATGGAATATAAATGACACAATAAATTATTGCAGAATAAAGAGGCTCCTCTACAGTGGTCCATAAAGTAAACAACAACAAAATTAGATATTTAGAGCGCCTTTCACGTCGAGAGGACATCTCAAGGTGCTGAACAGTCAGGTCGGAAACTGAGTTGCGGCTGGTAGGTTTTAACTGCATCCAAATAAAAATATTGGTTGTTATGTACCAATAATTGCAGCAACTTTGCGATCTGCCCCTAAAATGGAATTTTGCACCTGCAGTCCTGTAGCTCAGTGATTAGAGCACTTGGCTTGTAAACGAGAGACCTGGTTTGACTCCAGGCAGGTCAAGTTATGTTGGGCAAGTTTCTTTACTGCACACTCCTGATAATCCCTTAAAAAAATAATAAATTTAAATCTATGACTGTTCGTGGGACACTGCTGTGCACAATTGGATGCTTCTTTTCACCCACAAAATATACAGTCAATTTACTTTACAGTGTATTCTGTGAAGCGCTTTGTGACTCATAGAAGACATGAAACAACAACTACAACAAAATTACATTTATCTCACGCCTTTCATGTTGGGAGGAAGTCCCAAGGAGCTATATCAAATGCAAGGATTATTATTATTATCATCATTAAAGTCACAACATAATGCCAGATACACTAACCCTCACTATGCATACTTTTTTCTGTCGTAAGCCTATCTTTGTATAACTCGTATAAAAAGGTTCCAAGGCTATATATTGGTAGTATATATTTCTCCATAATTGTCAAATAGATGATTTTTCCACCACCCAGGAATGAAACTTCTTATAAGCCCAACACTCTTTGAAATGAAAATTAAGCAAGCAATTCAGGTTTTGCCCCGCCTGGAATTGAACCCAGGTCTATCGCTTGTAAGGCATTTGCTCTAACCACAGAGCTCCAGGACTCCACTTGTAATGTGTGGTGACTGTATATTTGTAGCCCATTTACACACAGGAATATTCTACAAATAAGCCATCCAGTGTAAGACCAATTTTTATTTGGGAAATTGTTGGCTAGGATACTGGAAGAACCTCCCTTCTCTTTTCAAATAGTGCCATGGGATCTTTAATATCCATCTGAACAGGCAGATGGAATTTTAATTTAATGTCTTAATAAAGGCTGGCACCTCTAACAATGTCACATTCCTCCAGCATTGTACAAGTGTGCACTGTGATTGTTCAAAGTCTTGCCATCGGGATTGTAATTAACCCTGAGTAAATAAAAGCTTCCTGGTGTATGTCCTGAAACATAAAGTAAAGGCCCATCTCAAGACCTCCCCCTTTGACTGTACCTTTAGTCAGCACCTTTAGTCAGCTTCTCACCTCCAATCCTTTCATCCCACCCCCCACCCCAACCAACCTCCTTGCCCCACCCCTGCTCTTGACTCCAATCCCCAGCTCAAATGCAAACACTTCCTGTCCACCAACTGCATCTTGGGATCTCTTTGCGATGTGAAAAACACTACAAATGTAATTTGTTGTTGTTGTTTTGATGCAATTATCTTCAAACACCTCTGCAAAGATAGCATCTTCTGTTGAGACAATGGACTCACAAGGAGCATGTACTTTTTAAAATGTTTGTTAATTTGTTGCTCATGTTCTCTAGCCTTTTGCTGTACATAAGAATACAGTATGCACATAATGTAAAATAGTATAATTTAGTTTAATTAATTACTAAATTTTAGCTCAACATTCTTTGCGCAATTTATGACTAACCGTGTGTAAATTATTGGCTGAATGTCAAGCAATTAAATGATATCAACTGTTCAATGTTTACCTGAAACAGGCAGGCACGACTTTAGTTTAATGTCTTATCTGAAGGTTCTCTGACAATGCAGCGCTCAACTAGTACTGAACTATTATGTCAACTATTATATCAGTTTTAACTGTTCAGCCAACAACAACAACATTACATTTATAGAGTGCCTTTCACGTCGGAAGGACATCCCAAGGCACTGAACAGTCAGTTTGGTACCAGAGTAAGTGGGGGGTGGAGTGGGGGTGGAGACAGGTTAGGGGAGAGGGGAGCAAGATAGTTAGGAGGGGAGGGAGAGAGTTTGGAGAGCAGCAGAAGGCACAATTGAAGAGGAAGATCGTGAGATTAGCCTTGAAGGAGGCAAGATGGGAAGAAAGGCAAAGAGACTGAGGATTGGAGTTCCAGTATGTGGAGGCAGAGAGTCCGTCCACCTATGGTAGGGCGGGTCAGGCAGACTCCACTAAACGGAGGGGACAGGCAGGTTCATAGGGAGACAGAAGGTCGGAGATAGGAGGGGGCAAGGCTGTGACTGGCCTTGAAAGTGAGGACGAGGATCTTGAATTTGATCCTCTCGTGGACTGGGAGTCAATGGAGCTGGGCGAGGGTGGGAGTTATGTTGTTGCGGAGGTTGGTGCGGAGAGGACACGAGCTGCAGAATTCTGGATGATCTGCAGCTTGTGAAGGGAAGAGCCGGAAAGCCAACAAGGTGGGAGTTTCCATTGTCGGGCGTTAATATGATGAATGCAGGGACAAGTGTTTCGACAGCCTGAGGGTTGAGGCAGTGGCGGAATCTGGCAATGTTACAGAGGTGGTAGAAGGTAGTACTGGTCATGGCGCGGACATGCCATGTGGATATGGGGAGGAAAGACAATTCAGGGTCAAACAAGGCACCCAGTTTCCTGACTGGCTTCGAGAGATGGAGAATGCAGCCTTGGATGCTGATGCTGCCAGTGCCTGAGGTGCAGAGGCGCTGACGCGAGCCAATCAGGAGGGCCTCAGTCTTGCGGACATTGAATTGGAGAAAGTTGTCCCTCGTCCAGGACTCAATGTCAGACATTGAACAGTCGCCAGTACACAAAACTTCATCCAAGGGCAAGTAAAATGTACCTGCTCAAAATGTACTAGCAGCTCCTGCTACCTTCATTATGCTATATTTCAACCCTCTGAAAAAACAAATCATATCATACTTCAGTGGCTTGAGGAAACTGTTTCTGTGAATGGGTTTCATTGACCCTGATAGGGATTTGCATGTAAAGAGCATTTAGTGGTATTCACACTATGTTAATGGGTGGAGCTAATTGGTCAGAATTGCTATGAAAAGCGTGAAGAGGGATACACAAACAATTACGAGTATCTGCCAATATTCACTATTG
The DNA here is from genome assembly GCA_035084275.1 of Hydrolagus colliei. Lineage (NCBI taxonomy): Eukaryota > Metazoa > Chordata > Chondrichthyes > Chimaeriformes > Chimaeridae > Hydrolagus > Hydrolagus colliei. The sequence goes on along the minus strand of CM068742.1, from coordinate 62,137,762 downwards.
CTTTATGCTGCAAAATTGCTTGTGAATATTCTCTGGGTAGATTCTTTGCATTGAAAATGATAGTCTGAATGAAGATTGCAATTAATTACTGTACTCTGAAGACTTGAACTGAGGGCTTTATTCTGTATTCATAACATCATTGCAGGTGAGCCTTGAGCAGAAAATGGTAGCTTTCAGCCAAATTATCTTTAAAACACAAGGCAAGCCCTGTTACGCCTAGTAACTGTACCAATATTTTACATTGAATAGCAAAATGGGCAAATTAGTTTATTTCAATTCTGCAACTTAGTGTTTTGAAGCTGGGAGAAAATGTAGGAAATGTGCCAGAGTGATATTTCTGAATCCTGATGAAGAATCACTGGTACATTTGTACTATAAACTCACACCAAGATCAGTAAATATACACTGTAATATAAACTCACATACCATAAATACTAAATGTACACATACTATATCCACACACCATGATCACTGAAAGTACATGTGCTATAAGCTCACGATAAGGCAACAACAACAAAATTACATTCGCGCCTTTCATGTCAGAAGAATGGCCCAAGGCGCTGAAACTTTGCTGAAAGTTAACAGAATATATATTCTGTTAACTTTGATAAATTTCACTTTGATAAATTTCCTATGATCAGAGAATCACCCATAATAGAAGTACAATTAGGATTATTATTATTGAGTGAATTCTCTTTGTCACTATGTTTAGAGTCTTTTTACAATGTGCACTTAAATGGAAAATTCCAATCACAAAATCACATTATAACATCTCTAAACATAGAAACAAGCACACACAAAAACAACTGTAGAACCTGCACCAATTTTCTCTGTTGTAAATAACATTGCATTGTTTAGCGGGGGGAGGGGGGGGGAAGAGAGATGGAGGGGTGTGGGGTGGGGAAGAGACAGCAGGGGTGGGGGAGGGATGGGGGATGGGAGAGGAGACGGGGGGATGTGATAATAGACAGACAGACATGAGCCTGTCTATATATCGAAATCAGAAAATTTCCATATCGACGGACCCTACCGTGAACTAGTTTGAACATCAGTTATGCAGGACTCAGTAAGAGTGCAAGGAAATGTCATTCCCAGAATTTTGCAGCACAAAAGCATCAGCCAGAAAATTAAGCTTAAAATGAGTGCTGAGCTGAAACAATTTCCCAATTTGTTTATAGAGTACAATGCTGAGTATTGGCATCCAGAAATCTCTGGTTCACTTGCACTGTAAATCCCATTAATGACATATCTAGTGAAAGTGTGTAAACATAAGGCACATCAATCTTACTGGAATATAACAAGCAAATATCATAAAATTGCAATATTTTATTTCCAAATATATTTATTTGCAAGCTTTAACGAGTAAAGGTATAATTATTTAAGGCATAAAATGTTTGTTTTCCTGAATTGGCACCACTCCATTCAAGTATCTGCTTCTCATTTCCATACAATTGAAATCATCCGACTGGCTATCTATGTGTATTATAGTTGTTGTTGTTATTGAAACTATTTAGCAGAGGAACAATCGGTGCAGTGAGTCAATTCAATAAAAATGGGAATGTCTCAAATTAAAAAAAATTACATATAATTGCATTAAAGATTTTAAAGAGTCTGTAAAACCTCTGGCCGCAAGGGCTCAAAAAAATATGAAATTACCACGAAAATGAAACAAGCACAGAACTAAACATGAAGACGTGTCCATCAATTGCAAGCAGCACCTTCTCATCAGTAGTCTGCGAGATCTACTGAATAATAAGCAATGGAGGAGCAGCAAGCTTGCATTCAGAATTGTTGAGGGTCTTGGTGGAAACGCAATTTTTTAAGCTTAAAACTGAGAATTGGATATAGATAAATATAAATTAATTATTAATATATATTCACCCACTAATCAGTAGTAGAGAAGCACTTTCTATTCCTCTGCCTAAGCCCTCGACAGATTCACTTTTCTGAAGATGCTTTGGATGAGCAGACCACAGGTGGATTTGGCAATAGATGTGTTAGTCTCGCAACCTTGCATGTCACTCAAACTGACTATTAATACAGGGAAACAGGGCAGAATTGGCTGGATTATGGATTGGTTTCTTAATTATTCAAATACAATCATAGAAATTACAGTACAGTTGGTTCACTGAGTGCATGCACCCTGGTGTCAGCTCCTCCACTACAACTGATGCAATATGTTTTTGCTGCAGGCTTTGTAAAGATTTGAATCTGGATGGTAATCAAAGGCACATCACACTGACAACTTAGCTCCAGTTCCTCACAGTTACTGCGTTAAAATTTATTCTAATACTTCATCCATCCGCTAACTGGTCAATACCTTTTACTGTATATCCTCATCACTCTGTTTCTTGATATCTTTAAAAAAAACTCTATATCGCCAGTAAGAAACATGTTTTTCACCTTAAATACAACCTGAAACAAAATGCGATGGCACCTCCTCTCCAGATAAACCAATATTGTTGCAAAGCATTGAAAAGGGTTTAGTATAAAAGTAACATAGACATTTTATTCCTTCCCGACCCAAATCGAGAGCTCTTTCTCTTCTTCAGATTGTGACTGATCTGCTTGGTGCTCAATGACTGATGCACTGTCACTGAAGGCTATCTTATGTTCATTCCTAATATAAAAAAATGTTTTTGCTCAATGAAATTTCTCGATGGAATGATACAGCAAAGCTCACTGATTTTAGTGATCTGCATAGGCCAGGTTTGTCCTCCTTTCTCCCCCTTATGCCAACCCCTACCCCATCCCCCAGTGGTCGCCTTATTAATAGTTAAGACTTCCAGTATCCAGCCTTATTTATTATTAAAATATCATTCTAACCCAGCCTTGGAAGTCACTGCATTACAAACACACACAACTGCTTCAAATTTATTTGCATGTGCAGAAAAAGTGAGAGAACGTGCAAGAAGTCCAAAATTACCATGTGTACTTTTAACATGGGACTATAGGTCAATAAAAGGCATGAGAAATACATGTATGTGTGGCAATGCTATCTGGTAGCCACAACACTGCTCTTTTGTTTCTGTCAAATAAATGATATGTGGTCACATATTGCTACGATTGTTAATACTTTAATATTATATAAAAGGGAAGCACAATTTAAAACAGCTTTTAGACGTCATTTGTCATCCGGAACATTAAACACTTAAGAATTTTAATTTAGTAGCAATGGTACATAGTCAAGTGAAGTACGTTAGGCCAAGTTTATCATAACCTGGGTAGTCTTATCTGAGCTGGAATTGTGAATGACAAAATCACTCTCTGCTCAGTTACAGCAATATGTTAATGAAACATTTCCATAGTTAGTTAAAAATCGTAAAAAAGAAAGTTAATAATTTAATACACTGAGAAGCACTGAAATTTTATGTGGTGCAAGATTTTGTTTTATTTGAGGATGGAATTTTCCAGTTGCAATTCATTAGCACCAGTTAGAATCCTACCGAGACATAACATGTTGCAGACCTCAATAGATTTTCTTTGGTTGTGGGGGGTTGAATTGTTACTGAATGCAATTTTCCTTGTACAGTACTGTATTTTAGTAGAAGCCAAGCCTTGGGAATTCCTGGTCTGGGAATGCTTTTTTTTTTAGCACATTCAATGTCAAAACATCTTTAAACGATTCACAGGTACCTCCCATCAAATGTAACAAATGTGTTTTTGTATTAAATGTAGAAACCATCTTGCACCCAGAAATGTCGCACAAAGAGCCATGCAGAAAACAACTGATTTATCTGGAGGATTGCTGACCAGAAGAAACTTGCTCCTCTTTTGAATAGGATCACATAATATATAAAATAATAATTTGGTCATTTCAATCCATGACCACTTGTGGGACACTGCTGTGCGCAATTCGCTGCTGCATTTCGCCCACAAAAATATGCAGTCAATTCACTGCACACCCAGTATATTCTATAAAGTGCTTTGAGACATCTAAAGCACTACATCAAATGTAAGGATTATTATTATCTCATTAATAAGCACTATAATTATTGCACTGGAGTGTCAGCCGATACTTGATTTGGCTCAAATCCCAGGGATTTGACTTGTGTCTGATCCAGAGAAATCTGTGGAGGGAAGATGTTCAGTTGTTGCATTCTGCAGCATCTTTCACTACGTCTTCTGTGTATTAGGCGTGGTACATCAATGTTATCAAAATATATAATCAGTGCTAATGCTGTGGGGTTTCTTAGTGCTTGGAGAAAATTTGCATGTCCTCCAATTCAATATCCTGCAAAGTGGCAATTTGCAGATCAGCAATGTGGCACATATGTGCTAATTTTCTGAGAAAGTGCTTGAAATTAATACAACATTTAAAGTATACTGTGTTCTTCAATACATCCAAGCAGTTTTCAGTATCTGCAAACTCAATTCCAGTAAATTTGTTTTACAAACAATTTCATTAATTGCTATATATGCAAACCTTTCACAAGATGAACAAGTAGTTTGCTTATAATAATAATCCTTGCACTTGATATAGTGCCTGAAATGTTTTAAAGTGCTTCCCAGGGAATTGCTTGATAAAATGTTGTTCTAGATTTACAACTGGAAAGAATAGCTGACTTTGCCAAGTCCACACAGTAATTCATGTGTGGATTTCACAGATATAACACTCAGAGTAAAGGCACAGTACTCCTAATTCTCTGCATGATAGCCCTGTTCTTTTCATATCTGGTAGCTCTATTCTTCACATATGATCTACCCCTATGCTCTCCATATTTTAGCAATACTGTACCCCTCAACTCTTCAAATGTGAAATATTTCAAATCCTTCTCTTTTGATAACTCTACCTACAGTCACTGGGAGCAGTGTGGCCTCTGGAATCCTGCCCACTCAGCTCATATTAACCCTGCAAGCCAAGGCACTAATGATAGAGTGGTCCTATCTGGAAAAGCAGCAGAAGATGTGCTAGACGGTGCTTTCAATGGCTGGTTTCATCTGGTTAAACTCCAAGACCAGCCAAGGCACACTCTGGGGTCCCAAAGCCTTAGTACAGTAATTGCCAACCTGTGCCTAATGCTTTCTGGACTTGCATAAGTGGGAGGTATTTCTCAAGGCATAGAGTGGATGTTTCATTCTAGACCTGGCAATAAGCCCATGTGCTGGCTGCTTAAGTATGTGGAAATCTGTCTGCTTTTGATGTTCTTCAACAAGGTGATGGATTTCTGCACCAAGCTACCACTTGAAGATTATTCTTATTCTCTTTGTGTCTCTAATATTTCATCTACTCCCTTCATGTGTTTGACATTGTCCAATATTTCTAGCATTCTTCCTGCTCTTTTCAGGTCTCTCAGGTTCTCCCCCTACTCTCACAATTCCTTAGAGATCTCATCTCTCACCATATTCTCTACTCACCTTTACATGTATCAGATATTCCTCATTTACAATGCCTTTGAAATCTCACTCAACACATCTGTACATTGAAATTCCCTCTCCACTCAATTGTTACAACTCATTTTCTTATCATTGTGTTTGTGTCTCTTAGAGAGAGACACAATGAGAGATGCAGTTTTATGTTAGCAATGCTCTCTAGGCACTCTGAGCATCAAAACCACCACAAGAATTGTTTGCATCTGTATTGTTCTCTTCGTGCAGGATAACATCGTGGGAGGCAGAGTGAGATAGTGAAGCCATATAGTGCTTATTGTACCACTTCAATAGCAGAGCTGACAAAAGTCAGCCTGAATAGTCATAAACAGAAAGGTGACATACAGGCATGGAAAGAATGAGACACAATTCAGTTTCAAGGATTTAAAAGAGAAGGCAGGCGAAAGGGTGATGTGATGGGTCTAAGAAATAAGCATCAACAAGGTCAAACAATGATATGTCACAACTCTACATCACGTTTGCAAAAGTGGTCAATGTTGATTTACTAAGGAATGAAGGAAGGGACTAACTTACATTGTAACATGTAAGTCGCATTGTCGCATTGAATATAAACTTAGTTTAAGCTTTTTGGTTGCAAGGGTCTGATCACGAATGACTGTGTACTGAGACTGCCCTTGCACACTCAAAAATGAACTTGTTGTTTGATTCTTTACTTCAGTGCTGAGAAACAAAGTATACTTTGGATGCAGAGATAGAAGATACCATTTGAAGTGGTACGCTGTGGGATCACGGCTGAACACAAAGGAAGAGGCCATTCACTGATATATCGATATCACCAGGTTTTTTTATCCTGTGTATGCGCGCGCATTCGGGTTTTTGCGCGCGCATTCCGATGTGCGAGCTCTACGCCCAGGAGGTTTGCAATGCCGGCGACAAGGTATGTTGAAAAAGTTTGTATTATACCTATATATCGATGTATCGCCGGACACTGTATACCGATGTTTTGTTATATACCGATTTTTTTAATACCGAATTTTCGATATACCGATATATTCAAATTTCAATATCGGCATATCGATATGAAAAATTATACCAATATAACCGATATATCGCCGGATACTACCCAATAGTTTATTACTTTTAAAGGATCTTGCATTTGATAGGAAAGCCCTCTAAGAATAGCTGGTCTATTTTTTTCCCCCAATTTTATATTTTGTTGTTGAAAAATAATTGAATTTCAATGGCACAGCACCAGGCCTATGCTACTTTTGTTATGTTTTAATAACACAAGCGTAAATGCCTCTTTGCAACACCGTAAATACCACATATACTGTATATCAATATCATGTGGCAAATGTGCAATAATCAGCTGTTAGTTCTTAAAAGTATAAAATTTGACATTTGTTTATCATTAATACAGACATTTAACTAATTAAATAAATGATTAAAAGTACATAAAAACGCTGCAGATTTCCGTGTGTTTGAAATCTCACTAAAATAGTTCTTGCTAAATAGCCTTATGCAGTAGTACAATAGATATTAGATCAATGCAGTAATATAATAGCTATTGGATAGATCGATTTTAAGATCCTCAAAATTGCGTATAAATCATTTCATGCTCTCCCTACCTCTCCAATCTATTTAACCTGACTGCCCCCTTCGTTAGCTGGCGCCAGCCTGCATATCGCTCATCCCATCTGCTCCACCATTGGCAGTCATGACTCTCCTGGACTCTGGAACTCTCTGAGTCAATCCCTCCTCCTTATTCTTGGTTTGCCCATTTTCAGATCACACCTGAAGACCTTACTCTTCAGCTGTGCCTACAGTCATCTCCTCTCTTCTGGCTTGGACTCAAGCACTGCCTCTGTCAAGCACAGTGAGGTACTACTCTATGTGAAGGGCACTATATAAATGCTAGTTGCTATTGTCCGTAAATAGTTACTGGCAGTTTTGAAATAATTTGTCGTAAAAGCTAATGGCAAGAAATTAACACAAAACTTCTAAACCTTGGTCTCTGTCGGCGACAGTCACAAATGACTAACATCCCATTTATATTGATGTGCTGAAACTAGCCTGCCTATGCTAGAAGCTGTGCAAAATGCATTGGAGCAAGTCCAACAATGATTCACACACATGATACCTGTAGTGTATATTCCCCACAACTGAGAAGGATTAGGAAGTGATCTGATTGAGGTCTTTCAATAATATCATAAACATGATGTAAAATTAAGACAATATCTTAACATTAGAATTGAGAATTGGTTGAAACCCAAATTGTAAAACAAGAATATTGCAGTGTACTGTCCCAGAACATTACTGATGCAGAATTAGTTGAGATGTTTACAAAGAATGTCGATAATAATAATACTCACATTTGATACAGCACCCAATCAAGTCTTTCCCAGCACCTTGGGGCATCCTCCTGACATGAAAGACACTATAAAAGCATAACTTTGTTGTTGTTTTTGAAGCCTCAAAGAGCTTCATGGAATATACTGAAAAATGAATTGACTGTACATTTTGTGGGTGAACAGCAGCACATGGCAATATCTCACAAACAGTTATGGTAAATAGTTGAAAAGTAACAGAAATAATGGATATGGGATTAGCAAAATAAAGAGCTGACGTGAGCTAGTAAACGACCAGAGTTGGTTCAATGGAATGAATGACATACTCCTATTCCTATGCAACAGTACCGCTGTCACTTGGAGTTGTTGCCATTACCTCCCAAGGTGAGGATTCAACCAACATCCAAAGAGGACAGCAATCAGAACAGCAGGATGAACATCTCTCCTGTTGACTCTGGTTGCACTAGTCAAATGTGTGTGTTTTTTTTATATGACAACTCAGCCCACCCCTACAAGCTGGCAATATGTCTCATCACTGCTGCCCTGTATATCCCTGGAAGTACTGGAATATCCATGCTTGAATAATTCGGGAATAACTGCAAATACACAAATCCTCCGCCAGATTAAATTCCTGTGCAATACAATAATAATAATGCTTGCATTTGTTGTATTTCACGCCTGGAGGATGTCTCCAAGAGTTTCAAAGGATTTACTGTATAGTGATTGTATTTTGTCTGTGAATGTGGCAACAAATTTTAAAAACAGCAATGTCCTCAAAACAAAACAGTTTATTTGGGATTTTTGTTGTTCAGAAGAAACACTTTTCTCTTTTCCCACCATTGACCATCTCCTCTGTCCACCTTTCCATGCCTTACCCATCCTCTAATTCCAACTGCGAGGAGATGCTGGACATCCTCAAATCTAAAATTGAGGGGATCCGCTCAGCCATATCTACAATGACTATCACTACCCCCTATTACCTCTCCCTCAGGATCCAAAACCCACCCACCACAAAACTTTGACCCTCTCTCCTTCCGCTCTCATTCTGAAAATGAAATCCACCACCTCCTCCTCCCTCGACCCCATACCCACCTCTCTCTCCTCATCTCATTTTTTTTGCCCAGATAAATAAACTTAATTAACTTTACAGTATATTCTGTGAAGTGCTTTGAGACGTCTAGAAGACGTGAAAAGCGTTATATCAAATGCAAGGATTATTATTATTATATCACCTCACAGCTCAACCTCCTAGCCCCCCCACCTAACTGACAACACTTTACCTATCCACTAGCACTTTTCCCATCCCTTTAAAAACAGCTGTCATCGCCCCACGTCCTGAAAAAATCTTTCCTGGACCCATTCCTACTCTCCAGCTACCATCCCATCTCCAACCCCCCATTCCTTTTTAACGCCCTGGATTGAGTCATTACGTCCCAGGTCCACTACTTTCTCTTTCGCCAGTCTCTCCTTGAACCTCTACCACTGGTTTCCGTGATGCCCAAAGCACAGATACAGCTCTGGTCAAAGTCGGTAACATAAGAATTAGGAGCAGGAGTAGGCCATTCGGCCCCTTGAGCCTGCCCCGCCATTCAATAAGATCATGGCTGATCTTCTAGTCGAACTCCACCTTCCCACCTTATCCCTTAATCCACCAGAAATCTATCGACATTCTAAACATGTGTGATGAGGGATCTCTCTGTCTCCTTGTCCTCTCTGCTGCTTTCGACACTGTCGACCACTCCATCCTCTTACAATCCTGTAGCTCAATGGTTAGAGCACTCGCCTTACAAGCATGAGACATGTGTTCAAATCAAGGTAGATCAGGGTGAAACCTTGGGCAAGTTTACTTACTCCACATGTGTAATAATAATCCCTCCAAAAAAACAGAATGATAAAATTGGTCATTTCAATCCATGACTGTTTGTAGGACACTATTGTGTGCAATTGGCTGCCGCATTTTGCCCACAAATATACAGTCAAATTCATTTTATAGTATATTCTGTGAAGTGCTTTGAGACACTGATAAGACGTGAAAAGCGCTACATCAAATACAAGGATTATTTTTATTACACCGCATCTCAATCTTCATGGAGCTTCCCTCTCCTGGATCAACTCTTATCTTTCTCAATGTCTCCACTTTGTCACCACCAATGGCTTCTTCTCCAGCCCCCACACTGTTACCTGAGGTGTCCCCCAGGGCTCTGTCCTTGGACCCCTACTTTTCAATATCTAAATACTCCTTCTTGGTGACGTCATCCGCAGACGTGGGGTCAACTTCATTCAACATGTATGCGAATGACAACCAACTATCTTTCTGCCCGTCTCCACCAATATCGCACCCCGAAACCTGTTGAAAATCTGGTCCATGCCTTTGTTACCTCTCGGCTGGACTATTCCAATGCCCTCCTCCATTCTGCCACCATTCACAAAATTGAGTTTATTGAAAATTCCGCCGCCCGCATTCTCACACGAACCAAACTTCGCTCCCTGATTTACTCTAGTTGTTGCCAGACTTCACTGGCTCCCTTTCTCAGAGCGGATCGATTTCAAGATCCCCCACTCCTCTGCACCCCTCTACCTCTGATGCCTTCCCTCCTCACAACAGTACCCATTGCCTTCGCTCTGTTGGGTCTGGCCTCCTTGTCCCCCGAATTCTCCGGCCACAGCCATGCCTTCAGCCACTACGCCCCAAGGCTCTGGAACTCCCTCCCTTCACCTCACCCCCTCTTTTTTTTCCTATTTTCAGGTTGGGTCTGAAGAATTTTCTTTTTGACTGCACTTTTGGTCACTTTTTTCCCACTCCCCCTGGCTCAGCCCCAGGATCCGCTTTGTGAAACACTCAGAGATGCCATCTGGAGTGGAGGGCACTACATAAATTCAAGTTGTTTTTGCCTCTACCCTCGATTTCTGGACCACTGCTGTCCTGACAGACTGCCTGTCAGACATCAAGTCCTGGATGAGAGACAACTTATTACAGCTGATTGTCACAAGACCGAGGCCCTCTTGATTGGCTCGCGCCAACGCCTTCACACTTCAGGCACTGGCAGCATCAACCTCCATGGTTGCACCTTCCATCTCACAAAGCCAGTCATGAAGCTAGGTGTCTTGTTCGATCCTCAACTATCTTTCCTCCCCCACATCCAAGCTACAACACATTCTGCCTTTCCTCACCTCTCCGACTTCATTGGCTCCGCCATCACCAGAGGATTCAATTCAAGATTCTGGTCCTCACCTTGAGAGGTTTACATAATTTCTCTAAACTTCAGCTGAGATTTTCAAAGAACAAAGGTTCGGTCACAAATATAGTCAGCTTTCCTGCTTTCCTTCCCCCTTCCCCTTCCCCGACCCCTGCCCTTGCCCTTGCCATTTTTCTCCCCCTTTTCCCTTAATTCCACTTCCATGACTGTTTGTGGGACACTGCTGTGCGCAATTTGGCTGCCGCATTTTGCCCACAAATATACAGTCAACTTTCCTACTCTTCTTCATCCTGCCCCGACCCCTCCCCTCTGCTCTTGTCCCTACCTAACTGTACAGCGCTTTGGGACGTCCTCTCGACATGAAAGGCGCTATATAAATGTAAGTTTTGATTGATTGATCTCACCTACCTTTGCAACCTCCTAACCCCCTACCCACTCAGCGGGCTCCAGCCTGCTCAATGTCACTCGAGCCACCCGCCCCACCATTGGCAGATAAGCCTTCACCCACTCTGCCCCTAACCTCTTGAATTCCATCACCACAGCACCTAAGCCTTGCCCCCCTCCCTAGCCTCCTTCAAGTCCCACCTCAAGTCTCTCCTCTTCGACAGTCCCATCGGTCTCCCCAAATCCCCTCCTTTCCCTCCTCCCTTCCCGATCCCAACCCTGGTCTGAAACATTGACTGTCCAGCTCTTTGGGATGTCCTCCCGACATGAAAGGCGCTACACAAATGTAATTTTGTTGTTGATATTAACATACTCCTGAACATGCAGATGGGACCTCAGTTTGATGTCTCATCCAAAGTGTTAGATTGCCAACAGTGCAGAGCTCCCCAGCACTGGAGTGTCAGTTTAGATAAAATGACAAAATCCTATGGTGAGGCTTGAAATCCCGAATGTCAACATCAGTATCATATTTGCTCCAGGTAATCTCCCCGAGTACTTAGAATTGTTGGTTGATGATTAGTGCTTTCAACTTGCTGCTGCTTTCACTCCGAAAAATATAGCTGCACGTTCCATTTTTTAAGCTTAATATCGAACGACACAGCAAGTGAAATTCTTAAGCCACCTTTTAAAAGCGATTTTTAATGAACAATTATATTCATTATTGCAACAAACTTTAACCAAATGATAGAATTCCAATAAAACAAGAGGGTGTTATTGATCAATGTTTCACAGTCATTTTCGAATTAGTCCAACTGAACCAATAAAAGGAATGATTACAGAGATTTCAGGATCTATGGCTTCAAACGATAGCTTGCATTTAGATCATATCTTTCGCATAAAAGAACATCTTAAAATATGTGTTACAGTTATGGTGCACGCTGAGCGTGGAAACGACAAATTTAAAAAACGTGCCCAGAGGCAGAGAAATGTGTAATTTTTCTCAATTCATACACTGGTTTATTTTTTTTACAGTCCGACAATGAAATCTTGCTTCCCATGCATCAGTCAGAAGAGTTTTGCTATACCAGAAGCCAGGTGACTTGAGTTACTAACTGACAATCTGATGAAAAGTTCAAGTTCTGTTACACTAAACGGGATCCTCTGCGTGAAATTGCTATATTTTTGACATTGATTGAAAGACTCTCCAATCCAAAAAAAGTCTCTGTATTCTCTGCTTCTTCGGATGGTTAACCTGACCTAACAGCCACTCTGCTTCACAAACAAAGCGAGGACTGTGATTCCAACTGCCAATTTGTGGTTGAACAGGAACAAATACTTTTCTAAAAAAACAAAAAAAACTAAATGAAAAGAACTGATATTAGATACAACATGTGACAACATGTGTGATGGAAGGAACTTTTTCTTTAACCTATTACTTAATGAAAAACACCAAAAAGTACACTGGATTTGAAGGCAAATGCAGTCTCTGTGTTGCATACACCCTGTGTCAATTGAACCAGATTTCACCTCTGAGTTGGACTCAGCCCTTTATTCTGAGATCCCGACCGATTTGAGCTCCACTGCTGAATTTATGCACTTTTTAAAAAACACACACACACATCTGGACTACTGTACACACAGCCACCTTCCCTGCATGTCGGCATCCGCCTCACACACAACCACACAGTCGCTGCTGCTTTTGCAAAAGTGCAACTTTAAAACAAAATCAAACAAATGGAGGAGAACACTTTTTTTTAAACAAAAAGTCTCCAGCGACAAGCACGATTTACCCTAGTTTTGCATTCCTCTCCCCTCCCCCCCCCCCCCCCCCCCACACACACACACACTACACGCCGTTCAGCAGCAAGTTGAGTGTGTGATCAAAACAAAACCTCACCAAAGAAGATCAGGAACCGATCAGAGAGCGATACCGGCCTTTTTATCTTTGTACCTGCGAGTGCATGATCGCCGCCTGATGTAGAGACGCTTGTGGGATTGACTCAGTGTCTGTGAGGCGAGATCGATCCACAGTATATTCCTCATGGACCGAACAAGGGATCAGCATCCTTCAGAGGAGCACTGAGGCACTCGAGCGCTCGCACGGTAACTCTCTGAGCAGGTTCGATTCTCTCTCCCCTCACTCACACCCAGACACGCGAACCTCGCCGTGAGAAACTGTGGATTTTTCTACTTGGGAAACGGACACGTTGTGATGATTTGCGAGCGTAACCCTCTCCCAATTACACACACACACAGAGAGAGAGAGAGAGAGGGAGGGAGGGAGGGAGCTCTGTGCACAATATGATTAGCAATCACTGCAAATCAATCAAGAGTGGGTCAGGAACAAGTCCTGGCGTGTGTTTGGGAGACGATAGTGGGGGGGGGGGGGGGGGGGGGGGGAGGAGGGGGGAGTAATTTACCGGAGGATGATTTTGTTTGTGCAGAGTTCGGCTCCAATGATGTTGAGCAGCCTGTGAGCGAGTGAATGAGAGAGAGTGAGCGCCGGGCTGGGCTGGGCTGGGCGGCGAGGACTCGCTGCTGCCACCTCCCGGGTGAAGATACCCGATCCTCTCTCTCTCTGTCCTGCTGGAAACACAGCTGGGAATTACAACACACACACACAGAGACAGAGAGACACACACAGACACACACAGACAGAGACAGAGAGACACACACAGACACACACACACAGAGACAGAGAGAGACACACACACAGAGAGACACACACACATAGAGACACTGCGCGTCAAACAACAACATTGAGGATCATGTACCATATCAGCGGCTAATTCCCTCCAACAGCCTGTTTTTTATATATATATCTATATATATATATATGTACATATACAATAAGAGGTGAAAGTGAGTTAGACAAGGAAGGGCGTCCTGCTCATTCAGCGACGCCGGTTCCCTTAATTGGAGCTTCCTCGCGTTGACTGACTTACTTTGATATCGTCTCCTCACATAGCGGAGGCTGCTCTGGCCGTGCAGACCCTCTCACTCGCTCTCTCTCACACACACTCACTCACACACACACACACACAGAGATAAACACCTGCAGCTCTTTCCTGGCCAATTCCATCAATGTCACAGTTTCCCTTCCAACCCAATGACAAGGAAAAGATCACACAGCCGTGCGCCCCCCCCCCCCCCCGCCCCTGACATGAATGAATGACGGTAATGTACACGGTGCAGCCTGTCGGCGCGGTCCCTGGCAATGCCGAGACACAGCACATCAGTGGTACCGACCAGAGAGAACATTTCTTTAAAAATGCAGACTACATAACATGAATATTTTATCTCCTGCGCCTTTTTCTCCCCCCCCCCCCCCCCCCCACCGTGGATTAAAGCGTGGTGAGGAGCTGAATTATAATGGCAGCTCGACACACGAAAAATAATGGCAAAATATATACGTTTAAATAAAAACACTGATGGATCCCGTCTGCGTACAGCGTGCTGACTCCCATCAGCTTTTCTTGCATTCATCTTAAAAAGGTTTACCCCCCCCCCAGACACACACACACCCACCACACACACCCCCACCACACACACACCCCCACCCCCACCAGACACACACACAACCCCCCCCCCCTCCCCCCCACCCCCCCCCCCACACACACACACCCACCACACACTCACCCACCCACCACACACACACACACGCCCACCCACACACACCCCCCCCCAGACACACACACACCCCCCAGACACCCCCCCCCCACACACACACACCACACCACCCCCACACCCACACCCCCCACACACATACACCCCCCCCCCACACACACACACACACAAACCCCCCGCCACAAGAACATGCTGGAGTCACCCCCAGCCTGAACTGTTTCCACATAAAATTCCTCTCAACAACAACTCTTAAAGCAGAAACGCGGTGTACATTATTGTGTTGCCAGCCGCTCTCTGGTCACAGAAAGTCAATGTGACTAACCCTCCTTCACAAGAAATACTCCGGACTTTCGTCTCCGTTTCTTTAGCCTTGTTGATCGGGACCACGCCGCTTTGCTCCAGAGAGTTATCTCGAGGCATATACAGCCCGATCCTTAAAAGTGAATTAATTGGCCATCTGCGTTTCACGCAAACGAAATTGAAGCCGGACAACAACTCCCCACCAAGCGAGGCGCGTTATTCTAGCCATCGATACCGCTCCTGTTGCCACAAAGGAGCACACCTCGGCTGTCCATATGTTTTCACAGCCATGCTTCACACGGCTCCCCCAAATCCCATTGCATTAGACCCACCTACTAACCATTTACAATGAACTCCTGCCTTTAATCCACTTGCCTTTTCTTCTCCCTCGAACGACCGACAACAAGGCAGGGATCAAGTAAAGCGTCTGTTTGTACACCGCGCGGAACAGCTGGGGTTTCTAAACACCAATGTATCTGGAGCCTCGTGCTAACCTTCCCTGTATATCGACTGGATTATACCTTGAATCACATTTTAATATTCTGTACATTATAAATCACTGTGAATATAGCCCATGAAGTAAAGTACATGTCCCCACCACGCAGCCAATGATCCTAGTGTTTGCAAAACTCACCTGTGCAATTTGACACTGGGCAAAATGAGTTTTGCTAATACTGGAATTATTGGCTGCTTTCATCCCTTTTAACCAAGACACGAGAGAAGCATTATTCTGAAGCTCAATCAAGTTACTGATTATAATGGTTTCTTCACGTTTGAAAATGAAACACGTACTGCCGACTCTCCTCCCGCCTTCACACATTAAAGTTGACCTCCAGCAAACAGTGAAAGTGTCTTTGTTTATATATATATAACGGAACACGAATGTCTGTTATTCGGTGAAGTCACTTTGGAGAGTTTCTGTTTTAATTTTATGCTAAGAATCCACACGCTCACTGGCAATGAACAGTTAGACTGTTAAACAAAGATGCTGGAGTTTGATCTATCAATCCTGAAATTAAAGGAACCTGTTGGTTTGGTACCTAAGGTAACGCGTATCGTATTTTAAACATCTGGAACACGATACAGAGACTGCTCTTCAGAAGTGTGGGATTCGAGGCTGAACGTGCAATGTAACCCACACACCCCCTCACACACACACACATATATATGTATATATATATGTATATAAACACAGACTCTGTTCTCTGGGAGGTAACTCACTCCCCCCTCCCCACCACGCCGGGCTTGATGCCATCTGAGTTTGTGATATTTTACTCGTCAAGGCCTTCAGTGTAAAGGGTGCCTCGGGTTATATTTAACAAGGCAAACTACACGTGCAGCTTTCCTCCTCGCCCCCCAGGCTCACCCCAGCACTCCTCCAACATTAACAGCTGGCTCGACCTTGCCTTGCATGCGGCATCTTACTGGCGGCCCCCGGGCCAGTGAAAACTTTCACTGGCTGCTGGCTGTTTAAACTCTCCCCACTGCAGCATCTTCATTTGCACTGACAGGCTGCTGCCAGACTCTGAGCCTGTCACAGCTTCCCACACAAGGCTCGCCATGAGAAGAAGCCAGTGTCAAAGGCACCCCCTGATTTACTGTGTCATTCGCAGCTTTTCTTCTCACATAATAAACCTATTATTTCACTGAATGGTAAACAAACACAACGCTCACTGGGGCGAGCAACACAATGGCAACGAAATGGATCTTACAATGAACTGACAGCACGAATATCAAAATTCTTGCTTTGTCTTTTTTTTTTACACACACACACAAAACCACAGATCTAACTCCCAACAGGGTTATGGACATCGTGTAAGCTAACCTATAAAATGCTGTGACCTTCCAAAACCTCACTGATATTTTCATCAAAAATACCTCCGTACTTTTTTTTGAAAAAATCTTTCCTGAAGCAACAAATGCTTTTTTTTTTAAAAAAGAGTGTCACTGTGCTGGGGGAATACTGATATCTAATGCAGGACATTCATTCCAGAATTCACAATATTGAAAGTGCACAACAGACAGATAATATTACTTTTATTATACACAGGACGCACTTACTTCAACCTAATTATACATCTTTACCTGTTCAAAGCGTCCTTTTAAGCTTCCATGATAGCAGATGCTGGTGTTGCATTACACTAGACAACTCACAAGGGTCTTAGGCTGGATTACTCTGGAATGTTAGTCAATCTCTCCCAGGAAAGAATTGAGCTGTTACTATTCACTTCAGTGCACCCAGGCTTGGAAGAGGAAAGATCTGCTAGGATTTCTGGTTCTGATTCATATCCAATGAGTCTGTGATGGAAATCAGGTGAATAATTGGTTGGAAACAGCAGCTATATCCTCCTTAATAGGATGGTCTGCTGACACTCACACACTGGCCATACAAATTAACGTAAACCAATTTGGGTAAAATACTAGACACTTAATTGCACCAATAGGTCTGTCGGCAAACAAGAGTTTGCTTTGGGAGAAGAGAAAGAATGGGAGAGAGAGAGAGAGAGAGAAAAAGGGATACGAGGTAGAAAGAGGGAGAAACAGGTTCTCATGAAAGAAAAAATGTTACCATTCTGGGACATGGATTTGAATGTGACCTTGACAGATGGGATAAATGTGTGTCACTGATCTTTGACTTTTATTTTTGCTCCTCTGGTGTGCATTAAGTTAAATCTTTCTTTTAATCTTCCTCTCCTGCATTTGTGATCGCTGATACAGTAATGACAGCATCATATATTCTTGCACTTTAAGAAAATACCTCGCAAGATTGGGTGGATGAAAAAGGCCCTTCGCCCCATCTGATCTCCTTCTTCATGCCCCTCCAAGCTGTGGTTGAAATGATTCCGATGTCCTGGCCTCAATCACTTTCCTCGGCAACTGGTTCTCATCATTAATTAACCTCAGAGTAAACAAAACATCCTGGTATCTGTCCTGAAATTGTCCTTCACAACTTTAAACATATGTCCCCTTGTTCCTCTGTCTTGATGCATCCTAAAGCATTGTTTCTGGTTTACTTTTTCAATCCCTTTAAAATATTTATACACCTCTATGAGGTCCCGTTTGAGTTCTCTCAAAACCGTAGAGCCCCAGCTTGTCGAGTCAATGCTCATACCTCACTGTTCTCCTCGCCACTGCCTCAAGCGGCAAGGGAGCCCCTTTATACCATAGTGACTAGAACCATATGCAATGCTCTAGGTGCAGCCTGACCATTATATCTAAGTCCGACATATCTGAAGTCAACTGCATTAGCTATAGAGCCTTGCATCCTGTTTTTCTTCCTACTTGATGCTATTCCCTCTAGACTTCTACACTCACATCTATAATTCAATACATGGGGAATAGCAGAAAGGAATAGCAGGAAATTATTACCAGTGAATGGCCAAGTACTACAGGAGTTTAGGAATGCTCACAGCAATTGATTCAAATTTATCCATTGTATTTCCAATTGCAAAAACTTGCATAACTGAAGCAAAGCTAAGGTCTGTATTGATAGAAACATAAGGTGAAAATATTGACCATGGGTCCATGAATTAGATATGATTTGCAACCACTAATTTACAAGAATCACTAAAAATTTTATTCAGTCGACTTTGAATGTTTATAAAGCCTTGAATATGGCAGAAGTGATATGTATGTTTTACAACAAGAACAAAATTGCACCTTTCATATTGGGAGGATGTCCCAAGGTGCTGAACAGTCAGGGGTCAGGAGCCGTGAATGGGTGGAGGGCAGGGTTGGGATAAGGAGGCACAGAGGGAGGGGAGTGGCAGAAGGCACGGTCAAAAAGGAGGGTCTTGAGACAGGTCTTGGAGGAGGCAACGGAAGGAGCAAGGCGAAGGGATTATAGGATGGAATTCCAAAGGATGGGGCAGAGAGGCTGAAAGCCCGGCCGCTTTTGATTGGGCAGGTCGGGCGGGAGACATGGAGCAGGCTGAATGGAGGGAACGGATTGATAGGGGGTCTCAAGATCATAAATTATATCCTGACCATTTATTACCAGGGCTCCCTCTGCCTCCTTGTCTTACTCGACCTATCCGCCGCCTGCGATACCGTGGACCACTCAATCCTCCTCCAAGGCCTCTGCTCCCACCTCAACCCACAAGGTTCTGTCCTTGACTGGTTCTGGTCCCATCTTTCACACCGCCTCCACTTTGTGTCTGCCAATGGCTTTTCCTCCAGCCTCCTCAACGTCTTTTGTGGTGTTCCTCAGGGCTCTGTCCTTGGCCCCCTCCTCTTTAACTTCTACATTCTCCCCCTTGGGGGAGAATCATCCACAGACATGGGGTAAATTTCCACATGTATGCAGATGACACCCAACTCTATCTTTCCGCTTCCACAATCAACTCCAGGACTACTGGCATCTTGACTGCCTGCCTGTCTGACATCGAGTCCTGGATGAGAGACAAATTCCTCAAGTTGAATGTCTGCAAGATTGGCATGTGTCAACACCTCTGCAACTCAGGTGCTGGCAGCATCAGCATGCAAGGCTGCACTCTCCACCTCTCAATGCCAGTCAGGAATCTGTGTGTCTTGTTTGACCCTTAACTATCCTTCCTCCCCAACATCCATGCCATGACCAGTACTGCCTTCCATCATCTCCACAACATCACCAGACTCCACCATTGCCTCACCACTCAGGCTGCCAGAATCTTTGTCCATGCATTCATCACATGAAGGCTCAACTATGGAAACTCAGGAAGTGCAATAGAGGAATTAAAACAGAGTCCCAAATATTTGGGAAATATTCAAGTTTTGGATAAATGTGGACTTTATAGAGAGTCATGAGTTCAGGAGAGTTAGTGAATCATGATTGAAGAAGCATCAATTCATGGGAATTCATCAGAGGTAGAATGTGTTTAAAGTTGAGACAGGACAAACATGAGCAAATAACCATGAGTGAATGTCAAAGGCACCTAAAATAGACAGATAGCAGAAGTAGATACTTAGCATGATATGGCCTAAACAGGACAACAATAATGAAAAAGTAATTATTGTATTTGATATTGAAAATAAACAGATTGATAAAGTGCAGCTGTGACTATAATTTCAAAACTCTGATGTGCATTTGTGGGTGAAAAACAGCAGCCAATTGCACACGGCGATGTCCCACAACCAGTCGTGGATTGAATTGACCAATCTATTATTACTCTTTTCTTCATGAGGGATTATTATCAGGTGTGTGGAGTAACAAAACTTGCCCAAGGTTTTCCCCTGGTTGGAATCAATCCCAGGTCTCTTGCTTGCGAGGTGAGGTGCTCTACCCACTGTAGGACTCCAGGATTGGATGAATCAGATAGTGCGAGGGAGTGTGTGATTGGGTCACGGAGTTTGATGCAGTGGACAACAGAAGCTACAGATTTCTGGATGATCTGCATCTTGTGGAGGGAACAGTTGGGGATGCCAACATCGAGGGCATTAGCATAGGCAAGCCTGGTTATAATGAAGGCATGTAGGAGGGTTTCAGAGGACTGAGGGGCGAGGCAGTGGCAAAGTCGGGCAATGTTGCAGACGTAGGGGAAGGCAGAGTGTGTTATGATATGTATGTTGGGAGAGAAAGGACAGTTGAGGGTCAAATAAGACCCTTAGGTTCCTGACGGGCTTGGTGAGGTAGAGTGTATACTTGGATGTTGATGCTGCCAGAGCCTAAAGTATGGAGGCACTTGGGCAAGCTGAACAGGAAGGCCTCTCTCTGGCTGATGTTCAACTGTAGAAAGTTGTTGCTCATCTGGGACTTGATGTCTGACAGGTCAGGACATCAGGTGGTCCTGGGTTGAGGCAGAGAGATAGAATTGGGTATCATCCGCATACATGTAGAGTTGACCCAACGTTTGTGGATGATGTCACCAAGAGGGAGTATGTGGGGGGTTCAAGAGGAGAGGAGTAAGGACAGTGTCCTGAGAATACTGCCCAAGAAGGAGCAGGGGCTGTAGGAGGAGCCATTTGTGGAGACAAAGTGGAGCCACCGTGGCAAGTAAGATCTGAACCATTTAAGGACAGAATCCTGAAAGTTAAGGTGAGAGGAGAGGCAGTGGAAGAAGACAGTGTTAAAGGCAGCAGAGAAGTTGAGGAGGATGGTTAGGCAAAGGGAGCCTTAGGCACAGAAGAACAAATGGCATTTGTCACTTAAGAATAAAAAATGCTATAAAAGATCAGTGAAGGTCCTGGGTTTTATATATAAGCCTTTCAATACCTAAGGAAAAAGGTCATGATGAAATTGTACAAGATGTTTTGTCCACAGCTCACATATTAGTGCACTTTTGGGGAAATCATTATAAAAAAGGATAACAGAGCTACAGGAAAGTAGTGAAGATTCCCTAAAATGATACCAGGGAATAGAAGATTCAATCATGATAAGAGGCTTAAAATTCTGGTGAAATTCCCCGGAGCAGAATATTTTAAGGAGGCGTTTAATACGAGTGTTTAAAATAGAAGTTCTCAAAATTTTGAAAAGGTTTGTGAGGGACAATAGTGAAGGATTATTTCCATTGAGCAGCCTGCTCTTGTAGGTCTGGTTTCCTGTTTTCCTAAACACTTATAACAAGATGTCACAGATTCAAGCTGAAACGATGAATGGTGAATAGTCGGTTTGAATGGTTTTGCACAGGGATTGGGGAATCTATATGTGGAATGAACTACCCAAGGTAGAGATAGATTGAATAAGAAAATTTCAGAGGAAATTAGGCAGCTATTGAACAAATGATTCAAATATACAAAATACAGTGTCTACAATTTAAAGTAAAATCCCGTGAATTGCTTTCAGACCACTTCCTGACATGAACGGTGCTACATCAAATGTTTTATTAGTGTTTTATTAGTATTATTATTATTATTAGCATCATCATTGTTGTTATAAATGGGATATGAGAGCTATAGTGCAGAATTATTTATTTAAACCAACCAGATAGATCACAGTAGTCTTTTCCAGTCCTGAACTTTCTATGTTCCAATGGACTGAGGATAGAAGAGGCTAGAGAAATTACAATGTACAGGGGCAAGACTGCATGCTCAATTTTTCTGGAAAATAAGTAATACATCATTGAGAATAGATATGAGTTTAGAGAGCAGCAGACCGAATAAACCGAGATGGAAATAGGACCTAATGCAGTCACAGTAGTCAAACAGAATCGAGAAAAGTTAAAATTAACTTGGACGATTCAGACTAATTAAACCCCCAGGATGATAGGCAGATACTTTGTAAGAAACAGTAAAAGCATCAGATAGTATTGAACCAGAAACACTGATTTAATGGCCAGGGTTATAACGTGGAGTGAAGCCTTCCATTGCCAATTAGAATTTAATATTAATACAATATTTAAGTGCTCCAAGGCGCTAAGCACATGTTTATATATATATATAATCTATATAAGATTAGATAAGCACATGCTTACCGGTATATGTGCTATATAAATGCAAGTTGTTATTGTTGTAGAAAAATATTAATCAATTCAGTGGCATAGACAGAGGATTAAATGAGTATTGGTAGCATTTGAATCAGGGAAAAGCAACATGACAATCTCCCAATACACCCCTGTGACAAGCAAATCAGGTCTCAATGACCAGCTGTGGTTTGTTCGAAGATATTGTACAGGATGCTGAAATTACACACTGGTCAGAAAAGCCCAGAGTGCAGGAAATAGATACAGTCTGGCAGATAGCATTGGAGACAAGGGAAACATGCAAAGAGATTTGCTCAATGAAAGATGTATGTCAGCTGAATGACAAGTTGTTCAAGGTCATTCAAGATAGGAAAGGAGTTGGCCTCAGCGAGTGTCTGATCGGTTCAAAGGGGAAACAGAGCTACTGTTGATGATATTGAAGTCATCAAGAATGATGATTTCAGCAGACAGGAAGCAAGAGTAGATAGATTCGATTTCTTAACATGAAATGATGCATCATCTTTACATATTTTACCTAATTATACCATAGTGACTTATACAGAAATAAAATCTAAAATAATCCAATCTAGGATATACAATCATTCTTAAATCTAGCTAAATGTATTAAAGTCTCATTCAAGAATACAATTAAGAGTACATTATTCCAACCTCAGCATACTATTATTAGATTAAAGTTTAGAGAATAAATAGTAGGAAAGACTTGGAAGATTAAAAGTGGAAAGTGATAGCATCATTTCAGAGCATCTTTAGAAACATGAACCAATATCAAACTAAAAGCTATGAAACACAGGCACTTTACTCCCTTGTTATTTAATTAAAGCATCACACCACAGTAATTATACACCATTATTCACACAGGAACATACCTCAAAAATGACTGCTCAGTGCCCTTTTATATTGTTAAACAAGCAGAATTCGCAAAGGGGATCTTGAAAATACAGCCTTGTTCTGGCTGCCAAAAGTATTTACATTAAGGAAAAGTTCTGTGTGAGGAAGAACTCTGATAAAGATGCTCTCCCCAACTTCCTGTATTGCATGCTCAAGATATCTGTCACAGGAATTTATTGTCAATTAATACCTCAATATTTGTTTGATACAATTACAGCATTGAGGTGTGGTTTTCTATTCAATTAGAAGCATGAGATTAATGTGTTCAGCACGATAATTCCAGGACTCAGAAGGAATTAAATGAGGAGCTGTCTGTACTGAATGGCTGACACACTACCTTGCTGCGCTAACACAGACAAATGAGCCAAGTCAGGGCAAGTTATCGAAGCTACCATCTGTAGAGACACGAAAGGCCAAGAACACTGCAGTTTCTAATATAGCAGCAAATATTTCAGGCAACCACAACAAATTAACATGCAATCATAAACTGCAGGAATACTCTACAGTGGGATAGACTTCTGTTACCAAGTTGCTGGTATTTTAAAAGTGAAATATTGCTTTATCAGATTTTTAGACAACGATGTTAAAATCAGTGTTAATCTATTTTCCTTAGAATTCCCAAAGTGGTCCTAAATGGAGGGAATATTGGCATAACTCACCAGTTGAGTTGTATTATGTGCATTCATGCAGCAAGGCCTAAAGAAGGCAGGAACCCAGGGAAGTGTGAATGACAACAATTGCTCCCGTGGCTTACAACCATAGTGCTATATGGTTCTTAGTTTTCTTGAGTGACTAAGTTGAAGTTTTGATCTCAAACTGTGACCTTTCGATGTTGCTTTACATGATAATAGCTTAACTAAATCAATATCATATAAAGTGGCACCTGAAAAACAGCTATCTTTTTGAAAGGAGCTAGCCTGCTAAATGCTGGGAATCTATGATAGTGGCTTACACTATTTACAGATGGGTATGGGCTGTACCAGAACTAGGAGACGAAGGAAGTTCAAAACACTTTTCAACACTATTGCTTAATTAAGAAATGGAATTAATTCAGGATTACCGCAATTTTGACCCTATACGACCATTCACCATAGCCTCAACAGGTATCAGAACAGTTACAGAGGCACCTGTACCTCCACAAGCTACTCACTTCCCAACACATGAGAACAACAACAACAAAATTACATTTCTAGAGCGCTTTTCACGTTGAGAGGGTGTCCCGAGGTGCTGAACAGTCAGGTCGGAACCCGAGCAAGGGAGAGGGGCAGGGTAGGGGGGAGGTGTGGGAGAGAGTTAGGAGGGGAGGAAGAGAGTTGAGAGGGCAGCAGAAGGCACAGTCGAAGAGGAGGATCTTGAGACCGGCCTTGAAGGAGGCAAGGGAGGGAGCAAGGTGAAGGGACTTCAGCAGAGATGCTGAAAGCCCATCCACCGATGGTAGGGCAGGTCGGGCGGAGGACATGGAGCAGGCCGGAGCCTGCTGAATGGAGGGGGCAGGGAGGTTCATAGGGGCACAGCAGGTCGGAGAGGTGGTGGGGAGGGAAAGGCTGCGAAGGTGAGGACGAGGATCTTGAATTTGATCCTCTGGGGGATCAGGAGCCAATGGAGCTGGGAAAGGGTGGGAGTGATGTAGTGGCGGAGCTTGGTGCGGGTGAGGACACAAGCTGCAGAGTTCTGGCTGATCTGCAGCTTGTGAAGGGAAGAATTAGGAAGACTGATGATGAGAGAGTTTCCATAGTCACAGAGCTTGTATGGTCTATCACTCCCACATATTGAAAGTTACTGGAGCTATCAATGAGAGGTTAGACCTGGAGTTCAAATAGAACAATGTGCTGGTATTGAAGTCAGTGATCAAAACTTCAAAATAGGAGGAGACTTTTCAGAGGTATATAACTTTTTAAATGGGATTGAAAAAGTAAATTTAGAACAATACCTTTGGATGCGCTGAGACAGCAGATCAATGGGACATTGGTTTAGAGTTACAAAGGGAACTTTGAGAGTAATTAATAACTGGATCAGGTTGCCAGGTAGGGTAATTGAGTCCAGTATACTTGACCCACTTCTAAAACAAAGCAGCTTGCTATTGTGATGGGGGGATAGTAGCGAGGATATTCTGGAAGGATGCAATCAAATGGACCAAAGAATCTTCCTCAGACATATCTGTTGTGATCTTGTGTGATCTTGTGAAGTGCTGATACATCATAAAACCATACTGTTGCTTGCATGCATCTAATGATGGATGTGAAGCTATAAGGAACATAAAGATCCATCTCTGCAGACCATAATAGGGGTGACCCTCCAAAGGTCATAAATATACCGACTTTGACTAGTGAGTACCTCTTATTCTTTGCTGGCCTGTAAATTAAAAACAATTTGGTGTTGGAAAACGTATAATGGAAAGTCAGGTTGATGTGCCAATGAGTAGGGAATACGATCGATGAGGTCTGTGAATTTTCAGAAAAAAACACCTGAATGTCCTAGGACAATAAATAGCTGCAACACTGACCACAACCAAGGGAAATTTCAACTATCACACTAACAGCAATGGAAAAGAAAGTGACCTGGGATCTAAACCACAAGGAGATCTGTCTTCCGACAGGTGGACATTGAAGTAATTGCCTCCCTTTGATTTTGGCCACGTATACTTTGATTCAAAGTAAGTGAGCTCCGCAGGGCATTTCTTCAATACCTCACATCACAAATTGACACTACATCATTATATGTGATGCTGATCCTTTCACTATCAATTAGAAATCACATTGATTAGATACTCTTCTGTTGGATGAGCCATCTTCCACCAACAACATAGAGTGAGATAAAAGACATAGATTTCAAAGGGGAAAACATGAAGCATGTACATGGAGAACTCTGCATGAAGTGATTCAATCTCATTACAATCTTTATCTTTGTTTCCTGTGTTACAACCACAAAATTACATTTATATAGCACTTTTCACGTAGGAGAGGATGTCTCAGGGTGTTGGAGTTTACCTGAATTTTTTGGAAATTAAATGAAGTATGATAATAGGATACATCCAAATTGTCCTTTAGCTGTTAATTCATTGGACAATCATTCTGTTCAGATAATCTTTCCTGTAGATGCCATGTTTATACAATGTGTCTGTATCAGCCAGACGGGTATGTGAATTTCTAAATTTGATGCTGAGATGCTCTGAACTGCGGTAGATGACGATTGTGGAGTCGTGTAGTTCAGTAGTTAGAACACTTGACCTAGGGTTTGATTCCAGGCAAGGTGAAACCCTGGGCAAGTTTCATTATTTCACACGCCTAATAATAATCCCTCAAAAAAAAACAGTAACAATTTGGTCATTTCAATCCACGACTGTTTGTGGGAAACTCTTGTGCACAATTGACTGCCGCGTTTTGCCCACAAATATACAGTCAATTCACTTTACAGTATATTCTGTTACGCACTTTGAGACGTCTAAGAGGGGTGAGAAGTGCTATATATCAAATGCAAGGATTATTATAAGTTTACCTCTTGTTCATATGAGATCTCCTTTGATAAGTTCAAAGGCTACCACAATAGGATCATATGCCATGTTACTATCCTATTGCTGGATTTTCTGCCTTATTTGTCTCATTCAGGCCTGCTCTGAGTGTGATTTATATCTCAACAAAATGGTTTGGAAAATATAGCAGGACTACAATTAATTGGATCCTTCTACTCAATGATGCATTTAATTGGTGTGTTCAATCCACGGGGAGAAAACTACTGCTACTGTTTCAAATCTTGTTGTAAAAATTGGGAGCCAGCCTTCACATACCCAACCCGAGGCTCTATGTTATTTCTTATACAGTACTTGATTCGTCATGATAGGTTTGTGTCAAAATACTGATCGACAGACAATTTGCTCTGTAGCTTCTGCAGTGTTTGTCTCATCCAATTCCAAGCTCCACCATGACAATTGGGAACATAAATACTCCCGAAAACCCATAACACAGGGGGTTGAATTGTGAGATTCACAAAAGGGTTTATAAATAGTGAACATCCAGATGTATCCCAAATCAACCTTTTGAAACTTTATTTAGACAGTGAATTCACAGAGGTTCAAGATGAGGCTGGTATTCGAGTAGAGTTGCTCGTTAGTCTCAACACATCTAGGGTTCACTGTTTACAAATCCTTTGTGAATTTCACATTTTAGAACCCGCAATGGAAATACTATAAAAAGGAATTGATTTATTAGGTAATGCTTCACACTTGATATCTTGGTGTTGTTTTTGCATTATTGTAAGGCAAAGGAAAATGACTCTTCTGAATTCTTGATAATTACCATCATGTTTGCAATGGTTGTGAGTTGTGTGATAAGATTATAAGGAGTTGCGTCAAATATTACAGTTGTGAAAGGTTTGATTACATTATTTTTCATGATTGCAGTAATTTGCTTTGTTAGATGGTGTTGATTCAAACCATGCATTGGGACAATAAACTCAGAGTTCAAGGACATTCCGCAATGTTCTGGTGGAAATAGACGAAAAAAGGAAATTGAAAAGATGAAAAATCATGAAAGCTTGATCTCTGCATTTATAAATGATGAAAAATGCTTGTCCTTACAAATCTGAGTAAGAAATTGCAAACATGATAGACCTCAACTGTATTTATATAAACCTGAATCATTCTTTTCAAATACTGTAATAATGGATGCCAAAGGACTTACATTAATCATACAACTATGTTTCTTTCAAACATCCCTAATTTCTACTGTGGGCTGCTTGTAGCTCCATAATGTCAGTTGTATAATCTGAACATTTTGAATATTTATCCCCAACGAGTCATTGCTAAAATTCTTATCTTTAGAATCATTACAATATGGGCATCTACCATTGTCATGTGGATGACGGCAAAAGCCTTAGCCTTTGCATTAATTTATTAAAGAAAAATATGCAATGACAATGATATATTGGTTACTTCATTCTCTGCTGGCTTGAATTTTGTTTAGAATGAAATAACTCAAAGTGTTCCCACAAATAGACAAGAGTGTGGCATTGAATTACAGTATTTCAAATTTTAAAAATCACTTATAATCAAAACAGTATAAGCATAGGCAATATTCTGTTATATTTAGTGTGTCTGACTTGTTTTTAGGAAAAATACCGCTTGTGTTATTTTGGAAACAAAATCAGAGATTTGGCAAATTGTTGTTGTTGTTATTAGTTTACTAACTTGTGGTAAATTAAACTTACGTACATTCTGCAATCATCTGCATGCACAAAATAAATCAAGTAACATAATGTGGACTATTAATGGTTGCTGCCATTAACTATATTACACTACTCTCAAATCTGGCTCCAATAACAGCCAACAAAAAATCAGTTTTCTAAATCAAAATATATGCTTTAATACAACAATTAAGTATGCTTACATTTCTTAAGAATGCTACAGTGGGTAGATGTTTATGTTAATTGGTGTTTTATAGAAGAATACAGTACTTTGTAAACCTACCTGAACCAGGTATCAGTCTGGCTCAGTTGGTAGCACTCCAGTGAGCATCCTAGAACTAGCCCATGGATACCCTGATCACAGATGTCAACATGGCTCATTTGACAGCACTGTCACCTCTGAATCAGAATGGTGTCGATTCAAACCATGCATCGGGACTTTAAACTCAGAGTTCAAGGACATTCTATTACAGTTCTCGGGGAGCGTTGTTTTGTTAGAGGTGGCATCCTTTGGGTGAGACTCTCTGGTAGGTGAACATTAAAGATTGCACACAATACGTGAAAGGAGAACAATAAAACACACAGTCACTGCTCTTTACTGTAAGATCCTCTGAATCTCTTTTATATGCCTTCATGGTGTGACATGTATTACAACAACAGCAACAACTTTGATTTATATAGCGCCCTCCACGCTGAATGGTATCTCAAAGCACTTCACAACAACGGATCCCGGGGTTGAGCCAGAGGCAGGGGTAGAAAGGTGACCAAACACGCGGTCGAAGAGAATGGTCTTTAGCTGAGACCTGAAACTAGGAAGAGAGGGGAGAGGCAAAGAGAGTGAGGAAGGGAGCTTCGGGGTGAGGTGGCTGAAGGCATAGCCGCCAATGGTGGAGCGGAGGATTTGGGCGACAAGGAGGAGGCCAGACCCAGTGGAGCGAAGGTAATGGGTACTGGTTTGAGGAAAGAGGAGTTTGGAGAGGTAGGAGCTGCAGAGGAGTGGAGGGATTTGAAAACAAGGGTGAGGATGTTGACATTGATCCTCTCCGGGACAGGAAGCCAGTGAGGTTTGGCAATGACTGGGGTAATGGGGAAGCGAAGTATGGTGCGGGTGAGAATGCAGACGGCAGAGTTTTGTGTGATTTTATGGATTCTGGTGTAGGGGAGGCCGATGAGGAGGGCATTGGAATAGTCCAGCCGAGAGGTGACAAAGGCATGGACAAGGGTTTCAGCGGCTTTTGGGGCGAGATATTGCCGGAGACGGGCAATCAGTCGGAGGTGGAAAAAAGTGGTGCTGTTGAGGGAATGGATGCGGGGGAGGAAGGACAGTTGGGGGTCGAACCTGACGCCTAGGTTGTGCACGGGTTCGGAGAGTTTTAGGGACAGACCGAGAAGGTGGAGGAGGTGAGTGCCATGTGATTGAAGATGTTGACGTGTTGTCAACATTCAGCTGCAGGAAGTTGACGCTCATCCAGCTCCTGATGTCTGACAGGTAGGCTGACAGAACATCAGAGGACTGGGCGTCGCAAAGTGAGGTGGAGAAATAGAGTTGGGTGTCATCTGCATACATCCACATATCAAATGGAGGGATGATTATTATTATCTTCATGGAAACAATTGCACACCATAATGTATTGATTATCATTGATGCTAAATCGAGATGTTATAATTAATACATAACAGGTTGGAATTTTCAGCTAAATTTACTTCAATACATTTCTGATAAGCAATCATTAGCCAGCAGGTCAGAGATGAGATGATAATATGACAATGTTTTCTCTTGCTTTTAGAAGGTTTCATTTTCAGTCAAATATGTGAGTCTCTGAAGCTGAATCAAGAAAAATAAATCCCAACACTCATTCCTGTCCTCCTAAACCAGCTGCTGTTTATACGAAAAATAGATGTCTCATAAGCCACAAATTCCAGATAATAGTGCTTTAGAGTAGGTCAACTGGATAATAATGGTCAGTATTTGGTTTACAGCTTGATCAATGGAAGCACTTTTTTTGAATTCCCAAGGGGATATATTTTGTGTTCAAAGAGAGGAATTATTTATTTTATTTACTATTATTATAATGAACTGCATTCTTCCCAGGATTTGTGTACACAAATTCTCCATCCCAATTTCTACTCCATCACCTGCAGCTTGCACCAAATTGGCCTATGCAGATAAAAACAGCTTGAGTGGGATGATTCCTGTTTTATTAGTACTCTGGCCAACTCTAGCTTCAATCCATCTGGTTATGAGCCTAATGAAAATACAATCCAAGAGTCGTTCAGAGCAGACTAAACATTCCAACGTTTTGATCGTACTTCTACTTACAACTACGCACAAGCACATGCACAGTCTATAGTTTGCTCTCCTGAATATCCGACTCTGACAGTAAAATCAATTTAAAAATGAGAAGTGTAAAATTTCAATCATAAACCCATAAAAATTGAATTTATAATCATATTAATGGATCACATCTAGACTGCAGGGAAGTGTTGTGACAGTGGTAAAGCTGGCATTAGCTTTATTGAGGATCACATCTCCCAATGGATCACCCCTCCCTAGCTCACAGAGATGAATGACCTATCAACAAACAGTTAAGAGAGCTGTTCAATCATTGAAAGATTTCTAAGTCATGGAGAAAATTATTGTACTGTAATATGCTATCAATCACACATTTAAAAAAATGTTTTTGTTTGTTTATACGTTTAATAATAATCCTTGCATTTGATATAGTGCTTTTCATGACTTCTAGACGTCTCAAAGCGCTTCACAGAGTATACTGTCACTACAATTGACTGTATATTTGTGGACAAAACGCGGCAGACAATTGTGCACAGCAGTGTCCCACAAACAGTTGTCATTAAAACATTTTTTAATGGATGGGTTATTACCTCTGGAAAACGATCTGCCAATCAACTAACAATTGGGTTCCTATTTACTGCTAGGTAAACATAGACGTTTGGAGTAAGGAAACATGTCTAAGATTTTGCAGTGCCCGAGAATCCTGTGAAGTGCTTTGTGATGTCCTCCTAACAGGGAAAGGCATATCACATGTAAGAATTATTGTTATAATAAAATGTTAGTTAATTAAATTAAGAATTTGACATCAGATGGTTTTGCTTAGTGTTTAAATCACACTTAATCCAGTCAAACAAGCTGACTTAAGTACTTTTACATCAATTTCACATTGACAGGAATCATGTGAGTATAATTTTTTCAGCTACACTCATTAGATCTCCATAGACGTGGTCATTTGAGTTACCATTGGGAGTGTAGTGCATCATGGAAAATGTGACTGAGTGGTAAATATGCCACTTGCATAAGTTCAGAAAATTTTCAGAAGGAAATGAACATATCATTGCCAATTGCAATGTTGCAAAATGACAAATGGAGAAATATCTTACCCCTTCATTTTTGATGACACCTGCCCATTCTATTTTCACCTTTCCTAAGTTGTAAATGATGGGTATGCAATAACACGGATTGACTGCTCAGTGCACAATATTGAATCATAGACATGAACAACATTTTCCCTTGCACTTAATATTCATTGGTTTGTTCAATCTATCCTTGGAGACTGCTGCTGCATAAATAAATGCAGTTATATATTCTCTCTGCATTTTATTTTGGAAATAAGAAAGTTTTTTTTTCTTGAGATGATGTATAATTCTTATTAACATTCAAATCTGCTTTTTTGAGGGGAATTATTGCTAACAAAGCAAGCACAATCCACAGGAGAAATTGAACCAATAGCCTAGTGCACAATGAGCTTAGAAACTTATTCTCCTGATCTGCTCAACAGCCGTGGCAAATATAACAAAGCTACAATTCCCTGTAGCCTCTTGATCTTCAATACAAATTGCAATATTTAGGAGCTATTATTTCATATTTTGAACATGAATGGCATTTGTTTTTCTTTATGAAAAGATCTTCAATGTTTGAACTTGAGTAAAACAACAAAAACTAAACTAGAATGGCCCATTCATAGATCTCTTTGACAGTCTAATGTTCCCAATACCTGAAAATATTGTCCTGAAATATGTCTTAATCCCATTTTAAATCTTGTAAACCTCAATAAGTTCCCTTGTGGGGTCACTTCAATGCAGGGCAGAAGAGCCCTTCACTCATTTCATGGAATCTTTAATATTCACCCGAAGACAGACTGACGTGGACCTACATTAATGATGGTATCTCGGACAATTCCCTCCAGCATTCACTGGAGTCGAGATGATGAACTCATGTCCTATTGTGACATCAATTGTGCAATCTTCTGATGCAGAAGCGTGTTTGCTGCTTAGTTAATCAAGCGCCAAACACTTTCTGTAGACCTTTTTTGTTTGTTCAGTGGGCTTGGATTTGAGCCCCACTCTATTCACATCACACCTTGAATACTGTGTAAAGTTCTGGTCACCGCAACAAAAAGAGGATGTCCAGGCTCTAGAAGTGAAGCGGAGAAGAGCAATGAAAATGATCCCCAGTGTTGGAGGAATGAACTATGGGGAATGACTGGATAAACTAGGGCTCTTGAATCATGAGAGAACTTAGATGGAACTTATTAGAGGTTTCTAAAAGTTCAAATGGAACTGAGACCCCAGAATCATACTTTATGATGTATCATGTTAAAATCAGCTTGACATAGTGGTGGGGGAATGGTAGGCATGGTGTTCTGGAGAAATGAAATCAGATGGATCAAAAGGCTTTCTTCTTGCAAATCAATCTTGTGATTGAATAACACATCTGGTTTATTGTTTTCTGATTTTTTTGTTGTGGTTTGGGGGGACATTCTTAGCATCAGAAGAAACCAATGCAGATCATTATAGTATCAGCAACTCTCAAATTTGTATTTATACAACAAAATTTCGATAATCCGATGTCCCGAAAGCCAGCAAATCCCTAAAACCAGTAAGACTTCAAAATACATACAGTATTTTTTTTTCTGATGTCGGCAATCTCCTGAAATTCGGAGTAGTTGTTTGCTTGAATTGAAAATTGAATGGATCCTTCAGCTACCTCTACCCCATCTACCAGTACCCCCATATTATCTCTTCCTCGGGATCCATCCCCCACCCATCAACCCCACCACCCATATACACTTTTGACCCCATATCTTCCTCTGCCCTCTCTGCTCTCATCCTGAAAATGAAACCCACCACCTGCTCCCTCGACTACTCCAACCCCCACCTCTCTCCTCCTCTGCCAGCTCCACCTCCGAGCCCCCCTCCTAATTGATATCATCAACCTCCACTTATCCGCCGGCACTGTTCCCACCCATCTAAAACCAGCTGTCATCACCCACATCCTGAAAAAACCTTCACTGGACGCATCCCTACTCTCCAGCTACCGCCCCATCTCCAACCTCCCATTTCTCTCTAAGACTCTGGAATGAATTGTTGCATCCCAGCTTCACTCCTTTGTTTCTTGCCATTCCCTCTTCAAACCGCTACAATCTGGTTTCCATGTTGCCCATAACACCGAGACAGCCCTGTTCAAAGTCTCTAACAAAATTTTAAACACCTGTAATCAGGGCTCTCTCTGTCCCCTTGTCCTCCTTGACTATTCTGCTGCCTTTGACACTGTCAATCACTCCACCCTCCTATACCGCCTCTCCTTCCTGCTCAATATTCATGCATCTGCCCTTGCCTGGTTCAACAATTACCTTTCTCACCATCTCCACTTCGTCGCCGCCAATGGCTGTTCCTCCAGTCCCCGCACTGTCACCTGTGCCATCCACCAGGGCTCTGTCCTTGGCCCATTTCTTTTCAATATCTACATGCTCCAACTAGGCGACATCATCCGCAGATAAGGGGTCAATTTCCGCATGTATGCAGATGACACCCAACTCCACCGTTCTGCCTCTACCCTCAATTCCCAGACCCTCCCCATCCTGACAGACTGCCTGTCAGACATCAAGTCCTGGATGAGAGCCCACGTGTTACAGTTAAATGCACAACACCTACCTGATCGGCTCATGCCAGCGCCTTCCACATCAAGCACTGGCAGCATCAACCTGCATGTGGTTGCAATCTCCACCTCAGGAACCTTGGTGTCTTATTCGATCCTCAACAGGCTTTCCTCCCCCACATCCAAGCCATGACCCACATCCACTCTGCCTTCCCTCAGCTCCACAACATTGCCCGACTTCGCCACTATCTCACCCCTCAGGCCGCTGAAACTCTCATCCATACCATTATCACATCCAGGATCGACTATGCTTGTCGGCCTTCCCACCTCCTCCTCCACAGGCTGCAGATCATCCAGAACTCTGCGGCCCGTGTCCTCTACTGCTCCAAGCTCTGTGACCCCCAACTTCCCCATTCTCGCCCGACTCCATTGACACCCCATCACCCAGAGGATTCAATTCAAGATCCTGGTCCTCACCTTAATGCCCTCCATGAACTTACCCCACCCTACCTCTGCAATCTCCTAACCCCCTACTAACCCATCTGCTCATTCCGTTCAGTGGGCTCCAGTGAACCACCAGCCCCACCATCGGCAGTCGAGCTTTCAGTCACTCTGCCCTTAACCTCTAAAATTCCATCCCACAGCCCCACTGCCTCAACCCTTCCCTAGCCTCCTTCAAGTCCCGCCTCAAGACCCTCCTCTCCAATGGTACCATCGGTCACCTCAATTCCCCTCCTTTCCCTTCAACCTCCCCAATCCTGACCCCAGCTCGGGTCTGGAACATTGACTGTCCAGCGCCTTGGGTCGGGCTCCCAATGTGAAAATCACTATACAATGTAATTGTGTTGTTGTTGCAGTTTCTGGCATGGCTGTTCTGTCATCCAGTGCTGTGGGTGGAGTTCGGGCATTTTGTGGCTTCAGTGCTGTGTTTACAGCTCACGTGGTGTATAGTGCGGAGCTTCCCCAGCCATTTCCAGGTAGGTTTCCAAATAACTTCAAACTCCCAAATCCCAAAGTTTAGTGGGCCGAACCATGCCGGATTATCAAGGTTTTATTGTACTACAAAACAGCACAACTGGAATGAAAAGGCAGGATTTGTACTTGGGTAAAATGTAGGCTTGAAGGAAAATAATCCTGTTGTCTGTTTGTCATGTGCTGCATGATCTTTAAATAGACTATTGATCAATGTTTCAGAACCAATTCCAGCTGTTTGTAGAGGTAATCAACTGTGATAATTTCATCTGAAACTTAAATGAATAAGAATCAGTTATATAACGCATGGTGTAAATTAAGCTTAGAAATTACTTTTCTTAAATTACATCTATCTACTGAGGACACTACAGCCGCCTGGACTCATCGATTTCAGCCATTTCAGGCCACAAGAGCTTTCCTCCCCTTTCCCCCCCCACAGGCCCCCACCCCTCATTTTTTCCCCCATCACAATCATAACTCCAGACACCCCTTGCCTCTCTGGTCGTTTGTTTTGTTCTATCACCACTAAACACCTCTTCTCCCCAGTTCGTTTAAACCCACCCCCTTCTGTTTCTCCCTCTGAAGTTGTTGACACATATTCAACCCATCAGTTAACACACTCTTTTTTCCTTTTCCTTTGTCTTCTTTCTCTCCTTTGTCTTCCATGTCCTGCCTCTCCCCCTTTAACGTCCTTAAGAAACCGCTTCTTCGAAACAAGCCCCAGTTCTGACGAAGGGTTGTAGACCCGAAACGTTGACTCCTTTTCCTTTCTCCATGGATGCTGCCTGATTTGCTGAGTTTCCCCAGCAACTTCTGTTTTTGTTTCAGATTCCCAGCATCTGTAGTATTTTGTGTTTTGTTTTAAACTACTTTTCTTGTTGTTGTTGGAACTCCTGACTATAATTTTATATAGGTGAAAGCAGGAAATAAGCTCATTGAAGTAGACAATAATTTGAGGTTAAGGGTTGCAGTAGGTAGGCAGAGGCAACAAGCTAACTTGATGTAGCCACAAACAAAAGCAGTTACTTTGTCAAGTAATAAATTCAATAAAATAAAGTAGCTAGGGATAAAGGAAAGAAAGTATGTGCAGACCTAGGGGAGTCACTTTGGCCACCATTGATTTACAAACACTGGCTTGGGTTCCTGAGAGTGGCCAGCCCAGTAAATAAACATTGACAATCAGGTGTCACATCCTTTTGCATTAATAATACCTGTTAAAGACAATTATTTTGTTTTCAAGTATAGTTGCCATGGATACATAATATATCATGGTTATTAAAGACATATTTGCCATTTCTCAAATAATGCTATACAATTTATCTTTATATAGCACCTTAAAACATTGGCAAGATATCAGCTTAAAAACTCATACAGCTAAGCGTGGCAGCCAATTTGTAAACAGCACTAATGCACAAACAGCGCTAAAAAGTGAGTGGCCAATTTTAGTTGGAGCAGTTTCTGCCAGAACTCTGAAATAAACTTATTTTAAAAAAATTGGGCCATGAGATTTTTTTAGTCCACCTGAACAGGGAACTGGGATTGTGTCTCGGCTGCAATGAATCAGCAAGCTACCATCATTGCATTAAAGTGTCAGTCTAGACTGAAAGTTCAATGTCACGATGTGGTGCTTGATCCCAGAATCTTTTAACTTAGAAGCAAGAGTGCTTCTGTATTAGAAGAGTGAACGGTGATGAATGACTTATTTAGCCAGTGCTCTTCACTCTCGAATGGAGATGTGTCCGAGAGAATCTCTTTACTTCTTCCATAAATTGGAAATGAGACAGAAGGAGTAATCTCAAAACAATGCTTTCAAATACGCATAGGACAGGCGATACAATGTCAGGGTTCTGAAGAGCAAGTTTAGTAAAGTCACTTTTACAAAAAATGCTAAACAGCTGGAATGGGGTGACTGCAGAGAGGGCACATCAGTCATTCAAGAAGTATTTAAGTATTAAGTATATTTAACAACAACAAAATTACAATTGTATATTTAAGTACTGTATTTAAGAAGTACAGTATGAGAAAACACAAGCGAGAGACCAGGGTTCGGGCAGGGCGATACCTTGGGCAAAGTTCCTTATTCCACATGCCTGACAATAATCACTCCAACAAAAATTGGTCATTTCAATCCACAACTGTTTTGGGACGCAGCTTTGTGCAATTGACTGCTGCGTTTCACCCACAAATATACAGTCACTTCACTTCACAGTATATTCTGTTATACGTGAAGTGTCGACTGTTTTTGTACTATTCTAAAACTGTCATTTCTTTAACACTACATTTAAAAAGAAAGCAATAAGTGAGATTTATTTTTTAAAAGACCTCATTAAAGGCCATTAAGGAGGAATTCTTCCAGCATTCTGAGTGAGTAAATAGGAGTGACATCTACAATAACAATAATTAAATTACATTTGTAAAGCGCCTTTCACGTCGGGAGGACGTCCCAAGGCACTGGGGTTACTTTTATCTTTTATCTAAAAAAGGGTCATAAATAACTAAAAAGTAACCTTTTTTTCCGAAGTCCCTGGTTGATTCATTGTGCATTTTCAGCAATGTGTTTGCTATCATTCTTTGAATACCATACATGTCAATGTGTAATGCTTTTAGAACAATTTTTCTGGTACTCTTTTTTTTCACTGGTATCTGGGCTTGAATCCAGCCTCATCAGAAATAATGGTTTCTCTCCCTGAATATTTTTGAAGTGAAATAGTTTGAAGTCAAGGGTAGTCCCAGTGGATAAGAGCCGATTGTACAAATAGCCAAGAACTCAACGTTAATTGGAATTGATTTTCATTGTGGCAAATGAGGAGCCAAGCATATGCGGAGTAACAATATTATGTAGGTGTCACATTGAGAATTCCTGTAAGATCAGGGAAGCATTGGGAAAGCAGCTTTGGTGCACTCTGGATCAGTTTGTAAAACAAAATGGTTGCATGTGTCATGAATCCAGCATCAATGCACCCTCCACTTAATGAGCACTTATGTAAAACAAATTCCTTGTTTGTTAAACCTACCATTGTATAAAAGGCATTTCTCACCACTCTTGTCAATGTTCTGACTCTCAGTGAAAATTTGATAAGAAATAGCAGCCAGATCGTAAAGCCTTTTTTCACGCTCAGAGGAAGTCTTTCCATTGACAGTGATGAATATGTTTTAGGCAGTTCTGATATTAAGGCTCATCAAGTGAACTGATGTCAGGCAGGCTATCTTTATGTAAATAAGTATTTTTCCCCATGGAGTGAAAAACATTTGGTAGCTATGAATTGCCACATTATTACAAGGGTAGGGTACGAATGTGATGATTACATTCATAATCATTCATCTACTACACTTCCTGCAGCTATATTAAAACATTTTCATTTTAACTGCAAAACCCGTATCCCATGAATCCTATGCTTAGACATATTAGTGCAATTAGATGTAGTCCTTTGGATGAAACATTAAACCAACAACAACAACAACAATTTACATTTATAGAGTGCCTTTCACGTCGGGAGGACGTCCCAAGGCGCTGAACAGGAGACCATATATTTATTCAAAAAGAGAAAGGAATTCCTCCCAGTATCCTGGTCAACGGTCCCCAATATAAAATTTCTTCCTAAAGGTTTGTTTGGTCTTGCTGTGTATAAATTGGTTGCCATGTTTTCACACAAAATGGACAGTAAATCTTGTGATGCACTTTGAGATGGTCGTCCCAACTTGAAACACATTATAGGAATTTTAAAGATTATTATTATATTATTATAGGTTCGCTTTTTCATTATGAAGCATGGATCCCAATTTGAAACACGTTATAGGAATTTCCATCTCTTTGAATTTAATTTTTCACTGTCTATATATGAATAGGAAATTTAGGAGAATTGTTTCAGTATCACAGGAATGGGAACAAGCAACTTAAGGGTAGAATTTGCGGGTATTCCTTGAGGTCATCCTTGTGTTAGTTACTACAAGGTTCATATTAAATATAATGTATATTGATAAAGAGCTTCATATATCTGGAGGACATCCCAAAGCACTTTACCCTGCTGGCACCTGAGCTGGTGGGATGTTAACTGAAGAGGGTGAGGATGAGAAAGAGAAAGTAGGATCCTAGATGTGGGCTTGAAAAATGGGCAAGAGGGTTTACCAAGACAACAAGGTTCCTCACTACTTTAAGGTAAATTTCTTCCTTAACTTATAAGGTTGGTGTAAAGCCCTTTCATTTATCTCATTTATGCCTCATTTACACATTCAATGGTAAGGTAAATCAGTGGATTTTATCTCACACAAATTAGTTAAGAAATAATTTTGCAGAGGTCTCTAACTTGTACCTTATCTTAATTAGCATTGGGAATGTGTTAAATAACATAATACATTTTACTCTTATAAAATGGTTTAAAAGAGAAACTAGACAGGTTCCTGGAAATCAAAAGGGTTCGGGGTTAATTAACCCGAAAATAACTGCTTGTTTTGAAAATTTAGGTTGGTTTGTGGGATGGATCAATTGTCTATTCCTGCATTATTAAATTGATTAACATCTTTTATTTCCATTTATAGATAAAAGTCAACATAATAGTTATAGTAGTAAAGTAATTGCATTGATATAGATTTTGTTTTTAAAAAGGGGACAATGTATTTTATTTGCAATATTTGTCTGAACTGCAAAGTGAAAAGTTTGTCTTCCTCAAATTTATATTCACAGAAGTTTTTCCCACACCATACTAATTTTCAGACCTTTTTATATGTATATTTAAAGCCCCAAGCTTATTGGCTGTTCATTTTATTGGATTTCTATATTGGAGTTTCTTGATTGTTTTGTTTTATGTTGTGCTCTTTATCCTATGGATCATTCTGTCATAAAATATGCTCATGTAGCGGGTGGTCGGATTTGTGACAATTGCTGCAAATAAATTATTTTGCAAAACAAATGTTGCATTTGCATCCATTTCTAATATGCGCATTTAGAATAATACACAAATATAGTGGGATGCAAACAGGGCTCATTACATATATTACAGAGCACAACAATGTTGGAAAAAACCATCAGTATCACAGTATGAAGCCGTCACATACATCAGTAGTTGGTGCTCATTCATTTTCTATTGTAAACTCTGTAAAACTAAGAGACACTGAATATGTTTGTGATTTCCTGATCCTGTTAAAGCATGAGCCAAGTAAGCCTTACAGTGCTGGTGGAGTACAGTAATTATAATATTTTGCATAACTCTTACATTATTTGAATCCCCCTTGAATAATTAGCTCAACTGATGTTTTAAGTTATTGGCAAAAATAAAGTTATCAATGTATAAAACTGACATTGGAATTTGAGAGCTATCTTTAACATTGGAGTACTCTCAATGCCTGGATTCCCATTTTATGCATATGATAAATATCATAAGTGACTGCAATAATGCCTAACAGTGAAGACTGACTCTACTTTCTATCACTGCAACTTGCAAATCACATAGCTAGCAGCAACTCAAATGTAGCTCTTGTGGGAAGAAAGTGTGATGCGTAACTGGGATGAGTTTGAAACACCCTTCTGTTTCCAAATTGTGTCATGGAAATCCTTAAGGTCCAACTGACCTGGTAGATGGGACATTGGTTTAATGTCTGATGCAGCAGAAAATTCTGTCTGGATGAGGGTGTATCCCACCTGACTTTGTCACAATGGTTGCATCTGATGCACCCGAGGTCACCATTGGACTTGGAAGAATGCTAATTTCAATAATTCTTGCTTTTGATATAGAGGCTCAATACAACTCAATAATGGATGTTGGATTTACAATAGTGTAATGTCCACATATTTTGTAAGTGACCATGGCAGCTAATTTGACCTAGCAATGTTCCACAAACAGCCATGAAGTGAAATAAAAAGGGAAGTAGCTGGAAACACTCAGCAGGTCAGACAGTATCTATGGATAGAGGAGATTAAGTTAACTTTTCGGATCAATGACCTTTCACCAGAATTCATACAAAATTATTGTGGGTATGCTGGACAGCTTACTGGGAGAGCTTTTCAATAATGCCACAGGATCTGTAACAGGCACACAAGACTTCAGTTTAACATCTCATCTGAAGATTGGGAGTACAACACTTTACAGCACCGCATTGGAGTATCAGATTACGATGAGCTCAAAATCCCTAAGGCTTGAACTCAATTAATTGAGGATGAATCAATTAACATAACTTTTTTAAAATCTTCTATAATGAAATTATGTTGCACTCTTGATCCATTTAAGCAGTCCAGTGGTTCATTTTTCATATTTGTGCTTCACTTCAGTTCACTGCAATTTTTGCCTATAACCTATTTTTGCATCACTGATTCCATGTCAGCAAATTTAATCTGTAGCTTGAATGAGTTGATTGGTATTCCAGCACAATAACACTTAATGCAAAATATAATTAAACTGAGGTGTGTGCCATTCACTGCCAGTCTGAGTGTCAGATAGAGACCACTATGGGACGTCTTACAATTAAAGTTCAGTGCTGGAGAAATTGCTTACCAAACATAATTTAACCAAATCTGCTGAAAATGACAAGTAAATAGCATTGCATTCAAAAAACAAATTGCAAAATGACTTGTTTTTTATTTTAACAAAACTAGAAATGTCTCCAAGGGTAATTTGAACTACACATGATAGAACATGCAAAACTGATTCAAATCACGGAGGTTTTGCTTTATGTTTTCTTGGTTTGTAACAAATCTATTGTTATGCCTCAATTCCACATCTTCTGGAATTATCATAAGAGAATTTTCTCTCACATGGTTACAATGGCAGCCAAGCCAGCGTTCAACACAACTCTCTTATCTATGATAAAGAACATTTCCATGTGGCAATAAGCATTACATTCATAACATACTGTCATAGGATTGCTGTTGACATTAATTATGGGGTATCCCACATTTCTGATGAAATTTCCATTCTCATTACCCCAACAAAGGACACTACTGTAACAAACAGGATATTAATATATTTTAAAAGAGATTACTGGTACTCTGATTTATTTTTAATTAGCAATTTACTTCATGGGTGTCTCTTAACTTTTTATTTTAACCGATAAATGCTTCAATGAGACCATAGTACTGTTCTGAAGCTTACTAATCAGTTCATATTCAATACAGATTACACCAAGCCTGCATGGCTTTCCTGCCTTGCTGTAAACTTCAGCTAGGTCTTGATTAGCTTCTGTTTGGAAACATATTCTGCAGTAAGAAGGTGCAGTATATCCTTCCACTGTCTGTTACACTAAGTAAACTTACTTCAAATCCATTCACTCTCTGGCACCTCCCTACCTCTCCGACCACCTCATTCCAAAATCCACTGCTCAACTGGTACTGGCCTCCTGCTCGTGGAGGGCACTAAATAAGTGCAGGTTGTTGTTGTAAAGCTTGCAGCAGACTGAACTAGAAGACAAGGTTTAGATCCTGCCTTATCCTGCATGAAGGGCACTATATAATCGCTGAGATATTCCACTCTGGATCCTTTCAGTCAGGCTTTTTACTTTACGTGCCAATCCCAAAGCATCAGTTCCAAGAGATTGCTTACCTTGTCTTTTAAATATTAATTGATTGTTTTATATTGTCCTTTCATTAATTCCACTCAACACTTTGATGTTGGAGAGAAATCCAAACTTTTGTTGGAAAGGAAAACTGCTGAATTCATTCATCAAATCATACCTTGTGGTATATGAAATAATGAAAGAGTTCACTTTGAGCCCTTAGTCAGTTAGAAGTGTGAAGTCCTGTAGTGTATTGGTTGGAACACTCCCTCACAAGCGAGAGGACCCGAGCAGGCCAAAACCATAGGAAAGTTTGCTTATTCCACATTCCACACTTGTTTACCAACCAAAAAGTACAAATCTGGCTACCAGTTGATTGGTGAATTATTTTCTCTGGGTAATAGTCCTTTGAAATAAATGAATAATAATAAAAATAATTTGGTCACTTGATCCATGAATTTAGAACATTGCTGTGCTCAATTAGCTGCCAAAATATACATATA
Source organism: Hydrolagus colliei (assembly GCA_035084275.1). Lineage (NCBI taxonomy): Eukaryota > Metazoa > Chordata > Chondrichthyes > Chimaeriformes > Chimaeridae > Hydrolagus > Hydrolagus colliei. The sequence continues at coordinate 62,094,262 of CM068742.1, read as the reverse complement.
CTGTACATCCTGTGAAGGGATTTGAGATGTCAACAATGTGATAAGGTGCTATATGAAAGGCGCTCTATAAATGTAAATTGTTGTTGTTGTTATATCAAATGCAAGGGTTTTTATTATTACTAAGTGAGGTCAGAAAGCATTTCTTAACACAGAGAATGCTGAAGGCTACAAAGACAATTAATTGAGAAGTTTAATAGGGAGAAAGATATATACTTTGAAATAGGGGCATTAAGGGATATAGTAAAAGTGTGTGAAAATAGAATGGAAAGATCTGCTGCAACCTACAAAGCAATTCAGAAACAGACTAAATGGGATCAATGGGGTCCTCCTTCCTTATGAATCTTGTTTTAGAATCTGTGGTTGTCTCATCCTCCTGTTAATAATCAATTTCATCACTCATTCCTCCTCAAACGCTAAAAGAAAATATTTCAGACACAAATGACTGCTGCAATCTTGGCAATGGGATAATAACAGTAATATGAAGAATTCTGTGTGCAAACATACATAGGAATTCTTGGAGAAATTCAGGTGACACATCAAGGACTTGTTCTGATTTCTATAGAGTGAACATTACACAATTAAACCCATTCTCTCTGCGTCCATCCTTACAGCAGCACACACCCGAATGTACCAGGACATGAAACACTGTGGTAGAGATTGATGCCAGAACCCTCTTCAACACATTATTATATTAACCTCAACTAGGCGTCCAATGAACTTAATAATAATCCTTGCATTTGATATAGCACTTTTCACGTCTTCTAGACATCCCAACTTGCTTTACAGAATATATTGCAAAGTGAATTGACTGTATATTTGTGGGCGACACGCAGCAGCCAATTATGCACAACAGTGTCCCACAAAAACAGTCGTGGATTGAAATGACCATTTTATTATTGTACTTTTCAAGGGATTATTATTAGGCATGTGGACTAAGGATACTTGCTCAAGGTTTTGCCCTGCCTGGAATTGAATCAAGGTCACTCGCTTGCAAAGTGAGTGCTCTAATAACCGTACTGCAGGACTCCACAAACTTGTACAAAAGGAGCCTCAGAATACATGGCAGCTGAAAGGAAATATACATACCACATATAATGCTCTGCAAGTTAATTCTCTTATGTATGTGTGAACACAGAATTCTTCATATTATTGTTATTATCCCATTGCCAAGATTGCAGCAGTCATTTGTGCCTGAAATATTTTCTTTTAGAGTTTGAGGAAAAGTCTCTGTCAATCTTTGATCAGCTGTGCTACTGGTGCGTAACACAACCTCCAAGAAATGTTCCTTGCAGTTTGTGCCTCATCAGAAATATTTAATAACTATAGTCATTCGATCTTATATCTGTAATGCAGTTGACGATTACTGAATAATATCTAACAATAATAATCTTTTCATGTGATTTAGCACATTTCACAAAACTATGATGTCTCAAAAAGCTTAACATTGTGTATTTTAAACTATATACAGTATTTTGTAGGCAAATATGTATGCCAATTTGCATATATCAATATTGTACAAATAGTCACCAAGTGAAATCACCAGTTTTATATATGTTACCTAGTAATTTTGGAATAGGCATAATTGAGGCTTATTCGTTCGGACAAAGACACAAAATCTCTTTTTATTTTCTGAATAGTGCTGTGGGATCATTAACATCCATCTGAACAAAGCAGACAAACCTCAGTTTAACATCTCCTCTGAATGACACACCTCTGGCCCTGTCCTCCGCCCCTCCAGCATCACATTGAAGTTTTAGTCTAAACTATATGAATTCCAAATCCCCACATGGTGTTGAACCCACAACCTTCTGAATCAGAGGTAAGAGTGCAATAGCTAAGACAGGCTGACACACAAAAGTAATTGTGATTATTTATCCATTTAACAATGAAATATTTTCATGAATTTTCATTAGGTGAAGGACATCTGTAATCGCTGCTGCACACATGAGTGTACAGATGGAACATAATAGAGCTTACTAGTAAGAGCTGCAACAATAGATGTACCTCTAAATCAAGTTTTAAAGGAGTTAAAGGCAACTATTTCTAACTTGCACAGAGACAACCAGTTTCATTGATTACCTCAATACAAATCCTGAGCAAGACCAAAAGGCATGAAAATCCAATAAGAAAACCTTCAAATATCAAAGGAAGAGATACAAGCACAGATGTTATAAACATTGAAAACAATCCTGGATTGAGACACAAATTGAATTTCAATCCAGTGTCCCTCCCTCAAAGGAAATTTAAAAGGTAGCATGTCAATAACAACAAAAAAAATTACATTTATAAAGCGCCTTTTACACCAGGTGGCAACAACAACTTGCATTTATATAGCACCCTTCACGTGGGGTAGTGTCTCAGAATGTTTTACAGTGGCAGAGTCTGACAGCAATCCAGGGGAGAAGTGAACAGTAAGTATAATCAAAAGAAAGGTTTGTAGGCAAGAGTTGAAGGTGGGGATGGAGGAGCAAGGTGGAGGGGTCGTAGGTGAGAGTTTTTAATTAATTGGACTTTATGGATGGTGGAGCTGGGGTGGCTAGCGAGGAGGGCATTAGAATAGTCCATTCCAGTCAGGAAGTGACGAAGCTGTGGACGAGGGTCTCAGCTGCTCTTGGTGTGTGGTACAGATAGAGATGGGCAATCCCCTGTTAAAATTACCCATAGCATCACCCAGGCAATACATAAGGGTTTACAATACATAATCACGATGAATTGGCTGACAACCCTTTTAGAAATTTACTGTGGCATTGCAGTTTCCGACAATAAGCTTTGCCTTTATAGACATTCAACATTTTGAAAGTATGATGCTTACATTTATAAGCTTAAAACAATGATTTGCATTTATAGGGCATTTATACCCTTCATTCAGTCTGGGGTCTAGGAGCGCTTAACGGTGGTGGTGCATGATACCGAGATGGGGCGAGGGAAGGTGACCATAAGAACTGTCAAAGAGAAAGGTCTTCAAGCGCAATCTGAGAATAGGGAGAGAGGGAGCAAGGCAAAGTGATTGAGGGAGCGTGTTCCACAGCTTTGGGGTATTGTGGAAAGCACGGCCACTGACGGTGGGACAAAGTGTCCGGGGGACAAGGCGTCAGACATGTGGAGGCAGTAATGTAAGGAGAGATCAGGTTGCCAGGGCGTGAAGGGTTTTAAATACAAGAGGCAGTATCTTGAAATTGATCTGCTCTGTGACAAGGAGTCAATGGAGTTTGACAAGTTTGGGATAATGAAGGTACGGAGTTTAGTGCGGATGAGAATATGGGGGTCGCATTCCCATAGCTGCGAAAGCAGAGCTCTTTATAGAAAAAAATTCCTACTCAAAACTGGTCCATTCCTCCAACTCTTGCCCGCCCCACCATACCACCACCTGCACAGATACTCACCATTAAAAACACCCACTAACAAACAGGCAGAGTTAAACATCCCTCAAAAAGTTTTTCTTAATGATAATGGTTTAAGCAAAGCCATCTTTAAGCACCCACGATCCCTGCAGTAAATTTCTAAATGGGATGTCAGCCACATGCTATTGACTTACACAATACAATACAAAATTACATGTTTAAACCGCTTTTCACGTCAGGAGGGTGTTGGACAGTCTGGGATTTGGAACCAAGCTGGAGGTTGGGATAAGAGAAGGTAAAGGGCAGAGAGGTCGGAAGGTGGCCGAAGGCATGGTCGAAGAGGATGGACTTGAGACATGCATTGAAGGAGACAAGGAAGGGGAAGAGGCTAAGGGAATGTGGGATGAAGTTCCAAAGGGTGGGTGATAAATAATATCCATATGTATGATTACGTGTAAGCAGTGGTTAGAGCACTTGCCTTACAAGCAAGAGACCTGGGTTCAATTCCAGGCATGGCAAAAACCTGGGCAAGTTTCCTTACTCCACACACCTAATAATAATCCCTCATTTTTTTAAAATTGGTCATTTCAATCAATGACTGTTTGTGGGACACTGCTGTGCTCAATTGGCTGCCGCGTTTCTCCCACAAATACAGTCAATTCACTTCATAGTATATTCTGTGACAGCACTTTGAAACATCTAGAAGACATGAAAAGTGCTATATCAAATGCAAGGATTATCATTGGTAGCAGTAGTATGGTAATTGTTGTGCTTCATAGTTTGTCTGCTGTATATTTTATGTGCTACCTGGATACCAAAAATAAATCGCTTCAGCATGGAAATTGAACACTGTATTTAAGCACCACTGTCCTATTGTGCTGTTATTTTGAACATTGAGTGTAATTCTCAAACCATGGCACTAGATTTCTGCCATGCACAAATTGTACTGAATTTTGTAAAGCATTTTGATTGTTCGGAAACACAATTTTCCTTATTATTGCATCATACGCTTTAATTATCTGTGTGAAGCACTTTGAAAAGTCCTCACTATGTGAAAGGCGACATATAAATGTAAATTGCAATTGGAATTATCTGGGTGAAATCAGATGTACAAATCACCATAAATAACACCAGTATCATTGCCAACCCAGCCATTTCAATGTCTTTATCAAATAGAAATCTCATCTGGACTCAGTAATAAGAAAGAATCCCTATCTGGTTTACAATGTACGGTAGCTCAAATTTGCCAGTGAGTTATAAATACTGAGTTGAACAGTTAATCAAATTATGTTTTAATTTGAAGCGTAACATACTCACTACATTTCAATTAATTTATTTTCATAAGTATGAACAACAAGCTGGAAAACAACAAAAGATTGCCCCTGGGCATTCGTCTCAGTGCAATATCAGCTGTTGGCTTTCAAAGGCAAAGCTTATAATGAGAGAACATCATATATTAGGGCTGCAATATGATTAGCAGATCTAATACTCCAAATGGAAAATAAAATGCTTTGGAAAAAATATATAAAACTGTAATAGTTGTACTTAAGCTGTTGCTTACCCTGTAAAAAAGGTCTGATTCTTTCTACCAATGTCGTCTTGCATTCAAGCAGGACTGGAATGTGCAACACAAAATTCAGTTTCTCCGAATGTCAATTTGTCTCAATTGGTGACACAATCTAGGTCAGAGGCTGTAGTTTCAAGTCCCATATTGGGAATTTTGAACTTGAAAGTTAGGCTGACGAGTACAGTGCTCATAAAGTGCAATTTGCAGACAAATAATTGAGTTAATTTGGGCACAGTGTCATCTCACAAACAGCATGAAATGAATGACTGATTTTAGCTGGGGTTGGCAGACCACGCATAGAAACTCCTTTCTTTTTTGAGTAGTACCATGGGAAATTTAATGTCCACCTGAACAAGCAGATGGGTCCTTTGTTTAAGGTCTTATCCAAAGTATATCCCACAGCATTGTATTGGACCATCACCCTAGACTCTGAATTCACTATTCCAATTGGATGCTTTACATAACAACCTACTGATTTAGAAGCAAGAGTCCTACCAACTGAGCTGGGCTGACACCAACTATTCTTTGAATGAAACCTTAAACCAAGGTCCAGGTGAATTTTAAAGAATGCATGATGCTATTCAAAAAATGAGGAGTTTCTCAATGTCCTGGCCAATATTCCTGCCATAAAAACTGATCGTTCATCTCACTACTGAGAATGGGATGCAGCATTTACTTATAAACACACAATCACTGCATGTAAACACTAAATTATTGTAAGTTGATGTTTTGTAAAGTGTCTTTCAACATTCTTCGTGCTGCATCAAACCTAATGATTATTATCTTCATGAGAAAATGAAGGGAGGGAGAAGAGCTACACATTCTTTTTCTAAGGATGATGTTACAAAAAAAGTGAACTGATCAGACATTACAGCATAATGTATGTTGTACATTTCAAAAATACTTCTGTGAAACACAGTGCCCACGTAGAAATGTTTTTTTCTCCCAAAGGATCATCAGAATATGGAATTAATTGCCAGAGGGCTGGTTGCTTGATAAGAATCAAGTGAGTTCATTTCAAAGGTGATCCGGCAGGCACATTTGGAGGAAGAGTATTAGAAAGTATGGAGAATGAATGAGGGATTGGGATTAAGGATAGATGGTTTTACTGGAGGAGAAAACACTGACACTAATACAATGGGTCAAAAGATCTCTTACTGTGTTGTAGGGTCCGGCGATATATCAATATATCGGTTATATCCGATATAATTTTCATATCGATACGCCGATATAGGCATTTTTAAAATATCGATATATCGAAAAATCGGTATATCGAAAAAAATCGGAATTTGCACGCTCTGATCTACAAGATCAAGAATGCTCATCTCTATACACAATGCACAGACAGAGGTGCAAGCCGCCATATTGTATTCATAGTCCTTGAATACAATATACAGGTATGCAAGGGGTGAGGGGGGAGAGAAGGGGGAGGGGGGGGAGAGAGACGGGGGGAGGGGGGGGAGACGGGAGTGGGGAGAGACGGTGGGGGGGAGAGACGGTGGGGGAGAGAGACGGGGGGGTGGAGAGACGGGGGGTGGGGTGGGGAGACAGGGGGGATGTGATAATATATAGATAGATAGATAGATAGATAGATAGATAGACAGACAGACAGACAGACAGACAGACAGACAGACAGACAGACAGACAGACAGACAGACAGACAGACAGACAGACAGACAGAGAGACAGAGAGACAGAGAGACAGAGAGACAGAGAGACAGATAGATATAGATATAGATATAGATATAGATATAGATATAGATATAGATATAGATATAGATATAGATATAGATATAGATATAGATAGAGAGATAGATAGAGAGATAGATATAGAGATGGGGGAGGATGTGAGAGAGGAGAGAGAAACAGAGACACAGACAGAAAAACACAGAGATGGAGAGAGTGAGTGTGAGAGACACAGAGATAGAAATATTTACCTCCTGAGGAGATAGGCCCTGAATACGTGCGCACTTCCGAATGTGCGCGCACCTCTGAATGCGCGCGCACCTCGCAACGTGCGCGCATGCGCAGTACGAAAACCCCGAAAATATCGATATATCGGTATATCTCAATATGAGCCCATCGATATATCGAAATCGGAAAATTTCCATATCGACGGACCCTACTGTGTTGTGGTTTTCTATGGTTCTATGAACAAAATGTTCCAAGTTTGATGTAATTGGATACAGTACCTGCATTTTGTTTTGCTTTTACAATCCCAGTCATACAACCTGATGGGTATCCTTTGACCTGACTAACCCCCACCCCATTTTTTGCTTTAATGGGAAATAATGCTTGCTAAAACATTGAGGAATGAATAGATAGCTGACCTCTGTAGGTTCCATGGTAGGGTAGCTGGAAATGGTTTCAGTTCACCTGGGATTATTTGAGGAGGAAAATCACCCAGCATTCAGTCGCTTTGTTTTTATGAATATACAACTAGGGTATGGACAGGATTGTCAACTTCACTGGTTACCTCCCATAGTTTAATAGTCTGATAATGTTTGCTATAGAGGCTCCCACTTGGCTACTGTCAAAGGGAGAAAACTGGAGGCAATCATTTTTTTTAGATAAGCAGGAATCAACAAAATACAAGAATAACCAAATCATTCAATGATTACACAGGTTCAAGCACGAGTGTTTGTTGCATTCCTATTAGAGCTCATGCAATTTTGCTAAGTTTTAAAAAAAATATATTATCATTAAACTTTCTTCTATGTACAGTACAGAGAAGTTTAGTTTCCAGAATCATGTTAAGCTGTGACATTTGGTACTAGATATGGCTGTTTGAATCTTACCAAATGAGCTGACAAACACAATACAAAAAGGGTTCAGTGTACAGACTCCCTGATAGAGAAAGCCTGAGGCAAATAATCAAAACATTGCAATCACAGGATTGTAGCAGATGGAGTCAGCTGCAAATTAGCCTGACTGCTTTGAAAGCACATAGCCAATCGTTTCCATCAGTTTCCAAGCAGCAATCAATATCCAGTTGCCTCTTGGTTCAACACAATGCTATCTGATGTAATAAATGGAATTTAAAAAAATTCTTTCAATTAATTTCAAGAATTACTTATACTGTACACTGTTCTGCTAATATTAGCTTTCTAATTCACATACTGTATATATAAAAATAAATTGAGAGTCAACTCATGTTGTTGATAATAATAATAACCTTGCATTTGATATAGTGCTTTTCACATTTTCTAGAATGGATGTCTCAAAGTGCTTCACAAAATATACTGTAAAGCGAAACACAGCAGTCAATTGCGCACAACAATGTCCCACAAACAGTCAAGGATTGAAATGACCAATTTTTTTTGAGGGATTATTAGTAGTTATATGAAACAGCATTTGTCAAATGTCTTCTATGCCTGTCGGACTGTCTGTCTGCCCTTGTCCTCCCCCACTCCCCTTCCCCACCCAACCCATCCTCAGTTAGCTTTGCAAATAAGAAGAATGCAAACTCTAAAAGCAAGAATATTTAAATAACATATACTGTATCTAGGGTTAGAGGATTTTAAAACCATTTTTAAAAAGGACAAACCCAATGCTGTCAAATGTAAAGTTTTCAATCCTCGACGATATGTCTGGTATTGATATTTAGCAAATCAGAGTAAGATACTTGAGAATTAACCTGAGTGTAACTGGAGTGATTTGCTCATTTTATTCAATCTGCAACAACAATTTAAACGTCTGCAGTTTTAAATTGACCGTCCAGCGCTTTGGGAGGTCCTTCCAACGTGAAATAACAATGACAATAAAATTACATTTATAGAGCATCTTTCATATCGGGAGGACACCCCAAGGAGCTCCCGTGGAGCTCCTGTGGCCTGGGGGTTAGAGCACTTGTCTTGCAAGCTGGGGAGACTGAGCTGGGGAGACCTGTGTTCGTAATCCAGGCAGGTCAGGACGAAACCTTGGGCAAGTTTCCTTACTCCACACGCTGAATAATAATCCATCCAAAAAACCACAATAAAATTGGTTATTTCAATCCATGACTGTTTGTGGGACACTGCTGTGCACAATTGGATGCCGCGATTCGCCCACAAATGTACAGTCTATTCACTTTTACAGTATATTTTGTGAAGAGCTTTGGGACATCGATAAGGTGTGAAAAGCTCTATATCAAATGCAAGGATTATCATTATTATTATTTATTAAGGAGCTGAACAGTCAGAGGTTGGGACATGAGCATGGGGGAGGGGCAGGGGAGGGGAGGGAGACAACAACAAAAACAACTTCGATTTATATAGCGCCCTCCATGCCAGATGGCATCTCAGAGCGCTTCACAGTAGCGGATCCCGGGCCCGAGCCAGGGGCAGGGACAGGAAGGTGACCAAAAGCTCGGTCGAAGAGAAAGGTCTTCAACTGTGACCTGAAACTGGGAAGAGGAGGGGGCGAGGCGAAGCGAGTGAGGAAGGGAGTTCCAGAGCCTCAGGGCCTGGTGGCTAAAGGCACGGCTGCCGAGGGTGGAGCGGAGGACTCGGGGGACATGGAGGAGGCCAGACCCAGAGGAGCGAAGGCAGCGGGTGCTGGGTTGGGGGGAGAGAAGATCAGAGAGATAGTGGGGTGCAGAGCAGTGGAGGTATTTGAAAACAAGGGTGAGGATCTTGAAGTCGATCCTCTCTGGGATAGGGAGCCAGTGAAGTGTGGCAAGGACTGGGGTAATGGGGGAGCCAAGCTTAGAGCGGGTGAGTATGCGGGCGGCAGAGTTTTGGATAAACTGGATTATGTGGATTGTGGTGGAGGGGGGCATTGCAATAGTCCAGCTGAGAGGTGACAAAGGCATGGACCAAGGTTTCGGCAGCTTTTAAGGTGAGGTATTGCCGGAAACGGGCGATCCGTCGGCAGTGCTGGTGACGGACCGGATGTGGGGGAGGAAGAACAGTTGGGGGTCAAACCTGATGCCAAGGTTGCACACAGGTTCGGTGAGTTTTAGGGGCAGGCTGTGAAGGTGGAGGAGGTGAGAGCTGTGCGAATGGAGACGTTGACGAGAGCCAAGGACTATGGCCTCCGTCTTGTCAACATTCAGCTGCAAGAAATTTGTGCTCATCCAGCCCCTGATGTCCGAAAGACAGGCTGACAGAACATCGGGGGACTGGGGGTCACAAAGTGAAGTGGAGAGATAGAGTTGGGTGTCATCCGCATACATGTGGAAGTGTGCCCCATGTCTGCGGATCACATCCCCAAGAGGAAGCGTGTAGATGAGGAAAAGGAGGGGGCCAAGGATGGATCCCTGGGGTACCCCACAGGTAACTGGGTGAGTGCGGGAGGAAAAACCATTTGTGGAGATGTACTGCTGGCGGTTTGTGAGGTAGGACTCGAACCAGGCGAGTGCGGTCCCACTGAGGTGGATGGCGGAGGACAGGCGGTGGAGGAGGATGGCGTGGTCGACTGTGTCAAAGGCAGCCGACAGGTCCAGGAGGATAAGGAGGCAGAGGGAACCCTGGTCACAGATAGAGAGGACGTCGTTTGTGACTTTCACAAGCGCAGTCTCTGTACTGTGGGCAGGGCGGAAACCGGACTGGAGGGGTTCAAAGAGGGAGTGGGAGGAGAGGTGGGCGTGGAGTTGGTTTGCGACAACGCGTTCCAGTGCTTTTGAGAGGAAGGGCAAGTTTGAGATAGGGCGGCGGTAGTGGCTGGGGTTTGAGGGATCTAGGGAGGGTTTTTTAAGGAGGGGGGTGATGACTGCAGTTTTGAGGGGGGCAGGGACTGATCCGGAGGAGAAGGACTGGTTGATGATATCAGCCAGTAGTGGGCAGAGGAGGGGAGTTGGGTGAGCAGTAGGTTAGTGGGGATGGGATCGAGGCAGCAGGTTATTGGCCTCATAGAGGTGAGAGTGCGTGAGAGGGAGGAAGGAGAGACGGGGGAGAAGGAGTGTAGGAAGGGAGTCGAGGGAGGAGCTGAAGGTGGGGTGGGGTGAGGGGGATGGGGTGGGGATGGTAGTGGGAGACGAGAGGCTGGAGGATGATGCTGCCTGGCGGATATTGTGGATCTTGGAAGAAAAGATGTCCATGACCTCCTCGCACTTCGCATTTGAAGTGAAGATTGAGGAGGCCTGAGGGGGTGCGCGGAGGAGGTGGTGTGTGGTGGAAAAGAGGACTTTGGGGTTGTTGCTTGCCTCCAGGATGATGTTGGAGTAGTAGGCCGTTTTTGCTTGACACAAGGAACAGCGGTAGCTGTGGAGTTGCTCGAGCCACAGTTGGTGGTGAACCGTGTGGCCGGTTTTCTGCCACCTGCGCTCGAGCAGCCGGGCTTGGCATTTGAGGGTGCGGAGATGAGAGTTGTACCAGGGGGAGCGGGTGGAGTTGGAAACAGACCTGGATTTCAGGGGGACGAGAGAGTTGAAGGTGGAGGAGAGGTGGTCATGGAGCGAGGTGGGAGGGCGGCAGAAGGCACGATCGGAAAGGAGGGCCTCGAGACCGGCTTTGAAGGAGGCAAGGGAGGAAGTGAGGCGAAACCCTCCAAAATGTCATTCATGCATAATATAAATATAATTCTTGAATTTGATATGGCGATTTTCTTGTCTTCTAAACATCTCAAAGTGCTTTACAGAATATACTGTAAAGTGAATTGACTGTATGTTTTTGCGAGCGAAACATACATAGCGTGCAATGCATAATTTCAACTTCCTACAGGAAGTTGGCCATTTATCGAATTTATCCAGAAAAATGCACTTTTTGGGTGTTTTGTGTTGCATCAGTATTTTGGAATGCTGCTACTTGGTGCTTGATGGTGGTGCTAGCTCAGAATGCTGCCGGTACAGCATTCTGCAGAGTGTACAGAGGTACACATTCCGGGTTTGAGAGAGGAGGGAGAGCGAGGGTGAGTTCATTAATTTAGCAACAAAGCAGCAAAACACACACACACAAGCAAAGCCTGCAGATCAATGCATATCACAGCCTTAGCCTTTATTTTAATAAATAGAATAAATTTAATAAATGAATAAAAAACACAAACCCCTGCAACGCACCTCAAATCTGGTTTATTTTACAAATACCTTTAAGCTTGGGAAGCTAGTGTATATCAGAAACACACTCAGCGCCTCCCCTTATCCCAGTCTGATATTAAAAACAAATCTAACTTTAAAAGTGAAATGAAACGTTTGCTTTCAATGCCGATCCTTGGATCATTTGGAAAGAAAGTTAACTGAACAGTGACAGCGGCGGCTTGTTTCTCAATAACACAAGCTTTCCTCTCTTCTGCCCCCAATGAGAACAGTGTAATTCAAACATGTAACTTTTGCAGTAGTTTAAAGATCTCTCTGAACTACCTGGTCACTGTGTGTAAAATTATTATAATTATTATTTATATTATATTATCATATAAATGATTATTTAGTCTATTATTAACATGCTATGTATTAAAAAAAATTGCATTGGGTTTTCTGCTGAACATCCGGCAGGCACTTTAACCGGCACTGGCCAGGTCCCGAGGGTGCTGGATAAATGGGCTTCTGCTGTATTTCACAAGCACATTCAACTCTAGGGGTGTGCTTCCATTTCGTGGAGTCCTGTAGTTCGATGGTTAGAGCACTCGCCTCGCAAGTGAGAGACCTGGATTCGATTCCCAACAGGTCAGGGCATAACCTTGGGCAAGTTTCCTTACTCCACGTGCTTAATAATAATCTCTCTCAAAAAATAAAAAATTGGCTATTTTCAATCCACGACTGTTTGTGGGGACACTGCTGTGCGCAATTCGCTGTTGCATTTCACCCACAAATATACAGTCAATTCCCTTTACAGTATATTCTGTGAAGCGTGTCTAGAAGACGTGAAAAGCACTATATCAAATGCAAGGATTATTATTATTTTCATGCATTTAATATTCCCCATTGTTTCTCTATGAAATATGTCCCTATTGCTACTTGTGGCCTGACTTTATCATTGCAGTTTTTTGTCCATTGTGCCCAAACAATTGTTCCACCATGGGTCAACAAAACTCAGTTCTGAACAGGTGAAATGTCAAACCATTAAAGTACTCAAGAAAACATTGGTATTAAATTTAAAGATGGATTCTTACCATTATTTAAGTTGCTTATGATTAACTTCAACTCATAGATACACAGTAAGTCTTTAAAGACATAGCTCTTAAGGGCCAACCGTTTAAATATGGCACTTTAAAGGTTAGCTTGCTGGTTTATTTATAAAATTTGTTTTTTAAGCAGTGATTGCTAATTACATTATCAGGGTAACTGACTTGGATGAGTCACTGAGTCTTGCATTGTGAAGGAGCAAAATTAATACAGACAGTAGAACTGACTGAAGTTTACTGAAGTACCCCAGATTAATGAGTATATCCACTGATGCTAATTCAACTCCCTCATAATTTCAGACACAATAATTCAGCCAAGCTAGTTTCCCTGAAAATAATAATAATCCTTGCTGTTTATAGCTGATATAGCTGTTTTTACGATTTCTAAACTTCACAAAATTTATTCTGACTGAAGTGTATATTTGTATATTTATTTATACACGACTGTATATTTGTGGGTGAAATATGAAAGGCTATTACGCACAGCAGTGTCCCACAAACAGTCATGCTTCCCAGCTTTGCCGCTTTCTCTCTCGTCATTCTCTCTTCAAACCCTGCAAACTGGCTTCCGTGCTGCCCATAGCATAGAGACAGCCCCGGTCAAAGTCTGTAACGACATTCTAAACATGTGTGATCAGGCCTATCTCTGCCTCTTTGTCCTTCTCAACCTCTCTGCTGCCTATGACACTATTGACCACCTACACCGCCTATACCGCCTCTCCTCCCAGTTCTAATCTTCACGGATCTACCCTCGTCTGGTTCGACTACTATCTTTTTCACTTTCTCCATTTTGTCTCAACCAACAGTTTCACTTCCAGCTGCCACACTGTGACCTGTGGCATCCCCCAGGGCTCTGTCCTTGGCCCCCTATTTTTTAACATCTACATGCTCCCCCTTGGTGACATCATCCACAAACATGGGGTCAACTTCCACATGTATGCGGATGACACCCAACTCTATCTTTCCGCCTCTACCCTCGACTCCAGGACCACTATTGTCCTGACAGACTGTCTGTCAGACATCAAGTCCTGGATGAGAGCTAACTTTCTACAGTTGAATATCAACAAGATCAAGGCCCTCTATGCCAATCAGGAATCTAGGTGTTTTGTTCAATCCTCAATCATCTTTCCTCCCCCACATCCAAGTAATGACACGCTCTGCCTTCACTCACATCTACAATATTCCCCGACTCCGCCATAACCTCACCTGCCAGGCCGCTGAAACTCTCATTCATGCCTTCATCACATCCTGGCTCAACTATGCCGATGCCCTGCTTAGCGGCCTTCCCAATTCCTCCCTCCATAGGTTGCAGAAAATCCAGAACTCTGCAACCCGTGTCCTCTACCACTCCAAGCTTTGTGACCCGATCTTCCCCATCCTCGCCCAACTCTATTGACTCCCCATCACCCAGAAGATCCATTCAAGATCCTGGTCTTCACATTCCACATTCTCCATGGCCTCACCTGACCCTACTTCTGCAACCTCCTAACCCCCTACCTACCTGCCCAGACCTGACCCTACTTCTGCAACCTCCTAACCCCCTACCTACCTGCCCAGACCCTCCACTCATCAGGCTCCGACCTGCTCATCGTCCCTCGACCCACCTGTCCCAAGGGGTGGGTCGAGTGAGGCTTCAGCCACTCTCCCTACAACCTCTGGAACTCCATCTCGCAATCCCTCTGCCTTACCACCTCCCTGGTCTCCTTCTAGGCCCAGCTCAAGACCCTCCTCTTCGACGGTCCCATCAGTCACCCCTTTTCCTCCACCCTCCCTGTCCCCAACCCCAGCTCGGGTCTGCAACAAGAACTGTCCTGGGCCTTGGGATGTCCTCCTAATGTGAAAGGTGCTTTACAAATGTAAATTTGTTGTTGTTGTTGTTGTCACAATGCAGATGGACTCAGCTCTTGTTCTGAAATGATATTATTAACATTCAATGATAATGATTACGCCCACAAATATACAGTCAATTCACTTTACAGTATATTCTGGGAAACGATTTAAGATGTCTAGAAGACGTGAAAAGTGCTATATGAAATGCAAGGATTATTATTATTTGTTTGGCATATAATCCTAAATTCCAACCAACACCCACATTTGTGAAGAAGCTCTTGTGTAATGAAGGAAAGGTGCCTAAGAAGTCGAATTGTAATGGTGCCCTGTAGAGGTAGCATATTGGTGAGTCACAGAGAGACAATGGCAGAATATCTATCCTTGCAGCTTTTCATGGAATTCAGTGGAAAGCATTTTTATTTGTTTGTTGAGATACAATAGATCATGACTTTTCCTACCATTAAACCCAATCATTACACTTCACAGTATAACCTCTGAAGTGCTTTGAGACATTTCAATGACATACATAATGATAATAATTCTTGCATTATATCAGAGCCTTATCACATCTTTGAAGCATCTTAAAATGCTTCGCAGAGTGTACTGTAAAATGTGAGGGTGAAATGTGGCAGCCAATTGCACATAGACTCGGATTGAGTAAACAAATTACTGTACTATATTTATTTATTTTGAAATAATTATTACCCCTAGAAAAGCAATCTGCCAATCCACTAACAACCAGATTACCACTTACTACTAGGTAAATAGAGATGGAAACTTGCTTAACGTTTACCCTGCCCAGGAATCAAAGCAAGGGCCTCTTGCTTTCGAGGTGAGTGCTGTAATCAATACACTGCAGGATGCTATATCAAATCTAATAAGTGCAGTATGATAATTAGAAAGATGGAGTTAATGATATGATTGTGAAGTAGTGCATAGTGGAACAATAATGTACATTGGAAGGATGACAACAATAATGACTTGGAGTGGTTTAGCACGATTATTGCACAATAGTATCTTGGAGCGCTGACAGTGGAACAGTAAGAAAAATTCCTTTGTAAATTTGCGTCCAGCAGGTAAAAGGGAAAACAATTTGAGTTTGTTGTCGATCATTAACAAAAAGCATCCAATAATTATGAATGATGTACAAAGTTATCTTTCTTTCTTACATTCCCTCTTTGAACCCTTACAATCCAGCTTCCATGCTGCCACAGCATGGAGACAGCCCTGGTCAATGTCTCCAATGACATTTTAAACATCTATGATCAGGGCTCTCTCTTCCTCCTTGTCCTCTTTGCTGCCTTCGACACTGTCGACCACTCCATCCTCCTACAACGCCTCTGCTCCCATCTTAATCTTTGCAGACCTACCCTTGCCTGGTTCGACTCTTACCTCTCCCACCATCTACAATTTGTCACCACTAACGACTTCTCCTCCAGCCCCTGCATTGTCACCTGTAGCATCCCCAGGGCTCTGTTCTTGGCCCTATACTTTTCAATTTCTTTCTGCTCCTACTTAGTGACATCATCAGTAGACATGGGGTCGGTCAACTTCCACATGGATACAGACGACACCCAACTCTATCTTTCTGCCTCTACACTCGATTCCGGGACGACTGCTTTCCTAATAGATTGTCTGTCAGACATCAAGTCCTGGATGAGAGCTAACTTTCTAGAGTTGAATATCAACAAGACCAAGGCCCTCTTGAATGGCCACCTCAGCTAGCCAGTCAGGAACCTCGTGTCTTGTTTGGTCCTCAACTGCCTTATTTTCTGCCTTCCCTCACCTCTCCAACATTTCCCAACTCGCCACTACCTCACTCCTCAGGCTGCTGAAACTCTCATTCATGTCTTCATTGCATCCAGGCTTGACTATGCCAACACACTGCTTGATGGCCTTCTCAACTCCTCCCCCCACAGGCTGCCGATCATCCAGAACAGTGCACCCTGTGACTTCTCCTGCACGATGCACTGCGACTGCATCTCCCCCATTCTTGCTCGACTCCATTGGCTCCCCATCATTCAGAGGACTAAATTCAAAATTATGGTCCTCACCTTTAAAGCCCTCCATGGCCTTGTCCCACCCAACCTCTGTGACCTCCTAATCCCCTACCAACCTGCCCACTCCCTCCACTCAGTGGGCTCCGCCCACTATTGGAGGGCGAACCTTCAGCCACTTTGCCCCCAACCTCTGGAAAATCCATCACGCAATCCCTATGCCTCATCCCCCCAAGTCTCTTTCAACTCCCACCTCAAGACCCTCCTCTTCAACGGTGCTATTGGTCACTCCCTTCCCCTCCCTTCCCTGCACCCTCCACGATCCTGACTCCAGCTCGGGTCTGAAACACTGACTGTCCATCGCCTTGGGACATCCTCCTGGTGTGAAAGATGAAATTAAATTTTGTTATTGTTATCCCTGGAATTCATCTGAACAGTACACGTCAGCTGATACAACATAATTCGATGTAATTCACTGATTCCACATGTAGCCTATTGTACAATTGCTTTGTACATTATTGTGTATATCTTTATAATTGCATTGAGAAGTTGGAAAAGACTTAGAGAAACAAAAGAGATACGTTCTGTAAAGATACCTATAGAAATCAAATCTTTTGTTAGAGGAAATAAGTTTGAGAAAGACATTATTCTTTACAATGCTGATAGACATGGATAATATATGATCACGAGATTAATAACTGAGCTCAAGGGGTTTAGCTATGAGAGAAGCTGCATAGACCGGGTTCCATTCCTTAGAGCAGAGAATGAGGGAGATTTGATTGAGATATTTAAAATAATGAAAGGAATTTACAGGTTAGATAATGGTGACTCTTCTCTTTGGTAGAGAAATACATTACGAGAAGACATAATCTTAAAGTTGGAACTAAGAGAGTTAAACCTGAGGTCAGGAAACATTTCTTCACACAGCAAGCCATGAAAATGTGGAATGCTCTGCCCCAGAGAATTGTAAAGCTGGAATCAATAAAAAATATTTAAAAGATTTGGGGTACTAGATTTGCAGGGCTATGGCAAAGGGATATGGCATTCAGATTAAAAGATCTGCCAAGATCCAATAAACTGGTAGACCACACTGGATGGACATAATAGCCTCCCTTGTTCCTGCCTTTCAATGTTTGATGTTGTGAAGTGACCTACTGAGTTCAAACTGTGAGTACAGATCTAGAAGATATGGGTGAAACTAAGGATCAAATGTTTTTGTTTCCGATGCATTCATGGATATGGGAATAGGATCCCAACAGAAACAGTTATCATTAGAGTGAAAATATGCCTGTCCCAAAAACTGGAAGTGTAAATGCTGTTTCAATGCCAGAAAAATTGTTTTGGGGATATAAGGTGGGAGTCATAAGGGAATATCTGATATACATGACACCAACTAACAAAACTTCATGTTAATGTGTTCTCTGGCTGGAGCAGAGTTCCTGAGGGTTCAGAGTCAAGCATACAAGGCTCTACACAGATGTTTTTCAATCTTTAAATTCTTAATTTCACTCACTTCAGATGCGGATACACTTTTTCCAGAGCCAAGGGATAATTTCTGTTTTCCCCACATGCGCATTTACAACCCATTGCCAATTAACATCTTGAGGAGAAAAAAGAACTGGACTAAAGATAATGAGGATAAGTATAGATAGTGACGATGAGGTACTCTGTAGAATATGGCTGCTCCTAATATGCCTGGGGCATGAATGTGTCTCGAAACAGAAAGCAGTCAGTCAGAGATGATTAATGTGCGTTTATGTTTAGGCTGCTTTTGTACAGTTTTTCTTGATTACTTTTAAAACCAGGAAAAAGACTGCAGAATCTTCAACAAAAAACAACAAATTACATTTGTACAGCGCCTTTCACATCATGAGGACATCCCACAAAATATACAGTCAATTTACTTTATAGTATTTTCTGTGAGGCGCTTTCAGACGTCTCGAATACGTGATATGGCATCTGATGCATCAAATGCAAGGATTATTATTTATTATTATCCCAAGATGCTGGATAGTCAATAATTTGTGACCAATCTGGGGATAGCAATCAAGATGAGTGGAGTTCAAGGGAGGTGAGGATGGGAGGATGACTGGGAGAGTGGCTTGAAATAAAATATTATGTTTCAGCATTTGATAAATGCTAGACACTCTGAAAATGTATGTTTTTAGAGTAAATCTACACCCAGGTGGAATTTCTACCCCCAAATCTCTTAAAATACCTTGAAATTTTCACCTCTGAGTGAAATAGAACAAATCATATGGTGTGCATTTTCATTTCAAAAACAAAATCCGAACAGTTTTCAAACGAGAAGCTATTCAGACCAACGTTACATATGAATAGCCTTGAGCTTACCTGGGAAGGTAACCATCCAAGTCTTTCTGAGATAAGATACATTTGCTGCAGGCACATTTGCTGAATTCTTTGTCAGTCTGACCAAACTTACAAAGGAAATTTCAAGCCTAACATGATACATGTGCATGTGAAAGGTGTACAAGCAGGGAGCCAACATTTTCCAGGATTCCTGAGAACCAGATCAGCAAACTATTCATTTCACTATATAATGAAGTAATGTGAGCTGCCCATGCACATCGGCCTTCCAGTGTACAGATCACACAATATTGAATTGATGATCAAAGGGATACTGGCTACATGTGATGTTTTTCTTCAATAAAGCTTCTAACAGGCAATCCATGCCATGATCCATGCGAGACAAGTACAATATGTGGTCCAGTGCAAATTTCAGCATTTTGGCATGACTATTGAGCATCTTGGTGGTGGGTGGGGGGAGATCACCTCTGTGGACTAATTGATGTATCAACTATCAAAAGTCATAATTGTTGTCCATTAACAGAGCCCAACAACATTATAATTTCACCCCATTGTTGCTTACCCAATGGAGAATGCAGGCATATCGGAGTATGTTGGAAAAACGTGATTAATAATCCTTACATTTGGTATAGATTGAATCTTTCATGTTAAGAAGATGTGCCATCATAGGATACAAAGTAAAGTGCAGTGACTGCATTTGTGTAGGTGAACCATAGGTTAGAATAAAGAAATATTGCCTGATGAGATTAATTACCAGGTTACATTTGAAGGATTTCTTTGGTGCACATCAGTAGGAGAGTAGGGTTACTTTTTCTAATGGATCTTTATTGTCATTGGTAGACAGGACCTATATTTACAACAGATATTTCAAATATTTTTCAACTCAATGTTGGATGAGTGCAAGACAGGAAGCGGCTCTTGATGAAGCTTAAATTCAGTTCTATTGATTTAAACAGTTCAATGTTCAAACATTCAGTAACATGATACAGGAATGCAATCAACAAGACTCAAAATTTTAATCTAATTTTTAAAACAACAACACTGTAGCATGTGTACTACAATAAACATTATCTGGTACAATATTTAAAGGACGTCAAGTCTGAATACCATTCAGTCAATTGTGATCTAAACTAGATAAACCTGAGAGACATGACAATCTAAGATCCAGTGCAGTGCTGGGGCAGGGCTCAGTGCAGATAGGTGCTGTCCTCTGCAGGAGATATTTAACTGAGGATCCATAACCTGCCCATGTTAAAGTTTTGTGGTGTCACTCTTCAAAAGCCGAATGGCATTTTTTTCCTGGTAACCTGGCCAACAATTTCCGAGATAAAATTAGACATTTACTTGGTCATTTGTGGGATGTTGCTGTATTCAAATTGTTTGCTTTTTCTTGCCTACACTTTGCAGAATTTCCTGTGAATCACTTTAAGAAATCCTCCTGACATAAATGACTCTATATCAAATGTAAGGATTATCATTTTTTATTATAGTATCAGCAATAAGATATGGCAAAGAGTGCCCATTAATATATATATATCTTAAAATTCGATGTATCAAGCTGTTGAGATATCTCACAGTGCTTCAGAAAAAATACAGTAAAGTAAATCATGTGGGTGACAGTATCAATATGTAGGAAAATATAATTTTGAATTCAAAAGATATGGGAATCATTCCATTCAACTTGGAAGTTACAGAAAATTGAATTAAAATGCATAGAAAGGGTTCATTTTAATCAAGACAAAACACTGCGTAGATATCTGGAAGTTGGCTAACCAAATTAATTTTAACTCACGATGCCTTCCAGTTTCTGAGAATTGATCAGATATATTGAGAGAGGTTAACAAACTAGAGGATCTCACAAGTCACACTCAAAAGGGAGGTACCTCCAACATAAAACCTGGGAAGGCTAGCTTTGGGAATCTGGTATCTTCCTCAATTAAAAATTAGTCTTATCAGCATGTTGGAATTCCTATTGTAAAAAAAAGTTAATTAGCCTAAAGTAACTAAACTCTGCTCCAAAAGGTGTGTCATAAAAACAGGCAAAGCTGTATATTATTGACTGTAATTTGACAAAGAAGAAATTCGACTAAGATTTATTTAGATTTCATTGAGATTTGTTTGAAACAAGATTATAAATTTGGAAATAAACAAGGTTTAGGAAAGAGATTGTCCTGCTGTAATTTATGCTATAGCAAACAATCTCTTAGGTTTGCACCTTAACACATATTGGAATCTCTTCTTTATTGTGTCTTCACAAACTTTCTCCCCATCTATCCTTCTTAAAGGCTTTTGAGCTTTTTTTGATTCTAGTGAAGTACATCTAACAACTAAGCTGCAGGAGTCCTTCTTTATGAAGGGCTCCTGTAGTTCAGTGGTTAGAGCACTCGCATCGCAAACAAGATGACCTGGGTTTGATTCCCAGGCAGAGAGAAATGTTAGCCAAGTTTCTTTACTGCACTTGTTTCTGTTTACCTAGCAGTAAGTAGGAACCCAGTTGTTAGTTGATTGGCAGATCTCTTTTCTGGGGATAATAGTGTCTCCAAAAAATAAAGCTTATTAGGTCACGCAATCCACAACTGGTTGTGGAACAATGCTGTGTGCAATTGGTTGCTATGTTTCACCCACAAAATATACAATCTATTTTCTTTATAGTATATCCTGTGAAGAGCTTTCAGACATCTCAACGATGTAATGAGGTACTATATCAAATGCAAGGATTATTATATTATTATTATTTATCTCTTCAGTAGCCTTCTAGGTCCTTACACAGGTAACCATTCTTCATGTGTGTGCCTTGCTAGTTGTGTCAAGAGGCTTTTTCAAACCTGGGACGGACGGGAGTGGGGGCTGGTGGAGGGATCCCTAATTATCCTGATCCTACCTAACCTAAACCTGATCCTGGGTAAACATTCAGGGAACATTACTTGCATCTCCTTAACATTGATGGTAAAATCTATCTATCCGATCAATAATATTTAATTCTTCTTCAATTTATCAGTACAGTATATCATGTAATTAGACATCTAACTGCATAATTTAATAATTCAAATGCATGTCTGGGAAGACTTTGAGGAGCCTAAACCTTTCATTGAAAGTATAATTATGCACGCATGGATGTATGCAGGGCCAAGCTTCAGCATCAAGCAAATTATTTTAATGGACATGTACCTCACTTATACGGCTGGAGCAATCATTGCCTTTTTGAGGGCTGGGCATAGCTCTGTTCAATAGGTACATGGTGTAGCTTTGCTACCTCCATCAAATTGTGATTCTTTTTTCTTGGAATGTTATTTGAGAACTGGTTCAATGGACAATCCGAATACATCTTCAACTCTTTTTAAAGTTTAGCATTTTGTTCAAAATTGTGTGAAGTCCATTCTGTAACCAATTAATCAATCTGGTTTATGATGTTTTGGGAGCATGGCTGGCTGGAATCAAATCAATCTGATTTTAAACCTGATTTATGCAGCACATTCTGCATCAATTCAGTGCAAACAAACACAGAGTCAAATCAACCTTACCCGTAAAATATAAATAGTAAAAGCACAAGGTTTCATTTCTATTCACTCCACTTTGTGTCTCGATAATCACAATGTGACCTTCACAACATGTTTTACAGTCCAAGCAAAGCTCTGTTTTCAGGAGATTGTGCACCTTCACCAGCTGCTGTTCATGTCATCGACATTTATTCTGTGAATACTACATTTGAAAAGAAAGCAATTTTGTCAGGATTATAGGAGGGTCATGCTTTATAATCATACTACATCACCAGTCACAACATGGAAATTAAACATTGCTCCCAATTTAATTTCCCTTAAGGGGAGGAGTATTTTTTTTCTCTGCCATGTCTTTGGCTGTCTGTTGAGAAATACATTTTCATTTTAAGATTAATTCAAGCTTTGTTGACAGTTGAATATTTGTTTCCCAACTATCTGCTTGACCCAGGAATGTGCGTATCCTTAATCTTACTGGGAGTGGGAGTATTGCAGTAATTTGTGGGATTCACAAAAGGATTTGAGCAAATAGTGAATCCAGCACGTACCTGGATGGGCCTCACAATACCTGACTGAAACTCTGCAAGGACAGCAATCTCCCACTGAGCCCTGGAGCCTTTCGCCGCAATTCACTCCACAGAAGTTTAAAACTGGATTGACAACTGAGTTCTGACAGACTGGTGTGAGCTAGGTCCAGTTATATATGGAATTTACTCTTTGCTAATCCTTTTGTGAATCCCTGTTATTCATATCAGGCAACTAATGTGGTGAATGGTGAACAGGTTGCTAGGAAAGGTGGCCAGGACACTGGACTCATTTAAAAAGCAAATAATTCCATGTTGGAAGATTGGTGGTCTGGAAGAATGAGATCAGATGAGCCCAAGAGCCTTGTTCACCCATACCTAAGAACATATGAGAACATAAGAAATGCTAGGCGAAAAAAAAGATCAAGGTCCATCTAGTTCGCCTTCCATTTTCCTGGCAGTCACATGCAGATACTGTATATCCCAAACTACATATTTCCCATGACGATATTTCCTAATATAGAACAACAACAAGTTTGATTTATATAGCGCCCTCCACGCCGGACGGCATCTCAGAGCGCTTACAACAACAACAACAACCTTTATCTTTTGATACTCTGAACTCAAAACAACATAAATACACACTCATATCACATGAGATGTGAAGACATGTTTAGGTATAGTTTATTGCACTACTTTTTAGTTAACGTTTCAGCATAGAAACACCTTTGAATGTGATTCCCCAGAAATGTTTTTTTTAATGCAGAGCATTATTGGGGGTAGGCATAGTAGTACAGTACTATGCTCCGAAGTGATTAAGTGACCTACATAAAATTTAAGCAGCATTATATCAGTTGTAGATTGAACCACTAGGTGGAGCACATTGCATCAGCAGCGGGGTGCAATTTTAGGAGGAGAAAACTAGCAATTTCGCTGTGAGCTTGTAGGAATCTTTCCCTCAGTTGCTTACCACTCATAAACCTCACATTTCAACATGAATTCAATGTGCTTGTGGCTTATTTGGAGTCTAACGGTCAGTTGTAAGAAAATCAGAAAAACAGAATTCTGTCAAATGGGGATACTCTTCCTTGATTACTATAGTCAATTCACTTTATAGTATATTCTGTGATGCCTTCCACTTTTCTGGCAGTGGAAAGATGTCTCAAAGGCGCTATACCAAATGCAAGGGTTATTATTATTATTGTCAAGAAAAGTGTTCTTTTTGTCCATGTTTTTACAATGGGAAATTCAATTATAAAGATCCAGCAAAAAAAATCACAACTTTAGTCTCTCATTACTCTCAACTGTATAAAAGGTATTGTGTTTAGCACTAAACTATAATCTGCCAAGTGCAGACAATTGTCTTGATATTGACCTGCTCAATTAACCTTTTGCAATCTTCTGTACAGAACTTCTGTGTTTACCCTAGATTTGCCAATATTAACATTTTGCAAGCACAAGACACACAGTCACTGCACTTTGAAGTAAAGCTTAGCATGGGCTTTAAGACTTCATCCCAATGAAAAAGGGCATATAGATATTAAATAATATGTGAATTATTACATTATTAATATTATGCTGAGGATAATATTAAATTTTACTTTGTCTTAATGTCTTTAACAGTGCATTATTGGTTGATTTGAACTCAAAACATTTTGAAGGAATGTGCTCTTTAACTTTCCAAGCATTAAAAATAGTAGAATATAGTGAATATAGAGGATAATATTTGTAACACTCAGATGTGTTATCTACCTAAACAAGCCCTATTCCTCTAAACCTCAAAGCGAACAAAAGATTAAAGTTCAGCTGTTCATCACAGACATTATGGATTAATCTTTTGGACAATGCTTATGGACATGTCTGATACCCTATTATCCTCCTGGCTGCTGCAAAAATTGACCACGGTAAAGTTTAAATGAATGGACATTTGAAAAATGAGAAAGCTTTCATGTCCCAAAGAAAGTGGATATTATTGATTTCTAACAACTTTACAAGAATAATTCAGCCAACTTGGGCCTGCTCTGCATCCTCTATGGCTTAAGGCCACCCAAACGATTATGTACGTGATCAAAGACATAGGTTTGGGTAACATTTCAAGAAAATTATGGAGGGGCTGAGATAGAGGGGTTGAGGGGTAGAGTTCTGAAGAATGGTGCCATAGTGGCTGAAGGCTCATTTGACAATAGTGGGGGCAGATGGGAATGGAAGTATTTAACTGGCCTGAGATTGTGGAGTGGAGAGGGTTGCACACGAATGATGCAGGAAAAGATCACAGAGCTAGGAACTTGTGCAGGTGTAAAGGTGAAGGTGAGAAACCTGGTGAGGATAGTGCTGATGGGCATTAGTTAACAGTTAAAACATTTGATTAGATGGGAATTCACAGAATCCAGAAATGAATCAATTGGTAACTTTAGATTTGGGTGAATTACACAGATAAGGGTACAAGTATCTCACAGTATCTATTCATGTCAACTTTCCATTGTTTCAATTTTATTGCTGGTTATTTTCTTTTAAAAAATATTCTTGGCAAGAGCTTTTGTTCCCCAACTGAATCGACAATTGGACATCTGGAGATTTCTGTTAAGCTGTGATCAGAGATGGGTGACTTCCACATATAATCTCAATTCAATCTTTTGTGTTGTGGTCCCATGCAACAAAAATGCAGGGAAGAGCTGTAATAGTCTACGATGCAGGTCCACAATTCAGAGACCTGAGATCACTTTCACAAAGTGCACTTAAAGTAAGAGTAAACCACTCTATAAAACTGTCTAAAAGTAATCTAATGCAAGACTGTTGGCCAAAGACCAACCTTCCTGGTCTTACAGTAAATCAATGAAAGATTACGTTGCTTAGACAATAAGGATATTTATGCGATACCTTCAATTACTTTAGGGAAACAGATACACCTCCAGCTTCATATCCTTATCCATAGTTTTTAATAATTCTACTCAATTGTTTCTATACAATTATATTTTATAGGACTTTGTGAAACAGGAACAGATGATTAAAGTAGCTGCTGATAATAATGACACTGATGCAATTGAATATCAACTTACATATTAAAACCATAACAAAATTAGACTTTCTCAAAGGAAGGCTGAGAAACCCACATGGAGAAATGTTTCAGTTAGTGATTGGGAATCTCAATCTACTACTACAAGCGTGAGACCTGTGTTCGAATCCAGGCAGATCAGGGCGAAACCTTGGGCAAGTTTCCTTACTCCACACGCCTAATAATAATCTGTCCAAAAAACGCACAATAATAAAAATTGGTCATTTCAATCCACGACTGTTTGTGGGACACTGCTGTGCGCAATTGGCTGTTGCATTTCGCGCACAAATCTATGATGTGAAAACCGCTATATCAAAATGCAAGGATTATTCTTCTTATTATTATTATATAAAGACAAGGTTTACAAGTCTGTCTTAGGACCAAATGAGGTTAATGGATTCCTGGGTATTTGAAGATCAGAGGTTACAGGCTAGAATGAAGGTAAAGTGGAGTATGACATGAATAGCACGGTAATAATTTTAAACTCAATCCTCTGAGATACTGGGTGTCAATGGAGTCCAATGAGGATGGGAATAGTGGGTGCAGGAGAGAACTTGGGTGGCATATTAAGTGCAATGCATTCATAATGTGATCTGGTTAAGATCACCTTATGACTAATAATAATCATAAAAAATACTTATCATGTAATTTGATATAACGCCTTTCAAGTCAGGAGGATGTCTCAAATGCTTCATAGGTTTACTGCTGAATGGAGTGACTGTGTGTTTGTCAGTGAACATGGCAATCGGTACTACATTCTATCAATTAAGTACACTGTAAATTATTTGTAATGTTTGAGTTGATTTTCGTTTACTACTGTGATGTATTATTGTGGTAGGACTCCTTTATTACTGTTAATTATCATGTTTATTAATGCACATATGTCATTATACCCTGAAATCAGGAGTATTCATGAAAATAAAATGATCCTGACTGGGGCACTATTCATTAGTCATTGTTATTCAATGGGTCACAATGTGCGGATGTTATACTATACAAACGTCCCCGAACATTTGAAGGTTATAGTAGTAAATTATTGATTTCAAGGCTATCCGAGTGACAGAGTGAGTTATAATGTTTAAGATGAAGGCTGAGGGTATTATTGCACATTCAAGGTCATTTGTATATCCCCTCCACTCAACTGTTCTATCACAAAGACTTTGTGTTGTTGAGAAGTTGCGTTTTATTTATTTCTATTTGTGTCTTAGTTCTTTCGTACTTATATGCAATATTAATTTGATGGAAATGTGCAGAATTGTGGCACCAATGCAAAGCTTAATGCCAGATTGAGTTGTTCAAATCACATAATATGAAGTATTTTGAAATCCAATCTGCTATAATATGACTGGAAGGCAAATATTGCATTAAAATATCTTGTATGTAAGTAAGATCCATAAAATAGCAAATTGTAACAGGCAGCAGCAAAAAAGGCTTTCAGAATATGGTTGGCAGATTGGTGCAAAGAAGAAATAAATCCAAACCAAATGCAAGTGGCTGATAAATTAGTCTTCAAGTGTCAGAACTCAAAGTTTAGACCAGTGCAGTTAAATCCTATTCAGTAATGCTTAAAACTAATCCTATTCAAGATAGTGCAGGCAGCCTGCAAGTACATTGTCAGATTGTGTGGTTGATTGAAATCTTGTCTCAGTAATACTACTTCTTAAGTTTGACATATTTTTATTGGATTTTAAACAAAATCCTCTTTGCATCCTTTTCTTCAATTTGTGTTGCCTGTAGCGGAAAATCCTCTTGTCTACAACAACAACAAATTGACAATTGCAGAGTACCTTTCACGTCCGGAGAATGTCCCAAGGTGCTTTCACGTCCCGAGGCGCTGGACAGTCAGGGGTCAGGACCCGAGCAGAAGCTGGGGGTGGGGGGGGCAGAGTTGGGATGAGGGAGGGAAGAGAGGGAAGAGAAGTAGGATGGCGACTGAAAACACGGTCGAAGAGAAGGGTCTTGAGATCAGTCTTGAAGGAGACAAGGGAGGAAGCAAGGTGAAGGGATTGTTGGATGGAGTTCCAAAGTGTAGGGGCAGAGAGGCTAAAAGCCCACCACTTATCGTAGGTGCTGTTGGCATCCGAGACACTGAGACCCAGGTCGAGTGGGTGACCGTGAAAATGGGTGGTGGAATGGATGTGGAGGGAAAGGTTGAGAGAGGAAACAAGAGGAGAGACGTCTAAGGAGATGGAGCAGGAGATGTGGGGGAGGGGGGAGTGAAGGTTGACATCGCCGAGGATGAGGAGGTGATCAGTACGGAGGCAGAGGGAAGCTAGAAGGGTCGAGATGATAATCCTTGTATTTATTGTATCACTTTTCACATCTTCTGGACATCTCAAAGCCCTTCACAGAATATTCTGTAAAGTGAATTGTCTATATTTGTGGGTGATACACGGCAGTAGTGTCTTTACAAACAGTTGTGGATTGAAATTTATTGAGGGATAATTATTATTAGACGTGTGGAGTAAGGAAACTTGCCCAAGATTTAATTCTGCCTGGAATTGAAAGAGAGTCTCTCGCTTGGAAGGCGAGTGCTCTCCCCACTGAGCTATAGTACTCCACAAGTTATCAGAGATGAAGGTGGGGGAGGTTTTTTTGGGCAGTAGATGAGGAGGATTTTGAGGGAAAAATTAGAGGGATGGCAGAAGGTAAGATGCTCAAATGAGGGGAATGAGCCAGAGAAGTGGAGGGATAGAGCGATTGATGTCCTGAAGATGGTGGCCAAACCATGGCCATTACAGTTGGAGCGTGAGGTTTGATGGGAAGTATAGCAGGGTGGTTCTCAGTGAGAATGAAAGTGTCACCTGAGGTGATTCACGTTTCGGTAAGGGCCATGATTTTGGTGCTTCCATCAAGGATGAGGTCATTGCTTATCAGTTGCCTAATGGACAACTGCAGTTGTATAATCTTACAACAAATACCACATTGAATCATTCATGGAATGTTACATCACAGAAACAGACCATTCAATCCATCAAATTGTGTTTTTTCTCCAAAGGTTCTAATCAAATCCTATTATCCTTCCTATGATATTTCTCCACTTGAAGAATCTATCTAACTCACTTTTAAAAGATTTAATAAACTCTCCCAACTATGGTTTATGGGAGAATATCTACATTCTCACCATACCTGTGTAGATTGTTTCTAACCTAGTCGTTTATTCCTTTTTGTGAATATATTAAATTTATGTTCTCTTGATTCTGACTCGCTGGTCAGTGGAAAAATTCTAATAATTCCCTATCATAACCCTTCATAAACTTGAATGCTTCCACCAGGTCACCCCCTCAACCATCTCAACTCTAATGAAAACAACCCTAATTTCTCAAATCTCTCACTATAACTGAAACATGTCAACCTTATAAACGTTCTTTTGAGTCTACACTATACTTTTTCTATAGCTTTCATATCCTGCTGGAATTGCGTGTCCAAAACCGTGTACTGTACAGTAATCCAGTCATATATATTTAAAGGTTCTGAAGAGATGGTCGGTTGGCTGCCCCTTAATAAGTCTACGAAAGTAACATCCATCAGCGGAGTTCTGCACACACATAGAAGACATACCGAAACAGCCCACATCCAAATGTGCTTCAGAGGAAAGTGCTAATCCTATCTCTTATCTCAATCATTTTGCTGCTGAAAAATATATCGCATCGCTTCCAGCAGTTAAATAAAACATTCAGACCACTTCTCCCCATTCCTAAAAGAGATTTTGTCATTGTAGAGCAGATATGTCTAAATACGCTTTCTGATACTATATGTAACAATCTAAGTTGGTTATAATAAGAGAAAAACATTTTGATACTGAAACTACCAATTGTTATGGACATTGTTTATTTTAGATGAATGATAATAGTATTGATTGCTGTGGTCAAATAAATAAGTTAAATAAGGAATACAAGTATAATTGTGTGACAGTTGTGCTTTTACACATGACTCATGTAAAAAGGACTTTGCTCTTGATTGGATAACTTAATGTTCTAATTAATTTGCAAACAAGTAGGGAAATCTGTTGAAGTCTTGAAGCCTCAAAGACTGTATGCCAGTAGTGTAGATTGGGATCTGCCTCTTTCATTGTTGATCCCCAGTATTAGGGGGTTGTGTTATGAAGAACAATTAGATAATCCACGACTCTTCAGCCTTTATTATCATTATTATTGAAATTATATTAAATGTGATTGAAAAAATAAATGCAAGTACAGTAATATGTCCAGATACACCAAGGTCAAGAGGACAAATATTTACATTTGTGAAGAATAACCAGAAAGTATGTTTTCACACATAGGGAATATACAACTGGAAGAAATTAATAGAAGGTGGTTGAGGTAAGGTATTTCTATTGTGGTCCAACAATGATACACTATGAGTAATATTCTGGCGTGTCAAGTGGAAAGTGAATTCTTTCCATTGTCGTATTTTATTTATGGTTACGACAACATATCATGGTGCTCATGGAGTCCTTTAGGTCACTGTTGATATATTTTAGAACATAAGAGCATAAGAATAAGATGCCCCTCGAGCCTGCTGCACTATTCAATAAGATCATGGCTGATCGTCTAATCTAACTCCACCTGCCCACCTTCTCACCAATATTTCTTCATCCCTTTTGCAGTCAACTGCATCATATTTAGTGCACAATAATGTGATAAGGTATTTTAGCAAATTCACGGATTATTATTATTATAGCCTATCACATGCCACACATATATGCATATTGTTTTTTGTATTGTTGAAATTCATATGAGATAACATATCACATGAGAGTTTCTCCACTGAATCATACAATCTAATAAGGTGTGTATGAGAAAATTACCGTAGATAAGAGCTAAGAGGGAACAATTGCCTGCGTAATTAAGAATACTCCAATTAAAAGGTCAGATTATTTTCGCATTAATCCGGTAGAAAAGTATTTATTTAGGATACAGCCAACCATGCAAAGCACTTTGAGGCATCATCCCATTATGAAAGGTTCCAAATACATTTAAATAGTTTACCAAATATTACTCTTTGGTTATTGAGTTCATTCACCACCAACATATCTGTTGACTGAGACCCTATCTTAACTGGTACCTAGCATCAGATGTTAATCATTAGTGTTTCCTTGAAAAAATTAATCATATTATAATAAATAATAATAATCATTGCATTTGATATGGTGCTGTTTACGTCTTCTAGATGTCTCAAAGTACTTCACAGAATATAGTGTAAAGTGTATATATGTGAATGAAACACAGCAGCCAATTGTGCACAGCAATGCCCCACAAACAGTCATGGATTGAAAGGATCAAATTATTATTTGGTGGGGGATTATCATTAGGCATGTGGACAGAGGTATTTTTAAGTCAGTGCAATCGGTGCAACGCACTCATATTGCGGGCCCCCAAAGTAATGCAAAAAATTAATTGAAATGGGAGGATTTGAGTGTGCTGTGCTCTTGTCCTTTGTTAAATACCTGTATAGCGAAAACCAGAGCTCTCCCCAGCCCGGCGGAGCAGGCGGTCTGCCTAAAGAGGCATCGCACCTGCCGAAAGTTCATTTTTGCATGCACACTTATTAAACTTACCGTCAGTGACGGGCCCCCTAAGAAAATTGCACCGAGTACTGTAGTTTGAAGTCTTAAAAACTCCTCTGCATGTGAAGTAAGAAAACTTGCCTTAAAACACAACATTTCATTTCCTTGATGGGGGTGGGGTTAAGTGATCAGGGTTTCCTTGGAACCGAATTGACTCCAAGGTGACATATTTACATACTTCCCAACCGGTGCCTAATACCTTCCGGAATTAGTAAGTAGAAAGCCACCCTCGCAGGAGAGAGTGCACTTTCAACTTCAATAAATATCGTTGGAATTTCCATGTCTAGGTGGGATGCATGGAGCTGTTTTGTATGAATACTGTTAATCATGATGGTGGGTTTCCTCATGAGGCAGACATCCATTGTAACATGCAAGGCATGTGTTTATCAGGCATGTGTTTAACAGCCTAACAATCCAAATGAAAGGATGCCTCTCCTACACCATTCATTAATCTAATTTACCACCCAAACATCACTAATGGACTAATGAATGAGAAGGTGGACATTTACTGTACAGATTAGTACAAGTGATTGCTTAGAGGAATCAGTAGACTATTGAATGCTATCATTCGCGGATGTTATTTTCATAATTACTGTAATTAAAAGCTTTAATTCATAAAAGAATAAAGGGTTAGAAGAGTGAATTAAACTGAATTTATAGAGGGAGGAAATTACAACATCTTTATTCTTACACATGCTCTAGTGATCCTTTTACAGTACTTAGTGGTCAATCTGTAAAGTGGGAATATCAGATAACAGCCAGAGTGCCTGGCACTTTTATATATATGCTCCTCTTTATCTCTCTACTGAGCTGCTTAATGTACATTGACAGCGTTGGGAAAAGGATTAGAATCAACTCTTCATAAGTGTAGATAGCAATTTTATCACTTGCGAGACAGTACACTGATTGTACTGTCTCTTGAGGTTTGATGAGATGGAACAAAAACAGAGTTGCAAAGAGCTAGATTTGTCCACAAATTTGGCACTAAAAGCAAATTATTCAATTTCATTCAAAAAAATCACAGTAGACATTTACACATCCACAAATTGAACCTTATGATCAATCCTAATTTTTATTGCTGCAAATCAACTGAGCTAAATTTCAAGTAAACTTGAATTGTATCCAAGATTGAATCGAGAAGAATGAAACATTTCAAATACGATAATGAAAAACAAATATCATTTAGCAGAGAGATTAAAAAATGTAACATTAATCCTTAAATTTGATGTAGTTGGGAAGATGTTCACATTGAGAAGATGGCTTAGAGAGCTTTACAGAATTTTACTGAGAAATGAAGTGACTGTATTTGTGGAGGGAATATGGCAGCCAATTTGCACACAGGAATGTCACATGAATAAGCATGAAATGAATGACCAGTTTTATCTGGGATATAGGATATAGTAAAAATTGATATAGAATTTTTATTCTTAAAAGATAAGCTTTGCATGCTGGATGTTAAAATACTTGGATGCTAAGCTCATCAATAATTAAATAAAATTGTACACACCACAAAACTGGTAACCTTGAAACATATAAGTGTGCTCTATTCCCCCCAAATATCTTAAGTAACCTTGGGCTTTTTGCACTCTATTGTTTGTATTTATCAATGTGGGCTAAGCGCTTTTCAATGCTGTTTAGCAAGTTTCTCAAATTAGTTCTTGTCCATTTATATAACGAACGTCATGCAATTTCATGCAATCAGCTAATGTTTAAAATTGTATTGCCTTTATTTATAAGTATATAAAATCCGCGAATTTGGCAATCAGAAGAGAGCAGCACTTTACCAAATCAAAACAATACATGGAGCACGCAGAGGTGCATTATTTAAAGTCAAACTACAACAACAACAACTTGCATTTATATTGCACCCTTCACACAAGGCAGCAGCTCAGAATGCTTAAATTACAGCTGTGCAAAACTAAACATAAACATGAATGTCATTTTACAAGTTATTATATGATTGTTTAGTCAGGTGAACAGGAGCATTTTGAAAATTGGTTTAAAACCAACCAAAGTATTGTATGTATACAGATTTCATTCTATTTACACACATCGCAAGCTGGGGAGATTTGGGGAAATCATCAATAGTTACACCCCAAATGTTCCAGCTTGTGCTATCCCTCAGTTACATGAAGGAGCATTTAAGTTTCACCAGGTTCTCAGGGGGAGGAGCTGTGGGTGGGGGTGGGATGTGCACGTGGAGCAATTTCACCCGAATTTACATTTACTCTATTTTCTAAATTGTTGTGAGTTTTTTCCAATTGTTGTTCTGCAGTTGCTAAAAAAAATACTCACTGAAAAGAACAGATCTGAGTTCCAAAAAGATAGCAAAATACAGAATATCTAGGCCCATGTGGAATTTCAATCCCGTTCCTTATTTCAAGCATTCTATAATATTTTGCTCCTGAAAATTTAAGCAAGCTTTGTGCATTTTAAAACAAATACCACAAATGGAGAAAAATACTACAATATATTACAGAATACTGCATCAGACTAAACGTCTAATGCAATTAACTTTCTACAAAACAAGACCTGAGCTCTACCAATTTTTACTAGTACGAGCAAATCATGTTAGCTTAAAGCAAATTTTATATTTCAATTCTTAATAAAACCATTTCCTGAACTAATATAAGATGTCTGTGTTCATTTCACTCATTGAATGCTTCAATGTGTGCTACATTACTTTCTTCTTTGACATGAACGTTCAAAAATAGCTCATTGATACAAGCCCATTGAGATTCTAAATGTTCCCTCTGCTTTAACCAAAGACCATTAATATTAACCAAGTGCAATTTCTCTTACTTCTGGATACTGGTGTGGCATGCAGAGAGGATATAATTATGATACAGTACTGCTGTATGCATCACTAACATTCTGCTGTTGGTGCTGGGATGTGTGGGACTGATTATTTTATAATGACACTAGCAAAAACTCTGCATTCTACTGTAGTATGTAATGCATTATTGGAATACATGAGTGTGTGTATGTCACAGACAAATCTATATCCAACATCTTGGGATGTCCTGCGATGTGAAAGGCGCTCTATAAATGTAATTTTGTTGTTATAATTTCAGCAAAATATAGTTTCATACAGATAATCTACAAAACATCTTTAAATAAGCAAGAAGATCCAAACAGTTGGATGAGGGAGTAGCTTTTTGAAACGTTATTTATTATTTTAGAATTACATGTTATAGTATAGCAAAAGGAATCTATTCTAGTACTATTTTGTTTAGCGCTCTGAGACGCTACCCTGCATGGAGGTCATTATATAATTGCAAGTTGTTTGGTGGAACTCCATCCCGCAATCCCTTCATCTCACCTCCTCCCTTTCCTCCTTCAAGGCCGGTCTCAAGACCTTCCTCTTCGACCATGCCTTCTGCTCCCCTCCTAACTCTTCCCCCTCTCTTACTCTCCTTCCCCTTACCCCGACTCTTCCCCCCTGTTCGGGTCCCGACCTGATTGTTCAGTGCCTTGGGACGTCCTCCTGATGTGAAAGGTGCTCTAAAAATATAATTTTGTTGTTGTTGTTATTGATGTAGTTTTTGCTAGTGTCATTATAAAATGACATTATAAAATAATCAGTCCCGCACATCCCAGCACCAACTGGGATGTGTGCAAAGTGCAACCTGAAACTGAATTCCTACTCTTGCAAATCAAATAGAGTGTGTTATTATATGATTCAATTTCTTAATTTATTTCTTAAGTTATAATTATAAGAATCTTTTAAAAATATACATTTTCATATAAAGCTTCACACATAGGAATGAAAATAGGACATTTCATAAAAGAATAGGTGGAACAATTAACACATTGAATCTGTTAAGAAACAATTGAATTCGACCAATAACTAACAATTGGTTTGAGGTATGAACTCCCCTTCCCACACCTGCTCAACCTTTAGCACAACGATTGATCTGAAGCCTCCTTTCAAAACTGTTCAGTTCCTGACTACCTGCTTTGTTATAGTGGGCTGCAAAATATGTTTTATTGTCTTCAAAGGCAGTATTTGAATGATACTTAACAGGACACTGGTTGAGTGATGTGGGTCTTATTTTTAGTTTCATAATAATGTTGTTATCTGTGATTGGGATCACAGAATTCTTCTAGCCTAACCATTGTAATACCAACATGCCCCAGTTCTCTCGTTGTTTTAACGTTTGTCTTTCTTGCCCTGCCTCTCTCTGTTAATCCCTAAAAGTCTCTGTCTCCTAACATGCCACAGTTCTGACGAAGGGTTGTGGACCCGAAAGCTTGACTCACTTTTCCTTTCTCCATAGATGCTGCCTGACTGCTGAATGTTCCTACTAGTGACTTCTGATTTTGTTAATGAAGTTGGTACTGTACATTGCAAAGCTGAACAAGATAGGTTACAGAAGGATTTGAAAATATGAATTGGAGAATTGGAGAAATGTAAAGTACTTCACATGGGGACAACAAATCTAGGAAGAGACTATTATTTAAACGGAAAAAAAAAAGTATGGAAAATGAAAAGGACTTAATTAACAATAAATTGAAGCTCCAACAACAATGTTCTGTGGCTGTAAATAAATCAATCCAAATGTTGGAATGTATCAAAAGATCGATAGCAAACTGAAATAGTGGGATAATCCTCCCACTGTATACATCATTCGTGAGACCGTACTTAGTGTACTGTGCACAATTCTGGTTGCTGTAGTACAAAAAGGATATAGGAGCAATCAAGTGTATGCAGAGGAGGACAACCAGAATATTTGAGGGAATGGAGGAACTTGACTATAAGGAGAGAGTAAATTGGGAATGTTTATGCTGGAAAAGAGAAGATTGAGGGGAGGTATGATTACTGTCTTTAAGATTTAAAAGTGGCTAGACAATGTAGATCAGAACATGTTGTTTCAAATTGTCCGGAATGGTAAAACCAGAGGACACAGCCTGCGATTAAAGCTGGTAAATTCAGAACAAATCTCAGGAAACACTATTTCAGTGATCAAATAATAGATATGGAACAGGCTTCCTATGAAGATGGTTGAAGCAAGAAATGTTTATCCCTTCGAACACAATTTAGATAGTTTTCTTTTAGCAAATAACATTATGGAATATAGTACTTAAGTAGTTCGGGACATATGTATGTCCAACCGCCAGGAATGTGGAAGGCGAACTAGATGGAATTTGACCTTTTTTTGGTCTAGCATTTCTTATGTTCTTGTGTGTTAACAAATACCACATTTTTAATCCCATAAAAAGAAGAGATTGGGGATTTGCCTTGTGCTTATTTTCGGAGGTTTAAAAATTAGGAATAATTGTCCAATTTCCTTTAATCCCCTACTACCATGAGATATCCTGTTAATATAATAATCATCCCTGTATTTGTTTTAGTGCCTTTCAAGTCGGGAGGATATCTCAATGTGCGTCGTAGGATTTGGTGTAATGTCTAGATACGATGTTTGTAGGTAAATGCCTACAACATGTAATG
Source organism: Hydrolagus colliei (assembly GCA_035084275.1). Classification (NCBI taxonomy): domain Eukaryota; kingdom Metazoa; phylum Chordata; class Chondrichthyes; order Chimaeriformes; family Chimaeridae; genus Hydrolagus; species Hydrolagus colliei. The sequence goes on along the minus strand of CM068742.1, from coordinate 62,057,072 downwards.
GGATCATATAAAGGAAAAATATATTGTCCACTATTGAAATTAATTTCCTACAAGCTGTCTTTGTAGGGTGCTTGAATGGTTTATGTGGGGTCAGTATGATTCAAGCACAAGTTGGCATCTCTGACAGAAAATACACCCATAACCAATATTAATGTGCACATGGAAAAGTCTAAAACTAGGGAAGTGGAAACCCCATCGGGCAAATATTAATAAATATATTATTGCAATTACATAGCGCTCTACACATTTATTTCTGATCTGAAGATTCAGAATTATTCATTGTAGCATATAAGGCCATTTTGTCATACGAGAGCATCGAAAAACTGATCAAGTACAAATATTATTCCTAAAATGACTGAACATGTAAAGTAACTCTTTATAGTGCCAGTGCATGTTAAATATAGCGTTAAGCAAGATAGGTTATTTTTAGCTTTTCCAAAGTTACTATTTTTCTCTATTAGCTTTTTGTTGGAGGAGACAGGAGGACTGAATGTTGTGTGGGCATTGGAATGAGAAGGGGTAAATTATCCCTGTGGTCGATGGTCCAAATCCCTATTACAATGCCTTAGAACGTCCTCCTGATGTGATAGGTGATATACAAATGTAATTTATTGCTGTTGTTGGATTTGAAGCACCTCAGGGCAATTTTACATCGCTTTAGTTTATCTAACTATCCATTCATGTATTTTCCCACACAGATATTAGACTAACTGGTCTACTATTTCCAGGCTCATGTTTTAACTCCTTTTTTAAGAAATCGCACCATCCACTTGTTGGACAACTGATGCTGCTTTTCCTTATCGTGTTCAGTCTGATTGTTGAATTGATACACGGAAGAACAAAATCTTGTCTTAAAATCCGACCTAGTTGGCTGGATGACTAAGGCCTTGACGAGGTCCCTGTTGCCCTCTGTTGCACCAGAGGCTGTGCTTTCAGCCAGTATGTCCCAAACTCTGGAACACTCTTCCTGTATCCTTCCAACTTGTCCCTCTAGAAAAGTTAAGCAATGTGGTAGATTTTTCACAAATATAAGATATGTAGGTGTGGAATGGTGAGCCTGACCACTTTCTTTCCCTGAAAGAACACACCTTGGTTATCTCATCCTGAAGAGTTTATAATAATGCTTGCATATGATATAGCACCTTATCATGTTGTTAAGGTGAGATGTATGAAAGCACTTCACAGAATATACTGTAAAATGAATTGACTGTATATTTTGTGGATGAAACACAGTAGAAGATTGCACAAAGCAGTGTCTCACAAATAGTCAAGGATTGATTGAACACATTAGCATTTATTATTATTATTATTATTATTATTATTATTATAACCACCAGTAAGCAATCCACCAGTTCCTAAGCTGTTCAATATTCCTCCTGAGCTTGGCAGAGTTTTGGAAGGATTTGAAATGTTTTAAGAAGGAAATTCTTGGTAATTTTAGAACAAGGCTAAGATGAAGCTCAACGCAGATTTGCTTTCATCTCTCTTTGTGTATCCATTTTATAAAACAAAACAATATACTTACAGCATTAATCACAACTGAAAATAAGATGTAGCTGCTGTAGTAATCTCTGCTGATGAAGTGCTCAGAATAACTTCTGCACAATGTATGGTCCTTTTGTTCAATTTTTTTTAGAAAACGACTAATGCCCTTTTAGATTCATGTTCTATCAATCATTGTTTTGCTAATGGATTCCTGTCCATTAAAAAAAACACTGACCATACATTTTTAACTAGTAATATACCAGAAAATCATTAATCAATATTCACTTTCTGATTACTGTAACAAAACCCCTGTTACTGGGAGTTGAGTTAGTGGATGGTATCAATGAAGCAATTCCAGCCTTATTTAGCCCATGTTCAACAATTCATTTTCCACAGTCTATTAAATATTGATGTTGTAGAATATCCAACAATCCTTATCCACATACGTGTCCCTTCCTACTCATATACTCCTTAATAAATCAAATGGTCTGATTACGATTCCAGTTTACATACAGTTTTGCATGGGTTTGTCTCAATTAACAACATTTTACTGTTTAATCATGATATGTATCTGCAGCCAGATGCAAATGACTGTTAAACAAATTGTGCTGTGTGATTGGACAAGCTGCTGCTTGTCAGCTTGATGTAACTTATAATTAATGCAGATTTCTGCATTCCAGGAAGTTTATTATAAGTAATCCATACATTGGAAACAGGATCAATGGGATTTTTGCAACATGCATTACATTTGGCCAACAATATTTCCATAGATTCCATTTAAATCAAAGTCCTTAAATTTTAAACAAGAAATCGATAAGAAAAATCAGACTGACCATTTTGAAGTGATGTGTGGTCACATATCTACTGGATTTCATATTTTTTCCTCGAAACTAAAACAAATCACCCTGCTATTATTGAGACATCTATTAGAGCAGTGGTTCTCAACCAGGGGTACATGTACCCCATAGGGTACAAGATTACTTCTAGGGAGTTTGTACATTGATTTATTTAACTCTCTTATTTAGCATTTTATAGTCTTCCAAATTGTATATTTAATTGTTATTCCCCTTGTTTTGTATGTGCTAGTTATTTTGTTATATAAGAAAAGCTTGGTCATAAAATACAAGTGGAATGAGGGGGTTGGTGCGTGTGTGTATATGGTTGGGTGGGGGTACACGATAATGTTGAAAATTAACAAGAGGTACGTTACTGAAAAAGGTTGAGAACCATTGTATTTGAGTATATGTGGAGTCCTGCAGCTCGGTAGTTAAAGCACTCGCCTTACAAGTGAGAGACTTGGTTTGGATCCCAGGCTGGTCAGGGTGAAACCTTGGGCAAGTTTCCCTACTCCACATAATAATAATCCCTGACCAAAAACTCCCCAATAATAAATTGATTATTTCAAACTACGACTGTTTGTGGGACACTGCTGTATGCAATTGGTTGCCACGTTTCTCCCACAAATATACAGACAATTCACTTTACAGTATATTCTGTGAAGCGCTTTGAGACGTCTACACTATGTGAAAAACCCTATATTGAATACTATTATTATAAATATAATGCACCTCCTTTTCACTTCTCAAAGTCATAGCCACAGTCAAAATGTTGGCACAATAGTTATTGCGATTGAATTGCTGACATCTATTAGAGCGGTGGCTTCCAAACTTTAAATAGTGGCGGCCCCAGTATCTCAGCAAAGTTTTTGTTGCACTCCCTCCCCCCCACCCCCACTCCTTCACATTTAATAATTTTCACAAATGATAACAGCAAATTCAATATTTTCTTTACCTGATTTTTAATTAGTTTTTTTTAAGTATTAACAAAAAAATAATATTGTTAAAAAATGTAATTAAATGAAAAAATTTATTAAAATTGTGAAACCAATTAATTATTGGTTATATTAACCAATAATTACTTATATTACTTATATTTACAATTTACGACACTTAGAATTTGTTAGTGTGATGTGTGAGCTTGCTTTTCAGCGCAAAGTTTCTCCCTGACAGTGCCCGGCTCACTCACACCCTCCCTGACTGCCTGCCCGGCTCACTCACTTGCTGCTGGTCTCAGTCGCCCCCCAGCTAACGGTACGCACCCCCCAAGGGAGGTGCGCCCACAGTTTGGAAACCACTGTATTAGAGTAACGTTTCTGCTGCAATATCTAATGTGAGTGTCAAAAACATAATCCCAATACAATAGTGTGTGGAATAATAGCAATAAACATTGCATTTGATATTGTGGCTTTCACTTCTGGAGGATGTCTCAAAGCACTTCCCAGCATTTTCTTTGAAGTGTGGTGACTGTGTATAGCCGAACATAGCAGCCAATTTGCACACAAACAGCCATGAAATGAATAACCAATTTTAATTAGGAGATTGTTGAACATGCTACCAGGAGACACTCTCCTCTTTTCAAATAATGCCATGGGATATTTAATGTCCACCTGAACAAGCATTCGAGACCTCGGTTTAACAACTCATCCAAAGGGCAATGGCTCCAACTGCAGCACTTCCCCTCCCCCAGTACTGAATTGGAGTGTCAGTTGAGACCAGGGTGATCCAAGCTTTTGGCTGCTAAGGGCCAGATATATACTATTTTAGAAATGTCCGCAGGCTGCATAAGGAATCTGTTTGCGTTTCCGTTCCAGAAACATAACATTTACGTGTTATGGAATGAGCGGGTGGAGTTGAAATGGAGGGAGTTGGGGTTGGGGGAGGGTGATACAGGCGGATGAAATGCGGCCTGCAAACTGCCAGCTGGACCACCCTGGCCTAGATTTATGTTCAAAGCTCTAATGTGGAGCTTGAACCACATCCTTCTGACATAGAAGTGAGGGAGCTACCAAATGAGCAAGTCTGACACTGAAAAAAGACACACAAGATAAATCACGAGATTTCAGTTTCAAAAATGCTGCATGAATAAGTGAAAAGGCAGAAATAAGACCATTCTTGAAGTTGATTGTTCGTTCAGTAAATTAATGGGTGTTGCTTTGAATATCTTCATGGAAGCATTGGATCATTTTTATTGATGAGACATCACAAGTAATTGTGGGAAAATGTCCTGCGGATGTCAATGAATGTCTGAATAGATTTAGCCCCCAAATAACCACTGTGCATAACATTTTCCTTTATTCAGTTGAGTCTCATTGCAAGTATTTGGATGATTGAAAACAACTCCTTAATAAGCTATTGATAATGCAATATTCAATTAATTACTCGGAGAAAATATTGCTCTCACCAATACTTTCTTCATCTAATACTCTCCAGGCGTAAAGATGTGTCTCTCTCGCAAGAAAGCACACATTCTATTCCACATACAGGGAAATTGCCATATGTAGCTGGCAATACATAGGTGGAACTCTCAGTCTGGTTCACAACACTTTTGGTGATGTGTTTCTATGTCAGACAGTCCGGTTGACCAAAAAATAATCACATAAAATGTTTTAAACATTCTGTGGCAGGCATGATGAAGTGTAGATGGTGAAAGAAATAATTAATAAATGTAGCCCAGAAACTTGATTTAACAGCAGGCTGGTAGAATAATTATAAACCTGAGTAAACATGCTATTTAAAGAAATCCAGGAAAATCAATTTCGGTAGAGTGCAAGAGGTGTTGAAGGAGGCCTTTCCTCTCTTCCCGCATACATATCCAATATTAAACGCACCTTTAGCCTCATGTATCCCTTGTCCCCCTCCACCCTCATTACCTCCATGAAAACCATTGCATGATTTCTTGACCTATCTTGACCTCCCTGCCCACCAAGGTATCTTGTGATACTGCCTTTCAAATTGCCATTGTCACCCCCTCACCATTCTTAATCCCTTTCATTTCATGATCTATACGCTCCTCCTGGATGACATCATCTGCAGATATAGGAAGAATTTCCATACTTCTATGGTGGCATTCACATATCTATCTCTCCCACTTCCACCATTAATTTCAGGTCGATTGAAGTTCTGACTACCTGCCGGTCACATATCATACTCTGGATGAGCCTTAACTTCCTTCAAATTAATATAGACAAAATAGAAATGAACTCGTCTCCTGCTAATCCCTCCTTATTTCTAGTTCTGATGACTTCAAAGTTCCCAGTTGCTCTTTCTGCCTCACTGAGTCTGTGCACACTTTGTTTAACCCAGAGATCTCTTTCTTTCTTTTGATTCAGTCACAGACCAAGACTCTGTTTATTTATCTTTGCCACATCACCTGCCTCTATCCCTATTGAATATACAGTGAGGCTGAAAGCATTATTCATGACTTTGTTGCCTTATCAAGGTCTTTGAAATAATTCTAATTATAGTGTACAATTCACAATTTTTTCTGAAAATATTTCCTAGATATTGAACAATTTCCAGTATCACCCAGTGATATACAGTATCTATAGATCTTGGTATAACCAACAGCAAAAACCTAAATTTATACTGTTTCTTCGATGTGAAAGAAATATCTACATGTTTTAAACAAATAAATTGCATAATTAGATTATACTTTCATTATGAGGTGAAAGTCTGGTATGTGTATATCCCTTTTTTATTGCAGTTAGTGGTCTGGTATCTGGGCTACTTATTTGCACAGTTCAGTATGCTATGCTAGACTGACTGATGTCTGCTTAATTAGTGTATTATGCCTAAGAGACAATTGCATTAAGTGTACTGACTGAGGTCATCTAGGGGCAGTTGGAAGAGCTGTAAAATAACAGTGTCATTTAACTCACTCCAATTTTTAACGGAAGTTGTTTGGAGCTTACTGATTGTTTATTGATCGTAAAATGACTAATAAGTTGACTTTTATTTAGAGGCAATGATTTTGTGCAGCTTTATACATTCTGCTTAGATAAGTTGGTGTTTCACCCACAAATATATAGTCAATTCATTTTACAGTATATTCTGTGAAGCTCTTGGAGACATCTCGAAGACGTGAAAAGCGCTTTATCAAATGCAAGGATTATTATTAAAAAGAGAAATGCTGACAAGTGCAAAACAGAAAAACAAAGATACTGTAGTTCAACGCTTCTGATACAAAACCTTTTACTGAAACTGAAATGCTGGGCTAGTAGAACTCTTTATGACACCATCAAACGCAAATAGGTCTAAGAAAGAACCAAACGTTGAAAGATGTTGTTCTGGGAATGTGCCATACACATTTTATGTTAAAGATATGTGGAATGCTTCTTGTTCCACATCTACAGAATCCTGTCATCTGCTCTCTCTTGTCCACTGCATTGATAATGGTGTTGGAGCTGTGTTCTGGCCTCTCTCTGATACACACAAATTATATCTCCCTTTTCTACCTGACCCTTGCTTTAGTCAATCTCTGATTCTTCAATTTCCTTTCTTGATTTTTTCTCTGTATCTTAAGTAATGCACTTCTCCTCTGCCATTTATTGGAAATCTAATAGATTCCTACAATTAATTTGAAGGAGTCTATGTCGTCCAATACCCATCCTTTTCTTTGCAAACACTCCATTCATTGCTCTCCATTGCTCCAACTCCCAGTTGTTCTGATGCAAAATAGCATCTGAAATGGTCACCTTGTTTTCTTCACCAAGTGTTCCGTCATCCGTCCATGATCAACATCCTTGGTCATTCTTGTCCAATTGCCTGTGTCACATCTCTCAATCCCTACACCCCTTCCACACACAAAAAAAGAAAAGATGGGAGTGTTTCCGACATTTAATATTCATTTCACCAGCATTCATATTATCCAGATCATCTTCAATGAGATTCACCATATCAACTTCAGTCACTTTCATCACCTACGGTATAACCCCATCCTTACCTCCTCATGTCCCCTGCCTCCTCCTCCCCCAACCCCCAACCCCCACCCTCACGCTTCGCCCACAAAAGATACATTGAATTTACTTCACATTATATTCTGTGAAGTGCTTTGAGACATTTCATCGATGTGATAAGATGCTCTATCAAATGCAAGGATTACTACCTCAACACCTCATCCCTCACTACAGTTTAGGGGCTTGCCTCTGTATCTGCCTTTTGCCAATGTGGAGATCTACAGCTCAAAGTCGCCTCGCCTCACAACCCAGAGGACCTGAGTTTGATTCCTGGACAGGGCAAAACGTTAGGCTAGTTTCCTTGCTCCGCACACCTCTTTACCTAGCAGTAAGTAGGAACCCAGTTGTTAGTCGATTGGGGGATCACTTTTCCGGGGGTAATAATACCTTCAACAATAAATAATAATTTGGTCACTCAATCCTGCTGCTTGTGGGACGCTGTTGTGCGCAATTAGCTGCCACCCTTTGTCCCCAACATATACAGTCGATTCACTTGATAGTATATTTTGTGAAGTGCTTTGAGATGTCTCAAAGTTCTGATAAGGTGCTATATCAAACGTAAGGATTATTATTATGAACTCTGATTATCACAATCCAGAGAGTGATGAAGGAAGGAAATAATGATTGCGGTCAGTTCAGCCCATTATATGCTTTGCTTGCATAAATAATAATAATATCAATAATAATGATCATGCTAATGCTAATAATAATAATGACAGAATGAAGTTCAAAGCCATGTTTAGTTTAGTTAAAGAATAGATGAGGTAATGGCAGTAACTGTACTGAGAGAGGCCAGGCACACATACAGATGTGTGTTCAAATCATAATTCTGAAAAGTGAGGCTTAATACCTTATTAAAATACAATATAATAATAATCCCTCAAAAAAATAATAAATTGGTCATTTCAATCAACAACTGTTTGTGGGAAACTGCTGTGTGCAATTGGCTGCAGCATTTCTCCCAAAAATATACAGTTAATTCACTTTACAGTATATTCTGTGAAGAGCTTTGAGACATCTAGAAGACGTGAAAAGCGCTAAATCAAATGCAAGGATTATTATTATATTAATATTATTATTATTTGGTGGGAAAAATCAAAGTGTTAAAATTTCCTTTGATTCTATATCCTCTTGTTTTGTATTGTCATTTCTAAGATTGATTTTATGTGCAAGGTACTTTATAAATGTAAGATGTTAAGTTGTAAATCTGCACTTGGTTTGTGGAAGCTTACAACAATTAATGGAGAAAAAACTGAATTAACTATGGTTTAATTAATGATGGTGACTTGACATCCATTGTAACATCCCAGTCAATGATTCGCAACATGGCTAGCCACCAGACAGTGAAGTAAGTATATTACCTAGCTAATGCTGAATAGACAAGGCATTTACTTGTTTCCTTCAGGTTCACTAAATATCAGGCAATAGATTGTGTAGTCTGGATATTCCAGAATGCAGTTTGGAACTCTTCAGGGCTTTACCATCTGTGAAACAGCCGCAAGCAGAAAAATAGCATTCACTTAGCTTATGCCATGTCGGAAAAAAAAATTGCATTCACAAATTTCTTCTGAAAAAAATAACTATAACAGATCTCGAGAGAAATGTTTTGTACCAGTGATGGAGATCTGTTGTTCCCAGTCATCGATCTCCCCCACACTGGCTGTCGGAACTTGCATTAGAGATGTTTGATGGAACTGACAACAAGGTGAAAAAGTGAGGTGTTTCATTCCACACTGTTAATGACCACCAACTGCAAAGACTTGTCATAATGATGATGAATTTACCAACGTGTGAGTATGCAGCCTAACAAGAAAATGGCTTGCCTGGAAATCAAAAACCTTGGCCCTAACTCCACAATCTAAGGGAATTCTGCAGAGCACAAGCTAATTTGTTGACTTGTAACTCTTCATATTATGGTATATTGGTTTATGTTACAAGAATGTACTGGTCTAAAGAACCTGAACCAACTTAACATACTTGTAGCACAATTTTTGATAGAATGAAAAACGTTCCCCATTATCAGAAATCTCTGCTCGTGGGTTGTGAGCTGAAGGAATGGGCGGACAGAATTTGTAACTAAACACTGTGTTTCAACTCTGTGTTCGCTTGTTCACACTGTTTAGATGATCTTTTGAAATCACAAGCTAGCATTGCTCTGCAGGAGATGGGGTCATTCTTAAAACAATTGCCAGCAGGACCACAGTAGATGAAAAGTTATCATCCGCTAAACTAAACCTGACACCTATTATATCCCACGTGGTACAGGTAGCAGACCCATTAATCAATTCTGCAAGACAGCAGTGGAAGTGAAGGGTGGGATCTGCCTGCAGTATACAATTTGTGACATGTTTTTTGTCTGTTTCACTTGGAGGTGAGAATTAAATGAAAGGATGACAAACGGAATAAACCAGAAAATCAGAACCATCTGCATTATTTTATATTGTTATCTCACAGCAGGACCTGTGGTACTGTGTTTTTGAAAGGTTGTTTCTTCAATCAAAATATAAAATAATCTTTGAATTCCTAATGGGGCTCACACACCTTTTCTGTGCATCTTTCGATAGCTTTTGAGAAGCATCCTCTTACGATATAGTAATTCAGATAATATTGTATTGAGTTTTTAAGACTGGAAGTAAAGTGTGTTCATTCTATACCACAATCCAATTACAGTATAGTATAGTAATTTATATAATATTGCATTTAGGGGTTTCTAAGAGTGGAAATAAAGTGTGTTCTTCCTCTGGTGTCTAAATAATTTCCGAACCCTTTCTGTTAAAATAACTAATTCCATTCTATTATATTTACACAATCTAAGTCTATGCATGATTACTCTTTGGACATAGTTGTTATCTGTGGTTAAAGTCTTGCACAAAATATTTGTGTTAAAGAGGATGATTATTTTAAGATTTAAATATTTTTTTCCAGTATATTATATCAATCAATGGCTATGAGTATAAATTTGTTGCAAAATCTGTTCCATTAAGGGTAGTCTTTTGCGTTCAGCCTCTAAGGTCAGTATTATAATTTTAAAAATGCCATTTTGCTGGCTCAGTGAGTAAATGGACCATGGTGTGTAAACAATACTTATAAATCTTTGTCTTTTCACAGTTACATAACCTTAAGTTAGTGGTCGTGGATATATTATACTATGACATGTTAAATTTAGCGACCTTGTGATATTTAACACAGATTGGTTCCTGGGTGACCTGGATGGGATTTGAAAAGAATCCCACCCCCAAAATAACATTTTTAAAGGCCTTCCAAGGTACTTATAATAATCATTGCATTTGATACAGCATTTTTCACATCAGGAGGATGTTTCGAAGCATTTCACAAGATTTATTGTAAATTATGTTCTGCCGGTGAATCCAGGAGCCAATTTGTGAACACCAATGTCCTACAAACAGCCATGAAGTGAATGAGCAATTTCATTTGAGCGATTGTTAGCCAAGACACCAAGAGAAACTCCCTTTAATCATGTCCACCTTGACAGGCAGACAGGTCCTCGGTTTAACACTTCATCCATTGGTAAGAATGTTAAAACCAACAATGCAGTAAACACACAGCACAGTAGTAGAATGACAGCTTATTTTGTGAAATTAAAAGCTTGACCTGGAGCTTTAACCCATACCTTCTGACTCAGAGGTGAGAGTGCTACTAACTGTGCAGACTAACACCATGTGCATTTGATCGCTCACACTGGTTGATTTTTCATAACTAAGATAGCACTTTTCTCAATTTTTTGTTCAGTTAAATGTACCAATGTGGGACACATGAGTCAGCCCAATGCACAGTTTGGGCATCACTTCAACCCATATAAAGATATTGGTTGTTAGGGCAGAAGGGAGGTGGGGGGTAGAAAATGGTGTTTGCATCAAGCAAACCCAGGGATCCAGTCGACGTGTTAAATATTGGAAAGTCACAAAGTTCAATGCACATGTTAATTAGCATGTTAATATATTATTAATACTATTAATACTATTATCACAACACTACAGTTTGCACCCTAAGACAGGAGCACCTAACAGCTGCAGACTCATAACCTGAAATTCCCAGAGCCAAACATTGAAGAAGTTAATGCCAGTTCTTGAGAATTTTGAGGGCAGTTAATTTTCCTATTTAATATTCTGGTGTACGTCTTCCCTAGAAACTTCCATCAAGTGGGAAGTGACACAGTCAGATGTATTCTGACCTGTTATTTTAAAAGGTACAGTTTGGGCAAATGTAATTAGACAATTAAGCAAAAACAGTTATCAGCAAATAGATAAAACTTGCATGCGTAAATATGATATAAATTATTTATAAAATATCTATTCACTTACAAAAGAGTACTAAACATGGAATGTTATAGCAAAGATGACCCGAGCCACAAGAGTAGGTAGACAGAACCACATTTTAATGTCTCATTGTTTGCTAATTTATAATGAAGTGTTTCTAATGTCTTCAATGCTAATATCTGTATTATTTTAAGCATAATCAAGTGTATACATATTAAGCACACACAGCAAGAGACAGATATTTATGTCTGAAAGCAGCAAAAACTAAAATGCAAGAATATCTGACTGAGGGTAACAGGTTCCTAATCCTGCAAGGCTGCCCGATCAACCAACTTGGTTCCTTGAATTTGCAATATGTAAATACAACAGCAACAAAATTATACTTGTATAGCACCTTTCATGTCAGGATGACATCCCAAGGTGCTGGACAGTCAATGTTTCAGACCTGAGCTGGGGTTGGGAATGGGGAGAGTGGAGGGAAAGGAGGGGATTTGAGGTGACCGATGCTAAGAACAAGCAGTTGTGTATCAGCACTGATGTTAAAGGCATAAAAAATTATGGAATTAAAATCAAAAAATGGCACCGCTTTGAACACTGCCAGTTAATGAGGAACAATTAAGGATACTGTATTGTTCAAATAATGTGGAAATGTTTATACCACAAAAGACTGGGAATTTCCTACGTATTATAACAAAAAAGTCCCTTTTCCCCCCACCCCCAACAATCACTAGTACCACTTTTGAAACATTTAATAACTGCATGGATCATTAAAAAACGGTTAGAATATAAGAATAGGGAAGTCTTGCTACAACTGTATAGGGCCTTGGTGAGACCACACCTAGAATATTGTGTGCAGTTTTGCTCTCCTTATTTAAGAAAGGACATAGTCGCCATAGAGGGGGTGGAGCATAGATTTACTAGGTTGGTTCCTGGGATGAGGGGGTTGACCTATGAGGATAAATTGAGTAAACTAGGCCTATATTCTCTAGAATATCGAAGAATTAGAGGTGATCTTATAGAAACCTATAAGATTATTAAGGGGAATGACAGAGTAGACAGTGTTTCCCCTAGTTGGAGAAACTATAACTAGGGGTCACAGTTTTAAGATTGGAGTCAGCTTTTTTGCACAGAGTTGAGGAAACACTTCTTCACTCAGAGGGCAGAACATTTATAGAATTGTCTACCCCAAAAGGCAAGGATGCTCAGTCCTTGAACATATTCAAGACTGAAATTAATAGATTTCTTATGGATAAAGGGATTAAGGGATATGGGGATAAGGTGGACAGATGGAGTTAGATTAGAAGATCAGCCATGACCTCATTGAATCACGGGGCATTCACGAGGGGCTGAATGGCCAACTTCTGCTCCTTATTCTAACATTCTTATGTTTTGCAAGTTCAAATTTGATATAGCATATCAGGGTGTTAATACTGAAAAAAATCAAGTTAAAGAGATTTAAAAGGCTCTAATTCATTTGAGGATCAATAATTATATGTTAAATTGAGAGAGAAAAGCAGTTTATTAACGTTAGCTAAACCTTCATATTATAATGCTGGTTATCTCCCACTCATCCCTTATTTTCTATTTTCATCACTGAATAGCGTTGCTCAGCCAATACTTGGCTTATTCTAGTTGCTAAATTAAAAATCCTTTCATTTGCTAATCATTGCATTTAATATAACATACTACCTTGTATGGTCATCTCAAATAGTTGCACATAATTTACTGTGAAGTGCAGTTACTGTATAATTATATGCAAATGTAGCAGCCAACCTGTCCCACAAGCCATGAAGTAAATTAGCAATTTTAGTTGTGAAAATATTGGCCAGGACACTTTTTTTTTGGAAGAGTGCCAACGGATATTTAGCATTGGAGCAGATAAGACCTTGCTTTAACATCTCATCCAAAGAATGGCACCTCCCACAAGAGAACACTCCTCCAGTACCACAGTCACCCGAGGCAATGCAAATTGAAAATTTCAACCAAAGATCACAAAGAGCAAAGCCTAAGTTTGTTTTCCACTATATGTTACTGGTTTAGTCACAGTTGAGTTTTTCTTACATATTCTTGTTTTAATACAATCTCACTGCTTAGACTGCTACCAAGCACAAGAATAATAATAATCCTTGCATTTGATATTGCACCTTTCATGTCTTCTAGACAACTCAAAGCGCTTCACAGAATATGCTTCACAGAATATATGAAAAGTAAATTGACTGTATATTTATGGACAAAACACTGCAGCCAATTGCATACAGCAGTGTCCCACAAGGAGTCGTGAATCAAAATAACCTATTTATTTATTATTGAGTTCAATATCTTAAAATTTAATTTATAATTTTCTAACATTTTTATTTTATTTATTTCATCATGTCTGGCTTGTTGTTATTTTATATATTATATTGTCTATTAAAAAGCCTTTTCTGTCACTTTATATATTTTTTCCTTGTTCCAATATTAAAATGGAAAAGCTATAAAAGAATGTTGCAAGTTAAGAAAAAATAAAGCAATGTAGATTTCTTAGAATCAAAGCTCGTGTGAAAAACCTTAACTCTCCAGTACCTTGATACATCATTCAATGTGAAAGGCACTATATAAATGTAATTTTGTTGTAGTTGTAGCTGGACGATCTCTAGATCAATTGAGACTCACTGTTCCCATTTATAAGGTTTCTCCATATTCTTTAATTCCATTAATTCCCGAGTATCCAGCTGTATCTTTCTAAAACATGCTTGATTTACAAAGAAAGGTGATAGTTCATATAGATACAGAATATACTTGGGAAATTAGGGGATTTACAACATTCCTTACACAGCAAGTGTTTTTCCTCACAACTCATGCAGCGGTGATGCCATTGCCACTGTAATCCCCCCACCCCTACTCCACTGAGGAACTTTTCAGGTGTCATTATCAATATAAATCTAACTCTTAATTTTAAAACTCTAATACATTTATTTATATTAATTCAAAGGCAAATTGTCTTAATTTTCCAAATGGAACAGAATTGCATTAAGTTTAAATCAAGGAATTAATTACTTGGAGTGTATAAAATTGAATTATTCCTCCCACCCCTACCCCGCTACCCTCTACTCTCACCACCCATGGAACAATTCAGCCTTCTTGTTTTCCTGGGATGAAATGGAAACAATGGACATGACAGGAAAATGTGTAAAACTTTCTGGGTTGCTGGCTGATAGCCTGACATATGCAGGAACCCATCACCATGCTTAATAGTATCCAAACCAGACCGAATGTTCCATGCATGACACACATGTGGGTTTTCCTATATTTGAAAGGGGTGCACACTCCCCCCACCCCCCCGCAGTGAGACACAACGGTTTTACCTAATCCCTGAGAGTATGAGGTAAAGATTAGTAAGAGCCAAGGCTCGAGGATCCTGGAGGGATCCGAGGCTCGCGGGTCCATGAATTGGAGTATTCCTGGTGTTTAACGAGCTAAAACCACATAGCTTGTGATTGAGAGCTCTGTCTGGCAAGCTTTCTACCAGCTTGGCTCATCATAACCTTTGGGACCTTGGCTTGTTGGATTAACAGTCGCTGAGTGGAAAGAGTTCCTGTCCTTCCACACTGGTAGAGACAAATTATAAATTTTGCCACGTAGAACAGAAAATAGCTTTTAGTCCATATCAACACATTTGCTACACGGAACATGTGGAGTAAAGGAAACCTAATGTTGCAGCCATTGGGAGTAACATTGACTTGCATTTAATTAATTATACAAGTATAAAAGTTAGATACCTAATGGAGGGCACTATTGTGGAACATATGTTTATTTCTTGGGCTTTGTGAATCATCAAGCTGTGAAGCGTCCCAGAAAGTTTCCAATTGTGTACTATTTTGTGCTATCAGCGTGCATCTGACTGAAGGAGAACCCCTGTGCAGCTTCATAGTAGCAGATCAGCAGTGTTGTGAGATAGGTAATAAGACCATAGGGAAATACAAAATGGTTTGGGTACTTTGTTGGACATTAGTCTTCAAGTGTTAAATAAATCAGAAGAAGCATCTGTTATATACAACCAGTCCTCAAAGAAACCTTCCACAAAACAAATATCTTGGTTATAGATACAAAACTTGAATGGATTTCTTACCATGTTGTTTTGTCTCATTGTTCTACCGCTCCCGCTGCCTGCCACCTGTCAACAGATTGGCGGGAACAAAATGGCATTGCTTCATTGATCTATTATAAGCTTGGTGCTAACAAACATTGAGCATGCATGCATACCATGTCAATTCTTAAAGGTAATTTGCTTCCATTCTCGTCTGGTGGAGGGAAACATAAAGATATCAGTGCAAAATTATCTTTGTTTGTTGAAGGGAAAGAGGAGTAAACCTAATTCTGCACAATCAAAGCCTTATTTTTCAACAGTGGTGGCAATATATCTGTACAATATAGGGGAACTGAACTGCACTTCCAATGCTTTTGAATGAAGTAAGTTAATGAATCTGCTATCTTTGTACAGAATACAAAGACATTATTACCCTCACTATTAGTTCCTTAAACTTTGATATATATATGAAAAACATGAATTGTTCATTTTTGAACAATTGTACCAAAACAATGCTAATTATATTATTGGCTTGTTTATACAGTAATTAATAATAATATTAGCTAATGTACAAACAGTGTATCACTGTTCACAAAAAATGGCTAAAAGTTTTTCCACATTACCAACTTGTGGGGCCAATTGCGTGTTTAATTCTGGTATAGCTGTCTTCCAAGCATCAAACACAAGTCACAACAATACTGCACAGTAGTCAACCAGGCAGATCAGAAATTATGTATAAATGAGCTGAGGGATAGAAACTCTGGCAAAGGAGCAGCCAGCAGGAAAGCTCCCAAGAAAGCAGATTTCCTTGAATTCAAGAAAATTCAGTGCGAAAACAATCCCAGCAGGCTTCCTCATCTGCGAATGTCACATTAAAGAGAATGTTTGCACAGTTCTGGTAGAGGAACTGCTGAAATCAAAATACTCTTCAGCAAGTAGAATGAATACATTGTTTCAGGACTCCTTTTCATTCTTTGTTTTGTTATAAATCAGTTTTTGTGCCAGAATGAAAGTAAAAAAGAACAATGTTTAAAATAACTGAATGTTAACTGTTTACATATTTTTAAGCCATGTCAAGTTTTCTTTCTACAATCGATTTTTAAAAAAATCTATTGGAAAAGGTGGAAGATGTCAGAACTAATTGAGAACAGATTTATATTGTTCATTGCTCTTAACGGGTAATGCAGTATAAATGTCCACAGATTGTTTCCACAAGAAAACACAGGACAATCAAACGTCAGACTTGTTCAGTGCAGACAATTTCCAAAACCACTTAGTAGGGAATTTGCGCAGTGCAGATCTATCATGGATGATATATCTATTCATAATTGAAAAAGCATTATCATATACAGTACTTTATAGTATATGGTTTAATGTACCTAATCTTAATCCACTGAGTCTACCTCTAGCTAAAAGGATGGATCTAATAGTTTCATACCAGGCTGAGGATGTACGAATACAAATTAGTATACCTTTGTACTGTACATTGTAAATTTGTACAAATACCTGTACAAATACAGTAGTATTTTTGTAAAGGGTTCCTTAATAAGGAATTCCTGTCAATCCTCCAGAACACTGCCCCATACATCACAACAGAATACAAATTTCACCCAATTGTATTTGCAAGACCATTTTGTCTGGAAAGTTCTAAAATACAGTCTTAATTTGGAAATTGGTCCTTTTAAGAAATGAAGAAGATCTTTAAAGGTAAAAATAAAAGTGGTGGTTCAGACAGAATATTGGGACTAATTGGAACAGTTCGATGCTGGGTTGGGTGAATGGTAATAATAAAAATAATAATTCTTGCATTTGATATAGCACTTTTCACATCTTCTGGACATCTCAAAGCGCTTCACAGAATATATTGTAATGTAATACATTTAATATGATAGGTGGGTTTTTGGAAGGATGAGATCAGATGGTCCTTTATCCGAACTAATCTTGTAATTTTGTGATTCCCTCATTCATTTGACTGAGAGACAACAGTGTTATAAACTGCCTGAATGATATTCCATGCTGCTCTTTGTTCTTATTGTGGATGACCGACAATTCATTGGGTTATACCTTGCAGCTTCATATTATCAAGACGGATTATTGATTAATCAACATTATCTTTAAATTTCTCACTGAGAAGGAAGTGCTCAGGTAAGATAAAATGAACAACTGATTTTAGAGTTTCATGCTAGCACAATAAAATAATTAAGAAATATGGTGCTTGATTTATTAAAAAGATGTGTGAATATGTCACCATTCTTTCAATACAATATAAATTTAAATTTCACACTGGGGGGATCTCTAAAATAGCACCAGGGTTGGGGTGGGAGTTGAGGGATTGGGAGTAAAGGAGGAAGATGGAAAAGTGTCGTCAACTGGAAAGTCTTGAAGGAGCAAATCAAAAAGACTCCTGATGGAGTTCCAGAGATTGGGGCAGGTATTCTGATAGCCCAATAATGATAGTGGGGTGTGTAGGGCATAGGATGTGAAACAAGTGTTGTCTATTAAGTGGAGGGAGGGACCAGATTTGTGGGTGTTGAGGTAGGATGGGCAAGACTAAGGAAGGATTTAAAGGTTAGGATGAGGAACTTGAATTTAATATGCTGTGGGAGCTAGCACAACCTGACAAGCTGTAAAACCTATAGAGAACTATATGAAATGCAAGAATTGTTTGTCTATTCTAATAGAGCTAAATATTTTTTAAGCCTTACTATTGTTGATCTTACAGGCTATATAATGTAAATATCTGCCAGGAACACAGTCTTCAAACAAAGCCCTTAGCGTACCAAGAGAACCAGGTCCCTTTGGCCATTAGTGTTGAATGACTAAAGTGGGAGACTTGATGACATCCCTTCATAACCAGTTAAAGATTATATGCAGGTTAAATTGTGTTGCTTATCTTTGGAATAATTGTGAGTTGTATGAATTGTGAAAAATTTAACATGACAACAATGCTTCTGTATATCCACAGCTGCTGCAGTGCTGTGGGCAGAAATCCTGCTAGAACACTGCTGGAAATCAGCGCCAAGCATGGATCTAATAGAAAACATCAGGAGGGCAGGAGACTTGCTGTAGTAGCATTATATATTTTTTAGTACCTGGCTCTGTGGTGAATCTGGAGAGAGCATTGCAGCATTTTGAATAAGAATGTAGGAATACTGTGCAGGAAAGCAAAATGAGTAACAGTCGGTGAGTTGGAAAGGGAGAAAACAGGGCAATGGTTGATTGACCTTGTAAGGGTAATCCTTGAAGCTGAAAACAACACAAGAACAAGATTGCAATTGTATAAACATTTTAGAAGATCAAACCGTTTAAATTAATTCTGGATAAACGCTACGTCTTAATGATACAATATGCACCTGCGATTAAGTAAATTACAGTTTTGTTATTGGAGAATCAAAGAATTAATGTTGCATAATTTAACAAGATTTGCTATGCATCATGACAATTCATATAATTTCAGTTTGGAGGGTACAGGACTAGGGCTGCTTACCCAAGAGCTGCTCAGAATAACTTACAAGATTTAGTTCAAGATAACTTTTCACATGATTTAAAAATATGTTTGGAGATTGTTTAAGAATTCACTGCTTTATGATTCAGACTTCTTCAGTTTTATTTATTTAAAATTGTTCAGTAGTAATGCATATAAATAAACAGTAGCATTAGGGGATATACACACTCAGGCAGTAAGCAGCAGAGTTGGGTTAGTTTGGGGGGGTTCATGTAGAGATGAAGACCAGTGCAAAAGTAATGGGCCCAATAGCTTGTTTCTACCATGTAACATTGCATTTACAGAACATTTAAAAAGTGGGTAGGGAGGAGAGAAATTACCCCAAATACAGTCAGGTTTTGTGATGTACTATTAATGTCTAAGTATATAGTTATATACTTCTAGCACCATCAGAAAAAACACAGAATCCAGTTCTTCGTGATCTTTAAAAGTGTTTAATATGCTGAGGTCAGCCAGGAATTGACCATCTTGCTAATGTACTTTTCCCAAGTAGGGGAAATAAGACAATAAGACAGAAGCAATCTTAACTGTATGGTCTGTTGATTTAATACTATTCAAAGTATTAAACCGAGTCCTTCTGTAGCCCATCTAAAATTAATCACATCATGAACTGTATCCGAGGAAAAAGTTTTACATAAGATCAATTTCAAGATCTTTAAGATCAAAAATAAAGTGGATTAACAGTATTTTGTGCGTGAAACACAGGTTATCCTAACAGTTTATCCTAACACAACAAAAACCACAACAAAATTATATTTGTATAGCGCATTTCATGTCAAGAGATCGCCCCAAGGCGCTGGACAGACAATATTGTGGACCCGAATTGTGGATAGGGATTGGGAAGGGTGGAGGACAGTGGGAGAGAGGTTGGTCAAAAGCACAGTCGAAGAGGAAGGCCTGGACTGTGGGATGGAGTTCCAGAGGGTTGAGATTGAAGGCCCATCCGCCCATAGTGGGGTGGGAGAGGCAGAGATGTTGAGCCTGATAAGCGAGGAAGTGGGCAGGTTGGTAGGGGGGTTAGGAGGTCGCAGAGAGAGCGAGGCCATGGAGGAGGGTGAGGGTGGGGGTAACATGGTCACAGAGCCTAGTGCAGGGGAAGACATGGACTGCAGGGTTCTGGATGATGTGTGGAGGGAGGAGTTGGGCAGGCTAACAAGCAAGGAGTTTGCACAGTCAAACCTGGATGTTATGAATGTATGTATGAGAATTTTGACAGCCTGCGGTGTGAGATAGTGGTGGAGCCAGGCAATGTTGCGGAGGTGGGAGATGGTAGAGGAGGTCATGGTGTAGATGTGGGGTAGAAAGGGTAGCTGAGGATCGAACAAGAGCCTAAGTTTCTGGACTGACTTAGTGAGATGGAGTGTGTAAACATGGATGATGATGGTATCAACACCTGATGTGTGGAGGCTCTAATGAGAGCCAATTAGGAAGGCCTCAATCTTGTTGGTGTTCAACTAAAGAAAGTTAGCTTTCATCCAGGACTTAATGTCTGACAGACATTCTGTCAAGACAGCAGTAGTCCTGGAGTCAAGGGTGGAAGAATAAATATATTGTTGGGTATCATCCATATACATGTAGAAGTTCACCAGATGTCTGTGGTTGATGTGAACAAGTGGGATCATGCCGATTTTGAAGAGAAGGGGACCAAGGATGAAGATCTGAGAAAAGCTGCACAAGATGGTGGGGCGGCTAGAGGATAACAACATCTTACATATATATAGTGCCCTCCACATTGGGCGACGTCTCAACAACAACAATAACAACAACAATTTACATTTATAGAGCGCCTTTCACATCGGGAGGACGTCCCAAGGCGCTGAACAGGAGGCGTGTGACCCGAGCTGGGAGGGGAGTGTTTGGGAAGGGGTGAAACACGAAGGGGAGGTAAAAGAGTTTGGGGTGGAACAAAAGGCATGATCGAAGAGGAAAGTCTTCAAACCGGCCTTGAAAGAGGAAAGGGAAGACACAAGACGGAGGGATTGAGGGATGGCATTCCATAAGGTGGGAGCGGAGAAACTGAAGGCCCGGCCTCCGATGGTGGGGCGGTTCGGGCGGGGGGCTTGGAGCAGGCCCAGTCCTGTTGAACGGAGGGTCCGGGTGGGCGTGTAGGGGGAGAGTAGATCGGTTAAGTAGGATGGGGCAAGGCCGTGTAAGGCCTTGTAGGTGAGGACGAGGATCTTAAACTCGATCCTCTGGAGGATGGGGAGCCAGTGGAGAGTGCTTCACAGCGGTGGAGCCCGAGTCAGAGGGATGGGGAAAGTGATAGTAAGCGCGGTCAAAGAGAAAGGTCAACAGGCACCACCTGAAGATGGGAAAGGATTGGATGAGGTGAAGGGGTTGAGGGAGGGAGTTCCAAAGTTTTGGGTATAGTGGCTGAAAGTATGGCAACCGATAGTGGAGCGAAAGTTTTTGGGGGACGAAGAGACCGGACCCACTAGAGCTGAGGCAGTGGGTACTGCTGTGAGGAGAGGGGAGGTTAGATAGATAGGGCAGGAGGGGGATGATCGCAGGGAAGTATTTAAACACAAAAGTAAGGATCTGGAAGTCTGTGCCAGGGAGCCAATGCAGTTTGGCAAGGACTAGGGTAATTGGGGTACGAACTTTGGTGCGGTTGAGAATGCGGGCAGCAGTTTTGTATGAACTAAATCTTGTAAATGTCGGAGGAAGGGAGATCGGCAAGGAGGGCATTAAGAGTAGTCCAGCCAAGAGTTTGACAAAGGCATGGATGGGGGTTTTGGCAGCTGTTGGGGTGAGCTTGGTGGAGATGGGCAATATGACTGAGATGGCCAGATGTTGGGAAGGAAGGATAACTGGGGATCGAACTTGACGTTGGGACATTGGGAATTCAAGCCTCACATCAGGACTTCATGCTCCACACTGCCTATGCTGACATTCTAATACAATGCTTAGGGAACACTAGCATTACTAGAAGTGCTATACTACAAATGAGACATTAAACCTTGACATTAAAGTGTTTGGAACATCCTTACGATGTGAAATGCCCCAAACAATTGTAATTCTGTTGTTATTGTAAGCTAAGGTACCATCTGCCTGCTTGGGTGGATCTTAAAGTTCCCATAGCACTGTTCAAAAAGAAAACAGAGTCCCTACCAATGTTGCAGGAAACAATCTGCTGTGTAAGATTGCTCATTCACTTCATGCCTGTCGCACATTGCTGTTTGCAAACTGGCTTCTATATTCTCCTACATTCTCTACATTGGCCATCACGTTTTACAGTAAAACAAATTATTGTAAGCATTTGGAGATATTTCAATGAATGCATAAAGCATAATATCAAATGCCTATGTCTTACAGAGCACGGTAGTAATTTACTACTCTACCTGCAGTCACATATCAATTCAACAGCACACATGCAGTGTTACACTACCCTGCACACGATCACAAGAAGAACAACCTTAGTCACTGGCAGAGCTACAATAGCCACAATTTTACCTTGAATATGTAAACATAACAGTTCTTAAGATTTATTTCCAATTATCTAGGAGTATTAGACTGTGTTGGATTAGCTGGACTGAATCACAATTGCAAAGGGATCATTACAAATCGACTCCGAAACACAATTGGAAAATAAAAAAACAAATAATCATCCTCATAGTTACTGAATGATTCCTGCTCTACATTAGAATGTGCGGAAGTCAGGATGATTAGCTGAAAGTCTGCATGGCTATGATAGTCTCATGTTTGAAGAGTGCAGTGACAATCATTATTTGGAGACGCACATTAAGAATGATTGAATTGTATAATTTATCTGCACAAATCAGTATCTTCAGAAGAAATGGCTTTTGCTATAAAAACCTGAGGTAACAAATTGAAAATAAAATGCTAGAAAACTAATTGACATTTGAAATGGTTTGGAAAAAGTGAACTCCTGAAATAGACAAAGGCAAAGAAAATACTAGGGAAGAGGAGAAAATAGAAGAAACATGGTTACAATATGATGAGCACTGCTAAAGCTTTTAGATTTATTTAAAATGTGATCTTTAAAATTTATTTGTCAATTTAGGTTAATTTTACAACTGTAAAGACATAGTTTAATGTTATCAGTAAACTGACATTTTGTGTAACCAGGGCTCCCTCTATCTCCTTGTCCTCCTTGATCTCTCTCTTGCATTTGACACAGTCGACCATTCTATCTCCCACTCTCACTTGGCTCCACTGGCCCCCCATCTCCCAGAGGAAAGAGTTAAAAGTCCTCATCATCACCTTCAACGTCCTCCATGGCCTTCCTCCTTCCTATCTTTCTGAATTGCTAATACCATACCAACTTGCACGCTTCCTCTGTGTTTGGACCTTCAGCCTCTCCGCCCTCCTGTTTGGAACTCTAACCTACAATCCCTTCACCTTGCTCCCTCCATTATCTCCTTCAAGGTCTGTCTCAAGCCCCTTATCTTCAACAGCATGTTTGGTCACTGCCTACCTTCCCTGCCTCCAGCCCTCCTGATCCAAACCCCAACTTGGATCGAAATCCCTGACTGTCCGGTGCCTTAGGACATCCTCTTGACATGAAAGGCTTTACATGAAAGGAGCTATACAAATGTAATTTTGTTGTTGCTGTTGTTGTTATACAAATGTGATTTGTTGTTGTAAACTATAGTTGAATGTTACAAGAGTGCAATTATGATTTGATATTACAATGGTAAACTTATTTATATAAGTGAACAGCTTCTTCTACTGCAACATTTATATTTTCTCAGTGTTGCAGTGTTCAAGCTGAAAATGTATGGAACAGGTTGACCTCCAGCAATCCCTTTGCCTCGCTTCCTCCCTTTCCTCCTGTAAGACCGGTCTCAAGACCTTCCTCTTCGATTGTGCCTTTTGCTTCCCTCCTAACTCTCTGCCCTCTCCTACTCTCCTTCTCCCTACCCCCATCTCCCTGCTTGGGTTCTGACCTAACTGTTCAGCATCTTGGGATGTCCTCCCAACGTGAAAGGCACTCTATAAATGTAATTTTGTTATTGTTGTTGTTGTCCTTGCCAGCGCTGCATGGGTTAAGCGAAAAAAGATAAGGGTTAAGACTCCAATAAAGCTGTAGTTTCTTTTCAAATTGTTACACCAACTGCTCACCTCAGTTCCATTCATTTCTTTAACTTTGTTTTGCAAAAGGTGGAATACAGGTTGACCTTTCATCAGAATTTTGATTAATTTAATCAATTGCTTCATGTCCTCTGTGCAGTTTCCTTTTAACTACCCTGTAAGGAACATGATAATGCCATCTGTCATGTGATATGCCTCAAACTTGAAAGTAAGTGAACTTTTTTCATTCAATCCTTGGCATTTGAGATTTCTGGATCTTGGGTTGAAGTTTCAGGTAAGGCACACGTTGCAATGTAGGTGCTCGGATTATGAATTGCAGCTGCTATTGCCTTAGGACATAACAATACTTTCAAGGCAGCAAGCACACAGTCTGCGGTATTCTGGAGCAAAATGTAAGAGTTAGTGGACTTTTAGGTAAATCTCCCCAGCAACAAAAGGTATTATTAGAAACATTCAGTATCAATAGTTTCCTTGATGCTTCACATTTATTATTTTTTGAGAAACGTGCAACGTTATGAATAGCTCCAGTGGCCCAGAGGGATTTTTTTCTATTCACATATGGTATTATTCTGTCCATTCACTCAGTGTTAATGAAATTAGACATGTAACATCGCAATGCAGTTCTTTATAAGTGCACAGCAAAACATTCGTTAAGATTAGCAAATGAATCAGAATAGCTCAGACCCCAAGGCAACCCATTACTTGGGGAGAAATTCCATCTGTATCTACATTTATTCAATTTTGTAGCATTTTGGAGTGTTTAGGATTTAGGAATTTGTTGAATTCATATTCACTTTGAAGTCTGTTTTCTGAAGTTACTAAACAAATTTTTAAGGAAACCGACTTAAAAGTTAAGGGTTTATTTAAGTATTTGCTGAATTCTAGGTACAGGTATAATAATAAAATCTAATAATATTATTATTATTAATATTATTATTCAGAATAATCCTGGCATTTGAGATAGTGCCTTATCAAGTTGTTGAAGTGTATCTAAGCAATACTGTCAACTGGATTGACTCTATTTTGTGTTCGAAACACAGCAGCCAGTTTATCCTGTCACAACAGAATTTAATTTTTACAGCGCCTTTCACGTTGAGAGGACGTCCCAAGCCACAAGACGGCTTATATTTTAGGCAGTAATTCAAGGCAGTATTCAAGGCAGTATTTTAGACCCGAGCTGGGGGTAGGATAGTTAGATAGATTTCTCATTCATAAAGGAATTAAGGGGTATGGTGATAAGGCAGGTAGCTGGAGTTAGAGTAACTATCAGCCATGATTGAATGGTGGGACAGGATCGATGAGCCGAACAGCCTACTCCTGCTCCTATTTCTTGTGTTCTTATGTTCTTATTGGGAAGGGTGGAAGGCAGGAGGGGAAGAAGGTGATTGAAAGCATGGTTGAAGAGGAAAGTCTTGAGGTGGATCTTGAAGGATGCAAGGGATGGGGCAAGGTGAAGGAACCAGCGGGATGGAGTTCCCGAGGCAGCGTGGCTGAAGGCCCACCTGCCAATGGTGTTGCAGGCAAGGCATGGGATATGAAGTTGGCCAGAGCCAGCTGAGCAAAGGGAGCGGACAGGTTTGTAGGGGCTTGGTAGGAAATCACAGAGGTAAGGTTGAGCAAGGCCATGGAGGGCTTTGAAGTGGTGGACCAGGATCTTGAACTGTATTCTCTGCACAAAGGGAAGCAAATTAGGTCAGTCGAGGATTGGGGTGATATGGTCACAGAGCCTAGTGCAGGAGAGGACACGGGCTACAGTATTCTGGATGATCTGCAGCCCATGAAGGGAGTTTGGCAGACAAGCAAAGATTTTACATAATCAAGCCTGGATGTTTCAAGTATGAGAGCTTTGGCGGTTTGCAGTGTGTGAGAGTGCCAGAGATGTTGTGGTGGTGGGGGAAGGCAGAACAAGTCATGGCATGGATGTGAGATAGAAAGGATAGTTGAGAGTTGGAAAAGATGCCAAAGTTTCAGACTGGCTTAGTGAGATGGAATGTGCATCCATGGATGGTGATGCTGTCAGTACCACAGCTATGGAGGCACTGACAGGAGTATAAGTACTGTATAGTGTAATTTTATTGTTATTGTTGACAGTCAACTGAAGAAAGCTAGCTCTCATCCATGACTTGATATCTCTCATTCTATACAAGACAGCAGTGGTCCTGAAGTCAAGAGTGGAGGCAGAGAGATACAGTTGTGTGTCATTGCAACATGTGGAAGTTGACCCCCATGTCTGCAGATGATGTCACCAAGAGGAAGCATGTAGATGTTGAAAAGGAGAGGACCAAAGGACCTGAGGAATGCTGCATGAGATGGTGCACAGGTTAGAGGAGAAACTGTTTGTGGAGTGGAAGTAGAGACAATGTGAGAGGTATGAACTGAACCATTCATGGACAGTGCCATGAAAGTTGGGGTGAGAGGAGAGGTGATGGATGAAGATAGATTGGTCGACAGTGTCAAAGGCAGCAGAGAGGTCAAGGAGGATGAGGAAGCAGAGGTAGCCCTGGTCACAGTTGGACAGAATGTCACTTGTCACTTTGACCAAAGCTGTTTCTGTTTTGTGGGTGTGGAAACCCAACTGCAGGGGATTGTGAAGGGAGTGGCGGTAGAGGAAGGAGCAAAGCTGAGTAGCAACGGCTCATACCAGGACCTTGAAGAGGAAAGGGAGGTTAGAGATGAGGCAGTAAATTTGAAAACAGGAACGGATCCAATGAAGGTTGTTTTTAAGGATAAGAGTGATGATGGTCATTTTTAAAGCGATAGGAATGGTGCAAGTAGACAGGGAGAGATTTATGATGTTTGTGAAGAGAGGGGCAAGGAGTTGGAGCTGGGAGGTAAGGAAAGAAGTAGGGATGGGATTAAGGGAGCTTGTAGTCAGTTCCATGTGGTTTATGTGGTGCATGTGGTTTAATGGTGATGAGAGAGGAGTGGGTGACAGGTAACACAACAACAACTTGTATTTATAAAGCTGTTATAAACACAGGGTAGTGTCCCAGAGCACTTCAGCAGATTAAACAATGAGCAAAACAAAACACAAAATACTACAGATGCTGGGAATCTGAAACAAAAACAGAAGTTGCTGGGGAAACTCAGCAGGTCAGGCAGCATCCATGGAGAAAGGAAAAGGAGTCAATGTTTTGGGTCTACAACCCTTCGTCAGAACTGGGGCTTGTTTGGAGGGAGAGGTTTCTTAAGGACGTTAAAGGGGAGAGGCAAGACATGGAAACAATGAGCTCGATTATGGAATAGCAATTCATGATTAGATTTACACTAAACACTTAGCTAGCCAGATTAATGAGGGGGAGATCTAGTCTGGGTAGCCAGAATTTCCAGCTATTACTAAAGGTAATGCATAGACTGGCATTTTTTGACATTGCAAGGTTTTGTTGTGCACATTTGTACATTTTGTTAAACTTAGGGATCTCCTGCTCATTTACCAAAGAAGGCTTACATACAAATACTGTTGAAGGCTGGCCACTTGAAGACAAAAAAAATGGAAAAAATGGTGAGCTGTGAGAATCATTTGGGCTGCTCAGCGCAGTGTTGGCGCACTCCAAGAGGGTTGGGTTGCAGGGAATCTCACCTCGGCTCACAGACATTTTGAGCCCGGGATGTGTTTTTTTTAAAAAACATTCAGTTTCAGGCTTGATCTGCTGAGGGTTCAATTCTGGATACCTGGAATCCCTTAAGGTTAGGGGTTTACTACACTTTATTTTTGTCACTTATAATGTTGAGACATCTCAATGCACTTTACAGGTATTTACTTTAAATTATAGGTCCTATGTATGTTGTAGACATATGTGATAAACCAATTTGTGCACAGCAATGTCCTACAAATAATCATTAAGTTTTTTTTTATTATCTGGAGATTGTTGTCCAGGAGACTGTGAGAAACTCCCTTGCCTGTTCAAGTGGTGGCAATTGGATCTTTAATGTCCAGCTGAACAGGTCGATTATAACCTTGGTTTAAATCTCATCCAAAGTATAGCTCCTTTGAAAATGTATTACTCTCCCAGCACTACATTGGAGTATGAGTTCCAAACCGAGGTCTGTGTGATGAAATGTCATCAAAACTATGGGTTAGTGTATATAAACAGTGTTAACCTTCCTCTAAACATTGTGCAATTTCCAATTTACTTAAAATGATCCCAATATAGGTCACCACCTACAGCCAGCTCCAGCATTTTTCCTGTGTTGGACGGCCAATTCCGTGATCAATCCAGCTTTATGTCAATAACAACTTTTAAGAGAGAAGTAGATGGGTATTCGGGGAGGTCAAAATTGCAGGGTTATGGGGAGAAAGTGGACCAGTGGGATTGAGTTTGATAGCTCTTTTCGGAGCCGGTACAGGTACAATGGGATGAATGGTCTCCTTCTGTGCTGTATGATTCTATGATTCTGTGTTGCCTATGTAAAGCACAGAATTTTGATTCCAAGAAGTTCAACTATTCATAGATCTTATTGTCATGATCTGAGTAGGACATGATGATTTTGCTTACATCATAGGTTCTGCTCCAAATCTTTAATGGTAGAGATGAGTATTGTTAATATTGGATCAAATTCATTTCTAGATGTATTGTACATATGCTATGCTGGTGTTAGTGAAGCTCGCATTCTATGCCCCTAAAGCATTATCAACATAGAACATAAAGTTTGCTGGCACAAGTAAAAATATACAATGTTTTCCTCATTAACTGTGCATGAGATGAAGCTTCTTGGCAGTAGGCCTATGGAAACACAAAGGGGAATATGAAACAGAACTTAGGTTGCCCATTTATGTGGATGCACTTTATAAAGTTCTAATGACAGCAACAGAAGCTGAAGGAAATTTGTTTCACTGCCTGCGAATGGTTTCACAAACCAAAATTGTCTTTTGATTTGTAATCTTCAAGATGCACATGCTGTGAGGAACTGAATATTCATCCAAATCTGTACGGTCTTCTAACATAAATCGAGTTTTGCCAAGAATTGCAGCCAGCCTTGAAAACAAATTGTTGATGCCCTCAGCCACTTTTTAAATAAACTAATTTGAAATGGCCTTTTTTTCCAAATCAACTAAAACCTTCAGCTCGAGTCACAAGTATAATTGTATTAAAAGAATGAAATGTTTTGACATTGTAATAGAGTAAGATTTGTAGAACTGGGTTGAGCAATGTGATTCCTTTTCTCAGATGTCATTGGAGATCTTAGTGAAACATGTACATTTGTCTGAAACAATGACTGCCCAGCACCTTGTGACGTCCTCCTGACGTGAAAGGCGCTATACAAGTGTAATTTTGATGTTGTTGTTGTTTGTACATGTATATTTGTGTACCCTGGAATGTCCTCCTGATGTGAAAACAAAATGTGATCTACAAAAGTAATTTTGTTGTTTGTTGTTGTGAAAACACAAACACACAGGATCCATTAGAAACTGCTCAAGAAAAAATCATTTTGGAAGATGGTAAATCTAGCGGCAATCATGCAGTTTTGATAAGCAACAAATATTAAGTGAGTGGAGTATTTCTGCTAAGATTAATTTTCACTCACTGTGATAAAAGCAGAGGCAATATCACGCAGCTCACAGGACACACCAGTTTTGCAGTAAATCTGTGAAGCTACATCCTAATGTTCCAGCATCAAGCATCACTGGGGCAGGCAGCAAAATCCTTTCACCATCTGCTGCGATAATAACCATCAGGCCAAATGAAACATACTGAGATAACAGGCATTAGAAGTGTCCTGTTGGCTGCACATAGCAGGAAGCCTTGGTAAGTTTTCTCCAATTAAATGTCCAACATACGATGAACACCGGGTGCCAGCAATGACTTAATTATGGAGGATTTGTAGCCTCAAGGCAAATAATAGCACTGCCAATATTATTTAATTGTAAAGAGGCTGATTAACCGATAAATAAATGGACAGGCTGTCATGTTTCTGATTCTCCCATTTTTTCCTCCTCTTCTCTACAGAAGCCAAGCAAGTCCTGCTGGGGCATTGTTCCAAAAATACTTGGAATTCACCCAAGTGCATGTTCTTTCCATGCAAGCAAAGGAGGAGAGTTTAAACCAGCTATTTGACTGTGGAGAAGCATCACAGAAAAAAAGCTGGTCGTCATGGCAGGGAGTACAGGAGAGCAAACAGGGTCATGGATCTCTGCTGATTAGTTGCTATCCTCTTTGCCTCGGCACAAACAGCAGTCAAATGCAGAAACAAGAACAGCATTCACTCTGACCTTAGCATGGACCATGGCTTGAATCAGACTGTGTGGTGCAGTTCTTCAATGGTCATTGCATTTGTCAACTGAGCAATCAGAAAATAAAACTTTTTGCAAAATATATAATTTTAAGAATGGCACAGGAGGTGAAAATACTACACTCACAAATCTAAAGTTGCTACACGAATTGCGACTGAAATTGAAACACACCACCAAATTCAAAAGCATAATCATTTGTTTAAAAAATGACATTCAGTTTGAATTCTTGGTCCCAATTTGCTTCCAAGAGTTTGATGCTGAGAAACGGCCTAAAATGTCTGAAAAAAGGTTGAGAACAACTAATATTTCTATAATGCCTTTAACACAGGTAGTGTTTCAGAGCCCTTGAAGATGCAAGGGATAGTGACCGTGAACAGTCAAAGAGGAAGGTCTTCAGGTGCAATCTGAAGATGGGAAAGGAGGGGGTGAGGCAGAGTTCCAAAGTTTTAAATTGTAGAAGCTGAAAGCACGGTCACTGATGGTGGAACAGAAGGGTGAAGAACATATAGAAAACACCTGAGTGAAGGGGGCGGGTAGGGGAATGTGGTTTAAGCAATTTGGAGAGGTAGGGAGGTGCTTAGGAGTGAAGTAATTTGGAAGTAAGTGTTAGGATCTTGAAATCCATCCATTCTGCAAGAGGGAGCGAATGGAGCCTGGCAAGGATTGCGATTGTGGGGATGCAGACTTTGATATGGATGAGAATATATGCAGTGGCGTTTTGAATCATTTGGATTTTATTGGTGTGGACCTGGAGAGGTCAGCAAGGAAGACATTGGAAAAGGTCAAAAAGGAAGCATGAATCTTCAGAATTGTAAATTTTAGTGGGTTTCATTTGTAATTTCCTGTTACAAATGGGAAGCAGAAATCCCCCAGAGGATCGAGTTCAAGATCCTCGTCCTCACCTTCAAGGCCTTACATGGCCTTGCCCCACTCTATCTTTCCAACTTACTCTCCCCCTTCAAGCCCACCTGGATCCTCCTCCCCTACATTTCTTACCCCCTCCCGAACACTCCCCTCCCAGCTCGGGTCACACGCCTCCTGTGCTGCGCCTTGGGATGTCCTCCCGACGTGAAAGGCGCTCTATAAGTGCAATTTGTTGTTGTTGTTGTTGTTAATGCACTGTACAAATGCCATATTTTGAACCTCATGCTTTGCTTAAGTGCATTGCTACATTTGTATTTAAAATATTGGTTGCACACCAATAAATGCTATCTCACATGTTTTCCCAAACAGTTTTCTTTTCTTAACAAAAACGCAAAATACTTTGGATGCTGGAAATCTGAAACAAAAACAGGAATCACTGGGAACACTCAGCAGGTCACACAGCATCTGTGGAGAAAGGAAAAGTGAGTTAATGTTTCGTGTCCACGATCCTTCGTTTGAACTCAGTTAGGGATAGGGTTCTGAAGAAGAGTCGTGGATCCAAACCGTTGACTCACTTTTCCTTGCTGCTGAGTATTCCCAACAATTTCTGTTTCAGTTTTCTCTTCTTGTTTTGACACTGAAACGCCATTGAAAACATGGGTAGAATTTATTTTGAAAAAGGGGCATGATCTTACCTTTAGAACCTTAATGGTTTTGAATTGATACATAGATGAATTTTACAACCAAGGTCTTCTTCAGAACTAAACTACACATGACTTCTCTTTCAGACAATTTCATCACCCTGCCAAAGATTATCAAAGACCAGCGTAGTGGGTGGAAACTATCAAAATGTAACCTCTAAAATGTAGAGGATACAAAATGTAACCTTCTAAACCCAGTTATTGTCTAGAAAAAAAGGCTATTATATCAACACCATATTTTTCGATAGAAATGCAATTTCAATGCAATTCAGTGCTAAAATTATTACTTTGGCAATTGATTTATCATGCTCCTCATTTCCTCCAATAGCTGTTACTCCTATGTGGTTAGTGAAATGGAATTGAACATCTTGTAATTTTATGTTGGGTGGTAATGCATATTTTAATACCATATCCATATCCATCCAGCTGTGATAAGGAGTGCAGTAAATGTAACTGGATATCGTTTAATTCCAGAATATTGCAATTGTTTTTCTGGAATGCAGCACAATGTGCCGCATCACCACAGTCCCAGATATCTAGGATTGGAATATAAACATTTTGAGCTTTGCATTCAAAAACTAGTAATGCTTTGTGTGAACGAATGACGATGCCAGAAGATACTTGAATCTCTAAACCTATGAAAGACCAAACTGTTAATGCTGTTTCTTCTACTATTGCACTCTTTACCTTTCTGATCCATCAAGTATCAAATTGAGCCACCTAATTTCTGTGGTTCAGCTGGTAATTTAGACTAAAATATAAAATGACTGTCAGTCGTTAGTTGTCATTAATGAATCCTTGTAAGAGATCTCAAACAATGAATGCGAGTAGTTTTGCTTGAATTTTGGAAATGTTCTTTCAAATGAATGGAAAAGACCAGTATTTCACAAACACAGAAAATTAATATTTACTCTAATCAACACATTATCAATAGAATAAACACCTTTAATTGCACCTTTAATGAGCTCAGGTGGCTTAATGGTATCTTTAATTCATGAACCAATTAATATTTTGTGAATAATGTTTTTCGTGAATCCACACAGTGATAATTAAAGTACCTATCCAAGGTTTATTTTTAAACGCGTATATACCCTTGGAATTGGTTCTTTTTTTGAAGCACCCAATTAAAATATACTGTACTTTCTGATGTTTTGCTCAATAAAACTGGTAGACTTCTGTACTGTTCAGAGATATAAATAAATATATTATTAGATATAATAATATGCAGCGATAACCATGGGATATCACAGTCAATCCTGTTCACACTGACTCATTTCTCAGCAGGAATTACTAGATAGTTATCAGGAACATGAACCCTGACAATGTTTCCCCCTCTCTAGCCCTAGCAGGATACTTGGTGTCATTGCTGCCATCCTGGTTGAGATTAGTTCTAGCAGAGGATTGACCCAGCCATGCTCTATATTGATGACCCCCCATCCTCACCCGACTCCACTGTCTTCCCACTGGGATACTGTTGTGTACAAATGGCTGCCGCATTTCCCCCACAAAATATAGTCAATTTACTTTACAGTATATTAAGTGTCCTATGAAGTGCTTTGAGACTTCTCAAAGACATGATAAGCACTGTATCAAATGCAAGGATTCTTATTAATATTGTGGTGCAGGACTTGTTAGTGATTAATTGGATGACACAACTGTACTAAGGTGTCAGGCTAACTAGCATTTTTAAATATCCTGCGATGGAGTTGAGCTCACAGACGATAACGCTCTAATGTAGCAAAGTTGGCAGTGTGTTTTATTGTCATAGATACTGTCTTTTGGATGAGATCCAAAAGACCTCACCTGAGTTATAGATAGAGTCCTGTAGCTCAGTGGTTAGAAAACTCGCCTTAAAAGCGTGATACCTGTGTTGGAATCCAGGCAGGGCGAAACCTTGGGCAAGTTTCCTTACTCCACATGCCGAATAATAATCCCTCTAAAAATAAAACTAGAATAAATTGGTCATTTCAATCCACGACTGTTTGTGGGACAACACTGTGCACAATTGGCTGCCGCGTTTCTCCCACAAATATACAATCAATTCACTTTACAATAAATTCTTGTGAAGGCCACTTAAAATGCTGCTACTTTTGATAGTTCAGATTGTCTCTAACACCTTCTTCACCTCAGAAAATGTATCTGCTATTCTTATATTGATTTGCTGTGAGTAGACCAAGTCCTTAAAAGAAGGAACTCAGACCCTTTGCTAATGGAACATACTGACACATAATATATCTCCGATCATTTTCTGAACACTTAATTGATTTTCAGAGAATCGTTAATAATTGATACCTAATCCTTCTGGATCAGTCTACATGCTCCTATGTGTTTGTGCTATGTCCTATGTACGTTTATGTGACGTACTATAAGCCTTGGGCTTCTGTTTACTAATTTGATTTTGGGGCACTGGGTAACCAGTTCCAATCATTCACAAGGGGAATTAATCCTTCCTTACTTTATAGCCTGAGCATCAGTTGAAAGGAAAAACAAAATTCATTGTTTTCTCAGTCTACCCATTTCCTAAGGTTACAACTTTACCCATTTCCCTGGTTTACACGTTAACCCATTTCCCATGACTAAATTTAAAAATTCCATATTCTGAAAAGAAATGATTGATAGATTATATGGATGGAAGATCAGTGACACATTCTTGAGTTTCAGCAAATACATAGGTTGAAACTGCAATCTTTCTTCGTAATTAAACTTTGCACTTGATGTAGCACCTTATCACGTTGTTGAGGTATCTCAAAATGCTTCACAAAATACATTTTAAAGTGGATTGACTATATTTTGTGGGTGAAACTCGGTAGACAATTGCACATGGTTTATATTTTTAAGAAATAATTTATATTACAGTATTAAGAAACAATATAATTTTCACGACTTGGTTGCACCGTTATCATTTAAATTATGGTACGATAATTTCCTGTAAGCCCGTCATACCAATTTATTTGTCTTCTATAGGCCATGATATTCACGGGAAAGCAAATGTTAGCAAAAATCTAGATGCGTACAAACAAGAGCAAAAGGTCAGGAGTTTAAAGCACATCATTTCTATTCAGTGCCACCCTCAGCATCTTTACCCTGAGCAACTGAATGCTGCAGATCATCCAGAACTCTGCAACCTGTGAACTTTCCTGCTCTAGGCTCCGTGACGATATCACCTCTACCCTTGCCCAATTCTACTGGGTTCCCATCACACAGAGGATACAGTTGAAGATCCTGGTCCTCACCTTCAAAGCCCTCCATGA